>CAOKZL010000228.1:0-600000 GCA_948472985.1 Iguana delicatissima
CCTAGTGGTCTTCCATCCAAATTTTAACCTGCCCTGAGCCATCGACTTTTCCAAAACCAGAGATCAGATTTATTCAGGGTGATGGATTATTTTATTATTATTAGTATTATCAGGTACTTCAAAATGACACAGAGAAGGCCAGTTTAGCTTATACAGGTATCTCCAATCAAGTTTTTGTTTGTTTGTTTGTGTTTTAATGTAGTCGGCAAGAGCCTGAAAGACACCTACGGTTTGAGCTGAGCTTGTCTGCTCCCTCCAGTGCGTTGAAAGCGCCATGAATGTTCTGGACCTAGAGAGGGAAAGAGCGCAGAACATACTTAAATCTGTACTTTGATGCTTCAAGGGTAAACCATCTTGAACACTGAATGCTGCTACATTGTTAATGGAGGCAGGAAGCAGGAGAGAGAAGGAACTTATTCGGTCCTCACTACACTACAAATGTTATTCTGATGTTATCACCCATCGTCACTGAGAGGAGATTATTTTCAGATTATTTTCTCACCCTGCTTCTGAAAGTTTAGATTGGATGACTGATAAAAATTAACACAAAGGTCAACCCTAGACAAACAATAAAAAAATTTCATTAAAATACAGTGTCATTAAAAGTAAATTAAAATCCACAAAACACCGTATCACTCAATAGGATTCATGCCAATACAGTTGGTCTCAGTTGCAAATCTTGTGTAATTACACCAATAGTACAAGAAACACAAGATGACAAACAAACAGAAGGCACAGCTGGTTCTTCTGTCTTACCATTCAATTTATTAGCAACTAAAGAGACCTTATCCTATACTAAAGTGATATAGTATCAATTGAAGGGTTATGCAGAGAGGTAACTGCAACTCTGTCCTTTTCAGAACCTCCTGCACAAATGTTCCTTGATTGGAAGCAGCATTTTTGCACAGAGCTCAGCTCAGTTCAATGGGCTAATGGAGTCTACTTTGGACTCACTCTATGCACCATCTTGTCTGGAATATGCCATTTGTCTTAATATACCAATGTTACTTTGAGATAGCATTAGATTCAAATCTGTGTAGCCTCAAATCTTCAAGCACGGCAAAAACAAAAACAAAAAAGGTTCTCTTTTCTTTCTGGTTCTCAGTAAACAGAAATCACACTGTTTCAAGTGTGATCATCCAGGATTGAGACTGCATAATGCACCACCACCTATATCACTGAAGAAGTCATTCATTCTTTATGGCTATGAACATTTCAGGCTGCACCATCCCAAATGAAAGGAGAAAGGCCATAGTTTAATAGAAAGCACAAGTTCTGCAGGCAGAAACTCTCAGATTTAGTCCCAAACTTCTCCGCTTGAAAATATGGATGATACAGCAAATGATGTGATGCACTGGGAACTTAGAGAACCACTGCCATTTGCAACAGACATAGCAGGCCAGACAGACAAAAAGCCTGACTTGGTACAAGTCATCATTGCAATAAGATGGGAGGAGTGGCCTGTTGTTGTTTTCTTTGTGCCATAATATTTCAAAGAGGGGAAAGCAAACAAGGGACTGTGATTACTGGGAATGGGAGGGTGGATAAACAGGCATGAAACTTCAAGCTGGTTCAGATTCAGAATGTGTACCGGCAGTGCATGTTCTCTGAAACCAATTTGGAAGGTTAACACATTCAGGTCAACATCTGTTTCAGGGGTGTGTCTGAATATTACATAATGGGATCTTGCCTACTAACCATTTATTCTTGAGGCATGGAGGAAACAGAGACTTCCACATCTTGGATCTTGAAAGCTTCTGAATAATGCTGCTGGTTCAGTAATTACATTTGGGCCTGTTTTACCATTTCTAATCTACCGCACTACTAATGGTTATATTGAACATTTTTGTTACAGTGCAAGCTCCCATGAGGGGTGTAGTGTTGGCTACCAACTGTGAAAAATGAAATGACATGAATTTAAGCTGGAGTTTTATGAGGGTAAGAAGAGAGGTTTCTGGGTTTAAAATAAGCGATTCTACAAAAATCTTTTACACATTGGTCCTTATCCAAATTCTTAGTGGGCAGTGATACATATCAGTTATCAAACTTTCAGATCCATGGAAAAGAAGGCAATATTGTTTACCTCGCTGCAACACCTGTGTTCTTACAGAACTCCAAGCGTCAGTGAACACTTACTGAGCCTCAGAACAACCTAAAAAGGAACTTCTAAAATGCCAACCCCAATGTCATAGGTGGGGAGAAGCCATTGATTCAAAACTGGGCTGTAAGTGTGCACAAGGAAGGAAGAGTTAAGATTCTGAAAAAAATCACACTGAGAAAGGGCACACAGTAGTAGTTTTGCACGCAAAAAGTCCAAAGTCCATTTTCTGACATGTCCAATTAAAAGGATCTCAGATGGTAGGGACAGACAAATCTCTACCTGAGATCCTGAAAAGCTGCTGGTGATAGGAGTGGCAGCACAGGGGTCACTGGACAACTGGGCCTGACTCTGAAGCTGCTCCTTATATCCTCATTAGAAGAATGCAAGCAGTTTGAAACTTGAGAATTTCAGGGAATTCTACCTGTTAAGATCAACAACCCAATCAACGTATGAACCCTCTAGGTGTGACCAAATAAGGGTGTTTCCAAAAGTATATGATCACCACAGGATGGTGATAAAGTACACCAGTGGTCAGTACATAGTTTGTCCCAAGGAAAAAATCTAGTGGTAATTTCTGGAGTGATAGGTCAGTTTTCCCCATGCTCCCTGCAACACTGCATTACTTGTCCCAGGCAAAACAATACCAATCTCTTTCTAACAAAGAAGGGTGTAACTATACAATACACATGGAATGCGCTCCCTTTGCATGTAGACAATGTAACTCCATACAAAAGATTGCCTGTGACTACTTTTACTCCTTCCTCTCCAAAAAGATGACACTGGCAAGTCCCAGATGGAGAGAGATATTAGGTAATGGAAAAGAAAAAGAAGTGACATGCAAGTTCATGTGCAAATGATGCTTGTGTATGATTTTATGTAAAAAATGTCATTATGTGCCTTCCGCTCCCAGGCACAAAGAATTATATTCCATTAGGAAATTCTTTTTCCAAATACAGATCTCAGAAGCTCACAATGAATTGCTTAGTCAAATCCTTTTTGTTCTTCCTTTGTAAAGGATAGAAGGTTCAGGAGGAAGCTAGCAGAAAAAAGAAGTCTAACAAAGGACACTTGCCACAGAGAAATCCAAATAAGCAAACACTTAGCTGCATGGCATTGGTGAAACTAGAACCCATAGTTACAAGGTGCGTTTGTTGTTTGCTTGTTTGTTTGATGTAGTGAGGCAAATGGCATTAGTGGATCCTCTTAGCTTTGAGGATCTCCATCTCTCCACACTTTCTGGGGGCGGGGAGTGAAGTTTGGAGATTACTTTCTTTGGTCTGAAGATTCTAGAATTCTGCAGTCAGCATGGCCCACAGCTGTGGCAACTAGGGGATTCTGGGAGTAGAAATCCAGAAAAGTAATGTTGCTAAGCTCTGGAGAAAACAGAAAGAGTTGTCAGCTCTCTTATACTCAAGTCTTCATTTCAAGAAACAGAAAAGATGGAGAACAGCAGCTATGATTCTTGCAAAAGTGGAAAGATGGGATGGGCAGCAACACTTGTCCCTCATTTTATGTTCCCTCATAATTAGGCTGGCTCCAGAGTTTCCCTTTTGTCTACAAAGGCCGGACAGTAAGTCCTAACAAGCTGTGTGGTGGGGAGAGAGGCATGCATTTGCAGTTTCCACTAACACTCTCATACTGAAACAACAAAGCATCCTCTACACATGTGGCATGGGACTCCCTGAAATTGTTAACAGTCTTCTTCATTTCCTAATCCCATCAAAAGAAGATTATGTCACATTTTGTAGACTACTGGGAGATAGACAGTTTGAGCATCCTTACTACAAGCCATACATTAATAAACAAACATCCTTTCCTAAGGAAAGACAAATTAATTTCACTTTTCTTCATTTGGAAATCACCAACACTCTTACGGGAATATTTCTTATCTATAAATGCTTTGGTATAAGATATTAACACTGAAAACTGGTTGAATATTGCCCAACAGCTCTTCCATGAGCATCCCTGCTGGGATGCACTCAGCCTAGCTGACCCCTTAACCTTCAGGATTAGGTACCTCTTGTACTTCTGAATGCTTGAATTCTAGACGATTCCAGAAGAGATTCAGCTAGAAAAAGCATACCCTGAAAGAGCCTAGAGTCTGGGCAGTAGGTGCCTCCTTCTGTGCACACCCACACCCAGTGGTCTCCACTCAGAAATGCCTGGCTACGGTCTCCTTTTTCTGTTTCTTGTTTTAAATTTATTTTCATGCTAAGGTTTTCACCCTACTTCCCTGTGTTTCAGATACTGCATGAAGAAGGAAAGGTGTAACTCTTTCTCCCCTTTCTCTTTCCCAACAGCTTCTCAACTTCACCTCTACAACTTCCTCTGCTTTTTTGCTTTTCATTTTCAAACACAGAAGTAGCACTGTCCAGCTTCCCTAATCCACTGCAGCTTCGCTTCTTACCGCCCTCATTTTTCTGGAACAGCCTTCAACTGTCACCCACTAAGTTGCCATTTGCTTAATCTCAGCTCATCTCTACTTCTGAAAATGTTGTACTTCCATCTTGTTTCATCCTCCTTCAAGTAATTCAGAGGAGCATTGTATAGCCTTGTTTACACCTGACCATTTCTGGAACAGCTGCTCTGGATAGATATATCAGTCCTCTGACAAAATACAGTCAGGGGCAAAGGTGATAAGTGTTCTCCCAGCGCACTTAAGCTATATCCCTGCCTCCTCACTTCAGTTATTTGTTTTTGAGAGTGGTTGATTTCCTAGAAACGCAGAAGTAGTTTCAAGATACAGATTTTTAGCAAGCTAGAGTGGTAAGTGGAATGTAGGAGGAATAATGAATTCCTTGTGCTTCAGCAGCCACTGTTAATTGAAGTCACACACTAGCAGTTTTCTGTGGCCCAAGTATATATTCAACTGAATTTTAGCACATGAGACAAGGGATCCAGACATGAATTTTCATAGGAATACCACCTGTAGATATTAAAACAATGCAATATAAATCTCAATATACAGCGAAAAGAAGTACCTATTGTTCCCTCTTACTTCATATAAGGAAAAATTTTACCAACCCTCATTGCATTTTTTTTAAATTTATTTAAATACTTCAAGATATTTCTTCTACCAGATGTCCACTAACATATGCCATTCTTAAGACAGCAACACACGTGGCAGGATAAACTTGCACAAGCACACATCAAGGTGAAGAAGACATAGTGATGCCCAAGTGATATACTTTGTCTGAGTATCTGAGAACTAAGGTGTGTTCTGAAATGACACCTCCAGTCACCATGACACAGTGCATTCATATTGATGTTTGAAGACAGTCTCTTCGAAGTCTTCAGTTGATTTAGAGTTTCCAACTTGTTTGTGAAGAAAGCATAATACATCTCCCCTAGCCCTCGGGTTTAGACTCTCCACCCACTAGGAAGTACAGTTTCCCCACTAATACACAACCTGAGTGCTTTCATTCTAATATTTAGAAGTGTTGAAATGCAATGAATATGCTAATATATTAATGTCTCTCAAGGAATCCAAGAGCTATCAGAATAGACTACAAGCTTTAGAAAGATTTTGGGGGGGGGCGGGGGGAGAAGAACAGGCATCTATGGAGGCAGGATCAAGTGTAATGACAATTATGGTTTAAGAAGCATAGCTAGCATGCATGATGAGTAGGTGTAGAGAGAAAAGGTATTACTCCAATTGCATGAAGACTCTGAAAGTAGGTTACAGCAGGTGGAGTGTGATAATCCATCCCCACAGAGAAACCAGGAGTTGTGTAATGTTACGTGGTTCTCCAGATGACACCAATTACAAGGCAGGCACATGCCTTTCCTCAACTCTCCTGACCTGAGTGAGGAGACATGCCAAATAAAACCTCTTTTCTACTTTGTTCTCCCAAAGCAGATGACCACACATTCAAAAAGGAGAGATGCTGTGTTAATGGGAGATTTCAATTATCCTGATATTTGTTGGCAGGCAAATTCTGCAAAGACCGCAAGGTCCAAAACGTTCCTTGCTTGCCTTGCAGACAATTTCATGGTCCAGAAGATGGAAGAGGTGACAAGGGGATCGGCTATTTTAGATCTGATCCTGACCAACAGGGATGACCTAGTTGATGAGGTGGAGGTGGTGGGATCCTTAGGAGGGAGTGACCATGCTCTCTTGGAGTTTGTCATCCAGTGAGAAGGAGAAGCCAAGTGTAACCAGACACGCATCCTAAACTTTAAGAAAGCTGATTTCTCTAAACTTAGGGAGTTACTTGCTGAAATCCCATGGACAAGAATACTAAAAGATAAAGGAGTTCATGACAGATGGGAGTTTCTTAAAAGTGAGATACTGAAGGCACAATTGAAAACTGCCAATGAGGAGGAAAAATGGCAGGTGTCTAAAGAAACTGGAATGGTTGACTGAAGAACTCTCAGCTGAGCTAAGTGTTAAAAGAAACATGTACAGGAAATGGAAGAGTGGTGAAACCACCAAAGGAGAATTCAAGCAAATAGCCAGGAGATGTAGGGAGAAAGTCAGAGAAGCTAAAGCACAGAATGAACTCAGGCTTGCCAGAGACATAAAAAACAATAAAAAGGGCTTTTTTAGATATGTCCACAGCAAAAGGAAAAACAAGGAAATGACAGGATCACTACATGGAGAAGGTGACCAATTAATAACGGGGCGGGGGGAGTGAGAAGGCAGAACTACTTAATACCTTCTTTGCCTCAGTTTTCTCCCAAAAGGATAGAGGTATCCAACCTGCAGCATGGGGAGCAGGTGAGGAAGCGAGGGAAATGCAGCACAGAATAAGTAGAGAAGTAGTACAGGAATATCTGGCTAAACTAGATGAATTCAAGTCCCCAGGGCCAGATGAATTACATCCAAGGATATTAAAAGAACTGGCAGAAGTCATTTCTGAACCACTTGCAATAATCTTTCAGAACTCTTGGAGAACAGGAGAAGTCCCAGCAGACTGGAAGAGGGCAAGTGTCGTCCCCATCTTAGAGAAGGGGAAAAAGAGGACCCTAATAATTATCACCTGGTGACCCTGACGTCAATTCCAGGAAAGATCCTAGAGCAAATCATTAAACAGTCAGTTTGTAATTACTTAGAAAGCAATGCCATAATCACTAAAAGCCAGCACGGATTTCTCGGAGATAAGTCATGCCAGACTAATCTTATCTCTTTTTATGATAGGGTTACAAGCTTGATAGACGAAGGGAATGCTGTGGATGTAGCATATCTTGACCTCAGTAAGGCCTTTGACAAAGTTCCACATGACATTCTTGTAAAGAAGCTAGTAAAATGTAGGCTGGACAGGACCACTGTTAGTTGGATTTGTAATTGGTTGACCAACTGCACCCAAAGGGTGATCACCAATGGCTGCTTTTCATCCTGGAGAGAAGTAACTAGTGGGGTGCCACAGGGTTCTGTCCTGGGCCCAGTGCTATTCAACATCTTCATCAACGACTTTGATGAAAGAGTGGAGGGCATGCTGATCAAATCTGCAGATGATACCAAACTTGGAGGGGTTACTAACACACCAGAGGATAGGATCAAATTTCAATACGACCTTGACAGATTGGAGAGGTGGGCCAAAGCTAATAAAATGAATCTCAACGGAGAGAAATGTAGGGTCCTGCACTTGGGCAGAAAAAATGAAAGTCACAAGTATAGGATGGGGGATGTGTGGCTGGATAGCAGTACATGTGAAAAGGATCTTGGAGTCTTGGTAGATCACAAGCTGAACATGAATCAGCAGTGTGATGTGGCAGCCAAGAAAGCCAACGCAATTCTTGGTTGTATCAATAGGAGTATGGTGTCCAGATCAAGGGAGGTAATGGTACCACTCTACTCTGCAGGAAAGGAGATTCCACTTGAACCTCAGGAAAAACTTCCTGATGGTCAGAGCTGTCCGGCAGTGGAATATGCTGCCTTGGAGTGTGGTGGAGTCTCCTTCTTTGGAGGTTTTTAAGCAGAGGGTGGATGGCCATCTGTTGGGAATGCTTTGATGTGTGTTCCTGCATAGAAGGGGGTTGGGCTTGATGGCCCTTGGGGTCTCTTCCAACTCTATGATTCTATGATTCTAAAGAGGAGTAGGGATAAAGAAGGACGAGCAGTAGCCTTCCCTAATCTGGTAATCTCTAGCTGCATTATACAAGCTCTCCCATTATGAATAGCTAAGCATGGTCAAGGAGGACTAGACTGGCAAGTGAGATGGTAAAGCACACAATGGCCAAATCTTCGTTATCCTAACCTGCACCACTGAAAACATCTAGATTTGGGGCAGTGCAGGGATGGAAGCCGTCCAGTTGGCTATGTTGGCTCCTCTAATCTTTGACTGAAATATTCCTCTTCTACATACACTAAAGGTAAAGAGGGTCACTCTGGAACTCCACATGCCCACGGATACTATTTTCACAAGTGGTACTAAGGCAACACACACACACATTTATCACTGGTTTTGCACTGTCAGGTAAGCTCAGAGATTCAGACAGAGGGCCTTTCTATACTACACAGTTATAACACTGTGACTCCACTGTAGCTTCCATGGCTTTATCTAATGGAATCCTGGGGTTTGTAGTTTGGTCAGAGGCACCAGAGGAGCCCACTGGCTGAGGATTCTGAACTCTCCGCCTCAAACTCCAAACCCCAGGATTCCACAGGATGTTGCCATGGCAGTTAAAGTGGTATCAAAGCATGTAGCATGAATGGGCCCAAAATCTCTACTGGGATATATTCTGAACAGAGATAAATTATGCTGGAATAACAGAACATTAAGTTACACCTGTTCTAGAAGGGATATATATATTTCTATTCTCTCTTCCCACTTGACCATTTCCATGCCAAGCACAAGCAACTGAGGCAGAAATGAAGAGGGGTCCATCCCACAAAAAGAGCAAATGGGAGCAGGCTGCCTTAACACACCTGGAATGTGTCACCCATTAGCACCTCTCTTTTCAGGAAAGCCCATAGCTCCATTCATTCCCTAAATCCACAACTGATCAGAAAAAAGTGTTATAAATGTCACCACACATTCTCATCATCACCAAACCAGTATAATGCAGCCTACTGAAAGTATGCAAACTTGTTGTGGCCAGCCACCATGAAAATTACATGAAATTAGCATGAAGACTTCATTGAATTTTCACTGGCAAATGTGAATGAGCAGACAGCCAACGGCATTAACTGAAACAAGTGCTTTCAAGAATTTAAAATAAATAATTAAGATACAGGACACATTTTTCAAATGAGGAGATTCCATTTTCTTCAACATGTTTCAATATGTGTGCTTTTCTAGAATGCAGTTCCCTGAATGACATAATTCTCTCCCAGATGAGGCAGCCTGTTTAGTTTTCATCTGGATCCACCCTTGCCCCTTTTCAGCTGTAAATCAGCATCCCAAATTGCACTTAATTGCATAATTGCCTATTTCAAGCAACTGTATCTAACAGACAAGAGGGACACTCACAAATGTGTGCTCATTCTAAAGCAAATGCATTGTGCAAGTCACAAAGCCTGCACAAATCTATCCACATGCAAGTGGATTCCCATCTTATAATACACATGTGCATGTATGCGCTAATCGAACAAATTATCAGGTTCAATATGCAACAGAGTGGAACTTTGCCCAATGCTTACACCTCACACAGTAGTTATTGAAATATCAAGCTGAAAATGTAGTCTCTTTCTATTCTGCCACATTTCTTGCCACATAAAGCAATTCAGCAAAAGACAGCCAAGCATATTTTAGCAACCATGGCTTGTCTTATGCCCTCTTAAGTTGTATCTCCCAAGACTCACCTGTAACCTGTCACCAAACGAGAGTTTGTGGATGATGTGTGTCATGTCAGGATTCTGAGGCTGTGCAGTGGCACTGTGTGTTGAAACATGAAAGTTACCCGGAACCTAAAAACAGGCAAGAGTTCAGCACCTGTTAGAATTAAAGTTCTCAATACTGACTGAACTGTAAAATGGGAAACATACAGCCAAGACTGAAGACTTACACTTTTGGCGCCTTCTACATCTAGCGCCAACTAACAGTTGATGTGTAAGGTAAGGACTAAAAAAAATTATGATGCCTGAAAAATGTGTGAAAGACTAAACCACATGGTTATGGGGGCGGGGAGCCTGCAGCAGACTATTATAGCTGGGTGCTCAGAGAAGGGTCAGGAAAGAAAGCCAATTTTAAATGAATGAATGAACTAATGGCTATGCACAAACAATCAGACTCCACATTTTATGTGTTACAGATAAAAGTGCATCATGAGGTGTTTTAATACAAATGCTAACAGGCAAGGGAGAAGGAATAAGAGACTGAGAGTGTGTAAGTCTGTATCTGTATGCGTAGGGAAAATGATTTCAAGGTATTTGGCTTCTGACACAGCACTGAAGTGCTACGGTAGTGTTCACACGGTCCTGCAAAAGACAAAGCAAAAATAATACTGAAGGTGGCCACAGTTAGCATCTATCAGCCCAAATCATTAAAGTTGATTTCATATGCCTCATTTCATATATTTTATTAGTAGTACTTGTATTCCTGCTGATTACAATCTATTGTTTTATGATTATACTGCATGCTGCTCTGAATCTTCTTTAAAGAAAAGTAGTACACACAGAATGTATCATTATTAACAACAACAACAACAAATATAGCTCATTCTAGTAATTTCCTAGGTGGTAAGAGCAAGTAGTCTTCCTCACCAACCATTATAGTCAAGTGCAAAGAGTTAGATCTGCTCACAGCAGGGATGGGCAACTGCATGGGGAGTGGAGGCCATTTCCTGGCAGACTGCATTGGTCTGTTTCAGTGCAACAGAGTGAAGCAGCATCACTCTGGCAGACCACTTTGGCCAATTTTTGTCTTGATTTTTTCTTTAGGGAAGGTTTCGGGGCTGTGGAGAGGGGAGAGAAAGCAAACTGCTATGTTTTAGGAAGTTTTGATGGCTTTTGGCTTGTTTTTAGGCACAAAAGTTCTAAAATCAGCCTGAATTTTTTTTAAAAAATATTTCAGTCTGGGTGCTTGGTGGCTTCAGAGTGCACTAAGGGGTCCCAAGGGCTGCCCATGAGCCACAATTTGCCTACCCCCAGCTAAAAGGCCCCTCATTTCTGCTCATCCTACCCTCATCTAGTATTTCAGCTCCTGATCGCAGTCAGCTCTTGTGCATTTCTTTTCATGTCTAAAGTTTATGCACTTGACAGAATGTGGTGCAACAGCTACCTTGTAAACACTCTATCCTGTCATTGTTTCTAGCGAATAGCTCATTGGAATCCACATTCCTCCCAATATGTGTCTACTTCCACTTTACAATGTCTGGAAGTGAATTGGAGAGGGCTGTTTTAATCCAAGATAGCAGCACATGAACTGAAGGTCTGTTCGAGCAAATAATGTGTTTAACTGTATCACTGAACCAAAGCAAGGCTTCAACTTTTCCCATCATAACGCAAGATACTTCCCCAACCATACATCTCCACACAAACCCAAATAGTAGGGAGCTTTTTATCTCAAAGGAGCTTTTAGTAAACCTTTTACATCTTAAGGATAAATTTCTCTCCCTTCCCCCTGTGTGTGTGTGTGTCTGTCTGTCTGTCCGGTGTCTGTGCGCTTTCAAATCATCTGTGGGCTTATGGTACCCCATGAATTTCATAGGGTTTTTTTAGGCAAGGAATACTCAGAGGTAATTTTGCCAATTCCTTCCTCTGAAATATGGCCTACAGAACTTAGTGTTCCCTGGCAGCCTCCCATCCAGGTACTAACCAGGGCTGATCATGCTGAGCTTCCAAGATCAGATGGGATTTGCCTGCCTTCAGGGTATTTAGGCCTCTCCTCAACAACCCCACTAACCCTGGAGTTAGTTACCAGCTGCACTAGTTAAGACAAAAAGCAGTCAAAAAGGGAGGTGGATGGGAATCAAATATCATGCAGTATGAGATATCCACAAATGTATTTACACAGCAGAATAAGCATGGGTGGGTCCAATATGTTATTTTTAGGTATGCTCTAAAATGAGTTAGTATGAAGAGGAAGCAACACAATTTTGTAGCCTGTGGTGTGAAAATGAGGTGTGAATTAGGGTTACATCTTTATTATGCCAGCAACATTCCACACACTCCCTCTCCCCCACCCTGTGGAGTCATACGCTGCCTTACACAGTCTGATTAGGCAAAACCAGACACACCCATCCCACAAATCGCCCTCCTCCAGCCAAGTTTTAGTTCACTTCTGGGAGGGAAACTTAGGCTCTCTTGCAAGGTAGACGTTCCTCTTCAACATTAAGACATTTTCTCTCTGTCAAGCTGACATTCCTTAATGGCTAAGTAACTCCTGGAATAGAAGGCAGCCTGGTGCAGAGTTGGGACCTGGCCCTGTTGTACTGCAGAGACTCATGAGCTGGAGGCACAATACTTTGGGAGGAGAGTAGAAAGCAACACATGATTCTGTGCTCATCAACCAAGCCACAAAGAACTCTGAGGTGCTTTCACGTTTCATGTTTATTCATGCTCCTGGCATTCGCAGTACAAGGGGAACACCAACATGTCAGTCCAATGTAACTTTCCCTTTCCTCTTTTACTGCATGCCCTTTGCCTTAGAAAATATCCACCCCTCTTTGCTGCATTCTTTTCTAACTAAGATTGCTGCAAGTATTTACTCAGTTAAATAGTGAGAATAATTGATGAAAAGGCGACCCGACTACTCAATTGTTGTTGTTATGTGCCTTCAAGTCTCTTCCACTTTAAGATGACACTAAGGTGAACCTATCATGGGCTTTCGTTGTAAGATTTATCCAGAAGAAGTTTGTTTTTATCTTCCTCTGAGGCTGAGAGAGAGTAACTTGCTCAAGGTTACCCAGTGGCCAAACAGGAACTTGACCCCTGGTCTCTGGAGTCGTTGTCCAACACTCAAACCACTACAGCAGGGTAACAAATACTTAGATGTTGTCTAAAACATGTGAATTACTTTAATGTATGTCCTTATAAAACATCAGGCAGCAGTGGACAAACTACAATAGATATTTCCTCTTCTTATGAAGAAGAAGGGATGCACTTATAGTGGGATTTGCTTGGAAGAGGAGGGCTTTTCTTTTCAAGACAACTGCTCTTTATACGCAATTCATGTAAGTGTAATAGATCAATAATTGGCTGAGTAACAAACCAGCCACCGATACACATGACATATGTCTCCTAAACAGTTCTTTCTGTTGCTGTATGAATTATACCAAGAAACTAGAGATCATTCAAGTAACTTACACAATGATAATAACAGTCTCTCTGTGTATCTGCACATATGCATTTGCAGTTGTTTCTAGCACACTTCTATCTACATCTGGAAAGATAAGTAATGTCTGAGGCCTTGCCAACACTATTACTTCTTGTCATATTTCTCTAGTCTCTCTCAGCACATGTATATACACACACACACACACACACACATATATACACAGAACTAAAAAGAGGCCATTTCTGCAGGTGGTTACAATATCAATACCCCAACAATATGGGTGTGTCCAATTCATAGGTCCTTATCACCTCATCACTGACTAGTGAAAAGAGAAAACACTCTCATATAAATAAATTGACCAGTTACACATGAATCATTTACATGGTCATGCTATTCACACCAACAGCAGAACCACAGGAGAGAGTGTCAGGGGGACGCAGGGCCCACTGTACAGAGGAGAGATATGGTGTATTTTGGCAAGGGTTGAAAAAATTCAGACTCACAAGATTACTTTTTAATAGTATGCTGAATGTAAATATAATGACAGTCTTCTGAGCCTAAGAACTGAGTAGCAGAACTGAGCTCATCTCACAGCCCTTCCATACATTAATTTACTCATTCCCCAAACCATCCCCAGCTTTCTTAAGTTCACAAATATAATTTAGAGTTTGTGAAGAGGAGAGTCACACTGTTCAAACTTAAGAATCAGAAATCCCTTCCAGTCTAGAGTAAATGACCGCAAGATCTATCATTAGATCCAGATCTACCTTCTGGTCGGTGGGGGTGCTTTCATTTCATTTCATTTCTGTTTGCCCCTTTGTTATGCTAGCACTTCTCCTGTGTTACTGTTTGTTATGTCTGTAAAATACACAGGCAAGGAACAATATAAGAATGATATTTAATAAAGCGTGGGTACACCAACCTGCCATTAAAAGACAAAAGAAAGGGCCACTGTCTCTCTAGTGGGTGCATCAACATGCAGTTTCAAGGTCAGAATGACAAGTTTATTTATGATCAGATTTACTCATGGGTAGGCATCACAGGCAGGCACCCCCAATGGCTGCCTGAAACAGTAAGTCCTACTCACATGTACTGTGTACCCATTGCCATAACACAGTAGGAAATACTGAAAGCAAAGTCTGATGATGTTCTGATTTCTTGGAACAAAACTATTTCAAACCCAGAATTTAACTGCTATGGGTCCCAGATTGTGAGGAAAGATGGGATATTAATACATATTTTATATATTTTGATTAGATCATCAATTTATATTTTATTGCATTGGTTCTTGTATTTCTATCTGGATCGTTTGTTCTACAATTTTATTCCATTAGTTTTATATTTGTACTACTCCTTTCTTCCTATATGTGCATCTGTCTGTCTCTCTTCCTCTTCTCTCTTTCCCAGTCTACCCACCCATCCACCCACCCACCCACACATAAAGAAGGAATACATATATAAAACTTATATATGTGTGTATGTGTTAGACTGTACTGCTTTAATGGGGCTGGCTGTTTTCATTGTTTTTGTTGTATTGCTGTTTACTTTGTAAAGTACCATGCACACTGATGACACTATATAAGCAAATATGATGATGATAACTATTAATAATATAAATGAATGAATAAAAAAACAGGCCAGAAAGTATTCATCAAAAAGTGCATACTAATTTCAGCTATTTCTAGAATATTCCAGGATATGTTCTAGTTAAGAAACTGCTCAGACAGACATGCTTTTAGACCATGAAGTGCCCAGCAGCAATCCTGTTTTCTTCTGCTTAAATTAGATCTTCTCTTTGAATTTTCTTCTCAACAGTTTGAGGAGCTCAATAGTTTGAGGATTTCTTTCTCCCACAGCAATGTAGCCTACAGAAGTGGAACCAGAGCCTCAGGAGAAATTGACTCCAACTTCCCAACTCCCCCAGTCTGCATGTGGCCAGGGGATTCTGATAGCTGTAGTTTTTAAAAAAGAAATCACTTTCCCAGTTCTGGAACCCTTTCACACTACACACTTATAGCACTGTGATTCCACTTTAGCTGCCATGCCTACCTCTTATAAAATCCTGGGATGCAGTTTAGGGAGCAATATTTAGAATTCCCTGCCAGAGAATTCCCAGTCTATAAAGCCCAGGATTCCTTAGGATGCAGCCATGGCAGTCAAAGTTGAGTTACAGCACTCTCATATGAAAGCGCCACTGGGTGGAACACATTCCTGGCCACCTGTTAAACTGTACAGACCCCCAACAGTTTCTCATTAAAGCATGCAAATACTTCTCCCACGATAAGGGAATATGATTGCAACTGGCCTTGTTGATGCTGAAGTGGCCTTCGAACCTGCATCCATTCCCATTATTCAGGGGAATTTTCATTGAGTTGTCAATGTGGCCAACCTCATGTCTTCCCATTTCATCTTGAATATCCAGTCCAATCACTGCAGGGTCAGATCAGAGACAAACGGGGAAAGAAAATATGTGTGTTAAAAAGCATCCTACTAGAAAGGGGAATCATGAGAAAACCTTCCAGAAGTATTTGTGAGTTGTGCTTTTCCCCTCTCAGGACAAAAATGAAGTAATTTAATTAAAACTACTGTTTTGCTAGTCAGACAAAATCAACTTCATTGAGTTTTTCCCTCCTCTTTGAAGTCTAAAACTAAGTTACATTGTCTCTATTAGCTGCCCTCCTAATCTGGATTCATATAATTCAAAATGATTTTGTGAATTCAGTCCCTTTTCTTCTCTCCAGTCACAGCAATTTTATTCAATAAAGAAGCTAAAAGAGACCACGTCCCAAGATGGCAAAAATACATATATTTTATCAATGAGAATGTATATGATGCATTCCAGTCCAGTATGTATTCTTGGACTTCCTCAAAGGAGTGAAATATTTGCAGAGATCTTAAGTCATTTGTTTGCAAAATATTGTTTGGAGATTTTCTTTTTACTCCTTTGAGGAAGGTCTCAGAGTCCACACTGGGCCAAAACATGTTGAGTATTCTATTGCCAGCATCTTGTAATCTAGTGTCACTTCTTTCCTTCTGTTGATGGATGCTTCCCAGCATTCTTCCTCCCTCAGCAATTTTATTTACATGACTTATACCACAGCATCTTCAACAAAGTATCCCCAGAGCAATTTAAAAATTACAGCCACTTTAACAACAATTTAAACAATCGAGTAATCAATCAAGAGGAAAAGCAGGGAGTAAAAGAGCAGAAAAAAATAAGACATAGGAGCATAACAGGATCAAGTTAATATAGTGCAGCTGACAATTAAAAAGGCCTGAGAAAATTAAGAAAGCATCTGCCTTACTCCAAAAAAAGACACAAGAGTAGGCATCAGGCAGTCCCTGCTCCCAGTCTGTGGGGGAAGAATGTTCCACAAGTGCTTCACTTTTATGTTATGGACTACGCCACTTTAGTACAGCACCCAGCACACCATTGTCTAAGTAAGTGTTTAGCACTAGCAGAAAAAAAGCCATTCATAAAAGCCACACGAATTCACACCAAACAAGGCACCTTCCTTTTTCCCTAGAAAATAATGGGAATTACTCAAAGCAATCTGAATGTGAAACATGAAGCCAAGGGGGTGGTCAGTTACTCAACCGCTACTGCAACACCATCCCCCAGGAGTACTCACATTCACAGTGCAGATTCGGCAAACTGATGTTCAAATTTACTTCTATTTTGCCACCACTGTCTTTGTCTGGATCGTCAACGTAGAGCTCGTTAACGCTGCAGGAAAGAGGAAGATAGGAAACTTCATTTTAGAAGGAACAAAACCATCATTTGAAAGGGAGAGAGATGGGGAAAGGAAATTGCTATAGAAGGAGAACAAAAACAGCTTCTCTCTAACATTGCTCTCAAATGCTTGCAAAAAACCCATAATTTTTTTCAAAAAGGACATGTTAAACCAACTCCTCTCCAGAACAGATGGCATGATGTAGAACTACACATCTAAAAGTAGTTTGAAAACTGTCTTGATCTCATTTGAGCTGTGAGGAAAACCGGCCCAAATACAATTATCGTTGTTGCTGTGTGCCCTCAAGTAATTTTGGACTACAGCAAACCTATCACATGGTTTTCTGGGGTTAGGAGTGTGTGCTGCACCCAAGGTCGCCCTGCGAGTTTCCAAGGCCAAGCGAGGAAGTGAACCCTGGTCTCCAGAGACATAGTCCAATAATCAAACCACCACAGCAGGATGATTCTCAAATATGATTACACTAAACCTAAACAACTGAAATCAGTAAGGCCATTCTATTAGCACAAGGATAACGGGATCCTTTAAAATGAAATAATACGTAGAAATGGAGCATCTTTTCTATCTAAAGACAGAGGATGCTGCAATTAGACGTTTCAAGCATAGGATATCAGTTTTAGGTTTAAAAAAGCCAATACGGTTTAAATGTTGGAATAGAACTCCAGGGGACCAGGGTTCAAATCCCTGCTTGGCCCTGGAAGCCACTGAGTGACCATGGGCAAGTCACACTCTCTCAGTCTCATAGGAAAGCAACGAGACCCTCATCAGAATAAATCATGCCAAGAAATTCTTATGGTATGGTTGCCATAGATTGGAGTTCACACAAAGGCACAGAACAACAACAACAACAAAAAAGCTTAAACATGTTATCAACTGAACCAAAAGATCAAACTGGCACACTTTCCCTGGCTCACTCTTAAAACTTACATCTAAAGTAGCTATAGCACACCTCCTCGTGGCAAGATAACCTGCTCTGAGCAGCTTCCCCAGTGTCAGTTTTGGTATCACTTTGGGGAAATTATTGTAGGATTTCGGCCAGCCAGTTTTACACAAGGAAAAAGGACAGTCCTGTAAATGGCTTTCACTGTTTAAATGTTCACAGGACAGGCGATCTTAACCATTTCCCAACAAAACCCTGTGCATTTGTCATATCCAAATGTCAAGTACACAAGAAACATTCCCATTCAGATGGGAATATCTCCCAGCTAAGTGGAGGAGGGGGAGAGAGCAGAGAGACTCTATAGGCTGGCCCTGTTGCTCTCTTCATAACCACAATGAACACAACCAACCACAGATAAGACAGAGCTAACCTACGAACAATGAGGTGGGGCTCAGGGGCACACATCTAGACCTTCATATCCTCAGGTGTTACATGAACAGGACTAATACGATGTTCTAAGCAGTGGATGTCATGTAAATCTCTCCTTTTAGCCAAGATGTAGGCTTTAGGTTAGGTCACAAGCCTACTATATAAGTAAGAAATTATTTTTGATTTTAAAATACAGGCATTCATCAGCATTAAACAATGATATGAATAATCCCCAACAACACACTTAAATGTACATAATACATTAAACACAGTGATCTAGAGTTAGAATGTTAAGGATAATATATAGGGTAAAATCTCCCACAGTATTCCCGGGACCTATAAAAAAGAATAAAAGGAGAACCACAGAATGTATCAAAAAAGAGTTGGGGACTAAGATGAAGTACATAGAAATTAATGAGTAAGAACCAATTAGCATACAAGTAAAGATCTAAGCGACAGCACTCAGTTCCCGTTGCACTCATTCTGGTCACACCTATTTTCCAGTAATTCTTTTGCCATTTCACTTCTGCTGATTGCTCCTTTTCCCTCCTTCTCTCAGGACAATTACATTTTTTTTCTTCTGACAACTTACACCTTTTTTTCTCTGTTCCTTCCACACTCTCTCCTGACAAAACCTTCTGTTCATAACAGGGGCTTCCACATTTTGTCACAGAGAACCTTCAAGAATGAATATTAAGACTAACTTAATCATAACTAACCAAGGGGAATGAATTCTACTAAAATGAATCCTCTTTCTTCCGACAAATCCATGTGGAGAGAAGCTGAGACTATATGAGTTGCAGGAAAATTTCACTCACTCAATCATTCAATCAGAATATTAATTTGGGGAAGCTGGTTTTCAAGGACACTTCACATTTTACATTAGTTTCCACCACTGACCATCAACCTGAGAAATGTTGACTGGAGCTCACATGTGAAACATCTATCTCCCAACTCAAGTAAAATTCAGTGAGAAAAATCAGGAAGACGTTCAGACTTCTCCGGAAAATTTTCATACCTACTGAGAAGGTTCAATGAACACCTCCAAAAACATTACCTCCCATGTGTTTGAGTATGTGCCTTCAAGTTGCCTGTCGACTTATGGTGACCCCATGAATTTCATAGGGTTTTCTTAGGCAAGAAAAACTCAGAGATGGTTTGCCTGTTCCCTCCTCTGAAATATAGCCTACTGTACCTGATATTTGCTGGTAGTCTCTCATCCAAGTACTAACCAGCACCAACACTGCTCAGGTTCCAAGATCAGATAGGATCTGGTGCCTTTAGGGTATTTTAGCCCCGAATGGCAAAATTCCTTGTTACTAAAATGTTCAAAATAGCATCTGCTAACTGTATAACCAAAGCAGATTTACCATGGAACACCGACTTGCTCCTTGTCAACATGTTGGGAGCTTTTTTGATAAATTGCTTTCAGCTAATGGATAACCTATCATTCCTCTTATTCCAGAGGAGGGACAGAGACTCTGATGAAGCAACAGAGGTTGCTACAAATTGTGTAAGCAAGATCATGAGCACCAGACGGGTGAGTTCAGGCAGGACTCATTTCAAAGCAACACGCCACTCTTATTCCTCTTGCTTGCTTGAACTTCACCACTATCTCTCTTTAAAAACCCCCCAAGACATATTGGTAAGCATTGCTCAACACATTTTTGAGGTGATTAATAAACATGACACAGAGGGCAGGAACATGTCTACTCATGGATGACCTGGTTTGATGTTCCCTCACTGCAGCTGTTGCTTCCTGATAAGTAGAATTAAGCCTTCTGTATAGTTATCACTGGCTGATTATGTAGTCTTTAGGATTAAGTAATATAGTCCTCCCAGCTCCCAGGAGTGACCTCAGCCAGGAGAAGCATTAATCGTCATAAGCAGTATACTATCTGCACTCAAATAGTGCTTCCTGCTGGATGCCAGTTTGCGAGACAGCCTGTTTCATAACAATGCCTTGCCGCCCTCCTTCCCATCTCTTCCTGGATCTATGAGAGAAGAACCACACCCATCCTGTTAGTTACATTCTGTTAACACACACACACATATACACAACCATATCAAAACTTGATTTCAGATGGTCAAGCATTTGTATGCTTTACACATACAGTCAGTGAACACAGATCGTCAACTACCACAGCTATTCTCAATGGGGGCCATAGGGCCCCCCAAGGGGGGCACTGGCACATTTGAAAGTAGTCAAAGACTGAAAACTGTGAGAAGGGGAGTTCTAAAGATTTATGGGGGCTCTGGTAACTGAACTAATGAAATACCCAAGCAGCAACCTTAACTGGAGTCAACAGTTTTCCTCTTATTTATAATATCTTTCCAGCACACCATTTGAGTTCAGCAATATATTTGAATATGGTGATATATTTTCATACCACACACCACCCAGGCAGGGCTCTCTCCTATAGCCTCACTTCAGAGTCAGTTGCAAATCAGAATGCACTGGGTCATTGCATTCAATCACGTGTTCTTGAAGCCATTATGATTTCCTGCCTACCTGTTTCTGTCGTATCCCTGTTTGATAGGGGGATCTGAAACCAGAGAAGAACTCCTAAGGGAGCCATGCGGGGGGGGGGGAGTTGAAAATGGCTTAATTAAGACAAAACTTATATTGATTAATTCTCAAGTGCTGTTTTGTGACTAGGTTCACCTCTTCCCAGTTGCACTTTTAAAAGTCTATTGGAACAATGATTCAACTCCACTGCAGTTTGGTCTTTTACTGCAGGATTCTAACCTGTCCTGTCCCCCCCCCACATTTCCATGCCTTTATCCTGCTAGTCTGTGGTATTACTAGTTCAGAGGGTTTCTCTTGACAAGGTGTCTTCCAGCCTGCTTCTCCTGCTGTTGCACCAGCTCCCTAGCTTTCTTTCTCTCCTCTGCTACTCTGGTCACTGTTGCTCCCTGTGCACACAGATACACCAATCTACGAAGATAATACCAAGCTAGATGGTTGTGTAACTCACTATAACCCATCTTTCCATCTTCCACTTCCTAAAGTGATAAAGGGAGGATATCCTCTAAGTACAGTGCAAACCCCTCTGCCAGTTTCTTTTGGAGCATTCTTGGGCTATCTGATGTGGAGGACCAGCAGTTTAATTCCAATGTACCAGAGACCAGTACTATATTTTTACCATGGGCTACCACTGTAAACTCTCCCTCCAGGGACCACCACTGACTAGCACTGATCTAGAGGGTTGTCTGATACCCACAACACTTTCTAGTGATTAATCAAACCAGTCTGCCACCTCTACTTTGCAACTGAGTCTACACTGCAGACTTTAGCACCACAACATCTGATCTAAGTTGGGGAGTCTTTTCTTCTTCCTCCCTCCTGTGCTTTGCGTACCATCTGGTCTGATGAAGGGTTCTGGAAAACTCAAAAAGTTTACTCACTTCTGTGGTACTTCGGCTGATCCTAATAAAAGTATTGCTCACAGCTGTTTGGGAGATATTATAAAAACTGTTTTAGGGCATCATTTCCAGTCAGTACACCAATACTAAGCACCCACAGGTCCTTCAAAGGAAGGAGGAAGAGAAGCCATAAGGAATAAATAAGCTTCACTCTTCCCAGAACCTCCAGTCAGTAACTTAAATAAATGAAGGAAATCTTCCTGTATTGTACAAACTTCTAAAAAATATAAATACTTAAAATTCCTAGGCATGCTTGAGCAAGGCTGGAAAGGGAGCTTTCCAGGATAGTCTGGCCAGATCTACAAATTACATAAGCAGCAGCTGCAGAGAGAGGTTTAGGTAAGGAGAGAGTTCTGATCACCATCTCATGAATTTGCCCCAAGAAGAAGAGGCTGGCTCCTTAACTGAGGCCTTTTACATAAACATTTTGGGACATCAGTCAACTGCACAG
Source organism: Iguana delicatissima (assembly GCA_948472985.1). NCBI lineage: Eukaryota > Metazoa > Chordata > Lepidosauria > Squamata > Iguanidae > Iguana > Iguana delicatissima. The sequence goes on from CAOKZL010000228.1 coordinate 22,202, forward strand.
AATTTGCACATATTTTTCTTCATCAGTCATATTAAACTGTTTCAGCACATCTAAACGTTGTTATCTTGCAGTGTCTGAAGGGGAAAAAAGAAAGTCAGACAAATGCCTTACATTTTTATTGTTACAAACACATTCATAACACATCATTGTTTAGTTACTTTCTAATTATACTCATCAAAAAACTCATAACTTTTCTTTCCTTTATTCATGCTTGAAGAGGTGCAGTGTGTATTCCCCCCACCCATAAAAAGAGGTATTGGCTAAAAATGTTTCCACTTATCGATGCTTAAAACAACTGACCAATTTAAAATAGCTTCCATGAAATTCTTTTGAAAATGAATTCTTTCTTTTTGGAAAAAAAATGGTTTATTCCACTTGCTTCAGAATCCAGCCTCATCAGACATCATATTATCATATCTTGCATTACAAACCCTCTACAAGTATGTTGTAAACAGCTAAAATGTCTCTTGACTCAAAACTGCTTCCAAAAACCCTACAGTCATTATTTGGACAACTATCCACGGGTGTGTTTTTCTTCATTTTTCCTTCTTAAGATCAATATTTTGGAAAACATTTGATTAGAAACAGCACTTCCAACAAATGCTTAAACTACTCCTTTTGAGAGCTACTGTAAATTGTGAATTTTCTTCTCCATCCAAGAAGAGGGAAGTCCACAGGTGGTGAAGAACCACCATCACCACCATCACTGGAAGCCTTGCTGCCATGATGGAAAGCTCCACTGCCACATCTTGTTCTCTGGGGTTGTTCTGACAAAAAGAAAGGAGTAAACTAATGCTTAACCTGCAGCATCATAGTCATTTCACTTCATTCTCAATCAAAGTTCAAGGCAGGGGCAGATACAATAAAACTCATTGCCCATGTACTGCCCCTGGGACCTGAAGCACTCCAGAATCCCCCACATTTCCAGTCCCACCAATTAAAAAAAAAATTGCACCAATTTTTGGCCTCAAAACTAGTCCATGGATAGCCAAACTTTAAGGTGTGGCGCTCTGACATCCTGCAATGACCAAATGCTCTTAAAAAAACAACTTTGGGGGCAGGGGTGCTCAACCTCTGGCAGTTGTCTACCAATGGAAAGAGAAAATTTTTAAAAGGCAACCAATGATAAGGCAAGGAGACAGATGAAAAAGAAGCAATGGTACCTTTTTTTCTTGTTGGCAGAAGCCCACAGATCCATTCAACAAGCCCTACAGGAATGTTCTGTTAGTGTCTTGAATACATTTCCCATCCCACGTAGTTATGACACAGGCCTCAAGTTTCCATATTATCCCTGTGCATCCCTGCTCTCAACAGTATAAAAGATGTAAGCCTAACACAAGGCAGGGACTTAGTTTCCAAATTTAGGTTTGGAATCAACCAAGTTAAATGGAAGTACAACAGAGCCTGGTGTTGCTTGCTGTTTTAAGATTTATGATGAGCCCAGCCTCTGGGCCATTTCCGCTCTGCTTAGATCAAGAATGTTCAAAACAGACTGGTTAGCTAAGGAAGGAACTATAGTTCCCAGACTAGCATAAAAGAAAATGGAGGTTAGAGGTGTCAACATTCCTTTGAGTCAGCCATTGTAATTGGCACACTTGTAATGGCACAGAACCTTCTCCTTCCTGTTAACCCACACATCTTGATTATGAGGATGAATGGCATAACCCGCCACTTTGACAATCTTGCAACACCTTTCATTAAAATATCTCAGAAGTGTTGAGCGAGCATTAATTAAGCTGATGAAGTAGACAGAGAGATGCAACTTATTCTCATTTTAAAGCTTGGCATAATAAATAAGAAACAGAAACAGAAGCAAAGTTACACGTCCAAGGTTTGCCAGTCATAACATTAAGAAAGCAATTTCGGAAGCAAGTGCATTGTTTTGTTTAAGCTATTTAAATCACACTCCCTCTATTATAACAATTAACAGTTGCTCTAAGGCTGTGGTTTTCAAATCATGTCCCTGGGAACTCTAGGATTCTTCATAAGCTTCTCAGGGTTTCTGCAATCAAAAGACCAGCACCAGTGGATATGCTCTTTAAGAGGCCATTCTTTATCTTTCTGTGGCAATAGAATCTATTACAGAGGGTCTCTTTGCAACATCAACATTTCTGAATAATGTGCTCTTATCCCAGGCAAAAGAGGGGGTGACAGTAACACTTGGACTATGGAATTTTTGTCCCATAGTCAACATACTATTTGAAAAATGGTCTCAATATCATAAGCTTGGATGCTCACAGAAGAGAAGGAAACTCTCTCAAAGAAAGAAATAAACAAACCTACTTAGTAGTGGAAGAAAAGAGGAAAAGATGTAGGCTCAGGTATCGCATGAAATAAAACCAAAACTGGTGGAGTAGTTTAGATGAAAAGTAATGAGAGAGAGGGCAGGTATCCTGCCTAAACATGTGGAATGAAGTAGGGGTGGGATACCCACCACAAGCCTTGCTCAGCTCTGCAAGTTTCTGAGCACCTCTGAACAGGTACAGAACTACCCGTATGTATGAACCACAGAAGCCACAAAGGGGAAGGCGAAACTGGAAGCTGGTTGAGAGCCTATGTAACATAATACTTTGCTGGCATGGTTCTGCAAGACTTCAGAAGAAACCAACATTTCCAGACTTGTAAGGGGAAGGGTATAACAAATTCCACAACTCAGTGGACTTATTCTTTTGCATGTAGCCTAAAATTATATCACAAAAGTATCACATATCAGACCAACAGGAGTTCTTTGAAAACTTGTGCCATAATAAATGTGTTAGCCTCTAATGTGCCACAAGTCTCTTTTGCTGTTTTTACTACTGTAACATCCACCAGTTTATAAGGGTGCATTTACGTCATCTGCTACTAACAGTCTTGCAAAAGAAAAAAGAAAAAAGAAAAGAAAAGAAAGGGCAGTTCTCAGTTCATTCCATGATCTAAAAACTGCCTGGATTCTTGCTTTTAATTGTGCAAAAGCACAAGTTCATGAAACACGATAGATTGAAAAGCAGACAGATTGACTTGGTTCCTGCATATAACTTTCTACACACAAGCCAACCACACAAGCCTGTGTCTCCCCACCACCATCACCTATAAAGCTTAAGAGTGAATCTGCACCTGTGTTCCCACTTATTTCAGACATCTTGTTAATGTTTTATCTTCTAATTTCTTTTCACAAAAACCAAACCTGATTACCTCCTGATTATATAAACTTAGTTACTCCATAATTTTGTCCCATGTTTCTCTCTCTCTCTCTCTCTCTCTCTCTCTCTCACACACACACACACACACACACACACACACACACACACAAGTTACTGTACATGCATAAGTATCTGCCTAGTGGATCTTTAACATTTATTCAGGAAACTAAAAACCACAAAGCTAAAATTCTAGGAAGGAATATCTTGTGTACAGGATATGTAAAGGTCAGAACAAGGATAGAGAAGAGTAAAAGTGAAATGAAATATGATAACCGAGTTGGAAATACCATAAATCTTAGCGATGCAGAATTAACAGAACTGCCGTATCATCATTTTATCTTATGAGGGGATAAATCGTTATCCTTCTAAACCATTGATAACTACATTAGGGGATTTTTAAAACTATTACAAGGTGTACAAGTCTCATATCCCTGAAACAGATCTAAAAAAGATATGCAAACACTATTTGTCCTGTTCCTCTTCTGTACGGTTATAATCCTGGACTGAATGACACACTTACTGCTATTCATCTGCATTTTGTTCTCACTTAAGCAAACTGATTTAGAGAGTATCATTGCATTTTGGGGTTGGTTGGTTTTTTAAATCACTGTTGCAAATGCCAGATAGCTCAGAATTACATAAGAGTAGCAACAAGTTGCTCCTAACATTAAAAAACATTAAAAAAGCCGCACTATTCGGGTCTTTGCAACCTTTACGGCCACTCTGCAAACTTAGCCACATCCTCACTGTGTAGCTATTAATTAGTTGTGGCATCAACCAAGCTAATTACTTCATTCCGCCTTAACTGAGGAATATACAGAACGGTTTTTAACATTACTTCTTCAGAGTATTAATTAGGTCAGGAGGGACATGACTATCACCTCACCAGTTAGACTATTACAATAACAGCAGCCACCAGTTAAGCTAGAGATCTGGGTTAACTATGAAAGAGGTTATTTGATTTATGATGTATCAGCAAGATGAGGTAGGGAAGGTGGTTAAAAAATTACAGTGAGTGACTTCTGATGGATCTTAACCTGCCACCACTCCTGCCCAGGAAATACCAAAGGCATTTAACACTTGCAGCATTATTTTCTTCACCACTTGAGTCACTCACTTAGTGGAATAGGGTACCTGTTTGTGACTGTCAAGTTTGCAGAAATATGGAACACTGACCTCATTTCCTTTAGTCATCCCTTGAGGAGCCAGAGCTCTCTGCCCCCACTTTCATGGGCTCTTTTACATATGAATAGAAAATGAGCTGTGAAGGATGAAGGTTACTTAGGAACATGCTCATCAACAAGCGTTTTATTCTCCACCTTGATTGTTTATTCCCCACCTTCATTTTTTGTTTTTCTGTTTTTTCAAACTGTATATTGCATCTCAGTTGCGGGGGATCTCATTCCACCCTAGACCAAGAAAGAAAGAAAGAAAGAAAGAAAGAAAGAAAGAAAGAAAGAAAGAAAGAAAGAAAATAGGCACATGATACACCTTGTTGAAGTTTAAATAGCTTTGAATCTGTTATTACTCTAAAAGCACCAGATCCTGTCTGATCTTGGAAGCTATGCAGGTTCAGTCATGGCACACTTGGATGGAAGACCACCAATGAATGCCAGGTCTATAGGCTACTTGTCAGAGGAAGGAACTGGCAAAACTCTCTTGAGTATTCTTTGTCTAAGAAAACCCTATGAAATTCATGGAGTCATCATAAGTTATAAGGCACTGGAAGCACATGTACGCACACACATGGAGGACTACTTGTGAATCCTACTACATCTGACTTTCCTGGAAGAAAAAATGATCTCTGAAGGATTAGATACAGTAATAAGTAAATAATAATTAAAAATACACCAAGACCCATTTCTGAAAGTGACATCAATTTCTGTTTCATCTGAATCAGCCACAAGGACTACCATTTCCGGGATTCTTTCTTATTAGTACATAAGCATGCTTCTTCTGTACAGATGCAAATCTTCTGGTGTTTACCCCAAAAGCGCTTGACTCCTTGTATATACTAGAAGCAAGCACATGAAAAATACTAATGGGTGCTCTTACTGCTAGCCATTATTCATCTTCCTTCCCGACTCCCCCACATGCCTACCTACAACTGGGAAAGGAGAAGGCCCATCAAGCATACGCACAGGCATGCATATGGGTACACACACACACACACACACACACACACACACACAAAATACACACTCACTGAGAAAGAAAGGGAAATGAGTTGGTACCATGTGAGGCCCTTTTGCAGGCCCTGCAGAGCACTGATACCCCTGCCCTCCCCCAAAAAAACCCTCAAACCTGAGCCTCAAATGCAATTTTCCACTTTTGGGAGCCTCCATGAGTAGTAGTTTTGCATGAAAACAGGGAGCAAGAACTCCACAAACCTCTCTCCAAAACTCACCTTGCCAAGGAAACCATGTTGGGCCCAAGGCCCAACATTTTAGTTCAGCTTGCCGTCACACTAACGAGCGTATTTGGGGGGTTAGCTCATGCTATTGCGTTGCTAGCTGAGGCTGCCCTGTATGCTGCAGACCTGTGAGAACAGTCAAGGAATGTTAACGAGGGGTACTTCACTCCCCGTGCCATCCCAAACAGGGAGGGGAGAGTGAAGCCTGATTAGGGACTGTCTACTGCCCTCTCGGGCAGGTACTGTGAGTGGCAGACGGGGGGGATAGCCCCCCCGCCCGTCTCGGCACGGCGGGTTGTTGGATGGGCAGCCTGTTTTGCTACTCGCCTATGAAAAGCCTATATAATCTGTTGAAACAAAGAGAACGCTGCTCCGTTGCCTGCTTTGCCTTTCCGACAGAGTCAGAGTGTATGCATGCCTGTGTGCATTTCATTTCACCAGAGGAAGGGCAGGATTGAGGGTAGCGTGGCCATCTTGAACCTCTTGGGGTGGATGTACTCGTTCACCCCTCTGAGGTCTAGGATGGGCCGCAGGGAGCCTTCCTCCTTCGGTACGGTACCTCGAGAAGAAGCCGGTGGTCTTGGCTGAAGGCGGAAGCGCCTCGATCGCTCCGTTTTGGAGGAGAGACTGGATCTCTTCCAGCAGTACCCAGCTGGCCAGGGTGGAGTAGTAGACGCAGGAATATCCTGGAACTCTATGGCGTATCCCAGGCGGATGATGGTAAGCACCCAGGAGTCTGCAGTGATCTCCCACCATTGGGCGAGGTGCCTGGCCAGGCTCGGATGATGGTACAAGTCCGCTGGAAGGGTGAAGGATGGCATTGGTGGTGTCCTGCGAAAACCCTCAAAATCGAGACTTCGTCCCCGAAGAAGACTTCTTCGATGACGATGATGGGCATCTTCTTGGAAGCCTTCGCGAAGCGGAGGACGTTGATGGTCTTGATGCAGTCGATCTCGGAGACCACAGCTGGTACACCAAAGAAGAGGAGGACCTTCTCCATGAAGACCTCGGCAGGAAACTGCAACGAGACTGGGCAGGTTGATTTATACCCATCTTCTTAGCAGTCAGCTGGGCCTTCACAAGGTAATCCATTGCCTCGTCGGTGGAGGTGTGGAAGAGCCCTTGGCCGTTGAACGGAAGATCTTCGATCCATCGACAGCTGTCCTCCTGAAGCCCAGAGGACTGGAGCCACGTGTGTCGGCGAAGGGCCACCGAGCCGACTATCACCCTTGAGGTAGCCTCCACGGTGTGCCTCGAGGTGGTGATCTGCTGGTTGGCCACCGCGACTGCCTCACCAAAGATCTGAGTGGCAGCGGCACGCGGTTCCTCCGGCAGCTCAGCAAGGAGCGGCGCGAGTCGGTCCAGCAAATTACAGTGGTATGCCGTGAGACATGCCATCGTATTCAGTGTCCTGGCCACCAAGGATGATGCCGAGTAAAAACAGCAATTGAAGGCATCGAGCTTCCGACCTTCACGGTCTGGTGGGATGGTGTGAGATCGATTGCCTCCTTTCGTCTGGGCCGACTCCACGACAATGGAATTCGGTACAGGATGGCAGAAGAGGAACTCCGTGTTCTCCTTCTGCGTCCTGTACAGGTGCTCCAGCCGATGCGGAATGGGCTGTGCTGATGCCAGCTTCACCCACGACTGCTTCATTGCCTCCACCAGAGTTGGCAAGAACGGCAGCGGTGCGGTGGATGGTGGGCAGGTTTCCAAGTCCTGGAAAACCGGGTCTTGGGCTACCAGAGCCGAGTTGGTCACCTTGAGGCCAAGGGCAGTGGCCATGCGGAGGAGAATGGCGGAGAACTGGCGCACGTGCAGACTCCGGACCTGGTTCCCCGAAAGCCAGTGGAGGCGACTCGTGTGAAGATGGAGTCCACTCCACGGAGTCCGATTCATAGGACGCAGCCAACGGAGTTGGAGACCTCTCCTCCTCCTTTCTCCTCGGATGGTCTGCAAGCAGGGGGAGCCAAGGTCACCGCCGAGGCTGCCGCTTGCGTTGGTACTGATGCGGCCAATGTTGTGGCCGGTATCGGGGTCACCTGCAGGGGCACAACCGAGGGCTGAGGGCGGTGTGCGACCTGCGTTGTTGACGTCACAGTCCTCATAGGTTGGGCCATGGTGGTCTGTAGCACCGGACGAGTAGCTGTCGCAGTCATCCGTGGGGGTGGCAAGACAGCCCTGTAGCGGGGGTGAGGGCTCCCGGGACCTCCGGTGACTCGGTGACCGACACGGTGACCATTCGTAACGGGAGTGGTGGATCTTCCGTGGCGGTGATCGAGACCGGCATCGCGGTGACCAGTACCGAACGTCAGGGTGGTACCGGTCCTTGTACAACGGGGAGTATGAGTAATACGATCCCGCCGGCTCGTGCCACACTTGCTCCTGGTCATACCTCCCAAGGTAGGCGGCAGGAGAGTATCTACTCTCGCCAGAGTATTCCCTTTCCAGGCGCATCTCCCGATATCACGGGGATGGAGGCCTGGTCCTCTCATCCGGAGAGCGGGACTCGCCACATCAAGAGGCAGGTCATTGCCTGACCACAGCCTCCTCCCAGCGGCCTGCCGAAGGACGGCGATCCGGCGAGGTGACCTCAGCCGTAAACTGGGGTGGCTCGGAGGGCGAGGCCTCCACGGCCTGCTCTTCGTCTGACACCTCGAGGATTTCCTGCTCTTCAGGAAGCTTCGCAGATTCCACAGATTCCTCGGCGGGCTGGGTGGGTGTTGGTGTTGGTGGGCGAGTCTCCTCCGGGGGAGGGCGCCGCTTCTCCTTCTCCTTCTTCTTCTCGCACTCCTACCCAGAGTCATTGGTCAGGGGATGCTTCTTTTGGGCCAGTGTCAGTGGCCTAGGGAAGGAGGTAGAGGCCTGTGAGCCCACAGGGTCCTCCCGTACCCAAGTTGCCGAGATTTTTGGAATCCTCGGCAACTTCGTGATCGGTACCGGGCCCGATACTGATGAGGTGGACGGTGCGGCAGCCGCCGCTGCTGCCGAAGAAGAAGAAGTGGTCGGGTGTTTCTCAGCCATGGTACCTTCTGTGGGTTTCCAAGCATGCAAAGACTCCTCCCAGCAGTGAGATTTCAATCTTGCAGATTGATTTCGGAGGGTCTGGTGGGTGAATTCGCAGCAAACCGGGTAAGCCTGGACGTTATGCCCTTCACCCAAACAAAAAAGGCACTCAGAATGTCGGTCAGAAAGGGCGACCTTCCTTCCACAGGAGGTGCAGTTCTTGAAAAGGGCCGACATAAACTAAGTAAAAGGGAGTGAGGAGAAATAGCAAAGTCCGAAACGTCAAGACAAGTCCAAAATCCGTAATCGTAAGAAGCCAGAAATGGGTCAAAACCAGTCGAACAGTACCAAAAACCAATCCGAAATCCGAGAGGGTAGTCGATATAGACAAAATCCGTAGTCAAAAGCCAAGAAAAATCATGAAGAGAGTAAAAGCACAAGCCAAACAAGCAGAACCTTCTGTTCACAACGGTGGACAAGAAAGAACTGAGGAGCGACTATTGCTCGCCGGGCTGAGCATGCGCAGTACCGACGTGGGGGATGGGTTCCCGCCAAGCCAAAGAGCTCTAGAATCTTCCGAACGCTACCACGCAGGCACAAAAGCTCCTAATGTATGAGGTACAGAGACCACGAAGAAGAATACAAGTTGTCTTTCATATTTATATTAATTAAATTGATAGCTTATAGAAAGAAGTGTGTTTTTGTCTAATGTGAAAAAAAGATGGAGCAGGCTTAGGTAGGATTTATTTATAGCAGTTATAGATAAGGGTGGGAATCATTTTTATTTTTCTCTCTACTTCTTTTTTTCTTTTTCTTCTTTATCTTTTCCTCTTTTCATTTTTTTCTGCATTTTTCTGTTTAGTTATGTAGATTGCTTTCTTTGTATATTTTCATTCTGTATCTAACAGATAACTCTAATAAAAATATTCCAAAACAAACAAGCAAACAAACCAAAAACCCAAACTAAAATGGTACCACGGGATGAGATTGCTGGACTTCTTGCCAGCCAGTTCTTCAAGCAGTTGCAACATCGCTGAGATAGGGCCCTGTTGCTGATAATTATATGGACGCAGCAACTGTCAGTGTTCCACGGGCCTTTCCTGGCACTGTGATTTACCAAGGGGAATGTGTACCACTTATCCACCCACATGACACTTCGGCAGATGCTTCTGCTATGGCAGAAATTACCGGTTAACAGATAACAAAATGTTTTGCCTGCACTGTGCCACAGACAATTCATTTATAGCAAGTATTAAATCAGAAAACTCTTCCTCTGTCTGTAACAAATGCACCTACTTTAGTGCCAGACAACACACAGTTTTAGTCACGTAGCTCTACGCTTAAGTTTGGTGGCCAGGAGAATTTTTTTAACAGTCAAAACGTGGGTGGAAGCTGATATACACGGGGACCATAATCTGTGGGAGGGAGCTTGAACACCATTCCCACCAAACTGCCTACAATCTGGACTAAAGAAAGGTCTACTGAAGCAAATGGTACCCTTTTCCTTTAATGGAAATTGGAGGCAAAAGCTTCCTAGTCTGGATCAAGCCCACAATATGTGGAAAGATACCTAAATACCATAAACGCACCAAATCCTGTCTGTTCTTGGAAGCTAAGCAGAATCAGCCCTGGTTAGTTCTTGGACGGGAAACCGCCAACAAATACCAAGGAGGAACTGGCAAAACCACCTCTGAATATTGCTAGCCTAAGAAAACCCTATGAAATGCATGAGGTATACCGTAAGTTGACATGTGACTTGAAGGCACATGCACGCAAACACACCCTATGTTAGGCCCCAGTCTGGGTCAGTGTGCCCCAATGTCTATTTGTCAGAAAAAGACACCTGCATTTAAGGGTAGAACTATGTAAGGGACCAACGTCATCTGCAGTTTGGTCTTTAGTTGTGTCCTTAATATTTTTTTCATTTGCACCTTGGATTTCAAGGGAAAGCAAAAAACAAACAGAAACTTTAGTTTCTTATCTATGGATAGATAAAGTTATCAAGATAAACAGAATAATAATAAGAAAAAGATTTTATGGAACACACACTATTTAAAATAATTCCTTGAACTTTCACTCAAAGAAATCACTTCTTTTAGACTGTAAAATGGGTTTATTCTGACGTGCTTTAATGAAAGCAAAATTTAGAGCAACTTAATTTTGTCTTTTCAGTAACTATGCATTTACTTATGTTCCTGTGACTTTATGGCATGAAGAATAATAAAAATTCTAAACAACAGGGGACATAAATACAAAGTTGGTATGGAAATAAAAGCCAAGTAAAAAGCAAAAGGGAGTATCATCTCCAAAATGCACTGTAAAACCAAAACAATTCAATGCAGAGTTCAAAGCCAGAAGGCATAGGCAGTGCCTTTTCTGCTGCTATGTACTTCAGCCTTCTTGACCTCTCATGATGATTAGAATCTCTTAGTGGCTTGACATCACAGTTCATTCATTCAAGCACCCTCTTCTAAGGAAAAACATTCATGCCTAATACTCAAAGAATTGTATGTCAAGGACAACATGCTGAGCTCATCATGATACAGACAGGATGCCAGTGAGTAATCTGTTAACCAGGATGAATTTGTTCATATTAAGTGTCAGTAACTGAAGCTGATTTCTGTTTAATGGTAGGAAGAGAACCTCAAGAAGGAAGTTAAAATTGGTTGTCCCCTGGGAATTCACATATGTGGCTTCAAGTTTTGAACAATACATTTCAAACAATTTATCTCTCACTGATAATATTGGTAACAACCACATTTATTTATTTGAATCCATTTCTATCTGTAAGGACAAAGTCCTCAAAAAAAAAAAAAATTAAAATGCTGTAAAATTCCCAAAACAGATCGATGTATTACAACACTTCAAGGACCAGTTTGAAGATAAAACTACAAAAAGCTCACAGCTCATCCAAAGGCCTTCTGGAAAGCCTTCATAAACATCATCAGAGCCAGACTGATTAGCCTCCACTAGGAAACAATCCTAATGGAGGTTCTTCAGGCTCCCCATTAACCCCAAAAGGCTCTCTGCTCCTCATAACTACTAGCTGGTAGTATGTATTGTATTACAACCATTTGTGTGTGACTTAATTTGTATTCCCCAAAAAACAATAATGAAACTTCAGCTTTACTGCAGAATTGGGAAATCGTTACAAAAAAAGCAAGCATTAGGTCTTAAACCTTTGGTTCTAAAACTGAGAGAAATCTCAGTGCCCAAGAGTACTATTTTTGCCAGTTAAATGCTGCCGCCAGTCAATGGTATTAATCAGATAGTGCACTGAAGTCACAACTGCACAAACTAGCAAGCAGCAGGGAGAACCACTGAACCATTTGCCATTGCTGGAGGACCAGAAAATCTCAGTAAGTATGACTAGATGATGTCTTAATAAATCTGGACTTCCCTGAAAGACAGCAGATGCTTCTTTCTTATGCACTGTTCTATTTATTATATATAAAGATGACAACAAGTAAGATCATCCAGAGTTTTAGGATAATCCTATATGTACAGTGATGACTTACACTTACTTCCTTACCATATGGCTCCTTCCTTGCTGTCCTGTCTGACAAACGAAGACATTTCTATTCCAATAGGCTTTTAGGAACTGACTGCCATGGGCTTTTAATAATATGCTATTTTGTTGGTTTTTACATTCTATCATTTAACAAATTTTAAAATTATTTTAATTTGATAGATTGTTTAGAAGTCAGTGTGTTATTTTTAAACAATGTATTAAAAAAAGTTTGAAAATTCATTAGAAGACAGAATGTAAACACTAACAAAATATATATTTTACTGATTTTTTTATGTGTGTTTTCAGTCTTCATTGGTGTTAATATTTTGTAAGCTGCCTTGAGTCTTAGGATTTGGGAAAAAGAACGATGTAAATTAATAAAATCAAGGAATGGACAAAAATAATTCTCACACCTTTCACCATTATCTTTAGGGACTAACAAAGAAGGCAACCAATTAAAATGAGATCCATGCAGCAAGGAAATAACAATGCCAGGGAGACCTTGGGAGGGAAGAGCTGTAATGAGAGGACTCACCACTGATAAGACTCCACCACATTTATCTGCCCAACTTAGTAGCCCTAAAGTATTCTTTATACATTGCCAAGACTGGAACTCCAGGTTGCACCAACCAAAAAGCAGTAAGACTTAACACCCAATTTATTATACCAAATTCAGGTTAGACTCCTTTTAGCTATAGGCTGTGGCTAGCTTTGCACATTGGCAACAAAACCTACAATGTGGGGCAATTCAGAGGGGCAAGCAGCAACAACCACCACTTTTCATAGCAGCAATTTGGTGGTGGAGTTGGACAATACCTTGAGGCTCAGAAAAGGCCTGGAGGTAGCATGCAGCCCCAGGGACTAGAGATTGTCTAACTCTGTGGTCCAAGTTACTCAGTATTTCAGGCTCTTATCTGTCCCTTTAACTAAGACCATTGTGTAGACAACTGCTAAAATATTTTGGACAGTCTGCAGAAAATGGTATGTAGAGTACATTCCAATGAAAAGCAGGAGTTCAATTTGTACAGGATAACTATTAAGGTAGATGACCTATACTCTATTGTGTGACTGTAATATTCCTGCCCCCTCAAGACTGATAAAGAATGTTCTTTTGTATTTGCAATCTAAGTCCAAACTACCACACTCTATGGCTATACTAGCAGACTTGCTTGCTTCAGGGTTGTAGAACAGTGGTAAGAAAAAGTAGACAAAATCCTTCAGCTCTAAACCACCAACTTCTCCAATGCCTTATTTGTTCACGGTCACTACATCTTCTCATTTCTGTACCTTTTCCTTGCTACCACCACCTCCTACTCCTGCAAAGTCATACTAGTGTAATGAACCAATATAATTCCAGCTTATGTTTTAAAGCTAAGTAACAGATCCTAGTTCAGTGTGCATTTCACATTCTTCACCTTCAACAGGAACTACATTCATGGACCCTCACATTTGCAAAAAGCTAGACCAAACAAATGAACAAAAAACCCCAACAACCCCATATACTAGACATGAACAAGGACAGTAAATCTCTCACACGGTTATGAAGGGTTCCAGTAACACCACTTACTTAGGCCAGCTCTTTAGGACATTTGGTATTTGTTATGACGAGGTAACAAATTGTAAGTTGTTGTGGGTTTCCCGGGTTTTGAGGCTGTGTTCTATTAGTATTTTCTCTTGACGTTTCGCCTGCATCTGTGGCTCGTATCTTCAGAGGATATATCAGATATCCTTTGAAGATGTCAGCCACAGATGCAGGCGAAACATCAGGAGAAATACTAATAGAACACAGCCTCAAAACCCAGGAAACCCACAACAACCTATGGATTCCACCCACGAAAGCCTTCAACTTTACACCGTAAAAAATTGTGTTGAATCCAAAAGAGTTCCCTTTGGTGGCACAGACCAAAGGGCAACATCATCTTTTCCTTACATACTGCAACATGTAAACACCCATACAGACACATATGGGCTGTACTTGTAGCTGCCCACTCTCACCTCCTCGACCACTAGGTAAAATGTTTTCTTTTCTTCTGTCCTTCTTACGCACACTGGCTTACAGAGATACAAATGACACAGGTGGGAATTTGCCACTTACAAAAAGAGGTTATCTATTTATTTGGGAAGGGGGTAGGGAGAAGCCACCAAACTAAACATAAATCCAGATTTTTATACTCACAGAAATTTCAGAATTAGAGATATCAGAGCTACAAAAAAATCTTGAAATTGCCATCAATAATGGTTTATACTTACACTTCAGTGGCTATGAATCCAGTAAGCTCAGACAGGAAGAGAAACAGTATGAAGAAGCAGCAGCAGACAGAGACTAGAAAAGACACAAGCAGATGAAGCTTAGTTCCAGCCTGTTGATATAAAAATTTTGATGATATTCCTACCTCACCCCTATACTTCACATTGACTCCACAGTTGCTCTGCCATCCTCAAACTACTCTTGTACATTTTAAGGAGAGCATGAATCCAATAAGACCCTCTCCTCTGAAATACCCTTCCTGACACCTTGTCTTCTAAAACCAGGGCCCCTGTAACACTACACAGTTATAGCAATATGATTCCACTTTAACTGCCACGGCTGCATTCTACAGAATCCTGGGGTTTGTAGCCTGTTGAGGCACTAGAGTTTTCCAGCTCAAAACTGTAAATATCTACCTCTGAACTGCAATTCCCAGGATACTATAGGATGGAACCATAGTACTTAAGTGGAATCATAGTGCTATAACTATACAGTGTGAATAGGCCCCAGGTTTGCATTCTCTGTTCTCATGTGGTTATGATGGGTGAAAAGAAAGAGAAATATCATACAAGAGAGAGACACTCATTTGAAATTTCCAAAGGCTCTTCGTAAATTTCATTCTTCTTCCTTGCTTTTTGGAGAGTCCATGCTGCAGTTGCAAAATAGCTGCCCTTCCAGTAGTAGCAATAGTGGTGGTGGTGGTTGCTGCTGCTGTTGCGTGCCTTCAAGTTGTTTCCAACTTATGGCAACTCAATCATGGGGTTTTGTGGAGGTTGAGAGTGTGTGACACACTCAAGGTCACCCAGTGGGTTTACATGGCTGAGTAGAGAATCAAAACCTATCTACCTGCTGTGAACATGCCAAATCTACTACAGAAGGTTCCCTAGCTACCTGTCACTGTGCTATTGGAGCTCTAAGAGTTTAGCTCATAACTGAGCCCTGATGCATTAAAAGTACTTTTCAAATTGCTGTCTGGAAAACTACCATTATCATCTGCTGGAGCTGCAAAGGAGGAGCAGGTGAGAAACCTCTGCCCCCCTCCAAAAGAGATTAGGCATAGCATATTCATCAAAATCACCTGAGGATATTTTACAACAGTATAATAAAAACAACAAACATACCTCAACTGAACAATGCTCTGCTTTCTCTCTCCCATGTGTCTAAAATTGTTGTGAATCTGTTTACTAAATGTTACTGTTTTAACTTACTGCTTTTTAACAGTAGTATCTGGTTTTTAAATAATGTTTTGAACCACTTTGCTTTACAGTATTGAGAGAATGGCAGGAAAGAATTTTTTAAAAATAAAAACCGGAACAATATGGAAGCAAAGACACCACAAATCACTAAAGTATTTAAAGTAATTTAAAGCCTACACAAATTTTTTAAAAGGCACAGGAAAATAAGAGTTTGCCTGGCACCTAAAAAATAACTGAGTAAGTGCCAAGTGAAATGTGGGGGGAATCCAGAGATGGGGCTCCACAGCGGAAAAAAAACAAAAAACCACTGTCTTCTAGGTCACTACCTGCCTCACTCTAACAGCCAGAGCACCCAAAGGAGAGGTTGAGGAGGTTATGTGGCTACACAATACGGAGATAGTATTTCCTTCACGTACCTATCTCAAGTTACAAAAACCATAAGAATGACAATGAGCCCAAAGGCCTAATTAGACTAGTAATCATTTCTCACAATGGCCATGGGTTTTAGGGAGCCCACAAGCAGGACTTGGGCACAATAACTCCCTCTCATCCCCCTCCAGTTTGTACTCAGAAGCACACTGTTGTCTGTCAAGGTAACACACAGCCATCACAACTAGCAGCCACTGAAACAGGGCTCAATAAATTAATACTGGCACTTTAAAATGGGCTTACGTGGAAGACATTTTTATTCTAATCAATATTTTCTTGAAGTCTCATGCTTGAAGAACATGTGTGGGTCTATACACGCTTACACCTGTGTCTGCAAATAGCCAAGCTGCAAATTTGCTTTTGTTTTCCTTGTAAAATGAAGAATAAAAATAGCCACAAAGAAAGTCTTTTTGAAACTCTTTCCCGTATTACAGTAACCAAAGGCTATTCAACATGAAGGTCACTGTAATTCTGCACACTGTATTAATGTAGTATCTCTCTCCAGATTTGGATTTAGTCATGCTTTGCTAAGGAAGAAAGTGTAACTTCTGCTTTCCTGATTGGCCTTGGTATATTATTTGGTTTATACAAACATTCTTGCAAGAAAGCTTGAAATGTATTTCAAATATCATCACCAAAGCAATGATCTGCTGTGTGTGAAGGATTAGAATTGATGGAGGGTGGGGCAAAACAGTAAGAGATACCATCATGAACAAAAGGGGCAGGATTGGTATTTACTGACATATTAAAGCAAACATTCTCTACATTCTGACTGCATGCTGAATCACCAACATACATGCAGGAAAAAAAATCACAAACTAACAGTATGGGGAGTGGGTAAGAGCTAAGAAGCACATGCTCCTATTTGTTCTTCAGTCATGATGACAGGACGTTCTAATATCCCTCCTGCCATCAGAATTATAGACTCCTTCCCTGAACTTTATTCTATGTTTCATCACAGCAGTGCTTTTTTTTTCTTTTGCTTGCTTTACAGAATAAGCTTGGAAGAAATTATGGACACAGCTATTCACTTCAGTGGATCACGTTAAGATTTCTTCTAAGGACGCCAGTCCATAGGATGGGATGAGAGTTTCAAGATGAAACTCAAGATGAAGAAAGCTGGAGTGGCACCCTGTCTATTTGTTACCATCGCACAATTTGGGAAGAAAGGATCTAGGGCATGAGTGGGCAACTGTTCTATGCCTTCAGGTCAACTTTGACTTATGGCAACATATCACGGATTTGTTGGCAAGATTTATTCACAGGAGGTTTGCCACTGCCTTCCTCAGAAGCTGAGAGAACGTGGTTTTCCTACTATCACCTTGTGGGTTTCCATGACTGACTGTGGATTTGATCCCTGGTTTCTCAGAGTCCTAGTCCAACATTCAAATCCCAGCTCATATAGCTGTACCCCTCTAGATGTTGATGGACTGCAACTCCCAGCAGTCCTAGCTGGCATAGCCAATGGTGGAAGATCATGAGAGCTACAGGCCAACAAAATCTGGATGCCCACAATTGCCTGATCTACAATCAGTGCCTGGAGCAACTTGTGACCTTGGATCCCATTTTACTGCCACCTGACTCACTCATAGCTGTGCTGATGCTTATGATACTCATCTCTGTTGGAAATCTGACAGATGGCTAAAGGAGGAGGAACTGCATTTTTAAGAGGCTGAACCTCTCTTCCCTACCATATCCCTCTTCATGCAAGATAGGTTCATGCTTATTCAGCTTGTCCTGCGGCCATAGAAAGAGGAACCACAGTAGTATAAACCTGGGTGTGTGATGTATGAGTGAGGAAGGCTAACGAGAGGGCAAAACCTGTCAAAACCAATCTATTCCCTTTCCTTAGCCACTTCAATTCTTCTCTTAGAGCTGGCTGCAGAGTGCCCATACTGGAAAGTATAATATATAACAGTGTTCTAAATGAGATGGATTATCTTGATCCATTTCAATCTAGTTTTAGGTCTAGTTATGGGATGGGGACAGCTTTGGTGACTTTGGTGGATGACTCTCACTGGACTGGGGGAATGTGTTTTTGTTGGTTTTGCTTGACATCTCATTGATTTCAATATCAACCATTGAGATCTTTCCAGGTAGTTTTGCTCGGATGAGACCTGGATGCATGGTTTTTACAGTGGCTTCATTACTTTTTGGAAGAGTGACCTCAGAAAGTGGTGCTGGGAGATTCAACATCTTGGCCATTCACCCATGGACTCCTTCAGTGGTTTGTTTCATCCTTGAGATATTTGACATACACATGAAGTTACTGGGAAGGGTCTTCCAAAGGTTTGGAATTCAGTGCCAGCTGTACAGTGATGACACCAATATCTGTTCCCCTTTTCCACCAAACGCCAGAGAACATATTTTTTCTTAAACCAGTGTTGGCATCAATAATGGACTGACTTGGCCCCTGGCCAAAATACCTTGAAGGCACTAGATGCTTTCTGATCTTGGAAGCTAAGCAAGATCAGCTCTAGTTAGTACTTGAATGGAAGACTGCCAATGAATACCAGATGTTATGGACTATATTTCAGAGGAAGAAATTGGTACAACCAGCTCTGTGTATTCCTTGCTTATGAGATTCGTGGATTGCCATTAATGAACAGGCAACTTGAAGGCACAGACACACAAAACTAATTGAAATTATTGAAACTGAACAACCTAATATGAACAAAGTAAGGATGTTCCTACTCAGTCAAAAGGCAGATCTGGAAATAGGGATTCAGCCTGTGCTGAATAGGTAATGTAGGTTACCTACCCTATGTAGGTAAACTGCTGGACTGAACCCCAGACTTGGAAGCTCAGGCTCTACAGTGGGTGGATGTGTGTTTACAAAATTAAAGCTAGTGCACTAGCTGCACCAATCCTTGGAGATTTCAGATTTGGCCACAGAGACACATTCCTTAGTTACATCCTGTTTGGATCACTGTAATACACTCTGCGTGGGGCTGCCTTTGAAGAAACTTTGGTGGCCCAAGGAGTTGCTGCCTGACTTTTGAGTGGGGCTGGTTACAAGGGAGTATATAACTCTTGTTAATGCAGCTCCACTAGCTGGTAGTTTATTTCCAGGCACAATTCAAAGTGTGAGTTTTGACCTATAATGCCCTATAAGGCCTGGGTCCAGGTACTTCCAAAACCCACAAACCTGTCTAGCGCCACAAGAGACCCTTCACTCAGTCCCACCACCTGAACAGACATGTTTGGTGAGGACACGAGACTGGGTGTTCTTGGTGATCACTCCTAGAAGTTAGAAATCCCTTCCTAACCAGGCTGAACGGCTTCCTACTTGCTGTCCTTCCCTTGGCAGGCAAAGACATTTTTTTTTAGATTCTAACAAGATTTCAGGAACTGGCTGGTTTTAGAGAAATGACTGTTACAGTAAGGTACTGCATTGTTTTTTAAAAATTGCTTTCTTCTTTTTAATGTCTGTTTTAAATGGTTTAATATTATCGATAGTTTTATTACATTTAATAATAAATTGTTTGTATGTTTTTATTCACACAGGATCTGTTTTAATATCTAAGCATCCCTGAATACTAGTAAAGGGCAAAAACAGATCAATAATGACCGATGATGGTGATGGTGATTATAGTTATTTGTTTTAAATTGTGTATATCAAAAATTAAAGGCATGACACAGTTTTCTCCTTCTCAGCTGCAACAGGAGGGCATATTGCCTATCCACGTAGACAAAAAGTTCAAGCTGAGGGATAGGTGGGGAAAACTGGAAATGATTTTGATCCCAGGAAATTCTCTCTCTTCTTCACCTCCACATATCCCAGAACTCATATTCACGTAGCATCGCCCTCATACTGATTGTCACAGCTGGGCTCAGGCAGGGAGAAAGAGGAAAGTTCCTGTACTGTCTCATACCTCACATTTTCTATATTTTCTCTCTGTCCCAAGCTATACCATCACTCTTTGCTTGCCACTGTCTGCTCATTCTCCTTCTGTGCTGGCAAATGAATGTAGGTGATCTCACAGTTTAAGGTTGAATGCTCTGATCTGCTCTAATTGCACTTTAAAAAATTATTTGCATGTGACTAACTCTGTCAGAATGTGAGAGGAATGAACATTCAAATGTGCATTAGAAGACACATCCAAAATAGCAGAAATTCCAAGAACACATCTTTTGTTCTGACAATTTACCTTTGAACGCTTGGTTTTATAAAAATGTATTGCTCATTTATTGATGACACTACTATTGTATCTTTCTTTTACAACCTCAATAACGTGTATGTGGGATTCCTAGATCTCCCACCTAGGCACCAATTAGATTCCAAACTACTTAGTTCTAGTAAGGTATCTGTGTCACATATAGGACCTGTTCTATTAATATTCTAGGAAAGACAACTATTACTGTAATAGCAACCCAACAAATATCTTAAACCAACAAATAGTCTAGAGCAGGATTAGGCAACTATTATCTCTCCATATGTTTCTGATAGTAACTTCCCTTATCCCTCACCACTGGATATGCTTATGGGAGCTGTAGGCCAAAATGTGTGGAGTTTTTAAGTAATGTGTAGAAGGCCAAAAGGTTACCCATCCCTGTTTTACTGGAATCTTAAAGACTAACCTTTTTGATTTGGCATAAACTTCTGTGGATTGATGGCATGCTGCCTCAACTGGCAAATATATACACACATGTTTGGGTAGGAGGATTATGGGGGAACTTAAATGCAATGAGTACAAACATCAGTGACTATCTTAACAGTTGTCATTAACCAACAGTATTTGAGAGGTAACATGGACAGCCCTCTCACACCCAAGCATGTGTATAAATATCTTGCCACTGAGAAAACACTCCATGCACCTGAAGAAGTTGCAGCAGTCTACAAACCTTATGCCAAGCAACATTTGTTAGTCTTTGAGGTGCCATGAGATTTGGTTTTGCTGCAATTGACTAACATGGCTCAACCCCCTAGAAATCTTCATTTATGCTTTAGATGTAGTAGATTGAAGCCAGAACTCTAGCAACTCTTCCATTTTCTATGACATTTCATTCATTAAACATGGACTAAGTCAAGTTTTTATGTAACTGCCAGCCTGTGTTATATCCATTTTTACTTATCCTCATCTTCTAATCTTTTTAGCCAAACTGACAAGACTACTGTTTTCTGGAACATCTGTAAGCTATGTACTTTAATGTGACATTTCCCTCACGTACCATCATCAGATATATAAAAGTCAAAGCTTGTGAGTTTGTGAGTTTGTCTGTGTTAGGCAGGCGAAAATCTCATATCACTGGCTGCCTGTGAAGATTCTATGGAATCTGAGGGTGGCAGTTTAGGGAGGGGTCTTTAGAATTCTCAGCCAGAGAGCTCTTGGGCCCGGCTGGTTGCTATGGAGACAAGGCCTAGCAGCAAGGAGAAGGTTAGTGTATTCCCTCAGAAACCAAACAACTCTGAATACAGATTGGATTGGAGACTATGAGGAAAAGTTACAGATACAGGACAAGGCAGTTTGGAGAATTACAGAAACAGGATCTCAAATCTGTGTATTTCAACCGCATCTAATTCCTAAGGTAAGATAAGGTAATCCCTAAGGTATTTCTAACAAGTGTTACCTATGAGAAAATAAAATTCTGGGCAACGCTAGTATTTAATATGTGCCCCAAACAGAACTCAAGTTAAGGCACAGAGACAGGTGCTACTCTTGTGTAATGCTGATAGCACACACCAAAATATACCACAAAGAATATGAAAAAGTGTTGTTGCCTGGCAATCTAATAGCCTTCACAAGTCACACAGCACATAAGAGTCTGGATTTATTAGTCTCACACTCTGGTATTCCACAGAAAGTAAACCTCAGGAAAATATGCCTCAGGTACTACCTGTCTGAGGGAATGGACCCTTAGTGCTCCTCATTGCAATAACCAGAATTCACTGTGAATGTCCTTTAAAAGGAACCTATTGAATAATATTAATGTGTCAGAACTTTAAGTTGAAGAAACACTTCATCCATAATATTAGAATTTGTGGTAGCTTTTTTCTCCCAGAGGGCAAGGATATAATGAGCATGAGGAGAGATGTCAAATGCCCTCATAGTATAAAGGGATTCATGAGGAAAGAAAAGTTGTTTTGTAGTGGCCAACCCTCATAAATCCATAAAAGGAAGAAATGAAGAGTAGTGCCATTCTTCTAAGATTTCATCTGTATACCTAACTGAATACAAGATTTGTTTGAGGCTGGTTAGAAGCAAAACATACCAGTTCAAAGCAGTGCAAACTGGTTCATCAGGATCCTTGCAACTCACAACTGCCAAGATCAGAAAGACTGGGTCTCCAATCTTCGCAGCAATAAAGCATAAAAAAAAAGATTGACATGCTTTCTTGGAAAAAAAAGACTTGGCTAGGACCAATACCATCTCCTTGATTATGCTTGATAATATATTCCCCACTTGAGACTGCTTTCACTATGTATCTACTACCATGTCCACCATTCAATTTCATCTTAAGGCTCCTTCTCCTTAGAATGCCATACCATCCTGTGTCAGAGTTTGTTTTCCCAGGACTGAACAAAACATCCTCACTTTTTCGCTTTCACCTTCACATCACCTCCCCATCCTGGGAGAATCTTACTTCCATTGTTCAAGGATATATTTTAGTGCATCTCTTTTCTCTTGGGACCAAACTAGATGAGATGAGGCTGCTGTCCCTACATCTACATCATTCCTATCTGAACCTATTTTTCTGAGGGAAGGTCTACTTTTCACATGAAAAGGAGCATGTGCAAGAGGGCTAAAAGAAATTATTCAGAACAAGGAAGGCAGAGGTAGTAAATTCAGTTGGTGGTGCAGGTAAGGTTTGCTCCCTGTGAAAAAAAGGCTTTTTTTTTAATTTTAGGGACTGACCCCCCCCCCCACAATACATACACATCACTAATTTGTGTGTGAAATGGGCAGGAAAATAGCTAAAACATATGTAGGTCCCCCATCACATCTAGCACGAGTGCAAGAATAAAATTCTACTGACCTAAGTCTTAAAGTCATTTAACAAAGCCTTTGATTTAGTTTTGAGATGAATTTGGGGAGAAACAGCTGAACACAGACTCTGTAATAGTAAATTAGCTATCACAGGGTGCCACAAGCAGCCTAATGTATCAGAACTTTTGGCTAAAGAAATACTTAATCCATAACAAGGAGAGACGAGAGAGAAGAAGTCATATGTTCCTAAGTTAAGGGACAACAGTATTAGACAGTTATTTTGGTCATCTCATAGGAAACGACATTTCTTCTTATTCAAAGCAAAAGCCACTTAGAGGCAGTGCACCTGACAACTTCTTGGAGACAGATCTTTCTAAGGAAAAGGTGAGATGAAGAAAAACTTATGTACATGAATGTTTGTTCCTTCTAGACCAGGACAACAGCTCCAGGAAAAGAGCACAAGTTCTGGTCCAACAGACAAAGACAGCACATAATGCACAGCTCCCTTCAGTTGGCCATTTCATATGAACAAACTTTGTCTACCTCTGTAAATAAACACGTTGTTCCTTCAGCAGCACCTCCATACCATGCTCTAGAGCAGAAGTGAAAAGCTAAAGACAAACTATGAAGATAAGCACATTGTTGCAATACTTAATATCACTGTAGGAGCAGGCATGCTGCAGTGCTCCCACAAGGACCATAGTACCAGCTCACACCAATTTTAGATATATCTGCCTACACAGCATTAGCACAATTTATCACACTTTACAGAGGCTATAATAAATCACTTGTGGATCAGGGATCCTAAGGGCACAGCATGTTTAGCAGGCTTTTCAACACAAGCTGTAAGAGGCAGCTCTTCTCCCACACATCTTACAAATGGTTTTGTAATGGGGAAGCACCTTATCATACTGCCTTTATACATCTCTGTGGTACAGCTACACTTTGCAACTTTGGCACAGTCATAGGACTGAGCCCTACTAATAATCCCAACCATGGTAGACTCACTGAATCAATGGGATTTACAAAAATGCTGACTCATCAGTCAACACTAATTGAATGAGTCTACTCTAGTGGGGACTAGCAACAGAGTCAGGCTCTAGTCACTACATAGAGAAAGCAAAGAAACTGCAGATCTCAAAAAGGTGCAGGAAAGGACAACACAAAAGACTGAAGGGTTAGAGGAAGTTCCCTATGAGAAAAGGTTACAACGAGTTGTTCAGCAAGTAAAGGGCAACAGAATTGTAAAAAATTATGCACACTGTGGAAAAAATAAATAGGGATGAGGGCCTTTTTTCAACCTCTCATAATACTAAAAATGTAAATCAACCGATGAAGCTAAGTAATTGGCTATCAAGGAGAAACAAACCAAAGTACTTCTTCACACAGCTCAGAGTTAAATTATGGAGTTCACCTGCACAAGATATAGTATGGCTATTAACTTAAACTGTTTTAAGAATGGACTAGGCAAATTTGTGGAGGAGAAGGGTTACTACTCCAATGATCCATTGGGGGTTTTCTTATATTCTTAAAGTAGTTGTGAGCAGGAAAACCTTCAACTGCCAACGGATTCAAAGAATTAAGGGAAGCCATAGTCCTCAAAAAGCTAAAGTAAACAAAAATGACACTAGAGCCATTACTGAAGGCACTGAAGGAGATCAATTTCATTGAGGGAAAAGTACCCAATACATAAGACCTATGGATGCAAACCTTAAGGTTCAGTTGAGGGCTGTGCGTGCCCAAAAAATTTTCTGAGCAGCTGAGACACCTAAATATAGTGGAAATAAAAATAAAGTTTTACAGAGATTCTATCTGGACAAAATTTAGCACTGTTTTTCATTAAGAAGCTCTGGTGTTTTCTTTTTTAAATGGCCAATCCCATACCTAAGAGAATGTTCTACACTCTGTGGTGGAAAAGCAAGGGATGTAACAGGGCAGAACACATGGTGCCTTGTGTCTTCTGTCAATGATCACCACCATCTCACCGATTGGAAAGAAAGATCTAGACGTAGTATTTGTTAAAATACTTGATGAAGAGGATCAATGGCCTGTGGCTATGCTGGCTGGGGTTGTCTGGGAGCTGTAATCAAAGTAACCTTTCCAAGCTCTGCATATTAATATTTCAGTGCAGAATACAAGAATACAAGTAGCTCCACATCTTTAGTAGCACTTTTGAAACCTCCTTGCCCAACTGTAGCCTCCTTTACCATTCAGTAAGGAGCTGCTGGAATTTATGGCACTCTGGCACTGGCCTCTGACTCTTTGGAACAGGCTGAAATCTAGCCGGAAAGGCAAAGTAAACTGAGGCAGTCCTGGTGCTTTGCAGAAGGATTCTGCCTGAATCAATGCAAGGGTACTTTCAAGAGTCACCCACAAGAATTACCTATCTTAACAGTGAATTGTGTTAATTTGCTTCTTTTATTGTAAAATCACCTTGGGGAGAGGATGGTAGTAAGTGTTTCAGATAAAACATATTTGATACAATACATCTAGACCAAGGTGCCTCCACTGCTTGAAGGTATTTTTGCAAAATGTCGTCATGGGTATGCGCAACCCATCCGCATGAACTAATTATTACCCTGTGGGACTGACAGAACAGCTGTCTGGACAGCTTGCCCTTGTCAATATGCCACATAGCTCATGCTGTTGGGATGCTAACTTTGTCACATGCCAGGGCATATGTCATTGCAACCTTCATACCCAAACATGGACAGCTTGGCACAGTGATACCCAGCAATCTTAGAACAGCTACTAGGAGGAACTAAACGGTATAGCACAAAAGCTGGAAGGCATTCAGCAGCTGACATGCGTAAGATAATAAAATAGAGGAGGATCATTAGTGCCAATGATTTCCTGGCTCAGGACATGCCAGAAAGCAGTACCAAAATTGCACAGTGTTGCTTCAACAGCTACATGGAAACCATTCAACTACATTATAGGCAAGGGCTCTTTCGGAACACACTGATAGGTCTTTGGTGAGTGGGAAAGCTGCTCCTTCTTTAATATTGCATCACAGCAGCTGGGTATCTCCTGGACAAAACATCCCTCTTGAATACCAATTGGCCATAGGGATACTCCAGGGCATTGTCCAGTTGTCACTGCATAACAGGGGAAGAAAGAACAGCCTTCAGCCTTTGGCTGAAATGGAAGGCTATTCTTTTTTCTACAGATGTTCAGTGGCAGCTACCAGCAACGAGGGACACCACCAGAGCTAAACACTAAATAAGGACACTTACCTGGACAATGTCTCTTTTGAAAGTGTCCAGTCCAATCTTTCCAAGGACAAAAGATAATGCACAATGTCTCTGTTCATCCTTCTTCTTTGCTGAACAGTCCCAACAGCAAGGACACCTTTTCTAAAAGCCCAGTTTCCTCATAACTGAATGAACAATTACCGCCCCTCTTAATCAGGTGTCCTTCTGGACACCTGAAGACTATGACTATTGCTGCTTTATATTTCACTCCTCTGCCATGACAAACCAGAAAATGTGTCTCTCTAACTCTTCAGCTGCTCTAACTCTCTGTTCCTGAATCTTATACATATACATCTGGCCTCCTTGAGCTGCAAGAGTACATCCTATATATTGTATTTCACTTTTGTTTTAATTTTTTTTGCCAGCTCCCCAGCTGTCCAGTTTATTATAAACACATCACATGCTTAGTCTTGAGTTTTAGTACTTCCTCCCCATTTTGTTATCTGTAAATGTAGTAAGTATGTTGTCCGCAATCTCATTCAACACAAAATATATCACAGGAGGAAGAGTTTCAGAGCTGGCTTTACGAAGGAACTTGAGTGTGATGTGTATATTTGTACCTCTACAAGTATGCAAACCCTGTAATTTTTGTAATCCAGCCATTTTGTAATCCTACAATTGGAGAAGGCAATTATGTCATTGCGCAAGAGGGAATCACAACAGGATTGGTTCAGAATTTCAGGTGCTGGTGCTGCTAGACTCCTGTTTGACACTGCAGCCATTGGCCTACAGTATTCCTTAGGCTTTTTTATTCTCTCCTATGTGACCCCACATACGCACCAAATTGCTGGGAGAGGTTGTTTAGAGTTTGAGGGTTTAGTATCGCCAGTATGTTGATGGCACCCACCTCTATCTATCCTTTCTGCCTAAATCCAAAGAAACTCTTCTGGTTCTGAACCAGTGTAATGATGTAGATGAAAGTAAACAAACTGAAACTTAATCCAGACAAGCCAGAGATGCTCCTGGCTGTGGAAAGAAAGCTCAGGGAACAGTGATTCAACCTGCATTGGATAGCGTTACACTCCCCTTCAAAGATGAGGGTCACTATTTGGACATAATCCTAGACATCACTCCAAATTTGGATGCCCAGGAATCAGGGATGGCCAAAAGTCTAGTTTTAGATTTAAGACCAGACAGTCCACAAAGATGTCTGATCTAGCCTCAGTGACATATACCTGAACTGCATCCCATTTGGTCTGTGCTCTATGTGTCGGTCACTCCTCAAAAAGTCCAGAGATGTCAGCTGGTCCAGAAGGCTGTGGCCAGTTCCAGAGGGGGGTGTTACAAGAGAATCACTGGCTACTGATATTCTTCCAGGCACGAAGTTCAAGTACCATTTATGACTTACAAAGCCCCATTATTTCTCTGAAAAACTGAATTCTTCCATACGAGATTTCCCAGGTGTGAAGCCTTTCAGGGGAAGCCATTTTCTCACTCTTGCTGACATGAATGGCATGCTTGATGGGCACAGAAGAGAAGCCTTTCTCGGTGGCTGCTCCCAGGCTCTAGAATTCCCTCATAAGAGACAAGACTGGCTCCATTTCTTTTGTTCTATCATTATCAGGTTTTGGGTCTTTCAGCTATGGTGCTGGCTGAAGGGAGGATTGACTGATTGGGTGCTCTTATGACTATCAATTTCTTTGTAATCTATTCTCATATTTCATTGCATTTCTGTTTTTATTTGAATTTTATTGAGAATACCTTGAATGCCTTCTTGGGGACAAAGGTAAGATATAAAGATATAAAGTTAATATGAAAATAAAACAAAAACAATAACAACAACAACAACAGGACAAGTACTTTTTCTTATTGCTGACTTACCTGGAGGGGAAAGTACCAAAGCATTCGGGATTTTGAAATTTTAAACTGCACAAATCAGAGGGATCCTCACCAAGATATCTGTCTTGCAAACAGTCAACAGACCAAGAAGCACTAACACAGAGTTGAGCAGTCATAATTTTCAGTGCTTTCAACAAGCAAAGACACCACAGAATCAAAACTGCCTCCTACAATCAGGAGGAAATGTGGGATTTCCCTTTCCTTCAGCACAGAAAAGTCCAAATAGTACAGTGAGAAAGTGGAAGATCTTGTCCTTTAAACAGTCCTGTTATGGCAAAAACAGGCACTGGTAATAATTCTTGCATTTGTCTTTGCAACCCAAAGTGGGCAGGTTAAGGGAAAGTTGACACGTCTTGCGCTGCTTCCTTCTTCTACTCATCGTGACTAATATGAACAACTGTAGCAGAGTGACAGCAGTAATTTGAAGACTAGACGATCAAAATGGGGAAAGGGAATAGGTAGCGACAATCTAAAGTAAAACAGTTTATCACCACTTGAATGTTTGGTAGGACATCTCATCTCTGATCAACTGTCTCCTCTCAGTTACTTTGAATTGGATCCTAAGTGACTCAGGACTCAGTTTGAGTTCTAGGGATATGGCACTGCCTGCATCAGCAAGGATATACAAGACCAGTGACCAAGACTAAACAGGGGTTCCCTTGCTCAAAGAAAACCAGTGTGCAACAAGACAGGAAAGCAATATTAGACATCTAATTACAGGGCTAGAAGAATCTACCCAACGACTCTGCAGAGCACACTCACTAGAAGTGACGGTGTGAAATTGCATTACTCAGCCAACCAACGTCAGCCTTGAAAAGAAGAATGGCAGGAAGGAAGGAGATGAGGTACCAAGTGAAAAGATGATATCAACTACAAACTATGCCAACATGATAACAAAGTAGACTGAGGATAAAGGTGGCCTTTGTTCACCACTTTTAAGTGATAAGCGAGAAGATGATCTTCTACCTTGAGTTTAATCTCCTGGAAGCAACTGTCTGTGCTTTCACCACTGTACCCACAGTCATAGCCAGGAAGAGACTAACCAAAAGCAACCAATATGGCATTACCTGGCAAGGTCTCCCAGGTCAAGATGCTCTCTGGGACCCCCAGACTGGTGCTTCCCTTCATCTTTAAGATCATTTGGTACAAACCATGGCAAGCTGTTGTATTATAGCCCCATCCTTTTGAACAGGGGTAGGAAAAAATCTATCAGTCTTATTTTCTCCCACATTTTACTTTTTGAAATCATCTTATCCTTTCTGTCTTTTCAAATGTCTTTTCCATTAAGACATTTATTCATATTGTGAAGTTATTATTAAAGTGGAATAAACAAAGTCCTCCACCACCTGAACTTAACAGAGTTAAGTACAGCTATTCCAAGCAGGGACAGGAGAGATTTGTACCTATCTATTATGTACCTGTTTAAGATGATGAGCCTCTCTGAAAAAAGGGCAGCTATAATTAAGCACTAACGTAACTGAAAAGACAAGGACTCGAACCCGAAGCTAAGCATGCAACTCTCTGAGCAAATCTGTATGTTTTGTTTTCATTCACATTCCAGATTTTTTTTTTTTTAAAAAAAAACTCAAGTTCTTTTCAATGCATATGGATGAAGAAATTTTCAAATTTTGGAAAGCCTATCCAAAATGAAATGAATCAAATATTTTCATCCATATCTACTTCTGAAACAAAACCACATTGTTATAAAATAAGGAGCCAAAAGGATCCTCACTTTCGACTAAAATATGCAAAGTGAAAGCTGCATATACAGATACTTACTAATTGCTCCTGTAAAGGTTGGCTGCGTAAGGTCTTTTGGCACCTTCCTGTAGATGTCAAACCTGAAAAACACACCAAAAAAGAAACCACAAATGCTATAAAACAAGTGGAGAGATTTCACTCTTCCGAGTCCATAGAGCTAAACGATGCTGTGGATTTTTCCATTAAGGTTACCAACAACATCATTTTTCATTTTACACCGGAGTGCAAAAAACATAATTTTCATTCAGTTATGTAAGTGAACTAGTTTTCTTTATGATTGCTCCTAGCTAAAAGGCCAGTCAAATCTGACGGGTGGGTTAAGGGAAGAAAAGGAAGGGAGGGAAAATTCCGGTTCTTTTCTCTGCTACTCCACTCCAATTCACCAAAAATCTCTGAATCTCTGGTCCATGACTAAATCTCATTCACTTTTGTCCTACAGAACTCAAAGGAACTAACAGAATTCTCAGTGTCAGCCTCATTCTGAACAGTCCCCACTCTATTTTAAGCACCCTGACCAAAGTCTTATTTCTTTGCTGCCTGCATGGAGGTAAAACTTTCTAGTTTCTACTACCTCAAGGGCAGGTTTACATGACTGAACATGTCTCAACACCAATAAATAAATAAACCCACATGCACAAAATGCCAGCATAGTTTTTACCCTGACACACTAGCTTTCTATGTAGAGGATTATGTAGCAAGGAATATTCAGACATGTACCAAGCCCATATACTCTAAAATGGTGTGGGTTGAACACTTCATCTCGAATGTGTGAAAACTAGACTTCAATTGGCCAAACAGGAGTGCAACAAAGAAAATAACAAAATGGGGAGACCTGGCTACAGTGTTTAGGAGTTACAGTATTATTAATAAAGCACCCCTGGCATATATAGTATCTTGAAGAATAAAAAGCCAAAAAAGGGGAAAAAAGTCTCCAGTTTGAAGATTTTATAACTTAAATTTCACCTCTGTAAGGATACGAAAGACAGTATGAGAGACCAGTGGAGTAAAAGAAAAAAAAATATGCAGACATGGACTTAAGCTTCATTTTAAATTGCATCTGAAGTTAAGTCAAAAGCATTATAGATTTCAAGGAGGTAGTATCACATAAGTGTTCTGAATGGGTATTTCATTCAGTGTTATTTAAAATACTCCCATGGGAGTAAAAGAGTAAAGCTCTGCTTTTCGCCACCCTCCCAACCTCTTCTGCTCTTAAGTTGCCTTCTTTTTCATAGCCTTCCACAATGCAGTAAATGTAATAAACAGAAGAAAACAACGTGCTGCTGTATTATCCATAGAGGGCTTTGAAATAGTGATTAGCACAAAGGTGCCTTTTAGTTTACCGTGGTCAACTTGTCAGTTTACATCTCTGCACCAGATCTAACCTTCATATAACCTGGCCATTCAACCTTAAGGATCTTCAAAATCATACACACACACACACACACACACACACACACACACCGCTTTTTAAATGACAAATCAATAAAGTAAAATCTGGGGCTTTTTCCAGATTAGTAAGAACATTTCTAAAATTTAGCCTTATCACCAAACTTAGTTGCAGTAGTTGCTGGACCTTTAACTTGGGCTTGCAGTTAGCTGCTGGCCTGTGAGTAATGGTAAGACAGCTGTTATGTTAGACAGCTGTCAGGCAAATCCCATTTCCCCCTTTTGAACTGGAAGGGTGCACGCTACAGTATGCAGCCTGTTTTAATGCAAAGATGAGATCTGTAGACTGTGCACCCTGCCTCTAGAATGCAGGCCTATGTTGATATAAAGCTATTTTCTGAGGACTGTACACAAGTCTCTTTCTACTTTCCTTCAGCCTAAAGACACTAAAGCCACAAGAAAGAAACACCCTCATGCAGTCTCTTCAGAACAAAGCCCACTGCAAGACCCTATCAGTCTACTCTGCCTGCTGTTTGTCCTTTTCTCACACTTAGAGATCCGAGTCTGGAAAGAAAGCCACAGGCGAATCTTCCAGAACACAGAGAACTGCTGCAAATGCAGCATAACACCAGTACTTCATCTTAGCAATTTCTCTGTTGCAATGGACAAAGTGAGGGTAGTGGATCAACCTACAAAAACCAAGTAAAAACACCTCCATGTTGACATAAAACGTAAGTATTTCTGGAGAGCATAATATAACTTAAACTGTAGATTTACCCCTTTCTTTTTCCCCATACTCACATTTCAGAAGGAAAGTTTCTCCTATCTTTAACAGGAACAAAATGGCTCCAGGGAAAAAGAAGTTAAGCTTGTGGTGGAGTTTAAGTTGGAACAAGACCCACTGGATTCAGTGACATGGCAGATGAAAACTAGAACCCAATAACATCTAGAGTGCTACAGGATCCCCAGACACAGCTCAAAAACTGACTCTCCCTTTATCACATCCTATGCTAATCCCATTCATCAAACTAGACCCTGTTCTGCTTTCCATCAGTAATGGAAGCCACGGACTAAAGACAGAACCTTTAGAGTAGTGAGCCTTAAGAATATGTAAAAACCTCTTCCTTTCCCATCCTCTCTCCCAAGATATGAGGCTGCCTTTATTTATTTGACTGGTCGGTTGGCTGGTTAGTTGCTTTTAGGAAAACTCGCAAGACATTCCTAGCTTGCCCAGCTTTTAACCTGTCTTGTTAAAGTCAAGTAATTGACTTCTGTTAATTCTGAATAGGTCTTGCATGTTTGGGATTTATTCCGTTTTTAGCAGTACAGTATTTATTCCATTGTAAGCTACAGAACTTGTGGGAAAGCAGCCATCAGACAAGAGAACAAGACAGCAGAATGGACATCTAGAGAGACTGCCCCCACTTAACAGTGGCCTTGAACACAGGAGCTCCTTTGAGAGGTCTAATGGGGGAGGGGGCTGTCCTTAAAGGGCACAATATGATAAAAGAAAGCTTTCGGGATTTGAATATGACACAATTTCCAGGGAGACAGAGGTACAGTTATAAACCATTCACACATATCCAAAACCCAGCATCCTTTGCCACCAGAACAAAGCCTGCTACAGCATTTGGTCTTTTCAGAATTATACTTCTCTTACAGCTTGATTCATCTTTCCCCTCATTTTAAATAATATTCCTGAACAGAATGGCCCATTTATGGACCCGCAGCTTCCCTGGGAACATCTGGAAAGCACTGTTTACATTCTTTCCACATCAACCACAGCAACGGCAGCGTATGATAAAGAGCCCCATAGCAGATGATGACATCATGGCCTCACAGGCAGAGGAAATAGCTAAACTTCCTGCTCACAGCCCATTAAAACCTCAGCACTGGCGTCGTCTCACTGAAATGACAATAATGCCTTGGCAAACCTGGCAAGGAAGCCAGGAGAGAAAGAGAGGGGCTTTGGAGTGTAACTAAATAATTGGAAACAGGAAATAGCTTTAGGCTGAAGGCAGTAAAAATAACACCATGTGGATACTATAAAAGGAAGCGTGTTCTTGGAGGGTAAAAACAAGCCATTGCAGGATTTTCAAATGTGTTGTCAACATTTGGGGGCTTGTGGTTTTTAAAAAAAAAGGATGTAGTCTTCTCTGAAAAGAAATCTGCTTCATCTCAGTGAGTGTGTATGTATGTGTCTTCAAGCTACCTGTTGACTTATGATGACCCCATTAATTTCACAGGGTTTTCGTACAGGAGGAATATTCAGAGAGGGCTTGACATTGCCCTCTTCTGAAATATAGCCTACAGTACCTGGTATTCCTTAGCAGTCCCATAGCCAAATATTAACCCTGCTTAGTTTCCAAGATCAGACAGGATATGGTGCCTTCAGCGAATTTAGGCTTCTTCAGTATTTCTCATTTAAATGGTCTTAAATGACTGACATCTGTGGAATAGCATAAGGAGGGGGGGGAACCTGGGGAAGGGCAGAAAGGGGAATACACACGTATGAATTCTCTTAACATTATCAATGAGAAATGTTTTCTTTTTAAATATAAGGTAACTAAAGTGATCCTTAACTTACCAGATGCATTCCTCTTCTGTTCATAATGGTTCCTTTCAAAAGTTTGCTAAATATATTGCTGAATTCTGATACTCTGCTTCAATCACCTAGCTTTAAAACAGATTTGTTTTAAAATCTGAGAGTCCAAAACCTCTGATAATGTTTGGGTTTTAAGGCCCAACTTTCAAGACTTTATTGAACTTTATTACTAGCAAAATAATCAAATAGACTCCAAAAACTTAGGTTTTAATCCTAAATCACAAAGCAAGCATCACTGACCCACTTCCTTCCAAGCTCCCTTCCAAGGAAAGATGTCTCACAAGAAAGTTTAATACAAAAAACAGATGCATGCAAAATAAACAGTTCTGAAAATTTATTGTATTGAAGAACATTTCACTGGTTTGCTCGTTCTTTGTGTTCTAATACATTCCCCTGCATTACTGTTCCATATGGGAAGCTGCCTGGAAGACCCCCACATTTAAAATGCAATTCATCCCCCACACTAATACACTCATATCTAATCTGTGACAGAGGGATGTGGGAAGTGTTGCTGCATGGTGCACCTTGAGAACTATATGTTCCACCAAAAAAAAAAAATACTGGTAAAGAATACTACTGACACAGAGAATATGCAGCACTAAGCAACATTTCTTTCCTCTCACAATGCAACTGTTTTGAATCTCCAGAACAGCCATGCTTTCATCTACCATTACAGTCAGCCCTCCACATTTGCGGGTTTCACTTTTGCGTATTTGATTATTCACGGATTATTTGCTGTCACATCTGCTGCCCCCCTATGCCATTTTTAATAAGGACTGCAAGCCTTGTGAGACTAAGAAACTGTGAATGAGGCTTGTAAATCTCTATTAAAAATGCTGTGGGGCAGCAGTGGAGGTAGCAGTAAGCCCCACCAACCACCCACATCTGCCTTGTGAAGAAACCCTGATGCCTCAAAGGAATCCACGGTGGATTGAATATGGTAGTCATACTTCTTTGTGTGTTAAATATGGTTTGGGAGGGCCTAGAGTTATTCACAGTTTTTCCATTTTCACGAGGGTCCTGTGCTCCTAACCCTAGTGAATGTGGAGGGATGGCTGTATTTGCCCTGGGAAAGCTGACCATGTTTTCCTCTATTATCACACTGTAGCTACAGGGATGACCAAACAGACAAAACAAACACTTGAAATCTGAAAAGCAATATTCAAAGATCACACTACAGACACCATGGACTGCTAAATAGACAAATGAATGGTTGTTAGAGCAAATCAGGCCTGAACTCTCATTAGAAGCCAAGATAACTAAACTGAGGCTGTTATACTTTGGACATATCATGAGAAGACATATCTCACTGGATGAGATGATAATGCTTAGCAGAATGGAAGGCAGTAGGAAAAGGAGATTGTATTACAGGTGGATTGGTTCTATCAAGGAAGCCATGGCCCTGAGTACCCAAGACCTGAGCAGGGCAGTTGATGGTCAGAGAGCCTGAAAGTCTCTCATTCACAAGGTCACCATTAGTCAATGCAAGCAGCAAATAACAACAGCAAATGGTGGTTGAAGTCCAAAAACATCTGGGGGGTCACAATTTCACATTCCTGCACTAAACAACAGAGATATAACATGATGAGAATGAGTTGCACAACCATGGGATTGGCATATTACCAACTTCATTACCCTGGCACAGCCACCAGGAGATCAGAAGATTCTGTTTATGTTAACTGTTTACTGGTATGTTTCAAATCTACATGCTGCTTTACCTTAACTAGCTTTAACTTAACAGCTAGTGGAAACAAACAAGCTTCATAAACCATGATTTGAAAATACTTCCGTTCTACTAATCATAGGTACAGTTAACTACAGTTTCTTGGGGACAGATGACATGGCAAACTGTAGTTCATGTGAACTCCTCTTCACAGCCACATCTAAAGAGGAAGGCAAAGTAGGTAAGCCTAAGGTTCTTATATTTCATTCTTACTAAATTAAATAAGCAGTTCTCACACTGGGTCCCCCAGGTATCATTTTAGCTGTGACTTCTTCTGAGTCAGTTCCCTCATATTCAAGTGTAATTCTAAAACTTGGAAATAGGACTTGGAACCAACAATCAGCCAGAAATAAAGAAATGCAGGGATTTAGTATCACAAGCCCATTGCAGGCACTCAAAGCAGATTCTGCCTTGCAATTACCCAGGCACTGCCTCCTTCCAATCAGCCTTCGGAAGCCTTTGCATCTCTGTAACAGTCTGATCATATCAGAAGTGACTGCAGCTTGCAGAGGCACAGCAAAAATACTTCACAGAGACTCTTCATCGCATTATTGCTCTGGCTTTTACTTCCTTCCAGTCAGAAGGAATCCTCAGAAGAGTCACTCACAAAGAAACAAAAGGCATTGGTTTCTTCCAAGTAAATCTTTCTTTCTTTTTTTTAATATTCAGCTAGTAAAAACAATAACAACATACTGCAGCATGAAATTGTCCTGCTCAAGACTTTTCCTAACTAGCCATGATCTTAGCCAGAATATGTCATTCCACTCCTGCCTCTCTCCCCATCTTGTAATCAGGTTCAAATCATCAATCAGCATTCCATACCCACTAAGAACGCTCCATTGAGAATAGGCTGGTTGGGGTTGTCTCCATCCTCACCCCTGAGAGTTTGCTAAATTTGGGGGGAGGCAAGGCAAAGTACTCTGCAAAACTTGGGGTTCTCTTATGGTTGGATAGAGCATTTTGCCAACTAGAAGATCTCCACTCATAGTAGAGCTTGCTATGATACACTATGTAAACAAGTTTAAGTAGAGGAATTAATATCATTTTTCTCATCAAAAGTTTGGAAGGTGGTAACCTAATCACTAAGGGCAAATGCTTCCTTCTCACCTTAAGTAGAGATGGATAAACCCCTTCTCTTCACCATTTACATGCAATACATGATACAGTCAACTACTAAGTTACTATGGCTGAGATGAGGCAAGTAGGCTACATTAAGCTTTTCAATAAATTGTGATCCCACAAGAGAGAAAGAGAGAAAATCCTTTGAGATGGATGGAATATGGCTGAGTTGCCTCAGGTGAAGAACAGACTATCCAGGTCTGGGAAAAGCCAATAGTCAACAGCACAGCTTAAATTTTCATAAAATACTGCATCCATTCAACATCATGACTCTGGAAGCTACACACAATCTCCTCTTGTTAACGAACGTGGCAGCATAACTCACGACCCATTCATTAAGACATTCTTCCCCCAGACAGGTAGATGTGCAAAGAGGTGGGATCGACAGCTGTCAGCAATGAAAGGGCCCCTGGGACTGTGAGTCTGCCACCCAGTCTTGGCATTCAGAACACAACATACCACTTAACGTCCTCCCAATGTCATTTTTCTCCTCTCTCCATATACAAGTGATTCATCCTGGTGAGTCATTGAAGAGACATAAAATTCCTTCGCCACCTACACTCCACAAGTTCTCAGACAAAGTTGAGGGGCAGGGGGCAGGGAGAAAAACAGGGAGGATTTTACAGACAAATCTACAAAAATGCAGACTTGTGTGCCAAATTGTGGAGGAGAGAGAAAGCCATTCAACCAAATTTATTCAGGCTACTCATTTGAGCCCACAGTTTACTCCCATTGCAGGTTTTTAATAAGCAAACACCCTCAAATAAGACAAGGTTTAGGCACAAAACGTTGTTCAACATGGCACCAAGGGGATGAAAGAAGTGCATTAACAGAACAAACTGAATGAATATTATTTTTACATGTTGCATAAAGAATCTGATATTTAAGTTCTTTCTTCATTTGCTTCTGGAAGCCACCCAAGGTTCTGATACTATCTGGAGGGTCTATCACTACTTTTTATGCTTGTAAACCCATACCCACAATTGCCAGCTGAGCAATGGTGTCTTCACTGTTTTGACTCAAAATAGGTACAAACCAGGAAAACAGTTAGGTGACAGAGACTGTATTCACACACAGCAGTGATAAACCAAACCTACGATCTTCCCTTTAAACAAGAATTGCAAATCAGCAACAAGTCAGGATCCTGGGAAGAGACCATCAGCTACCCATTCATTTACTTATCTACTCCTCTAAAAAACAGTAGTAAATACAATATATGCACCAATTTGTAAAAACAAAATACTGACTCCTTGTTGCATGCAAATACTTTCCAAGTCAGAGGAAGACATTTTTTTAACTCCACCACTACCAAATCTGTCAGCAAAGTGAGGAAGGCTTCACCTAACGTCAACTAGTCAACCTTGCCTCCCATTTATCATTAAGACAGATGAAATAGTGAGCCTGTTTTTGGGCAGCACCACTTCAGACTGCAGGGAGAAGCTTACATAGTAGCATGCTTTCTGGTCAAAAGAAGGAAGGAAGGAAGGAAGGAAGGAGAGAAAGAAAGAAAGAAAGAAAGAAAGAAAGAAAGAAAGAACGAACGAACGAACTAGCATTCCAGGGAGATGGCAAGGCTAGAACTCTCCTTTAGCACATCCTGTATTCTATGTGCTACATGCTGCTCACTATATGGCACAGTATTTATTCATGTGAATAAATCATGCAAGTCCAGTGGAACTTACCCAGCTGTTTGTGAGAACTAGGACTAAATCTGAGGACAGCTTGGAAGTAAAATGGTGCAACCAACTACTTTGTTGCTGTTGTTGTTGTGTTCCTTCAAGTCATTTACAACTTACAATGACCCTATCATGGGGTTTTCTAGGGCTGAGAGTGTATGATGTACCCAAGGTCACCCATGGTTTCCATGGCCAAGCAGGGAAATTTAACCCTAGTCTCCAGAGTTTTAGTCCAACACCCAAGCCGCTACAAAATGCTGGCTCTTACCAACTGCTTTACTTGTAGAATATTAGTTTGGAGGATAACAAGTGTTCGATGAAGTTCTTTTTGCAATGATTGGTGAAACTGTATTTTGTAAAAGTTGATATTTCTAACAGCAGTTTGTCCTGAAACAGCCCATAAATGGAAATATCTGGATGGACTTTCAACTGACACACAATTTAGGAATTAGGAACACAATTTAGACAATTGCTCTCACTGAAAAGCTAACACACAAAATAGATGCATTTATGGATTAGAGCAGTGGTTCTCAACCTGTGGGTCCCCAGATGTTTGTGGACTTCAGCTCCCAGAAGCCCCAGCCACTATGGTCAATGCTCAGGGCTTCTGGGAGCTGAAGTCCAAAAACATCTGGGGACCCACAGGTTGAGAACCACTGGATTAGAGGAACCAGCATGCGTTTATTCTACCTACCAGCCATTTACTCCCTTTTTAAAAAAGGGCCCAGCACAGAATTAGACTCTTTAGTGATCAAAAAGCATTGGAGGATATCATTATATCTAATAACAGTGGCAAGAGTAATATTTGCTAAACATTGGAAAAACAATGAAGTCCCAATACTAGAAGAATGGCAAAGGTTATCCTAGAGGTAAAAAATATGGATATATTAACACAAATCCTCAGAGGTAAAAACGAAGAAAAAATTAAAAAGGAATGGGCACTGGTGATCGAAAACGTTTTGTAGAAGTAAAAGAATCTTCTGATAAACAAAAACAATTTTTGAAACTTGCATACTAGTGTACGTGTAAAATGAAATCTCACAGTACTAGAATAGGTCCTTAAACAGCAATACAAATGAGGCTTAGCAATGCTGTTTATGAGCTAGGTGATAAATACAAAGAGTAAATGGGCAGGAAAATATTACCGGTAATCAATTAAAAACACAGATGGGTACACAGTCAATTAAATGTGGGTACGTTAGAATATGACGGTTAATGGTTTTGTTCTTTTTCTTTTCTTTTTTTACTGTTTGTCACCTTCTTTCTTATTTTCTGCTGAACAAGATTTAAATGGATTTAGATCCCAGAAAGGCAGGTTTAGAGAAACTAATACCGAGAGTAGGTACTATTTAAGGTGCAGGATAAGGAAATACAGTAATCCACAATATGAAATTAGGACGGATCTTCTTCTTCTTTCTATGGTATTTATACTTTATTTAGTTTACTAATCTAGATTTCTGTTACTTGTTTCTTGTGTTTTATATATATAAAAATATATCTATACATACATGCGTTTTGGAAGTACCGTAATGTAAAAATTTGCTCAGCAGTTTCTTTGTCACTTTCAGCTACTGTTTATGTTTTGCAAAAGTAATAAAAAATATATTTTTTTAAAAAAAGGGCCTAGCACACTGGAAGATCCCATCGCAAATGGTTAGGTCTTAGAGATATACCTTTAATTAAGTCCAACCAAAACAGCACTGATATGCTCTTGCCAGATTAACTGTTCAGTTGTAGTTATGATTCTATGTTTTTTTTTTAATTTGCTAATGTTCCAATATCAGTTAAAGTATTTTTTTTAAAAGATTGGTGAAGATTTTTTTTGCTAGTACAAAATTCTGTGGTAGGTCATTTGGGGAATTTGGGACCATATTTGTGTTTTTAAATGTTACAAAATTAATTAAAAGGTAATTAAAAAGTAACACAGTAAGAGCACATCACTCTTCAATTAACTAATAATAACAAGGATTTAATTTTTGAAAAAAATAGAAAACAATGAAAAAATCTCAGTTCTCGGGCTGAACAATGAGCCAGAATTATGACTGAAAGAGCATGAAGACCAGTCATCACCCTGTTACATACACACACATTTATCCTTACATACACAGGAAAACATCTTCTACATATAAATTCTTTATCCTTAGAAACTACCTTAGAAATTGCTCAAAAACACAAAATTATCTCTAACAATATAATTTTAAAACACCCTCTAGGATAACATCTAAAAGTTAGTAATATCTTTTTCAGCTTTACTCTTAGTAATACAAGAAACCTGAGAAATGAAATGACTGCCATATACCTAAATAGGCAGCCCCAATATTATACAATAGCTCCCATAGCAATACAAGTGAACACAATTTGCAAGATTCAAAATATGCATGTCTACACACAAGTAAGTTTCACTGGGTTCATGGGAACTTGATCCTACACAGGTGTATACAGATTTCAGGCTAAGGCCCTCCTCAACAAACTGACCAATGATGGTAGGAGGAAACCACAAAGCTAGTAGCATCTAGTGCCTTTTACTGGAGGAGATCTGGAGCTATCATGGCTGATTTCATACAACAGCTGGTTAGACACACACAGGCACACAAACACACCACATTGATCCCTGGCAGTATAGTTGATCTGGCAGCCTTCTGTATGTCCATACACAACCAATTCTGGCTTGCAAGCACTTGACCTATCAACATGGCACTACAGTAAAACACTTGCTAGAGAAAGCTAATGTCACGATTCTGAATCATCATCATCAAGAACTAAATGTGAAGCGTTGTTTCAGTATTTGCCATCTCTAGAGCCATGCATCTGGGACAGTACAAAGTAGAACATCACACAGAACACGTACCATGCAACTGGCACATGTTTTCAAATCTAAGATTATGGAGGTTCGACTGGTCCTGAAGAGACTCAATAATGTAGGACAGTAGAGAAGAGCTCTAGCTATTTTCTACATCATTGCTGGGACCAACTCAAGTTCAGACAAAAAATGCAGTGGGTTAGTTGGCACATCTATCTAAATATCACCTACGTGCTGATACTTAAAAAAGCAGCAGCAACAAAAGAACACACACACTGCTACAGAAGGAAATGCAATTTTGTCAGCTCCTGGATCAAAACACAGGAGCTGAGTCATGCAGCATTATTGGGTCTGCAAATACCTTTGTGCAGTCCACCTGCTCCCAACATAACGTGCTTGGGTTTGTGTGGGCTGATATGGGGGAGAATGATGAATGAATGGCCATGCATTGTTCCATATGTATGTGAGGAGGGGGTGGTGTTTGGATATTTTCTGTTCTTACTTGTGATTCTATCAAAAGATCTTTTCAAACAAGATAAATTCAGCTTTAATAAACTCCAAAGAGAAAATTAAGCTTGCTAAAATCTGAAGCCATCTATTCATTTTCAATCAATAATTAAACTAATTATTTGAAGATAACGTAATCAAGAGGTTGCAAAAAGCACTATCAATAGGGACATAACAGAGCAAGAAAGACAAGGGGCTCAGAAAGCTCTTGCGCCTATTTTCCACATCCTTTCTCTAATTCCCAGAAGACAAGTAAGTGCTCCTGCCTTACCACTACAGTCGAACACGAAGGCTGGCATCCTCTTTGGGTGCTGACCTGGCATAACTAAGCTGGCACAGACAATGGCAACAGAAGACAAAAGGCCATGGGTGTGGCAGCCAAGAAAGATGAAAAGCACTAAAGAAAAAGGCTGATGAGGTTTGGGAGATTTTGCCTGCCATTCTTCATCTCAAAAACAGCACAACTTGGAAAAAGTACAACCAATACAGCTGCACACCAACAGGATTCTAGCCATAATCTTTTAACTCATTAGCTTCGTTATTTAAAGCAGCTCATGGTGAACACTGCTTCTAGAAACCTGATACTTGCACACTTCCTTCCTCCAAAGTTAGTATCTTTATAGGAGGCAACAAAAGTTATAATGCACAGCTTCACAGGACATATGGGGAAAGGCCAAGAATTTCAAATGTTCAACTTCAGCCAATGCATAAATGATAGGGTCATGAAAATGCTCCATAAACATGCACGAAGCAATTCTAGGTGCTTTGTTTATAGAATAAGAGATACTTATCCAGAAGTTTATATTGTCTGACCTCTAAGTCCATCCCCTCAATGCCAAAAATGTGCAGCAGTGGTTCTTTGCACTACACAAACACTATTTTGTATGTTCTATTACCAAAAATGACCACTAAAAAAGATTCCAAAACTAAGCAAATTAGACTCACACAATCCTACCAAACATTTAAGAAAATGGAACATTTAATTGCATCTAACATTACACAGGCTTAGAAACAAGTTATTTAGTAACCAATAAGTTCCAGCATTTCTCTTTATCATTGCTGAGAAACAATGGCTGTGAGATATTTTATTGTTCCTTCAAAAGTCAACAGGACTCACTTCCTGAACTGTTAGGACAACCAGAAACAGTATGAAGTAACAAGAAAGATCACCATGTTCTGCTATGGAAGCTTAAAATGACACAGACTTAAAATAAAACCAATTAAAACACCTTTGTACACTTTGTTGCACTGCCTAGTCTTTGCTCTCCTAGGCTAAGAACTTCACAAGGGCTAGATATGATCAACTATTTACCATATGATAGCTGGCAGTGTTCCTACCAATTGGGTGTGGGTGAGACAGTAGAGCCATCCCACCAAATGAAATTGATTAGCTTATGGTCTACTAAACCCCCAGTTCCTTTTCACATGTACTGCTTTCAAGCCAGATGTCACCCATCCTATATTTGTGCATTTCATTTATCTTGTCTAGATGCAGTACCTTACATTTATCCCTATTGAAATTCATTTTGTTGGCTTTGGCACATCTCTCCAATCTGTCAAGGTCATTTTGAATTCTGATCTTGTCCTCTGGGGTATTCACTACCCCCACTAATTTGGTGTTATGTGCAAATTTGATAAACGTGGCTTCTGTTCCGTCATCTAACTCATTTATAAAGATGTTGAACAACATTAGGCTTAAGTCAGAATTTTCTGCTACCTCTCTAGTCATTTCTCTCCAGGATGAAGAATAACCACTGGTGAGCACTGCCTGGGTTCAGTCAGCCAACCAATTCCAAATCCACCCAACAGTAGCACCGTCCAGCCCAACGCAATCAGCTTGCCTGCAAGAACATCATGGGAGATTTCAGCCTTACTGTAACTGAAATATACTGCATCTGCAGCATTTTCCTAAAGCAGCACACCCTGTAGCTCTGTCATGTCATCATCAAAAACCCTTCTCTGTTTGAATTTGTTCACATTGGTATGTCTGCATAAACGAGTGGGCAGCCATGATAGGATTTTGAGACTAGCGGAAGACATTTGCCTGTCAACATCTGTCGAAACTAGCACTTTGTCAAATCATTAATTTATTTTCTTTAAAGGAGGGGGAAGGGACACAATTTCTCATGATTTTGTTAATCATGTGTTTCCTTGTAGAGTGGGAAACATGTGGGCTTCCAGATGTTGGCAAATCCTAGCACTTCTCACCTCATCATGACTATGCTGGCAAGGGATACTTGGCACTTAATCCAATATCTGCACGATCCCCACACCCGCACCATTAAGAAGTCAAAATGCCAAATGCTTTTTTCAGAGGACTGGCATGGCCAGCACAACCACACCACTGGTGAAGTGAGATGGCATTAAAAGCATATAGTAGTCAGGGGCCAAAGAGGTAATGGTATTTTTTATTCTTCCACCATGTGGCTCCTGCTTTAAATAAAACAGGGCTCAGACAAGCTACCACAGCCCTCCCTAGAAAAAGATATACTTTTTAGCACTTCACAGATGAAAACTGGGGCGCATGCGGCCAAGTGAAATTAGTGTGTTGTAATCAAGATGGCAAAAGTTGAGGAAGAACAAACAAGCAAGGAGAGGCTCGACGAAGTTTATTTTTGCCTGAGCCTGCTGGGAAGGGCAATATTCTGCCTCCTCCTCTCTTCTCTTCTCCCCGCCGCTGAGTTAATGGAGTGCAAACTACTTTTGCACATTGAACTCAATTTGCAGCAGCTGAAATAAACTGAGGACAAAGAGAGGAACTGGGAGCAAGAGAAAAGAAATAAACTGGTATATTTTAAAAGCAGCTGAAAAAGTGGGGTCAACAGAGAATTAATTGAGACAGTTGAAGGGTATGGGCTGACTCAATATGCAAGTCTATTAATATATTTTACTGTAGTAGCAGGGGCATTAATGAGTACTGTAATGAGATACATTTCTTAACTCAAACTTAACCGTGTAATAACAATGCACAGTTACTTCTGTGGCCATCAGCTTAAATAGTTTTCTTGATCTTGATCATGCCACCATAGCCCAGGTATTACTGACCATGAATTATCAA
This sequence comes from Iguana delicatissima, assembly GCA_948472985.1. Classification (NCBI taxonomy): domain Eukaryota; kingdom Metazoa; phylum Chordata; class Lepidosauria; order Squamata; family Iguanidae; genus Iguana; species Iguana delicatissima. Next base: position 66,844 of record CAOKZL010000228.1, read on the forward strand.
CTGGTCTTCCTAGAATCATAGAGTTGGAAGAGACCACAGAGTCATCCAGTCCAACTCCCCGCCATGCAGGAACTCACATCAAAGCACTGGCAATAGAGGGCCATCCAGCCTCTGCTTAAAAACCTCCAAAGAAGGAGACTCCACCACACTCCAAGGCAGTATATTTCACTGCCAGACAGCTCTGACTATCAGAAAGTTCTTCCTGAGGTTCAGGTGGAATCTCCCTTCCTGCACTTTGAATCCATTGCTCCTTGTCCTATTCTCTGGAGCAGCAGAAAACACGCCTGCTCCCTCCTTGACATGACATCCCTTCAAATATTTAAACATGGCTATCATGTCCCCTCTTAACATTCTCTTCTTCAGACTAAACATATCCAGCTCCTAAGCCGCTCTTCACAGGGTATGGCTTCCAGACCCTTCACCGTTTTGGTCACACTCCTCTGGACATGCTCCAGCTTGTCAATATCCTTCTTGAATTGAGGTGCCCCAAACTGGACAATTCCAAAAGAGGTCTAACCAAAGCAGAATAGAGTGGTACCATTACCTCCCTTGATCTAGACACCATAGTCCTATTGATGCAACCAAGAATTGCGTTGGCTTTCTTGGCTGCTGCATCACATTGCTGACGTATGTTCAGCTTGTTCCTGTTGCACTAAAACTGCCAACTTTTACCAGTCATATCTTCATAGACAGATTACTATAAAACTGAACTTCCCCTAAGATACTGAACAAAGTTGGAATATACATTCTGACAGTTACTGCATTAAATTATGAAGATAATCCCATTCTCACAGTTAAGCTATGGAATTCACCTCCACAAGATGCAGTGATGGCCACTTGGATAATTTAGAAGAGAAGAGACAAATTCACAGAAGATAAAGCTATCAAGGGTTATTTGTCTTTATGGCTATATATTAGAACCAGTATCAGAAGTGGTATACCTTTCAATATCCGCTACTGGAAAATTTCAGTGAGAAATTGCTACCGAGCTCCAGCTCATCATTGTGGGAAGAAAATGATAAACTTAAGACGCTTCAAGTGAGACCCAACAAGGTCATTTTTATATTAGAATTAGTTTCCCAACTTGGTATATTAATGGCCACAAAGCCTATATCCCCCTGAGATACTCATCAGCATTTCTACCACAATAATAGAGGATCAGAGTTATGTTAGAACAGGGGTGGGAAATCATGTGACCCTCCAAATGCTGCTGGATGACAATTCCCATCATTCCTCACTACTGGCTATGCTGATTTGGGCTCCTGGGAATTGCAACTGAATAGCATTTGGAGGGCCATGAAATTTCCACTCCTGCCCTAGTCTTATGATGCTGGCATACACTTTTGTGAACCAAAGCTAATTTCATCAGATGCAGGTTATGCTAGCTTTTGCTTCCTCTATAACTCTACTATGAATGTTAGTTTTTGCAGCTCACAGATCATCAATCAGCGCTGCCTTGAGGACATGCTCAGTCACTTGGACATCTTCAGCCATTCCAAGACAAGCTGACTTGACAACCTGGCATCCTAGTTTAAACATTTTGCAAGTTTGGGTTATTTTTATCAGCAGCTACCAAAAAGGATTAATTATTTCATCCCACACAAAGATGGGAGAGACTAGGCTAATTTAATATCCTTCCCACCAGCATTACCCACAGCAGTAGTATAACTTCCAACCCCCACTCTAAAGCAGCAACATTTGTTACCAGTACCTAAAACACATTAGATTATTCATGATCTTAAAATATCTACTTTATTTTTCACATTTCTCTACAATGACTTTTTAGACTGACTCACAAAGAAGAAATAAAAAGTGTGGGGTTAAGCTTCAGCAAAATAACCCATTTCCCAAACACAATGCTATTTGAATAAACAGGCATTGCCAACTTCTGTCCTACTATTGTTATAAACAGTGTGTAACCCTACAATAACTACCATCAAGAAACAAAAAGGTTCCAAAACTCCTCTTCATGACCACTCTGCATCAGAATGGGCAGGAAAGAGGGTGTGTTGAAGCACAGGGGAAGGCTAAGCTCCTGCTTGCAACCATACTTTGGCATTTTTTCTGAAACAGCTTGTTGGTCTTGCAAAGTTCACTGCTGCTCTTGTGATCCCCTGTTTTCACATCCCTCGAAATGAAAAGAAGTATGAAAAAGGCAGTGATAAGAAAGAATATAGTGCTGAGTATAGAAGGAGGAAAAAAGGAAAAGGGGAAAATAGTGGGCCCTTGGTATCTGTTAGGGTAGATTCTAGGACACCCTGTGGATACCAAGGCCTTGTCCACACAAGGGCAATACATCACACTGGCATTGTATTCTTGCTGTTACGTCTATACATTAAACTGGTTAGTATCAACGTTTCCTCTGTGGATTCACACAACTTGAGCTCTCAGTGCGATTACTATCAACGTAAAACTGACGTATTATAAAACCAGAAACTCTGATATAAAGCACAAAAACCAGTTTGGTTGTGTTTCTGACAACATGCGGAAGATGTACACACAGGGGTGGTTCTCTGTGGGTGTTCCCACCTTTCCCTGGTGTCATTTCTGTCCGCTCCTGTCTTCACCCCTCAAACGCAGGGCGGGCGCTGGAATACAATGAAATACGTCGGGATCCTCAGGATAGTTGCTTTTCAATTTCTGGCTATCTAGACCAGAGCTTTCCAACCTTTTCATGTTGGTCACACACTTTTTAGACATGCATCATTTCGCGACACAGTAATTTTACCAGCAATTTTACTAGCAACCCGGAGGTGGGGGCTTGTCTTTTGTAAGAACGAACTAAAGTACCTCCACTGATACACAGTAATGGGGTTTAAAAAAAAAAAATTGACCAATCAGAGGCGGCGGTGTGGAGCAAGGGAGGGAGTTGGAGAAGGATGGGAGTTTCATGAGAATTGATGGAGCGAAAGTGGCAAACGATTTTCACTGCTTTACTTCAACAGAAACCGGAGGCTGTACAGATAACAATCCAGTAAAATCAGAGTAAGTCAGGTTAAAAAACACTGCTCACAACACTCGGTGAAACACTCCTCCACTCTGGTGCGGAAATGGCCCAAAATCTGTGGATGCCAAGGCCCATTATGTACAATGGTGTACTAAAATGGTAACCCTTATATAAAATGGCAAAATCAAAGTTTGCTTTGGGGATTTTTTTTTTTTTTAAGGAGGGGAATATTTTCAAGCTATGGTTGGTTGAATCTGTTGAATATGTGGATACAGATTCAACTGGGCCAACTGTATACAGAAACAAAAGACAATTTGATCTTTTTTTAAAATATAAATGCATTCATGGTTTCTCATGGATCAGAGGAAAAAGAAAATATCTTAATATTTTGCGAGCTGCCTTGAGTCTCATTACTGGAGAAAAGTGGAATATAAATGAGTGAAGCAAATAATAACAACAATATGCTTCCCTTAGCCCTTAACATGATGCTGGCATCCTACTTTGTCTGGAAAATACAGATCAGTATTTGTGGAACATGCAGCACCTTTCTGACTTTCGTTTCTCTCTCTAATTAAAAAGGGAGGCATTAAAAACAAGGCATCTTTCATCTTCTAGAAGGAAAAGCTGCCTCCTTCAAAACTCACCACTGGCAACCACTCCAGAAGGTACAGCAGGGTTACAAGGCCCTCCCGCCAGCCCTGTTGAAGATTACTTTTTTTACAAAATATTTTTTAAAAATAGTGTGTTGCACTTTGAAGCAACAAACTGACTATATGCTCTTGTGCACAGCTTCAAAGTAAAAACATATATGTGCACATGTATGCTGTAGGCAGGTATCTGATAAAAAATTATATAAATCTATACATCAGATTAAATTAAAATATGCAAAGAGTCCTGGTTGACACAACAAACAGCATGAAAGACAAAGAAGAGAAAGTAAAGTAGGGAGCATTGCTGAAATACCATTACTATGAAATACAACTTTGCATTTGTTATAATTTCTAGCTGTACTTTATCTAATCATATATTCAATACTGCGTAAGTCCAATATGAGTGGGGCAACTTGTGGACAAATGTACCAAAGCAGGGGAAAAGTAACATGAAGGCACTTCCAAGTAGCAGAGTGAAGGGTCCATGTAGCTGTCATGAGTTCATCTACATGTGTGCATATCTTCAAGTTGTCTGTCAACCCCACGAATTTCATAGGGTTTTCCTAGACAATATGCATAGATGGTTTTGCCAGTTCCTTCCTCTGAAATATAGCCTATAGCAACTAGTATTTGTTGGCTGTCTCCCATCCAAGTACAAACCAGGGCTGACCCTGCTTAACTTCCAAGATCAGACAAGACCTGGTACCTTTAGGGTATTCACAGCCATAAATAAATTCACCTTCCATGATGTTGTTTTGTTTAAATCCACCCAAACATGTGGTCAGCAGCACAGCATGAAGCAATAAGTTCTGTAATTGGGTGATATACCATGTGAAGAATATTCAGGAGCTTTATCAGCCGGGCTACTGAGTGGGGAAGGAAGGAGGGGATGTTGCTCTCCAGCTCCTGAGATCACTGGGGAATGGGAGTGGCTCTCTTCTCCAGAGATGCCCAGATCCCAGTCTCAAAGAGGGGAGGTTTAAACACACCTCTGCACTGATGCGCGTGTTCGTACTCCCCCTCCAACTAACATCAGCTGTACTTGCCCAAGCCAAAAAGACTATGAGCCTCTATGAGGCAATCCTTAGAACAATACTGTAAGATAAGCCCGTACTATGATCTGGACCACTGCAGATAGGGTGGTGGTGAGGAAAGAGCGTGGCTTGCCACCAAGTCAATTCATGGCAGAAATGACATTCAAAATAGAAGCATCTTCCTTCATACTTTGGTCTCTTAGCCACTAAACGGCACTAAAAATGTGAACTGATTTAAGCAGTCTCACCTTTCATGTGCAGGCAAGTATCCCACATTGCAAACTTTATCACAGGTTTGACTTGCTTAAGAATGAAAACAAACATAGGAAGTTGTTCTTTGAAAGTTTGACCACAAATCTAGATGAAGCTAAGCAAATACATATCCAAAGCAGGATGAATAACGTGTTTGTTATACATGCCAACTAATTATTAAGTGACTAAGGAACTAACATCCGTCCAACAGACAGAAAGACAAAAAAAAAGAGAACCCATTTCAGTATGCCTCCCTCCCTCAGTTTTTTACTAAGAGGATGGCCTTCCTATGAATTCCGGCATGAAGGAACCAGAACACCTTTCTGCTCCATCCTCTTAATTCCAGATCCAAAAGCAGACTGAAATTAACAGAGGAAGTTTCTCAGGCAAGGAAGAGTGATGACTATGGGTCAACAAGACTGTAAAGCTATATGGAATTGCCACATTGTGCTGAGAAAAGCTGCTGAGAAAAACAAAACTCATCACATAAGTAGAGTAAGTCAAATCAAGAAGCAGTAGGTAGGAGAGCTAGAAGCTAGGAAACCACTCGTCTTTTAGACTACAGTTCCTCGAATTCCACAGCCAGAAGTGTTCACCAACCAACAGAAAGCTTTTGGGAAATTTCACAAAGATGAGCAGCATTGAAGCAGATTGTCTCCACTTGCTAACCCTGAAGCAACCTCACTCACCCAATGAAATGCAACTTCCATATATATCAAGTGGACATTTGTTGCTGTAACAGGACAACTACATTGCAAAGGAGGCCTCTGCAGTCCTGATTCTGCACTCAAAACCTGGAAATGAGCCACCCTCAGCTTTTGATCTCCAAAGAAACAATGTTACATTAATGTCCCTGCTTCCATACTCAGTGCTAACCAAAGTGCACATCCTGAACCTTCAGCCTCACAAGTTTACAGTGCAAAGAAGTGGCCATATCACTGCAGACAAGGCATAAGTACTACGCTACTTAAAAAATAGGTGTGCCGAAAAGCTCAACAGGAATGGGTTCTAAAGCAGTCCTGCACCAAGGGACGGTCCATGGACCAGTTGGCAGTCTATGAACCATTGGCTGCTGGTCCCTAGAATTTCCAAGAAAGAAAGAAATAACTGTAGCCAATGGGCATAAATATGGTGCTAATCCCTGGCACACTAGAAAACTATAATGGCCAATCTCACACATCAGATAGCTTGGGAAGCACTGATCTATGGCATGATCATAGCATGTTGTAGTGGTTGGAGTACTGGACTAGAAGACTGGGAGACCAGGATTTATCACAGAATCATAGAATCATAGAAATGTAGAGTTGGAAGAGACCACACGGGCCATCCAGTCCAACCCCCTGCAGGAACACCCTCAAAGCACTCCCAACAGATGGCCATCCAGCCTCTGCTTAAAAACCTCCATAGAAGGAGACTCCACTACACTCCGAGGCAGCGTATTCCACTGCTGGACAGCCCTGACCGTCAGGAAGTTCTTCCTGAGGTTCAGGTGGAATCTCCTTTCCTGCAGCTTGAATCCATCGCTCCTTGTCCTGGTCTCTGGAGCAGCAGAAAACAAGGCCTCTCCCTCCTCTACATGGCATCCCTTCAAATATTTAAACATGGCTATCATGTCCCCTCTTAACCTTCTCTTCTGCAGACTAAACATACCCAGCTCTCTAAGTCTATCCTCATAGGGCATGGCTTACAGGCCTCTCACCATTTTGGTTGCCCTCCTCTGGACTTGCTCCAGCTTGACCATGTCCTTCTTGAATTGGGGTGCCCAGAACTGGACACAGTATTCATGATGAGGTCTAACCAAGGCAGAGTAGAGTGGTACCAGTACCTCCCTCGATCTAGACACCATACCCCTATTGATGCAACCGAGAATTGCATTGGCTTTCTTTGAAACCCCACTCAGGTATGGAAGCCTACAGGGTGAATGTGGGAAAATTACATTATCTCAGCCTCAGAGGAAGGCAAGGGCAAGCTTCCTCTGAACAAATTCTGCCAAGAAAACCTTTTGATAGGCTTGCCTTAGAGCCACCCATAAGTTGGAAGCAACTTGAAGGCACACAACAACAACAAAGTAGAAATGTAGGCCATTAACACCTCTTTTAAAGAGAGTTCAGTATTTTGGAGGGGACATGTGTCCTACTTTAAAGAAGACATTCTCTTTCTAAAGCTTTGTCCAGTCCAAGTCCAGTTTAAAGTTTCTGTGGGCCTTCAAGTCATTTCCAACTTACATGAACCTTAAGGTGAAGCTCTCACAGGGTTTTCTTGGCAAAGTTTGTTCAGAGAGGGTTTGCTTTTGCCTCCCTTCGAGGGTAAGAGAGTGTGACTTGCCCAAGGTCACCCTGTGGATTTCCACAGCCAAGCTGGGATTTGAGCTGTGGTCTTCAGAGTCCTAGTCCAACAGTCAGACCACTACATTACACTGGCTCACCAGTTTAAAGAACCTAATTAGGGAGAGCAATATTCCTGAAGCTGTCCATCCACAGCATCTGGAGAGAGGAGGGAGCAGGCAAGCATGTCACATGGACATGGCAAAGTCTTCCTCAAGCTCATGAATCATTTCTTGTTTACACTGGTCATTATTGCTAACTTGTGCCCATAAGTATACATGTGCAAATTTGTGTCCTTTGGGGGAAGCGGTGATAGGTAAATGCTATCACCTTGGCATTCCAGTACAAAGCAAGCTAAACTATGAGCAGGTTGGAGTGTATGGAGTGTCCTTTACACCAGAGAGCCAATTAAATCAACATGAAACTTATGACTGGGGAGGGATGCCACAAAAAGCAGCTTGCAGATGAAAATCTGTGGCGTTCTAGTGTCTTTGTAAGCCGAAGTACACTGGATCGTAAGTCAGCCTGAAGGGGTGAAATTGAGCTCAAAAATTGCAGATTTTTAAAAAAGAATACTAATAAAATGCTAGATTTTAAAATCATAACTTAACATTTTTAAATAAGATTGTTAACATACATATTTTTTATCTATTTTTAAAAACGGTTCAAAATGAAAGCTGAATTTAACGCCAAGTCCTTCATAGTCTAATTTGTAACCACTTAAAATTGAATCAGCGGGTCTTAAACACATTGATTTAAATCCTGCTTTTCTGTGCAAAGTAATCCTCAATGGGGAAAATATTTGACTTGGTCCAGTACTGTAAAAAAGAAAAGAAAATATACAGTACTAGTTTATGTCCCAAATTTCCTTTACAGCACTGAAAGACTACTGAGTCCAGGGAGGACGGCAGATTTTGTTTCAGCCTGCAGCCTCAAAACTTCAACCCTTCAAAGCAGATTTTCCCCAAAAGCACAAAAGACTGTTGTGGAAAGAAAAATCCATAAAAACTGCCTCTCATCCCCTAGCCTACTGGTAGCATCCCATACATGAGATCACAGGACGGGATCACACGATCCAAGGTCATTTAGCAAATGAAGAATACCAACAAGACAGAATAGGCATTTATTTTCCATCCCATGCAGAAGTACAGTTTTGTCTAATGCTTGTTTATCCCCACTAGACTTCACTGGCCACTGGATTCTACAGATCCCAAAAAAGCCATTATGGATTAAAATGGATTACAATGATGGAACAATCCAGCCTTATACCAAGTGATTTAGCCTTGCTTAGGAAAAATCCTGGAACTCATCCAATATGGGGAAAAAATCCTCTTTTTCTGTATTCCTGTGATCCTTGTTGCCCTTAAGCGAAACTCAAGCTCATTTTATAGCCATCAGAACTTCCTTCTCCTTCTTTTTCCTCTGAACGTTAGTTACCTTAATTAAGAAAAGAAAAAAACCACATGAGCTGCAGCCAGAACAGGTGGCTTTGTTTCAATTTCACTACTGTGTGAACACTAATGGTGTGACAACACTGAAATACAAGAGTAGTAATACTCTGAGGATATCAAGTTGGTGTAGTAGGATGCTGGTGAGCTGTCTTGCTTACTGCTTTGCAGTCATTATTTTTAAGAGCCAGCTGGGAGTGATTCTCATTTGTTGTATTCATGCACTGTTTCAGTTGCAATGACGTTTTCAGCTTTTGGTCCAAAAATGAGTTGGTCTGTTTGAATGCCACTCCCGTTAATTGAACATATTTTCTTGCTGATGATGTAACCAAGTGGCTGTCTGGCTTTAAAGGAGGGGGAAAATCTATCATCAGGCATATATTATCTATCTGCTCTTACACTCTTGCTGCCTAAGTGAAAGGACAGAGTTTTGGCACTGAATGCAAACTGAAGCAGCAAACTTCCTTTTAGAAAGTCAAATATGTCTACTCTGTTTTTTCCCTTTAGACGAATAGCCCTGCTTTTCTCAAGCTGGCTTTAAATTCATAGTGAGTTCAGAAGATGCTCAGGTAAGGCAAAGGAAGAAACTGATTTGACGTGGCTGAGAAACACTATGAGCAAGACTTATGTCTAGGAGTATGTGTGATAAAAGATTAGTGTACTCAAATCTTTACCTAAGTGAAGCTGTAGGAATGTTAGAGAAAGTGTAATGACAGTTTACATGTCACTTTGAAAGCATGAATACCCATATCTTGGAGTAAGCAAATTCTTACATCTTTCTTGTGTGTAGTTAACCCTGAGATCCTCAGTGCTGGCCTTTTGGATTGTTCTGCAACCTATAGAATACTGTTGGGTGGTATCATAAAAGCAAAATTACTTCACACCTACATTCTCAAATGTTCTCCTCCACAGGACTGGAGAGGCTGAAGCCATGTTAAGCTTTAAACACCTACTGAAAACTTACTAGCTTCCATAGGTCTGCCCTAGTTGGTGAAGATTAAGACTGCTTCATTTCTGTCTTTGTTGTTGAGAGTATTGTCTTAAAAGAGTGTTAAAATCATTATGAACTTTCTTCTTATATTGAATTGCCCATACACTTTAGTGTAAAACACTTAGATATTTTAGTATTATTATCAAGTAATGCATGAATACTACGAACAAACTAATATCTCTTTTGATTGTGAAAATATGATATGACTGTACAATATGATCCATGCATCTGTCTAAAAACAATGTTGTACCAGTATTTGTAGATCAGCTGGTTTAGTTTCTCTGGAAAAAATGGTAAGTGGTTCTTAAATTATACACATACTAGTGTACTTACCCAACATTGTACAGGGTTTTTATTTTCCTCTTAACAACTCACCAAACTGTCTTCTCCAGTACCTGTAACTTTGCTCCGTATTTCCCAGTGCAATCTCTATTCAGAGTTATTTACATACACAGTTTGGGTTCCTGAGTACACTGTCCTCTTCCTTGTTGCTAAGCCTCGTGTCCACAGCAACTGGCCTATTTCTGTACCTGTAAATTTTCCCCATATTCCCCAATCCAATCTTTTTTCAGAGTTGTTAACATTCAGAGGTTGGGTTCCTGAGGGAATACACTGACTTACTCCTTGCTGCTAGACCTCATCTCCATAGCAAGCAGCCTATTCCAGTGCCTATAACTTATCACCATATTCCAAATCCAATCTGCATTTGTAGTTGTTAACATACAGAGGCTGGGTTCCTGAGGGAATACGCTGTCCTTCTCCTTGCTGCTAGGCATCATCTCCATTGCAACCAGCCTATTCCAGTATCTGTAACTTTCCCCCATAGTCCCCAATCCAATCTGTGTTGTCTGGTGACGCTGATGTACTGGCGTTTGGGGGGGTTCTTTGTGTTTGCTTTTTTGCTTGCTGTTGAATTTGTGCAATGGCGTTACATTTTTCTGGAAGCATTTTTTGTTTTCAATTTCAACTTTTAAGATTCCTCACATATGAAACCTATACAATCTAATGTGTGAGGTGACAAGACCTATAGCCATTTCTGCACTACACTATTATAGTGCTATCATTCCACTTTCAACATCCTGTGGAATTCTGGGGTTTGTAGTTGACTAAGGCCAAAGACCTCTCTGGCTGAGAATTCTTAAATTCCCTTCCTTAAACTACAAATCCCAAGATTCCATAGGATGTTGAAAGTAGAATAGAGGCACTACGAAGGTGTAGTATGGAAATGGGCTGTGCTGTGTATGTCACTTTAATTTCTCTCACATATGCCTCCCAAATGTTTTCTGGCATCCTTATTGATGGTAGGCCTCATCTCCATAGCAACCAGCCTGAGGCCCAAGAGCTCTCTGGCTGAGAATTCTAAAGGCCCCTCCCTCCCTAAACTGCCAATCCCAAGATTTCACAGAATCTTCACAGCCAGCCAATCATATGAGGTCTTCTTGCCTCACTCAGCCAATTGTATGAGGTCTTCACCTGCCTGACGCAGTCAAACTCACAAATTCATGGACAAACACCGACTTTTATATAGTAGATGTTGCTGCTGCTGCTGCTGCTGTGTACGTTGAAATCATTTCCAACTTACGGCAACCCTAAGGCATATCTATTATGAGATCTTCTTGGCAAAATTTGTTCAAAAGAGGTTTGCCCTTGCCTTCCTCTGAAGCTGAGGGAATGTTACTTGTCCCATGTAACCCAGTGGGTTTCTGTTGCCAACTGGGGTTTCAAACCCTGGTCTCCAAAGTGGTAGATCAACACTCAAACCACCACACCACACTATTATCAGACTTAAAATATATTCCATTATGAGGGTTTGGTAGTTAAGAAAGATTTCTTGGATTATGCATGTGCTCGATTTCAGCTTTCTATCTGAAGGAGAGATCCCCTAACAGTTGTGATATTCTTGTGAGCCTGTCCCAAACGTCTTATATTTTCTTGCCTTGTGTACGCCTTTCACACTACACAGTTATAGCACTATGATGCCACTTTAACAGCTGTGGTTACCTCCTAAAAATTCTGAGGTTCGAAGCTTGGTCAAAAGCACAAGAGGAACTCTCTGGCCAAGAATTCTAAATGTCCCTCCCTAAACTTCAGATTCCAGAAATGTGTATGATGTAGCTATGGCAGTTAAAGCAGAATCACAGCACTATAACTCTGTGATATGTAAGGGCCCAATTTCTCTATGCCTCTAATGAAACAGAACCAAAACCTAAAAAACAGAGTCATAGAATTCAGGTTAATCTTATTTATGGACTCTGGTAGTGGAATATCATTTGTGTTTAAAAGATTTGTGATCTGCAAAGATACTTCAGACATTAACAGAAGAGAACTAGGCACGGCAAGTGAGAAGTGAGTTCAATGGTCCTTACTCCCAAGTAAGTGGGTATAAAATTACCACCTAAGGCAGTAGTATACAGCAAGGGACAGGAATGCAGGTCCCCTGGGGTCCTGCTCCAGCTTCTTGGGGTTCCCCAGATGGCCAGACACCTCACTAAACCATCCTTGGGGTTCCCCAGATGGCCAGACACCTCACTAAACCATTCCCAGCATTTACACAAGGTTTTTCCTATTCTCAGAGTTTCATGTGTTTTTTCTACCGGTTGGATACTTCTAGTAAGTAACTTAGGCCCTTTCCACACGTGGAGGGAGAAACGGGGAAAAGCGCTGAAACGGAGCTTACTGGCAGCTGGGTAAATCCATTGCCACGCAGAGCAGGGCGAGTTCGCTGCTCCACACTCCTGAGGCATCCTGCGGCGTCCAAAATGGCGGCTTACGGCTGGCGGAGGCTCTCCACCAGCCAGAGAAGCTCGCCAGCCGGAAGCCCGCCCCCGGCAGATCTGCGGGCACATACTTGTGTGCACCTGTAAATCTACACCAGGGCACTGCGACAGAGTTGTACAAGGCTGCATGCTCCGTGCCTCTTAAAAACCTCTTGAAAAAAGGTTTTTGAAAAACACGTGGCGCCACCGCTTCTGGTTGCTTCAGAGCAGTTTGAGGTGTAGAACCTCAAAATTATAAACGACCCAGCGCACTCCACAGTGTAGACGACCCCTGTTAGAGGTCGCACTCCACCGTTTTAATTACCCCGTGTGAAAAGGGCCTTAGTAGTATTCTTGGTCCTACCTTTTTTGCTTTTGCCCTGCCTATCATCAAAATACAGCCTCTGAGGAATTCTCTGAAGCTCAGTTCAGTCCTTGAGCTGAAAGAGGCTTCCCTCCTTTGCTATATAGGATCCAACATGGGGTTCTCCTTCCACATGGTCTAATACAGAGCTTTTCAAACATCAGTGCGTTGGTTGCAGCGTTTAGGTGTGTCGCACAAATGGAATGTGGAATTCCCACCTCTACCGCAGCTGCCCCGGGCTGAGGAACACCCTGGTGAGGGTGGCGGCAGTGGTAGGCCAGGTTCAGGTGGAGGTGCCACCTCTCCCACTGCCAAGGAAGGCCAAGGAAGACCCCAGCAAGGGCAGTGACAGGCCAGGCTAGGATGGAGGGGCTGCCTCCACTTACTGAATTACTTATTGAATTACTGTGTCACGAAGTGATGCATATCTAAAAAGTGTGTCACCAACATGAAAAGCTTGGAAAGCTCTGGGCTAATAGTTAATATCTTGCTTAGGATAAGATAACAATGAGGAGATGCTGAGCTACGCAGTATCGTTCAGGGATGTACTGTCTCAGAAAGAGCAGCTACAGAAGTTTGTCTTTATCAATGGCAGATGTTTATTATTGTGTGCATTTTTTGTGTAGTGTGTATCTGTGTGCCTTCAAGACACCTGTTACCTCATGGCGACCCCATGAATTTCATAGGGTTTTCTTAGGCAAGGAATACTCAGAGGTGGTTTTGCCAGTTCTTCCCTTTGAAATGTACTACTATTGTTGAAATAAGATTTATGACAATCAGTTTAGGCATCGATGTTGCCCACACGGAAAAGAGTAATGCAAAATTCCTTTAAATACATATACATTGCAGTACATAAGGTCAACCACAAGATCTGTCTTTCACATCAATCTTTAAACTTGGTGTTGTCCACATAGCACACAACCAAAAAAATGGAAGACAATCAACATTTCTTCAGTTCTCATCAATCAATAATGAAAATGTTACTCCATAATTTAGTTCATTTGTCTTTCAATACAAAGAAGTTTCTACCAAATTAACACCCCCAATGTATGAGAACCTAGTCTACAATTCAAGACTGAATAGGAAGCCAGGTTAATCTCATAGTTACATTCCTGAAGTAAAACAGTATTTTTAGAAAGCATGTGCCATCCCAGTTTCAAAGTACTTGTCTCCAGCCTATGGTAAGGAAAACAAATTGAAAGCGGATGATTCTTCAAAAACAAGTATGTAAGAGGGAAAATATGAGATGGTGCTGCTTGTCATGAATCACAGTAATACTGTAGGATAATGTAAATGTGGAGAGGCTTACAGAGCCCATTCAAAGAGTCAAGTGGTTTCTCATCCACTACACTATTACTTAGAAACAAAACCAAAACCAACATATATTTTGCTCAGGAAATCTTTCCTCACACACTTCAGCAACCAGATTAAAAGATTCAACGCATCATCATCCCAACTAGTACCTTTGTAACAAATTTCTAGATTTTACTGACAAGCCCTATCAGGCCAAAAGCTTACTCATCAGCATTAAAGGATCAATCCCTAACCAAAGCAACTGTTTAGAAGCAAAGTAAAATCAACAACATAGTCACTAAGATATTATTCTAATGCATCACTGTTATTTATTATCAGATATCATCATTATTAACTGAGGTTTTGCTATTTTCCACAAGCAATCTCACCTCCCAACATATGACACAGATAATCTCTTACACGCTCACAACCTTTCTACAACTGTTCACTAAATCCAAGAGATATATTTATTTATCTATCTATCTATCTATCTATCTATCTATCTATCTATCTATCTATCTATCTAATTTATATCCCATCTTTTTCCCAACATGGAACTCAACGCCACTTGCAACAAATTAAAACAAAGTTCAACTAAGATCTTATATACAAAAGTTAAACAATTAAATAAATTCTATTAAAAGCACAAATTTAAAACAGTTTCAAGTATTTAATTTAAAAAAAGATGAAAGCACAGCATACCACATTAAAAGGATCCTTTTGCCAGACAAGTTAAGAGCCAAAGGCCTGCCTAAATAAAAAGGTATTGGTCTGCTGGTGAAAGAAAGCAGAGAGAGTGTCAAACAAGCCTCCTGTGGAATGAGATTCCAAAGCCTGGGACAGCCACTGAGAAGGCTCTCTCCTATGTTTGTGATGGTAGTGTCTGTGGTGTGATATGAGAGCAAGCCTTTCCCTGAGGTTTCTTAATATTCAAATAGGCTTGTACAGGGAGATACGGGTTTTCAGGAAGCTTGGACCCAAGCCACATAGGACCAGCACTCTGAATTCTGCTCAGAAATAGATTAGTAGCCAGAGAAGCTGTTTCTAAAAGGAATGATATATTCTCTATAACCAGCCTTGGTCAGCAGCTTGCTTCCAGCATTTTGCACTGAAGCTTCCAAACAGACTCCAAAGGCAGATGCATGTAACATGCATTATAGTAATCTAAACGATATGTGATCAAAGTATATGTCACTGTACCCAGATCTGGCATCTCCAGGAACAGGTACAGCTGGCACACTAGTTTTAGCTGCATAAATGTATTCCTGCCCACTGCTGAAACCCAATCTGAGTCCAGGAGTGAGCCCAAGCTGCAAACCTAACATTTTAGGGGAAATATAATTTCATACAGCACATACTGAATCCCTATTCCCTGATCCGTCTGTTCATTGACAAGTAGCACCTCTTTCTCGTCTGGATTACGTTTCAATTTGTTTAACCCATCCAGTCCATTATTGACAGTAAACACTGGTTTAGTACTGGAACAGCTTCCTTGGAGTAAGGTGGAAAAGAGAGATTGGACTGGGCCTCATCAACACACCAGTGACCCTGGGTGTTGGCCAGATTCCCGATAATTTCTCCCATTGGTTTCACGTAGACATTCAATGGGGAAACTAAACCCTGAAGGCACCTACTGGCCAACACCCAAGGTGTCAAACTGACAGCCCACAGCACCATCTTCTGAGTTCACCTCTCCAAGGAATGGAACTACTATCAAACAGTGCCTCCAAGTCTCACCCCAGAAGGATACTTATGTATTTAATAATTCATTCAAACATGAAATACTCTGTGGGTTAATTCACCAATAAAATTATTTGCTTCATGTCCACTGCATAAGTGAATACAAACACACATATCATAAAGGCAATTAGCCACAACTCCATGTTGAGTATACACTTGGGCCTTAATCTACTTTTTAGTCTAGAGCAGACCTGCTGAATGAATGGAAACTTTATCAGTCAACATTTAGGTAAATTCAATTGTTCCACTATGGACCAGATTTAAACCTTGATTCCAAACCTGAATTTGTTTCTGAATAATGTGTGAAAAGCTATTTAAAACCAGATATGGATCTAATTGTTCAAAAATAAAAGAAAAAACAACATCAGGAACATATATGCTCTCTTTCTCTCTCTTTTCCCAGATGAAAACTGGAAAGTCTTTTAGGATACTTGATTTGTTTCTGCTATATCCCAGCAATTACATAAGACACCATCAATATAAGGAAAACCCTTTTGGACTATAATACCCAGAATCCGCTAAGAGGCATGGCCACTTTTCCAAGCTCTGATCAGAACACTTTCCCACTTAAGTTGTAACAATTTGACAGGCTCCAGTATTTGCTTTATGCATACAATATTAACAATTCTACAGCTTGACTAAAATTAAACTCTGATATAACTTGAACAGAATCAACAAAGATACGGTAATTCAGACTAAGGAGCTTGTCTATCATTCTGTCTCAACAATATAATGCACTTGTTTCTTGCTCCAGCCCAAAGGCATCTGCATTTTATAAAAGGTTTATATAGTCTCCTTCATTATTCAGTGATGATATATAAGCATCCATCACTTCCTCAGCAAACGAGGAAATAGTTATTTCCTCTAGCTATTACATGCAACAATGGTACAGTATTGCTGTTTACAATTTTAAAAATGTAATGCAAAGAATAAATGTTTAACATTCAGGGAGGTTTCATTAAGACCATAAAACTACCCTGCCATACCAGATTAAAAGTCTAACTAATCAAGCATCCAGTTTTCCAGAGTGGTAAAGTATTGAAAGCCCAAGAATGGAACGTGAAGACTGTTTTTCTGATACCAAGAGGCGTATCAGCTCTGTACAGAGAGGCTCCATAAAGCCATTATGACTTAAATCCATTCAGGGGCTTTTCCTCAATATTATTTATTGCAACCTCTTTTATTTAACTTTTTAAATTTTTTATTAAAATATGTTACAAGATTCAAGATAACAAAGAAAGGGAAAGAAGAAAGAAAAACAAACAATAGACAAAATTAGCTACATAATGACTAATTTTGATTTTGAAATACATTTAAACATATTTAAAAATTTTATTCTTCTTTCTCAACAGCTGTGAGAGGAATGCTAACTCAGTTGCCAGATAGCTATCCAGGTGGAGAAGACTGTGGTAATTTCTACTGATCCCACCACTATAGCTACCAAATGCAATTTTCACTAATCCTGTGGACTGCCACCAAGTGTGTGTCCCACCACTATGGCTACCAACTGCAGTGATCTCCTAGGTGGTTCCTCATGATCCTTGTGCAAGACTTTATTCATTTTATCTCCCTACTGAACATCACCATCCTGTCAATAGGCCGAACACCCCACACACATATGGTTTAATTGGCAAATATTAACTGGTAGAAATATAAATTATATTCTGCTATGGCCGCATGGCCATGCTGGCTAAGAGGAAAAGCTGCCTGAACAATCAGGTCAGGAAAGACCGCAAGGCATAGCCGGGTCATAGTCAGGAAATCACCAGGAAACTCCAGCAATAATAACCTTACAGTTAGCTTTCAGTGACTCAACCTTTAGAGACAATAGAGTCTGCGATGTTCTCACAGGATGGCTGATTGTCTTTCCTCCTCTTCCTCTGATCAACAATCTTCCCCTTTGTCCCCACACCTGTCCAGCAATTAAAGAACTATAAAGGCTACCTAACCTTTGTCACCTAACCTTAAGATCATTAGTCCATCTCAGACCCCATTATCCACTTTCCGGACCCTGTCAGAGAGCAATTAGCATCTTCTCTCTCGTGGCAGAAATAGAGTATTTAAACCCCAGTTTTTGGCTAGCCAACTCACAGTACGTTGGTTACTAGTCATCACTCTGCTGCTCCGATTCCCCTATGTGTACTGTCCCTGGATTCCTAGTCTAAGACACATTGCTCTTTGCTTCTCCCTGGATTGGTAAATATCACCCACTTCACCCTGAATTCTTGCTATACAAACTTCTCCTCCCTTTTCCTTTAGTTAGCCTTGTGAGATTGTGTGACTGCTTGGATCTTGTGTGTGTGGCTGCAATTCCCCCAATAAGATAAATAAGCTTACTTTTGGATCTCTAGCTGGTTCTTCCTTGCATTAGTACCAATAGACATAGGTGTAAAAGAATTTGTAAGGTTATCCCCTCTCATAGGCCTCCTCTTTGAGCTAATATTCCCCAGTGTTTTACAGAGGGACTGGCATTGTGGGTAGACCCCTGAGTCACCCACATTTCAGGGTAACAATCCTGTATTAACTATTGCCACCACAGACACTGCATCTGAACTCAAGCTTTCCAACACATAGTATTCTCAGAGGCTCAAGTGTATAAATAAATAAGTGATTTATTAAAAAGAAATTGAGCATCACAAATTACTTATTTAATACCTAGAAATCCTGGCTCACATCAGCTGTAGCACACATCTCCCACACTCTTTCTCACTCATATCCTAACTTTAACCCTAACTCCAACTCTCCTCTGTCTCTGACCTTGACTAACTCTAACCACTCAAACTCCTCAATCCCATTAACTAATCGTTAAAACTCAGAGCCTTCTGTTCCTGACCAACTGTCAAACAACAGCCTCCTTCAAATCTCCTCTGACATTCCACCAATCACCACTTACTCCTAGCATTCCATTCTCTCACCCTACCCCACAGTCTTTACCTTATAACATCTACTACACAGTGCAAATATGAATATACTTTAGCTTACTTTATCTAATAAATAACAACATTTTCAGCGTAAGTCCAGAATGACACAGAGGCCAACACAGAATCTAACACCAAGTAATACTAACATTCATCACCAAGGGAAAAATTTATCTATCTGCTTGAAGAATATGAGAACCGTAAGCTCAAGCACATCACAAATGCAGAACTTGCAACTTACATCCCAGCATTGCCGACAGAGAGATTCTACTCCTAATGTGTGTAAATCTGTTCCTTTTTCTTAGTACAGTGGTTCTCAACCTGTGGGTCCCCAGATGTTCATTGACTTCAGCTCCCAGAAGCCCTGAGCATTGACCATAGTGGCTGGGGCTTCTGGGAGCTGAAGTCCACGAACATCTGGGGACCCACAGGTTGAGAACCACTGTCTTAGTACATATGCAGAGAAGTTATCAGATGGGGAAAATTTTGCAGTGAATGTTCACCATTTATATTGCTCCTGGAACAACAACATTTGTGGTATGTGAGGTCTTGAACATGCACAAGTATTTTGCATCAAATGTATTTCACAAGTATAAAGACAAAACTCAATCCTGACACTACAGATATGATGCTAACCAATATCACCAATCCTGCAGTCTCCCTAGACTACATACATTGCTGTTGAACAGTAACATCTGTCCAACCTTCAATCATCAGGGGCTACACCAATAAAAGTCAGCAGCTACCAAGGTGATATGGATTCAAGCGCTCTTAAATGGGATCAGGTACCATTTTTGTACTCCTTGCCAGAGAACAAGCTGGGACTATTTAGGCTTACAAATATCAAAATCTTACTGCTCATTTTGATCATTCTGGACAACATACGAGAAAAGAGAAAACATCAGAATCCCCATAGTAGTTTAATATATCACCTCCCAAATAATCCAGCAAGGAAAAGAAACTAGCTGTATTTTGTCACCCCAAAATGTACTCACAAAACCCACAAAACTAAGTGGGGCAAAGAGAAAGGAAGGGACAAGGGAGATATGCCAGCTCATTCAACAGCCCTGCCACACCCCATATCTAAGGCAAGGATACGGGAGGATGTAATATTTATTTGTTGCTTCCTGACTGGTGTAGCTGAGAGGCTCACCTTTAGAGCTCTAAAGCTATATCCTGCCCTGTTCAGAGACTGCTGGCTACCACCAGTGGGAGATTACCACTTAGGTGAAAGAGGTAGTACTAGAGCAACAGATGCCCTGCACAGGTGGAATTTCTCCTCCCAGGCAAACATTAGAAGAGGACTACCTCAGTTACATCCAATTCCCTTCCAGCCCAAAGCAAAGGGAGGGAAAACAGGATTGCTTTCTAAAGTGGTTATTCTATGCAGACATTCATAGAAGCAAGCCAACTGAACAGAGCCTGGCATCCTCTGAAAGAAATAAACACAGGATTGTGAAGACACAGCAAGCTCTTGCTCAGTACAAACAGATTAAAGGAATACTGTTGACAGAAGGGAGAAAACTAGTATGGGGTGCAGGTCATCCAATACCTATCTTTATTTAGCCCAGCACCAGAAATTGGTTAAGATCAAGGGTCTTTTCACACAACACAATTATAGTGCTATGATTCCACTTTAACTGCAATGTTTCTGTCTTCTGGAATCCTGGATTGACAGTTTAGGGAAAGGTATTTAGAATTATCAGCCAAACTGATCTACTGTCTCATTAAACTATACACCCCAAAATTCCACAGGATGCAACCATGACAGCTAAAGCGGAATCATAGTGCTATAATTGTGTTGTGTAAAAGGACTCTAAAAGATAAGTCAGCTCAGCAATGCCTTCCATGAAGAGTAGCCACAGAAATGCATTCAGAGGTTTAATTAGGTAGACAGTGCAGCACCCTGTCTGTTTTCAGGGAATGGACAACATGAAATATAGAAGGGTTGCAGGTCACTGGAAGAAAGCATGTGCTTTGCAGGCAGACTGAACCTGGGACAATCTCCAGTATTTTCAAAGAGTGCTGGACAAGACTCCTATCTGGAATCCCAGAGAGCTGCTGCAAAGGCAGTGTGGAGCAACACTGAATGTGTCAGACAAATAATCTGGTTTGGTGTAAGTCACCTTCCTGTCTTCTTAGAACATAAAAGTGCTCTAACTGTATGGATTACCTATCCTCTTCAGATTCTAGTTCAGAAGAGCTCTATGTAAAAGTATTATTCTTCTGAAGTTAGAGGGTACTGGATATCCCACATCTTCCGTCTCCCACTCTTGAAACAGGGTACGATGCAAATGCAATTGACAGACAAAATACTATTTGAAATTAAGAAATAAAGATGAATGTTCAGGAAAGGCAACAAGACTATTTCTGCAATCCCAGCCATGCATCAGTTCCACAAAGTACAGCCTATTTCAGTTGCACAAAGGGCACACAAAATGTTACATTGTGCTCCTTAGCATTATTGTCTTTCAACAGGAGCAAAACCTTTCTGGATCACTAAAGACTAACACTTTGGTGCACTGCTTCTTCCTTGAAAGAAACTGCACCAGCATTCATGTGCAACATTTGTAACACAAAGGCATACTATACCTGGATTGCTTTCCAAATAGGTCTTAGTACAGTACTTGGTGATCAAATGACCCAGAGTTTAGATAATATGTACTCTGCCAACTGAGAAGAAAAACATCCTCTGCCATTGCTTCCTTATTACTGTTTGTCTTATGGAAAATAGCGTTTCCCTGCCTTCAATTTATTTAAGGAAATATGAATGATTAAGCAGAACCCTCTGGCTTCCTTCTCCAACACACCCTCGTACCCTGAAGTATCTGGTACAGAAGAGTTAACATAACAACATTATATAATAATAATGATAGGTTTGAAACAGCCTCTAGAATTTCTGCACACCTTCTACTCCACCACCCAAATGTACACTCTCTTTCTAGGCATGCTTCTTGTATACTAACTTATGTCATAAGGGCTTCGGGCAAGGACCTTTCGAAGTACCTAGTATGTCTGAGATGTTATATAATAACAGCAGCATGTTTTCCTTCATAAGGACAACATCCCCATTGGGCTTCCTCCCATCAGCACCACCCCAAAAGAGATGTGAACACTCCATGCAAATGAATGAGGAGGTGGGCCCATCATCCCTCTCCAGGTGCAAGTTGGAGGAAGTACTCAGGAAACCACATTACCTCACTGTTCGGAGACAAATGAGGCTTCAAAGGCTGGCTGTGAAACTATTTGAATCAAGCAGTCTCAGGATTAATTAAACTAGTCACTCATGCAGGGAAGCAATGCTTTCTTTAAAAAAAAAAAAAAGAACTAAAAAGTTAGTGCACAGGGACTTCTTCAAGGTCCAGAACACCATCTGTGGGTACAAAAATTTTAACCTGCCCCCTCCTGTGCCATTTCCCCTTTTAAATTAATCCCTCTTATTACAGAGAGAGAGGGAGAGAGAGAATGGAAAAGACAAAAATCTATTTGGTTTAATCCTGCAACAAGAAACTGTTGTCTCTAGAATGACTATCAGTGGACTAGCTGGGGAACTTGAATCACTCATCTCACTCTGTTATAGTAAAAGAACATCAGGGCAATACTAGCAAATGAAATTGTTTCAATAAAGAAAAAGAGTTCTGTTCAACCCGGAAACTTGCAACATAGTTTGCAATAACACATTTCAACTGATTCATTTAGGAGCTTTCATAAGAAAATAGACTGATGGTTGGAAGATTACAAGGATGAAGGACAATACCATTTTGTCATAACAGGTGTTTTTTAAAAAGAGCACTAAGAATTGCCTTGCATAACAGAAGTGATACCTCGGTTGGAATGAGAGATGAAGCAAGAACAGCAGAGGGAAATGTGCAAGGAATAGAAGATATGGCAGTAGACTGTAAAAATAAAAATAAAGGGAGCCTCCAAGGCTCAGAAAGCAGCATGGACTGACAAGACAGATACGAAAGAAAGACATAGTGACTGCACATAGTCTTCTGAGAATGGGAATGATAGAACTTTGCCAAAAAAATGTACAGCCCCTCTCCGATATCACAGGCACTACGACAGTGCAGCTAGTGCTACAACAGCAAGAATTACTTTGACAAACAGCTAGTCTTGATACCAGCATACCATTTAAGAAAATGTAACTGTAAAGCTTCTCAGCCTTTCTCCCACGCACATCTCTCTCTTGTACACACAAATGTGCATATACACCACAAAGTCACTGTGCTTTCTTCGCACCTGCCTCTCCCCTTAACTACCTCACATTGCCCTACGACCTCAGGACAAACTTCCCATTACTGTGAGGCATTTTCTGGGGTGCAAAGAAGCTTATGTCAAGCCCCCAACAGCCAGCTGGCATTCCCTGTCATTTCTGCTCTTTTGGGCTATAATCCTAAGGGAAGGTCCCACTGAGCCCTGTTCTGGTCAGAAAGTTTGCAGAATTCTCTTGCGAGACATTAATCTCAGCACATCCTCTAGGACTCAGCTCTGCAAAAGCTTGGCAGCAGCTTTCCAAAGCTCTGGGTCATTTTGAAGAATAAACGGGCCAGCTGCAAAGCCTCCAAACACAGTACTAGCCCAGCCGGTCCTCCTTCTCCAAAAAGCCCTCCACCACCATCTTATCTTGGGGTTGGTCAACAGGGATCCAGGCAGCGCCCTCCTTCAAGCCACCTCTGGCCCAAAGACTGCCAGCTCCTTACTTTTGCCTGAAGACCGTGTTTCAAGAAGCAGAAACCAAGGTTTATTAGAAGGGGCTTTAAAAAAAAAAAAGAATCTGAAATGCGAGCTTCTCCCTTCCAACCCTTGTGTGTCTGTACGCGCTTAATGTCCTCTGCACGGCAAAGGTGCCCATCTAGCCGGGACCATCACTGCTGCGCTGCCCAAAGCGGCTCCCTCTTCCCCACCCTGCTGTGGACCACGGAGGGGCTCTGGCTTTTGGCCCTCCCGCCCACGCGAGAAAGCTGACACTTTCCAAAGCCAGCATGCGGCGGGGGCGGGGGCGGGGGCGGGTGGGGCGCGGAGGTCCCCGCGTCGGGCACCCGGGGCGCTGGAGCATCCCCGCTATCGCGCCCCTGCGCGCCGGGGCGCCCTCCGTTCCTCCCCGCGCACACCCCTGTGCCGGCGCCCGCCGCACTCACCTCCTGAAATCAAAGGGCATGTTGGTGGCGGACGCAGCGCAACCTCCCCGCCCCTCCACCCGAGGCGTTCCGCCTCCGTCGTGCCGGCCGCCGGGGCAGGAAGTGACGGACCCCGCCCGGCCAGGCCGGAGGACGCGCAGCGCAAACTCATTGGGCGGCGGGCAGCGACCGTCGCGCCGCTTCCGCCGACGGGCGAAAGGGGGCGGGCGGCGCAGGAGAGAGCTGGGCCGGAGGAGGCGGGGCGGCCGTCGCGGCGCCGGTGGCTGCGGTCCGCCGCAGAGTTACGCTTTGGCGCCCCAAAAATGTATCCGTAGAGGGACGAAAGAAAGTCCCCGGCTGCTTGGCCCTGGCCAGTTTTCGAGGTGTCCTGCAAAAGCAGTGCTGCTTCTCAGGCTATCTGATGCGGGGGGCCGGTCAGTGATCCCCCCCCCCGCGTGGCAGGAGCTGCCCCCATGTTTGTGCCTCGTTATCTACAACAGTATTTGTCTTTCCTAGAAATTCTGCAGGGACCGCTCCCCAAAGGCTTAGGGACCGGCACCTGGACCAGCGAGCACCACTTCGAGTCGCGCTGCTGTAAAGGACCCAGATGGATGCATCTGGAGAGGGGTTATCGAGAGTAATCTGTGCCTGTTTAGGCCTAAAATTAAATAGTGAAAGAAATGCAATCTTTAGTGCATTTTATTATAAATAAATAATCTCGGTTATTTTGCTTGCTTTTTTTTTTTTTTGCTTTTTTTTGATAATAAGGAATTTGATTCTAATATTTAGATCTGGGTGGCTTTTTTAAAAAATGATGAATTTCAGAAGTTTTGATTATGAGGGCATTTAAGGTACTTTAATTTCTGAGCACCTAGAAATGTAATTTAAAAATATATAGGTGGATATCTTTGCTGTTGTTTTGGCCCAGTCATGCCTCCTGCAAAGATGTTTTTAAAAGCTAAAGACAAAAAGTGCAGCCATAGGATGCTTGTCAGATCTGAAAAGTGGCCATGGCCTTGCAGCAGTTGCCCAGCCTTGATTTCAGTCTACAATCCTACACTCATTTACAGGGCATAAGACCCATGGAATGCAGAGGGCCTCAGTAAAACTGTAAAATAAAGCAAAGTGAAGTAAACTGGCATAGGCTTAACATGGTAAAGCTGCAGTGCTATACAACTTCTTGGGAATAAGACTACAATTCTGTGAACACCTGGAAGTAACTTACGTTCCATGGAATTCAATGGATCGTATTTCTCTATAGGCATATAAATGGCCCTGTAAGTCCCACTAAAATCAATATAACTTGCTTCTGAGTAAACATAAGAACAAGAGATGTGTGTATTACATGCCTCCAGTACATACATCTGGTCACAGTTCTTACTCCACATCAGTGTTCATTTGGAATGATCAGGACAGGCAGTACACGTCCAAATGCAAAAACACATGAAGTAAAAAAAGTGGGAAAGATCCTCTTCACTCTGGCTGCAGTCCTAGACGCAACTGGAGAGAAGTAAGGCCAGTTAAACTCAGAAGGGCTTATTTCCAGTAACTTATGCAAAGAACTGTGCTGAATGGATTCTTTCATAAACATTCTTCTAGGAAATAAGCCTCACAGAACAAAAGGGGATTCACTTTGAAGTAAATATGAAAGAAAGTGTAAAAACTGCATTTACTGATAATTATAAGTGGTCTTATAATAAAACTAACATGAAATTAGTAATAATATTGGACCCTGACCTGATTTGGAGGTTCTGGCA
Source organism: Iguana delicatissima (assembly GCA_948472985.1). Classification (NCBI taxonomy): domain Eukaryota; kingdom Metazoa; phylum Chordata; class Lepidosauria; order Squamata; family Iguanidae; genus Iguana; species Iguana delicatissima. The sequence continues at coordinate 92,438 of CAOKZL010000228.1, forward strand.
AGGGAGCACAGCTACTGTATACCCTTGACCAAAGAATGGTACACTCCTTCTATCTGGGATGGTCATCCTCTTCCATTGCTACTGTTCTAGGCATGAACATTAACACTGGCTTTGCATTTAATATGTTCACATAAAAAAAAATAGCAGAGGCAGCATGATGTAGTGGTTTGAGCACTGGACTATGACCCGGGAGCCCTGGGTTTGATTCTCTGCTTAGTGCCCACTGGATGACCTTGGGTACATCGCACACCCTCAGCCCCCAGGAAACCCTGTGATAGGGTTGCTTTAGGGACGCTGTAACTCAGAAATGACCTGAAGAGACACAACAACAGGGGTTTTGTGTGTCAGCAACGTTTAAGAGTGCAAATAGCTTCAAAAGGGCACTTTTGACAGGACCAAGCCAGGGAAAGAAGGGTTAAACTCCCCCTCCCTCACTGAGATCCTAGTAATTATCATATAACACCCAACTCCTATATGTATTTTTAAAGAATGTATGCTAAATGCAAAGATATGTCATCTCATAAGAAATACAAAGAACTTTTCTGGATCACGCAAAAGACCATTCATTCCACCATTCAGTTCACACAGGGACCATGCCCATGCAGTGACCTGCAAATGTCCCCAGAAAACTAAATGAGGACATGAATTCAATAGCATCTACTTCTAAGAGAACTTGGCTGAGGCCAGTTTACTTGATCCTAAGCAAAGCTACCTAACCCCAGCGGAAACGGCCTTATTCTAGATAGGATTCAGCTGCATTAGACTTCTTGGCTCACACACAGAGGAAATAATTTCCATAACACTCTTTCTTAAAAGAGGAAAAAGATAAGAAAAGCTTTTAGATTTTTAAATATCACATCTTAAAGCTTTTGAAAAAGTATTGTTTGACCAAAGCATGTCACAACTATTTTCAAGTACATATCAAATTTTAAATGGCTTGAAATTAGATAACACTGCTGTATCACATGCCTATATCATACTTTGCACTCCTGTGTTCAATCCTGTATGTGTTTATGTAAAACTAAGTCCTTCTCTGTTCAATGGGCTTTACTCTCAAGTAACTATGCATAGAATTGCAGCCTTAGTCACAATAGTACATTTACATTAATATCAGTGATGTGGGTAGCCTTGCTGGGATTTGTTAAAAAACAAAACAATGTCATTTATGAGACATGAGTAATTCTGTTAGGGGACATTCTGTCTGTCACTATCCATGTTCTCTGCCTCTCTCAGACTCGTCAACCTTTGGTAAAAGAAGGATGTTGCAGTTTCAAATGTTCCAACTAAGGGCAATTATATCAGTCTTGTTATAAAGTGTAAGTTCTAGCACTTGTGAGAATAATTAGTGCAGAGGAAAGCTAGAACTTTAATTCCAAAAACATTTGTGTAAGCCATTTTTTTTTAACTTTAGAAGGTGTATTTCATGCACTGAAATCCAATACAGTAGCCATTAGGCCACACTGGATCAAAATGAAATGAAACAAAATGTTTTACATCAGAAACTCGAACCTCAGTACAGTTGCTGTTGAAGTCGTTTCCGACTTACGCCAACCCTAAGCTCGAACCTATCAGTGTTTTCTGGGGCTAAGAAGGTGGGACATGCCCAAGATCACCCACTGGGATTCCATGGCCAGGTGGAGAATCAAACTCTGGTCTCCAGGGTTGTGGTCCAATGCTAAAATACTCCACCCTGGTTCATCTGAGTGCTGCAAGCAGCTACATTCATCACTACACGAGAGAGGAACATGTTGTCCACAATCCATCTTTTAATAAGATACATGTGATAATTCTTTATTTGTTCCAACCATAGGTCATCACAAAATAAAACTTATGGAAGCAGGCTGTGAACAGGTGAACACAAAACAGAATCAGTTATCACAGCAATCTACTCATGAAACAGTTACATTATTTTTGAAAAGCACTCTTGCAGCCACAGAGCAAAAGAAGCCACTTTTCAACAATACTTCTGTTACTGAGTAAAAGCTAATTAAAAAGGGCTGATTCATACACTCAAAAGTTGTGACTCTCCTGTATCTTGCTCCCATTTAACACTATTCCAAAAATATTTGTATCACAGGTCAGATCATGTAGGTACTTTATCCATTCTAATGTTTTCCCCAGAAGGGGCCACTGCTATGAGCTGTATCACCATTGTCACCTATTGACTTATGGCAAACCCATTAATTTTATAGGATTTTCTTAGGCAAGGAATACTCAAAGAAGTGGTTTTGCCAGTTCCTTCCTCTGAAATACAGCCTACAGCAGTTGGTATTCACTGGCAGTCTCCCATCCAAGTATTAACCAAGGCTGACCTGCTTAGCTTCCAAGATCAGACAGGATTTGGTGCCTATAAGGTATTTAGGCCATTTGTATCACTATTAGTAGGTGGCAAAGAGGTAAGAAAAAAAGCATGCTATTTTTCCCACTTTTTCAGAGAGAGCATTTCCACCGAGAAGACTGTTAACTAGGCTTTAGTACTTTTTAATAACAGTTCACTGAAAACTTACACCATCTTTGTAATACCAGTTTTATTTCCAAATAAAGAAACAGAGCATAAGTGAGCAAACAACAGATGCTTGTATAATATAACATATCCAACACAGTTGGGCCCTGCACCTCTCAACTCACTCTGAGCTACAGTGGCCACATCAAAGGGAAAAAGGCAGACCAACTGAATCAATGTGAAAAAAGGACACAGATTTCCACAAAAATTGCATGAGATAATTTATACATATAAATGCATATTTAGAAACAAGTAACATCAACATTGCTACAGCTAGCATTCACTGTCTGCTTGCACTCCTTCCCTTCTTCTCTCTCTAATACACACACATACGGTCATACAATCATATATAACACTAGCTTTGTCTCCTTAACTAAAGGCAGCAAGTCACCTGCTCAAGCTCTTCTACCTCTGCCCTGAGTATATCTTTCAAGCACAAAGATTTCCTAGCAAGAAATCATCTTTTAACCTGTGCAGATAGATCATCAACTGACCATCCACAGCATCCATCTTTTCTTGGACTAAAGAGTCAGTTGGCTCCAGGAAACCATGTCAGGGTTTCCTCACATCTATCCACCTTGAATCCAGTGCTGGGAAAAAGGGGGCATATAAATGAAATAAATAAGTAAACAGCATGTTGCCCCTCAGTATAATTGCCCCAACTGATTCTCTCTCTCCCTCTCTCTTTCTCTCATACACAACCACATTCACACCAAGCATTTGTCCTATTGATAATTCATTCCCCTCACAGCAGCTTGTCTTTTTAAATGCTCTTCCTCCACTAACTGTAGTGGAGGAAGAGCAGGAAAAGTTGAGGATGAAAGATTTTCTTCTGAATTGTAGCCCTGGGGTAGCTCTATCTGGCCTGATGGCTGCAGGTTCCTGAATCCTCATGTATATTTATTTTAAAAACAAAATAAAATTAAAGACTATGAACCGGACTCTGATTTCAAATTTTAAAAAAAATTAAAGCAGAACTTTGTTTTTTTTTTATTTACAAATGTTATTAGTACTATGAAAAAAGTGAATAAAAAGCAAGAACTATTATTCAAATGTTTGAGTTTACAACCAAAGGATAGAAGCCAAAACTGAGCAAGTAGAAGCCCACTTACACCATTGTTACCCTGATTTCTGGGGTCCCGTGCTCCAAATAAAGGGGAATGGGAATTAGCCAGAGTACGAGCTGTAGCACTACGAGAGGCAGGGTAACCTAGCGAGCTCTTAAACCCAATGTTTACTGGGTCAGGCCGAGTCAAAAACCAAGCAGCATTAAGTTATAACTTTTTCTTTATTTAAAAGACAGTCACTGCACACTTACGTACTCACTCACACAGACCTAAGAAAATAAAGGGAGGAAATTCGATAGAGGATTTCAAGAAGGCTTTTCAGGGGAAATACTACACCTGATCCTGCAGCCCGGGTAGCCAGAAGAAAGTCAGTAAGTCTGATGTGGAGATTCTCAGCACATGGAAGCTGAGGGGAAGGCTCAGCAAATGGAGCGGCAGCAAGGCAGGATGACAACCATGAGTGATCCGAAGAAGCGCTCAAAATCAGCGGTTCTTATAAGGAGAAATGTGCCTGTAGGGTAGTCCGTTCCTGGGGAAAACAATGGGTTTCGGGTTGGAGACAAAGCCTCCGAAAGGTCAGCACTTAAGATGATTGGATTCTGACTGAGTTGTCAATAGCGCGGACAGTATGCAAATAGGGAGTGCTTGACAGTTGAGTAGTCAGAAGCACTAAGTTCGCCAAGCTGACAGTTTGGGGCAGAGAATCTTTTGTATGCTTGATGCATACTTAATTTAGTTTTAAAGTGTACTTGCCTGGAGGTCTCCTGAAGCTGCGTGCCAGAAAATTACTGGCCTGCCTGGGATTTTTCTTGTATTTTTCAGCCGTTCAGCCATGTCCGTGTGCGTGCTTATCCGGGGGCCTCACAAGCACGTGGAGAGGAACAGTTTGGAATGGCCAATCTTTTTATATCAAATTGTATTTGGCAAGCCCTGGGCTCGGACTACAGACCACAGTAACACCATGAATCTTTAGCTCCTCTTGGTTCTTTTGTAAGAAACAGATTCATCCACAGAAAATATGCAGTGAATTTCAACTAGAGGGCTGTTCTATTTTTTCTTTCTTTCTGAGCTGTTGTATCTTACCTTTCACATATCAAGACAAACATATCTATCAGATCAGAGACTCAACTGTCACCTATCTTCCACATCTACAGTCGCACAAGTGGCCAATATTTGATTTTCTTTTAAACTACAGTAATTAACATTACATCTTCCAGCATAAATCAATTGAGTCAATTCAGATAGTGCCTGGAAAAATATGAACATCTCTCCAGGCAGTAGATGATATCTGCTCTGTTCAAAAAAAATGCTTCATGTGATAAGCATATTAACTGTGTAACAAATGCTTTTAAAAATGATTTTTCTTTATTTTCCAAGTGTTGTTCATAAAATTATTTGATGGATATATGGTCTAAATATTTCTGTAATGAGATAGCTGGCACTCAATATTACTACTCAAAATTAAAATCACAAAAACAAATTGATTTTGCAGTCAACATTTTTACCTTTCTACCCAATCATGGATTTCAGAAAGAAAGAAAACTGAACTATAGGTCAATACCCAGTGGATTTGAAGTTAAAGTGAAACATACACTTAATCAAGCACCCCAGCATTTGAAATTTCCTGCTTAAGGGACAATACCAGATGTTGATGAACTGCAGTTACCATTAGCCCTAGTCAGCATACCTAGTGATGAATGATGATGGAAGCTACAACCCAGCAATATCTGGAGGGCTGTGACTTTCCCGCTTCCGGGCTATCAGATTTGTCATGCCAGTAGAATGCAAGATATGCCATTGCTCTGATAGGTAAACGATCGGAGTACCTCAGATACACTTAGGGAACAATGCTGATATATCCATTGTGTGGCAGAAATACACCATCAAGATAAAGTAGGGCAGCACGCTATGGAAGGATGAGAAAGCACAGAGGGGAAATATGTAATCAATACAGCTCACGGAGATTCCAGCTCCATTGACAGTGCAGCTTTCCAGCAGCCCTGGACTTGGCTAGAGAAATTTCCATCTCGTTTGTGTCAATGCGGAGAGATGTGTGGAATAGTTCTGTGTCAATTGCTACCAAAGTGACATTTCTCTGAAAAGCCACCACATATACATGCACATATGCATACAGAGAGGGAGAGAGAGAAGGGGAAGGGGGAGAGAAAGAAAGAGAGAGACAGAGAGAGAGAGGTTCATGATGCATATCTTATCATTTCAGTTGCAATCTCTGGTTGTACATGTATGCACACGTGCACGTACATACATACACACCAGATAGGGAGATTACAACTCCACCCAGGATGGGTGCTTTTGCCACAGCGTATGAGGAAGCTGGAGTGGGGATAGGGTACAGCACCCTGCAGGCATACTAGGCTAGACTGATGGCAAAGAGTTGGTTTCTCTGGTTTTTATGCCTGAAGTTTTGCTAGGTGTGTGAAACATGAGTGAGGCCATATTCTTCCCATCAGCCAAGTATCATGTCACTTGTTTCCTGACCCCTTGCTCTGAAGAGTGAACCCACTGAAGTTGCTATTATCAGTGTGTGTCTGTGGCTTCTCTTGCTGTATTTCCTCACCCATCATTGGGAGGCTTGGCCAGAGAGTGTTTCTTCCTACAGAGGGAGAGGGCCCTTCTGCACTACACAGTTATAGTGCTATTATTCCACTTTCAACATCCTGTGGAATCCTGGGCTTTGCAGTTTAAGGAGGAGCATTCAGAATTATCAGCCAGAGAGCTATCAGCCCATGGGACTGATAGACTGTGGGTGAGGTGATATAATTATGTGAATTGTGTTAACTGTGAGGGTGTGTGCTGAGAGTGCTTCTTCACCATGAATTTATTGGGGGTCTATATGGGTGGATCACATGTGGGTGTCATCTTCTACACACTGATTCTTGGACTTGATTGTGTTTCCCGGGATACTGACATCTTTTTGCCATTTTTATACTGCTTTGAGATTTTGCCAGATGTTTTTCTCCCACAAACAGGCTGGGCAGGTATAGGATATGCTGGCCATTCTACTGGTTTACCATTGGCATCTCTCCCACTGTTTCAAACACTTACCCGCCCATGGGCATTCAACAGTCAGTGGTATGTAGAATCGTTCTGCTGCACTCTCTCATTTAAATCAATGTCATTATTAACCCCGACTGGGCAATATATTAAACGAATTAAAATATAGTTAGGAAAATTTTACTTGTAAAAATAATGATACTTATCTTTGCATGTTATTCTGTCCATTTAATTATCTGGGATATATTTCATGACGTATAAAAGAACTATTTTTAAAAACTTCATGTTCTCAGAAAACAGATAAACCCACGAAAGGGCTGCTAGAATACTGACCCAGCTCCATGTTCTATCGTGCCAAAGCTTTAAGACATTAACGCCCTGAGATAAGACCACTCGTCATTACATTGTTTGATAACATGAGTCGTCTAGGAAGTATGAGATAAGAAACAGGAATCTGACTGCATTCTAACTGGATGCAGTTCCTTAGACCATTACTGAGTGTGCCAGAAGGAGCGCTCAAAACAAGAGTTTAAATGAGGTAAAGGTAACACGATCAGTATGTTGGAAATTAGCTGACGTTGGTGATTGGAGATGAAATTAACAATACATTTTGCTTCTAAATAACAAAAGACGGTAGGCAGTAATCTTAGTAATGGAGTCTATTAAAGGGGCATTACTAAATGGTCCCCTCAGAATTACTTGGAAAGTGCCATTTTCAGATGGAGAAGATGAGGCAGCAAAGTGAGTCAACCAAAGCCACCGAAAGGCTAGTTTGCAGAGTCAGAATTAGTAATATGAAGTTTCTGTTTTCCTGGTTTTTGTTCATTCTGTTCTTGAAGAAAAGGAACACATTTTAGATTGCTGATCACTTTCTATATTTAAACAGATGATAAGTGACTGTACCTGAATTCCAAACTTTTGCGTCATGTTCAAAATACTCAGAAACATCACAGGCTAATATATATGACTAAGACTGAATTACTACATTTTCTTATCTGGAATCAGGGTACTTTCAAGGAACTAGCTTTGATTTATGACTGGTGTAAAAGTTACCTTCCTCTTGCTCAATTTTGACATTCCAAAATGCTAAACCCAATATACACATTACACAGACCAATGTGATTGAATTCATACCACATACCACTGCAAATTGCAGACCCAAAATAGGGAATGAGTTGCATTTTTAAACGCTGACTCATGGTAAAATCTTCCAGCACTTGTCACTAGAACTTCAGAATGAAACATGAAGTGAAGCTCAGTGTGCTGGTTTACTACGTGCTGGGACTTTGTTTTGAGTTGGAGAGAATTTAAAATACAATATCCTACCTGTACTATGCGCTGGTAGAACTCATAGTTTTACTATATTTGTCACCTCATTCTGTGAGGGATTATCGGAGATAACAGTTACTATTTAGGCTATCAAATATGATCAGAATCATGTAATCATAGAGTTGAAAGGGATCACAAGAGTCACTTCATCCAAGCCACGGCCATGCAGAAATAGACAACTAAAGCACTCCTGAAAGATAGCTATCCATCCTCTGTTTTAAAACCCCAAAGAAGAAGAGTCTACCTATCACCAAGGCAGCCTACTGTCAAACACCTGACAGTCTTACAATCAAGATGATTCATGTTGTGGCCACCAGAACAGCAGAACACAAGCTCACTCCATCTTCCACAGATGTTTAAAGAGGGCACATTTCAAGCTTGTTCTCCCTGAATTAAACATGCCTAGCCTCCTAAGCCAGTTCTGATAGGGCTTGGTTTCCAGACCTTTTTACCATTTGGGCACTTTCCTCTTATTTCAACTAATCACTTTCCTTCTTGAAGTGTGCTGCCTATAGCTGGACACAATATTCCAGGTGAGATCTGACTAAAGCCAAATAGAATGGTACTATTACTTCCCTTGATTTGGACATTATCCTGTTGATGCAGCCTAGAACTGGATTCAGTTTTTGGGCTGCCACATCACACTATTGACTCAAGTTTAACTTGCAGTCTACTAAGACCTCTAGGTCTTTTTCACTTACACCTTTTTTTCATCTGCGGCTTATCATTATCACTACTCCCTCTTGCCTGGAATCAAGAATCCTGTAAGACCAGAGGAGGCAATATCAGGGATTATCAAGCAGGCTTCAAGAAGACGAAGAATGTTCCACTGGGGAAACAGGGTACTAAATCTAGAAGTTAGTTGTGGAAGAAGCAGTGTATGATGAAGCTCCTTTTTTGAATTCCTAGAATCTCTCAGCCAGCACAGCAATGATAGCTGTGAGATTCTAGGGTGTTATTTCAAAAATGTAACTTTCCCAAACTCTGAGAAGAAGTGATAAGCAGTGTGAACAAGCTGTCATGTGAGATGGAAAAGTGATAGAAAGAACAAAGTTGGCTGGGGCTATGTGAGGAGGAGAAGGACCAGTATGGCATAGTTGTTTGGGGACTGGATTGTGGGAGACCAGGGTTTGAATTCCTGCTCAGCCATGGAAACCCAGTGGTTGACCTTGGGCTTGTCACATTCTATCAACCTCAAAAGATGGCAATGGCAAATCTCCTCCAAATTAATCTTTCCAGGAAAACTCTATGATAGGTTCACATTAGAGTTGCCATAAGTCAGAAACAACTTTGAGTCACACCTGCAACAAATGTGGGGAGAGAAGTTGAGAAGATGTAGTTTAATTCCTCCATATTTTCTTTGTTTATTGTCAAGCTGCAGACAAGGAACTGTGGCAGAGACAGAGAGAAGTCTGCTTAATGCACCTAATGAGTCTGTAGCTGAGGTGAGATTTTAACTGAATGTAACAATTTATGGAAGCCCAGCTGAGTCAGATCAAATGCCTGTCTAGCCCAAAACATTGTTTGCCATGGTATCCAGCAGGCTATTCTTGGAAAGTACAGACACAAGAATTTGGGGAACTGCAATCAAAAAAGGGGAGGAAAAAGGAAAGGTTATGTTTCTAGACTCAACAAAGGTTATGACAAAGCCCATGGTGTCAGGACTCCCACCCTGACCAGCAGCCACCTAAGGTTACACTAGCTAAGTCAGGAACAATAACTTCCAGCTCACCAGTGGCACGAGAAGCAGACATGTCAGAAATTGACTGACTCATCAGCAGCCATCAGTTTAGGGGCCATTTAGATAGGGATATTGAAATCCATGCTACCACCATCTGCAATCATCTCAGATTCTTATACTATAAGAAAAAGAATATTAGAATCTGGAGATATCCAGTGAGCCTGAATGATAGGAGACAGAGGGCTTATAAAAAGAAGTGCTTCTTCATACAACACATGTTATGTATATACACCTCTGGACTAAAGAGCCACAAACATTGCAACCTTTCCTCATAGAAAAGTTATTCAAGCCCTTCAGTAGTTTTGATTGCCCTTTTCAGTCAGTATTTCTTGTTCTAGTTGTGTAATATTCTTTTCTGGGGGAGAGGTGATGATTAAAATCATACACAGTGCCTGGTATACAGAAACAAGGATGGGAGAAAAGGTGATAACCCTATGCTGTGTATCAGTTGGATTTTTTTATAGGTTGGATATGTGCCAATGCCTTGGAGAGAAGAAGCACCATTGTGGCCATGATGTTTGACATCATGCTCCAGATGAACTTAAGCAAGCATTGAATACTTTTCCAGCTATGCACCATTTTGTTTTTCTTTCAGTTTTCTCAACTGTAGCATTCTGACCTTGGAGTATGTGTCATGGAAACTGGCATTCACATTTATCTTTAGGGCATATGAGTTTGCCTATTAGTTTTACATATTGCATGATATTCTTCAGAGTATGTCATTGCACACTACATTTCACAAATTACATTCTAGAAAAAAAAGAAGAAATCAAGGAAGCAAAAAGAAGAGGCAAATGTTCTAACATTTGTCAGTTCATAAGTAATTCAAAATGAATTAGTCAGTACGCCTGATGGGACTGAATTATCCCCTCAAATAATCATTCTTCTAAGAGAGTTAGATTCTCCTTCAGGTGAAGATTGCAGCATTACAATATGGATGTAATTGCCACCATTTTCTTACAGCGTGTGAGCAGTCTTCAAGGCTTCTTGACACACTCAAGGATCTTAGTTTTGTTTCAGAAGGAATTGTTAGTTCAGAATTGTTTTATGAATAACCTCAGACCAGCTTTATTAAGAAAAATTTGGATTATCTCAGGATGATATGGCAACAGTCTGGGAAACAATTCAGCAGTCAAATCATATACAGGCATGCTTATTTTGTTAATTAACCTATGATAAGATTAATTGGTCCTTGTAAATCATCTGATTAGTTTATATAAAGTTTAATTGAATGCTGCAGTAAACTGAAAAAGTCAGCAATTCATAGCAAGGTAAGAGAACCTTCCATACCTCTATTTCATCTTCAGATATAAATGAACAGAGCTGTTTCTTTCTTGAAATTTGAATTAATTTCATTTTCAAAGCCAAAGGACTTTGGTTAATTTAAATTAAGACTGATGTGAATTAAAGTAATGATATATCATTCTTGGTGACTGTGGTATTTTAAAAAAAATGTTGAATGATGGTGAAGTCTTTATGTAATATTGAGTGACACAGAACTAAAGCCTCAATGTTTAATCCACAAGACTTCTCCCCTGACTGATGTAAAGTTCATCCACTCACATAACTCCATCCAGAGCAATTTTATCACAGCTTTACAAGTTATATTTGAATTGGGATTTTTGGCATTTCTCACATCAGTAAATCACATGAATCAGCTACACTAAAATGAATAAATATTTGATTTTTCAAGGGTACTTTGTGCTGCAATTAATAACCTTCATAAGTGACATTTTCTGGATGGAAATGCATTCTTACTATCACTTGAAACTGAGGGCACTACTCCCTTAGCAGTGGTAGTGACATTTGTGTCACTTTCTAAGAGTAATGGGTGCTTTCTGTTGGCTGGATGCTTCACTTCCACCATCAGATGAACGTCTTCTGATTCAGTTCAAGAGTGAAAAACAGACTCCTACAGTTTCCTCACTTCCTGGTTACTCCCACTACCTGCCCCATAGAATTTTCCAAGTGTACATGGGTGACACTTGTCATTATTTTCCAAATGAGGAACAACACCCCCCTTTCACACGCTTTGCCTTCTTTTATAGATAATTAAGGGAAGATCATCTCATCGAGATTTCTTTCTGGCACATCTCAGTCAACAGAAAGCTGGAAAAAAGCTTAAGAAGGAATATTCCAGATGCAGTGTAATGGAAATAACGTTGCAGTCTTACATGTTCTGCCCCAAGAGACCTGCTCAAAACATAAATCTGCATCAAAACCCACAACAGCTTTCATATTTACATTAAATATAAGTAGGGCTCACCCTTTTTGTAATGGACTGAAAATATCAGTTTATTGCTTGTGATCAAATGCCAGTTCAAAACAGATAAAATAAAGATACAAAAGCACAAGCAGATGAAAATTAAAATATGGGCAAAATACATACAGAGTATAAAAGTATTTACTAGTGTTGCCATCTGCAGCCCCAAAAACACCACCCGCCCAAACTATTAAACAACCCAAAGGATTATTGTGAATATATACCAATACATTGAGATGAAATAGATCAAAACGTGCAGTTAAGCTAGCGAGGGTTTCCAAAGCTCATTCAAACTGCCCTTGCTGCAAGGGCAACACATGTTACATTATAAGAGGCCCTAATGTCAACATCTCAGTAAAAATCTTTCCTCTCCCTACAAACAAACAAACAAACATCCACCAAAACTGGGAACGTGTGAGACAAAAACCTCTCTCTGGGGGAATAGTATAATTGACAATGAAAGAAACAGCGAAGGAGTCCTCAATATGATCTGTTCCACACCCACATTCTCTGTGGGCCATAGGAGTTTCTCACACACCTCCAGTTAAAACTGCTGATGGTTTTGTTAGAAAAAACAGTTCAGAAAATGCTTTCACAATCTATGGAGTAGTTATTGTCCACAGATAACATAGTGTACCATGATTTTCCATAAGGCCATACCAAATGGAAAAATGCCTAGACTGGATTAAGATGTTATCAGTGGTTTTCTTATGACTGAAAACTTGATCTCCTGAGTATTCCCTGGACCTAAGATACTCAACTTATCTAATGTGAGCTGTCCATCCAGATCCATATATGCCTCACAGGCCATTTCCGCACTAGCCTGTTAATAGTGCTATTATTCCACTTTTATCTTTCAATATCCTCCCTAAAGTGCAAACCCTAGGATTCCATAGGATGTTGAAAGTGGAATAATAGCACTGTAACAGGCTAGTGCGGAAACAGCCCAACACTTTCTACCACCTTTGACTTTGAATAGCTAATCTTAAAATATTCTTGCTTATGGAACTGGCCAAATTGTGGTAACATCTATTTACAGCCAGACTGAGAGACTGACATCAGCACTATGTCATTAGTGCACAATAATGCATAGTTTTCTATCCCTAATTGTTGGTGCATGGAAAATTTTACTGGGATAAGTCTGAACAATATCAGTGTAAAAACTGAACAGAAAAGGGACCGCAATGTACCCTTGTCTAATTCCATTATAATTGCTGGCTTCTTTTGTTCGGGTTCTGTTGTACCCAATTCTAATATGCATGCTGTGTTAGTCGTGTAGTTTCTGAATAAACCAAAGAAGATGCTTATCAGAGTTGGTGTACCAGGTTTATCCTAAAGGCACTGACGACTGACAAAATCAAAAAAGAACTGAAAGATCCACAAAAGCTGTGAAAAGAATTTTTGTGGGTCCTTTAATAATCTTTGTAATCACATGGGGCAGAAGAAAGCATTGTTCTAATGTGAAAGCCTCCTACTAAAACCTGCTGCTCTGCATTTATGATTTCAATAAATGCTTCCCACTCTTCCAGTTTAGGGAGACAGTTATGTGTGTACTGTTTTGATGCCATATCTAAGAGGCTTATTGGTCATGGGTCATTTCTATCCCCCTTTTAACTAAATGGGCGCTATTAGGCTAGAGGCAAGAGCCAGTGTGGTATTGTGGTTGGAGCATTGAATCAAAACTCTAGAGAGCAGGGTTTGAATACCCACTTGGCCATGGAAACCCACTGGGTGATCTTGGGCAAGTCACACTCTCTCAGCTTTAGAGGAAGGCAAAGGCAAACTGCCTCTGAACAATCTTGCCAAGAAACCTTCATAATAGAGTTACCTTAGTGTCACCATAAGTCAGAAATGACTTAAAGGAACACCACCACCACCACAGTGGTAGAGGACCAGCCTAAAGGTACCTTCCCTTCGTTGTTTGTATCTGTAAACAATTTGGATAGACTAGGTACCAACCATTCCATATTATCTTTATTTCTCGAAATAACATAACCTGTCAAGGTGTCTTATAGGTGTAAGCATTTAAATCAATGATTCATTGTCTTGGGTTATATTAGGGGCCAAACAGGTCATTCTTGTTCATGTTCTATATGCATTGGTAAATTATTTGTAGTCTTTTCCCCCAAAATGTTCCCAAAATAAGATATCCAAGTGATACCAGCTATTTCTGACTTTACATAAAGTCTCTGTTCCTAAGGCCCTCTAGAAATAAAGGCCGCAGTTTTCATTGTGTTCTGCCATTGCTTGATTTAGCTCCTTCCAGTTGCTAAGAAATTTTGTAGTTATATGCTATCAAATCTCCTCTGACTTGGGACAGCTGTATATAGGGTTGTATTTTTTTGGCAAGGTTATCCAGAAGAGGCTTGACATTGCCTTCCTGTAAACCTGAGTGTGTGACTTGCCCAAGGTCATCCAGTGGGTTTCATGGCAAAATGAGAACTTGAACCCTGGTCTCCCAAATATTGCTTTTCTTCTGAGTAGGGATACACATCCATTTTGCATCTGAAGTACTCTGAATGTCCTTCTTTCTTTTTTAAAATTTGCCAAGATTTTCTTCATTTCCTAAAGTTCTGTTCAAACCACCAATAAATACTGTAAGCAACTACGTAATCAGAAGGCTTGCCTAGCAAATGTGTAGAATCTTCTATATTTTCATGTTGGTACTAACTAGGAGTTGTTTATTTTGTAGAATCAGTATCTTTGTGAATCTGATATTGATTCACATCTTTTTGAGTAGAAACCACTTCCTGACAATACAGTTAAACAGTAAATAACAACTGTTTGATAAAGCTCAAGAACTGTCATGTCCCTTTGACCAAAGACACTCTTTCTTCTTTCTTTTACAAGTAAATGATTACATTTACCAAGAAACTGCACACTCTTATCTTGCTAGATAATACATTTTAAGGTGGATCTTAGAAATGAGAAGTTGAACCATTCATTCAAAAAACTTGAATGCACATGAGACTCACTTCTTTTTCTCAGAACTGATTGTGGCATCAAGCTTACCGAGGGCATCTAAATATCTTCCCTTGGTAAAAATCAACATTTATCTGTAAATGAAAATACATTCCATCCCAGTCAGGCTGACAGCAAATATGAGAACTGACCTTGTTGTGGTTGGCAGAGAGAACAAATGAATAAGGAAAGAACAAAATACCCAACTCTAACAGAGAACTGAAATCACAGAGAACAAGAAACACCATTAAACAGGACAACAGAGTTTGAGCTATTTGATTGGCAACCATAATCAGGGAAGGAGGAAATAATGGCAGAAGATGTAGGTAGAGGCTTTCTAGCAATTAGTGACTACATTTATGATTCTGAAGTACCCTAGAATGTTAACAATAATGGGCATCAGATTAAACTACTTCCTAGATTGGTCTTCTCAGTCTGAATGGAATTTACAAGTGTGGCCAGATATGGTCCTGGAGATGTGTCTTCTTTAACCTAGTTCTGAGGTAGATTAGAATAATCTTTTTAATTTATCTCAGACTTACAATGGTTCACTAGCACAGGCGGTTCTTAAAAGCTAAGGCATCAGCTGAATATATCTTTCCCTAATACATATCTTGGAGATTATCGCAGAAGTTTGAGGAACGAAATGAGGGACAACGAAATGAGCTAGAGGAAATCTGCAAGTTGTCCAGGGTGCTGGTTTCCAAGGTTAGCCATTTGATATACAATGGAACTTTTGGTAAGGCTGACTCTTAAGACAGCAAAATAAGGTGTTCTCCAAAACAAAATATAAAAATTATGTATAGAGTACTACTGTTAGGGTACAGAGAACTTTCTATAGCGTTTCCTCCAACCCACTGGTCTCAAGCCAATCAGAGCTCTATGCACATGCACATGCATACACATACACACATGCTCACAAACTGTTTTTTTTTTTTAAGGTTTTAAAATACTGCAGTATATAGTTTAGCCCTAGATGAGGGATAGGCAACTGCAGCTATGGAGATATATCTAGCTTACAACTCCCATTGGTATAGCCAGTGGTGAAGAACTGTGTGGAGTTCAGTTTAAAAAAAAAAGAATGTTACAGTTGTCCCCAGGTTTACTATTCTTGTACTCACATTTCAGAGCCCTAAACACAAAACATGAAAAAAACAGCCCCTCGAACAGTAAAGAAAGAAAATGGAGTGCGTGGAGAAAGGTGCCTATCACTTTGATTTGTGTCTGGAAAGCAGTATAACCAGTGGTGGTCCAACTATTACACTGTTCTTGGTAATCTGGTAATGGACAGCCTACTTTGTGCTTTCTTTTAATTAAGATTTTTGAATTACAATAAGTATGACCATATGACAAGAACACACATACAGAATAAAAAGAAGTACTGCGTCAGTCAGTAAAATCAATTAATTGGTGTCATTCTTTCTCAGGCCAAGCACATCCCAAGACAGGATACCACTGACAGCAGAACAGGGTTAGAAAGATTTCCAGAATTTTGTCAGGACAGTTTGCTTTATAGTAGTCATTGCCTCAGCAATAATTCTGAAGTTCCCAGCTATAGCATGGGAGCCATTCTGGCATGCTTGGTCCCTTACCATGCTCAAGATTGTTTGAAGCTATTTGTTTGGTATGGGTTTTAGAGCAGGCCAGAAAAGCAATGTCACCCTGCTCTTTTCAATTAAAACTGGTTTTAAGTCTATTTGGAGAATTACAAGAGCAATGGAGCTGAGAAACAACAAAAATCACAGCCACTATACATATTTTTCCCCAATCATGGGGAAATGTTAACTTCAAAACGCTAGTTTATTTTCCTGATGTAACTACTGAGGTTAGATGGCTGCCATGAAAATGCATGAGTAATGCACCACCCAAAAGTTTCTAATGGCAGCAAATTAAATATACATAAAATGAAAGGAAGTGGCAGAAAATCTATATATAGGGGAGAAACGTTTAGTGACACTTTGTATTTTCTCTTCTAGTCTGGATGTCAGTTGAATTTCACTGTGCTGTACCATGCTTTTCCCTATAATGGTAATGAATCCTTGTTCTTCAGCTACACAGTTATACCAAAGGAGCTGAGCAGATAATGCAGTGACAAAAACTCTGACAGCATATCCCTCGTGATGCCCAGAATTAATAATGCTAATCTGCTGGGTGAGGCCTAACAGATTAGCAGTCAAATTGCAAAACACACAAAACGTAAAAACACAGCCGTTGAGCTGGGGTTACCAAAAGGGAAGTTGTGGATTGCGGTCATACTGTTCTGTACAGAGGGAACCAATTGCTCTGGGATCATGTTAAAGGTCTTCATACCCTTTGTACTGCACAAAGCTCAAGTTCAAAGCTGAAGCATAGTTCAACATTGAGTGCCACCTTATAAGAATCCTGGCACAAGCAACTTAGCCAAGGCAGCA
This sequence comes from Iguana delicatissima, assembly GCA_948472985.1. Taxonomy (NCBI): domain Eukaryota; kingdom Metazoa; phylum Chordata; class Lepidosauria; order Squamata; family Iguanidae; genus Iguana; species Iguana delicatissima. The sequence goes on from CAOKZL010000228.1 coordinate 109,728, forward strand.
AGTAACTGAAACAGCTGAATCTAAAGAGGAGTGAAACATGTAGCCATGAGTCTACCCTAAGTGATATCATTCTAGACAGAAGGCCCAACTCTCATTCCTCCAGCAGAAGTAAAACTTCTCATTTGCTCATATTTGGATTTATATTTATATTGCATATAGAAGCAACAGACAAATGGAGCTCGAAGACTTTGACCCTCTTGGCTGCCCTTGTTTCTCCTTATGCATCATCACAGTGACTCATGCTTGATGCATCTTGCCTGCAGATACAGGGGAGAAGCTAAACCTCTTGTGGGTCACTAAACTTTAAAGAGCCAGAAGGCATGATAAACTCTTGGAAAACTGGAACACAGTCACCTCTTAAAATCTAAATTAGCTGTAGAATTAGGGAAGTGGGATATAGAAATGTTCAGAGCACAGTGCGGTATGTTTATGATTGGCATTCACCCCCTGGAAATGTGATATGACAGTACTACAATCCTCTTACAGATTAAAGAGTTCTATTAAGGTGGTTTCAGGTATTACATATTCTTCATTTTACTTTTCTTTCCAAAGTGCAATCTCAAGTCACAGAGTACAAGCATAGCATTTGAAGAGCTTATCCTATTATTAGCTATTAACTTCAAGGAACTTGCCTCAAAGGTTTATAACCTGTTGTCCCCTCACAAAAACTAGACTATGTTGAAAAACAAGTCTGGGAAAGGGATTTACAGGCAGTAATTTCAGATAACAACTGGAGCAAGCCAAGGTCTAATGTTTTCATGGATGTGGGTTCAACTAGTCAGAGTATGTTATCACATTGATCAAGAGATGGTGTCTGGCTCCGGTTCCACTGAATCTTACAGATACAAAAAAGGTCGGCCATACGTCAGCTCAGTGATGGTGAAGCTGGTTCTTAACCTATCATCCATGGCACCTTATTTTACCAATTCTGGCCAGAAGTTTTTGAAGATGTAAATTGGGTAACAAATCAAGAGAAGAAAATCTCACCAGAACTTGGACTTCTGTCTTTATTTTCAGGAGACTATGTACAATTTCCACTTGATCTTTTACTTAATTTGCTAGAAGAACTTACTAGTTAGGAACCAATATCGCACAGAATTTTGTGCTGTTTGGAATTTATTTATTTCATTTCTTAACAGGAACAGTAATCTGTTCTCAATACAAATTTAGATCTATGGAAAGATTCACTGTCATAAGTACTTGCTTTTGCTGTTTGCATATATGAATTTATGGGTTGAGAGTTGGACTACAACTTTGGACACCTGGGTTTGAATCCCTGCTTAGCCATGGAAATTCACTGTGTGACCTTGTACAAATCACATTCTCTCAGCCTCAGAGGAAAGGAAAAGCAAACCACTTCTGAACAAAGTTTTGCCAAGAAAACCCCATGAAAGGGTTGCTTTGGGGTCACTGTAAGTTGGAAACAATTTGACGGGACACAAGAACACATTTATTTGCTCTTCTCTAAGTTTGATTCTTATGCTTCTTGGATTTTCCTTCTTCTTTTCTTGATAAGTTGTCATCCAGAGCATTGAAAACTAGATAGTTATTGCCTTTTTTGTGGTTGTTGCTTTGTTGTTGTTGTTATGTTGAAATAAAAAACTAAAAGCATTAAATCAAATAGTAGTAATTATGATGCTAACTGTATCAGTGATAAAGCTACTTGAGAAAAGGCATGCTCAAAAAATAATCAAATGCAATAATCAAAGCACCGGGTAGACGGGTGTTGTCTCTGTTTATACATATCCATCTTTAGCCTTGTGTTCAGATACTACTGCCACAGGAATAATCAACATCATATTAATCTTCCACTTGCAGGTTTCAAGTACATTCTCCAGTGCATTCTCCAGGTGTTTCAACCACCTGAAGAGCTTGCTCTAGCCACTGACCAATGGTCACCTTATCTTTAGGATGGAAGCCCCACTTTACCCTACCTTCTTGTGTAATCATCTCTAGACCAGAAAAAGTATCAATATCTTGAAGCTGTCTTGAGATGAAGTTTTGCCACATGGGTATCATTGAGCGGGAATCATCCTATATAGGTGATTCCTGATTGCTGATTCTTAATATTTTATTACATCTTGAAACACAATTCATAGTTACCATCATACCACCAAATTATCATTTGTATTCACTATTATGCTACCAAATTATAATTCATAGTTACCATCATATTACTAAAGTTGCTAGCTTGTACTATCACATCAGTCTGAACACACAATATTGTTTTAGAAGCCATACAAGGTCAAGCCTGATTAGCAGCTGATCGAGAAACAACAAAGGAACACCTGAGATGTAAGCTAGGAAAGAATCCCACCTGAAATCCTGTAGAACTCACGCCAGGCCAAGCTGACAGTACTGGGCTAGAGGAACTAATGGTCTGACCCTTTATGAGTAGCTTCCTCTGTTTCTATGTAACAGTGGTAATCTGTGGGGAACAAAACAATCAAGAAAACCTTGTTCCTAACCACAATAGAGGACACCACACTTAAGGAATGGCTGTCTGCAGCAGCACCTCTCCTAGTGATTTTTAATGTATGAAGAAACTCAGAGACAGAGAGGTGGTTTCTAAGTTGGTTTGTATCCAAGCTGTTTAAGGTCTCCACATCTGAGGACAAAGGAAAGTTCATTATGCTGCTAACACCTGTCAAACTTAAAGATGTGTCCAAAGTAACCTCATGCTCTTTGTGAATTCCTGTGTCTGGCTTGTATAATTTCACATACTCCAATTGTACTTATTAGGAAGAACATGGACATTAAGATATCCTACCAATTAGATGAGAGTGGGTGGCAGTGAGGAGTCAGTTAGACTTTGAAGAGCTGGCCTCCATGCTTTTATGGAAAGTGCAAGCTTAAGCAAGACTAAATCCAGACAGATGTTCTCTGGAAAGTTTTAACAGAGAAAGACTAAGGATGGCAATTCAGGGATGGGGGAGGGGGAAAGCTGTGTGTAGATTATTATTCATAAAGAATACATGTATGCATGTACTACACTCCAAATTTAGTAAGAAGCCATGACTGGCCACGAGCTATCAGCAGAATACATGCCTATGATTGTCAGGAGTAATGACAACATCATATAATTCATAGAACATCCTCATTTTACTGTAAAAGCAGCCCGCATCCTATCTGGCTCATTTTGTAGGACATTATAAAGCCACCTCAACATCAGCGCCTGAAAGCTATAGACTGCTAAAGGAAGGTCAGCGCCATGATAATCTTGAATCAATCTGCGCAAAATTGCATCAGTATGTGGACATGCAGACATTACAACACTGTGACATACTTCATATGCCATTACATAAGGGAGAAAGAGTATGTGCAAAACATTGGCCAACTTGTTCCACTGATAACCTGGTACGCCTTGTACTACTTCCTGCAGAGCTCAGGGAAGCTTCCAAAATATGTCTTAAGGAAAACAAAAGTTCAAAGGTTAGTTGTATTCTCACTGTCAAGATATTACTGCTGTGAAGTCTTTCAACTCATAGTATTTTTTAGTTGTTATTGGTTGATACGCAGGCAGATGAGGAGGGAATGGTTTCACAGGCATATTGTCCCAACTGTCTCTCTATAACCAGTGTTGTGGCTCTGCTTGATTTTTGTTCTTCTACATCAAATTGTGTTATTTCAACATAATTCTCTTTGTCTGCATGGAATTTGCTTTTGTTCTAGAAAAAAGGAACCAAGGAAAAAAAATAATTTTTTGTAACTATTCAAAAACATGAATAAGTAGACTTAATTCAAGAAATTTTGCTACCAAAAGTAACGTTCCCCTAAATCAAAGTGCCTTTTCTAAGTCAGGTGAAGCCAAATTATTTTGACACCTGAGGGGGAAAGAGTCTACAATTTTCTCCTTTTCAATTAAAAACACAGTAATCATTGAAATAACTGACTATTTATTGTTCTGTTCTGATACCCCAAATCCACTGCCTGAACAAGCTGCCTCATTCTGCATAATGGTAGGGCCAGTCCTGTTAAGGTTGCATGATCTTTGACCTTTCTGCTTTTGTACTAAAAGAGAATATGCATGCCACTTTGAAAATACAAAACGTGGAATCAAAATCCTAAGTGTTTGCTTTCAGGCCCAAGGATTAAACACAGACCTTGAGCTTCTGAGTCACTATGACAGCCAGAAACCACTACTCCCTACCCTCCAATGAACTACCATATTCTTGTGTATGACATGATGTATAAGCCAAGGGCAGGTCTTGGGGCCAAAATAAAGGATTTTGATATGACCCATGGATAAGTCAATGCTCATTCTGTGGAGAGGGGGAAACATTAACACCACCTCAGGGGGTCAGCTGTCCCTGGCCACCATTTTCCCACCCAAGCAGAAGTGGTGTCATGGCAGAGAGAATAGAGGAGGTCAGTGCTTCTTCTAGGTTCTCCCAGGACAGAGTAAGCCCTCATCTTTTGCCACTTTACTCAGAGAAGGGGTTCGTTTCCTGTTTGATAAGAGTTAAGGTGCAGTACTTACAGTGACCTGTGGATAAGTCAACCCAATTTTGGGGGTTCAATTTTTTTGACTAAAATTTCCAGACTTATACATGATTATGTAAAGTAAGAACTATAATAGTCTACATGCTTTAGTTGACCTGCAGTAACTAACTGGGTGCATGGCTAGTCAAACCACGGTTTCAGTTTATATGCCCAGGCTCTATTCAGATCTCTCTTTCTTGCTGAAGATGATCTTATGAGAATCCCAGTGTATGCCTGCTCTCACCTATCTAAATGATCCAATAAAAGTTAATACATGTGTTGAGCTACCGTGCCTGCTTTAACAAAAAGTGTGTAAAATTCCAAAACCAAAACACAGAGCAGCAACTCAGAACAGCCAGTCCTATACTTGTAACAGCAGGGCTTAAATGTGGGGAAGGGGAAAAGCAATGTTGTTGTATCCCTTCAAGTCATATCCAATTTATAGTGACTCTAAGGCAAACCTATTCTTGGGGTTTTCTTTGCAAGATTTGTTCAGAGGCGGTTTGTCACTATCTTCCTCTGAGACAGAGATAGTGTGACGTGCCCAAGGTCACCCAGTGGGTTTCCATGGCTTTGAATCCTAGTCTCCAGAGTCCTAGTTCAACATCCAACCACTACGTCACCCTGGGTCTGGGAAAAATAAAGGGCACACTTTATTGAGGCCTGGAGATCCAGCCCCTTCCCACTTCCTGTGTCTCAGCCTAGGCTGCCACTCCATTACCATGAGAAATAATGAGGCTACTGGCAAGTCATTTTTGAGGACACTTAGGGCTAAGTCCAGTTGCTAGTCCCAACTGCAACAGACCTAATGGAGCAACCCTAAAGTCTGTTTATTTATCTGTTAATATGTTTAATATCCCATCATTCTCCCAGTGCAGGACCTAAGGAGACTCACAACTTAAATTAAAACAAAATATAACTAAAAACCGTAACTATAATATTAAGCATTTGTTGTTGCTGCTGCATGGTTTCCAGTTGTTTCTGACATATGGTGATCATAAGGTGACTCTACCATGGGTTGTGTGTGTGTGTGTTTATAAGATATGTTCAGAAGTTTGCCTTTCCATTCCTCAGAGGCTGAGACAGCGTGACAAGTCCTAGGATACTCAGTGGGTTTCCGTGGGCAAACCCTGGTCTGCCAAAGTCCTAGTCCAACATTCAAACAACCACACCTTGCTGGCTCCAGATCCTTGGCTGCCTCCCCGCCCCCACCAAGTTGCAGAGGACAGTTATTGGAATGATTACTGTATTTTTAATGGAAAGAAGAAAAAACTCTTTCCCTCTCAGGTGTCAAAATAGCTTCCCTTCACTCAGAGCACCTTGACTTAGGGAAGAGGGTGCCATTAATTAAATAAAATTAAAAACAAATAGCTATTCTGCTAGAATAGGGTATGGAGTTAAATGATTTAAAACATTTTAACAGCATAACAAGAATGGGAAACCGTGCAACAGTTCCCATTAAAAGCCTCTTCCATAGCAGTTGTTTAGTGGCAAAAGCATCTCTGAATGGAAAAATCTTGGTATGCAGGTGGAAGGAAACAGCGAGGGAGGCAGCGTAGTCTCCGTGGAGTGACATTCCATAGCCTGGGAGCAATCCCCAGAGAAGCCCTCTCTCATGTTTTCACAAGACATGGCTGTGAAGGTAGTGGAACCAAGACAAAGCCTTCTTGCATATATATGAAAATTCAGGCAGGCTAATATGGGTGAGATACAGTCTAGACCCAAGCTGTACAGGGCTTTGTAGGTCATAACTGTGACTTTCAATTGCACCTTGAAACAGATCAGTAGTGAGGGAAGTTGTTACAACAAAGAATTTCTTTTCTTCTTGTAACTGTCAGCAGTCTGGCTGCAGCATCTCAGACCCACTGAAATTTCTGAACAGTTTCCAAAGGCAGCCCCATGTGGAACATATTATCTTGTAATCTCAATGGGATACAACCAAGGCATGTGTCACTGTACGACAATGGAATTTAATGGGTCTGACTTAATGGAACTTGGTAGGTCTGCACTAGTTGGGACTAATAACTAGACTTATCCTTTAGGATTGGGTGGGGATGATACAGCTCTCAAGATGTTGTTTTAACTACAGCTCCCAGAATTCTTCACCACTTCTAGGCTAGATAGGGCTATCAAGAGTTACAGTTCAACAACATCTGGAGAGCTGCAAAATTCCCATCACTGCCATAAAGAACTGTTATTTGTTTTTATTTGTTGTCCTTATTCTTTATTTTATTTTGTCTTCCCTTATCTTCCTTGTCTTTTATGGCTTGCTGGAGCCAATCAGAAACAGTGTCAGTGCAAAGTAAGAACTACTGTATACCAAGCAATGAATTTCTAGCCCAAGATCTCCCGTAGAAAACTGGGATTGTACTTGTGCCATCAGATTAGGACTTGTCATTGGAGACAGAGATTTGGGTCATATATATAAAAAATATTTTACTTCTACCAGAATTACCTGTGCTTTGACTGGAGTGTTGGCAGGTTGAAGGGAGCGATAATACACAGACATGAAATGATAATAAACCTTTAAAGTGACTTAATCTATCTGTGATATGCTTGGAACCACATTATTCAACTAGAATAAAACGGAAATCAAAACTCTAGTATAATAATACCTTCTTTAGGAGTAACCAACTGATTAAGTTACAAAACAGTCGGTAGTAAAGAAGTAGCTGTGTTAGTCTCTTGCAATGTAAAAAGGAGGAAAGGGATGGGAGAAAAAAAAGAAAGGTGGCAGCACCTTTAAGGCAAACTGAAGAAGAATCACATTTAGTATATTTAGCTACCAAATGGTGCTTGGACATGGTGCAGGAAGTGTTTAAGAGAGATGGGATAATGTAAGAAAATATTAAAAACATGATCTTGGAATAAAATAGAAAGTGTTGTTTCATGAATCAGAAGACTCTGTAGAAAACTGGGATTGTGGCATGTCTGGTGGTGGATGGATGGTAAGAAGTCCATTTTACAGTTTTGTAGTAACCCACTCCCCAACCCATCCCTGTTGCTTAGAAACAGTATAATAGAAATTTTGGGATTTGGGAAGTTTCCTGAGATGTTAAGTTTGTGGCCGTTTCAGGTAAAAGGCGGTCTCCAGAGTTAACAGAGAAATGTGCTGAATCTGAGACTAACTTTAATAAAACAAAAGGCAAACAGGCAGCGTTCAAACTATAGAATTAAAAAGTTTGCTGCCTGCACTGAAACATACATTCCGAGCATATATTCCAGCTGCTTAAGTCCTAACTGAGCAGAAGTTTCAAGTACAGAGAGGGCTCAATAGATCTCTAACTCACCATCCCGGCCGAAGGAAGGAAAGACAAAAAACAGGGAGGAGTCTCTATGTGACCTTAGCCACCTAGGAGTTTCTATGGTCACATGATCTGGTTGCCTAGATACGTTGATTATAGATGACCATGCATTACAGTGTTAAGTTGTGCAAATGCGGAAAGCTGGAGAGATGGTATGAAACGCAAGAGAGGAAGCAGGAAAGCCCTATACTGCCTAAAGCTCCTATTTCTGTAACAGCAAACAAACAGGAAAGAGGGCTGTGAAGAGAATATTTGGTTGGAGCAGTATCACCAGGAAAAGGCATCAAGGCTCAATACCAGGGGCAATATCTGAAGGCAGCACAAACACAGGTACCTAAGGAACACAAAATTGGCATCAAAAGTTTTTTTTAAATAATATTAATACACAAAACCAACAGATTTTCCCCCAACCCTCTGCCTGAAATTGACTGCCTCTAAGCCTAAAGATTTCAGAGGTACAACTGCAGTCCGCTCAGTAAAAGATCTGTTCATGGGAAGGGTTTTAATCATAAGTAACTCTTTACTCCCAAGGAGTGTTGTCTGCAATCTCTCAAACCAGGCTTCCACCTCTGAACCAGAAAGGATGCTCTTCACGTTTTGAAGCAGTGGTTCAAATGGGGCCCCTCCTGAGGGGCCAGGATGCCTTGATCAGTCCCATGGTCCCTTGAGGCAGGCTCTTTTTCTAAGATGACTGGTGCGGGGTGACCAGGTCATCCTTCGTACAAGGGGCAGGGCGAAGCAGTCCAAATCACCCAAAACCACAAAGAAAAGATGATGAAACTCCGACTGTAAAACTTAGCTGTCTAAAACAACACTGTACTTCCTTCACAAAGTACACAGTACAGGATGTCCAAAACTGGACACAGAACAGCCACTTCTGAGGATGGAGAGTTATTTCTATAATGGGCCGCTGTTTTGCTGGCACTGACAGCTGGATGAAGGTGACATTCTGTTCCAAGAGTGCTGGCGTGTTTGGCTTTTTTCCTGCCACTTCCTGGACACTTGTCGAGGAAAGAGGGTTAGCATGATTTCATAGAGGAACACCAAATGACCTTAGGTGTGCATGATTTTAGCTATTATATTATTGGGAGGAACTCGTATCCATTAAGCTTATGCTGGTGGGCTACTCAATTGATCAGTTTGCCAAAGATGACTAGAGAAGTGGTACTAAAATCATTAATTTATTTCTCATTCTTGATTCAGGGATGGCACTGACTTAAGTTTTCAAGCAAAGTCAAAGTACAGAAGGAGTGAAAGGCTTTATTCCTATTTGATTGAAGATGTTCCAAGAAAGCGTTGCTGTTGTTTTCATTAAGAGTAAGCACATGCAAAACAATTGAGGGTGAAAATCTTTTAATTTGATCATCTGTTCTCCCTCTACAACAACCTTCTTCTTTAGAGAGGGTTAGTTTTAGGTGATTCAAAGCATAGGAAAACAATGACTACCTACTGTATGAACTAGACCAAGTGTTGCTGACATGGGACATGTCACGTAACACATGAGTAGTGAAGGAGAGAAAAGTTCACAGCAGATGCAGATGATGTCATTTGGATAAGAACTCCGCTCGGCTTTCTTTGCTTCTTGTAGAACAAATAAGAGGACGTGTTTATTGTGTACAATCCAAAGTCCACTCAAGCAACCCTTCAGCACTACCAGCTTTAAATCCTGCTTCACTGTCACATTTCAGATGACTGGTACAAAACAAATAGGCACTAGTCTGTCAACATAAGGGTAAATGATGTGTAATGTCTACAGCAAAACACTTCTGTGGTGTGTCTAAGGCAGTGGTTCTCAACCTGTGGGTCCCCAGATGTTCATGGACTTCAGCTCCCAGAAGCCCCAGCCACTATGGTCAATGCTCAGGGCTTCTGGGAGCTGAAGTCCATGAACATCTGGGGACCCACAGGTTGAGAATCACTGGTCTAAGGGCTGGAATAAACATGATGTGGGGGGTTTGTGTCCTGCGTCGTCACTGCTTTTTCATTTTACAGTAGACAGCTGGAAGCACAGCTGGATCAAGACCATGACATGGAGGGGTTAACCCTTTTCTCCCTGTGTGGTTTAACAAAATGAAAGCTGACCCAACTTTCCCCAGACTATTTGACTAGAGGTAAAATAGACAGCTCATTATATTATTATTATATTATATTATATTATAATTTACTGTATTTGTGCCTAAGACTCACTTTCCCCCCAAAAAAATACTGTTTGAAAATGAAATGCATCTTATATGCTGGCAAATATGGTATATCACAGTCTAAAATACTACATTGATTTAAACAGAATTGAGATGAACCTAATAGAGCCACACAAGGAATTTTTTTAAAAAAAAATCATTGTTGTTGTAGGTATCCAGCACTGTGTGAATAGTAACACATTACATGTTAGAACAAAGGCCTAAATTTTACTGTTGTTTCCAGCTGGAGAAGCCCTTTTGAATCCAATTACATTTATCTACATGTTGATTTATCATACAACACTTGACTCAATGGGTCTGCTGCAGCTGAGATGAACTGATAGTATTCCAGCCCAAATATGTCCAAGAATGCTTATATGTTGTAAGATCAATAAAGATGGAAAAATAACTTTTCAGCATTGTCTGTCTCTGTATGTGTAAATGTTCATGAGCATTTCCCTAGGGAAATGGGAAATGAGATGGGGAAAAGAATGTAGGCAAATGAGGAGGGAGGTTGTATTCCTTCCTTTCAAAACATATGCTACAAAGTTTTCTAGGTCATAAGAGTAGAGTACACAGGCAATTGCGTAGCAAGCTATCTTCTACCCAGACCTTGCAACCACACTACATAAAGAATGCCACTAAGTTATTCTGTTGTATTTAGGGGCTTAGTCTTACTCAAAGTAGACCCACTGATCATTGCAAGTAAGGGAAACATAGGCCCTTTCCGCAGCTTACCTGATTCCAGCGTGGGCGCACGGGGATCATGCAAGCAGCCTCTTGTGAGAGGCACTCGTGTCCTTGCTGCTCCTGCTCCACAGCAGCTGCCTGCTGGCCAGCAGGAAGCGTGAGGGCTCCACCTCTTCCTTCCGCAGCACAGCCGGGTACTTTCCCAGGCTGCACTGGGGGAGGAAGCACAAGGGCCACGTCTCCAGAGGCTCCGCATGGATGGTAAGTGCGTGTGGGGCCCCGGAGCAACATGCGATCACACATCATTTTTGGCAAGAAGCTGTAAATGATGTATTGCGCAATTGGCGCCTGCTGGCCCTGGCAGCATCGTGTGATTACAAGAACATCATGTGGAATGGTCCTCGCAATTTCGCAATGCTCCAGAGGTCCTTTCGCATGAGAAATGGCATGTGAAAAGGGCCATATTTGAGGGTAGCCATATTGGCCATGTAGCACAATACAACAATATACGAAATTCACAAAAGAGTGATACCATGGCTTCTTCATCAGGCAAAAGATATTTTAAAAATCATAGTTTTAAAATATGATAAACTTCTTTTACCTGTTGAAGAAGACAGCAGAGCTCCAACAACTTGCATGATGTATTTTATGCATTTTGGTTGGCCAATAAAGGCATCACCCTTTAGTGGATATTGGATTTTGTTGTACATTGCAACTAACATTAGTCACGATTAACTTAAGTCCCCCTGATTTCAATAGACATATTTCAAGTATCACTAAAGTCTCTGCATCCAAACCCTTGTCTTGATGCTTTGCTGAACAAATTAATGGAGCACTGCTCATGAGAAGTGATATGTAAATAAATTCCCCCACTTTGCTATCTTGGCTGTTATGCAAGCTGTAAAGTGAGGTCATGGAGAGTATTGAAGTGTGATATGTGGAAAGGGAAGAGAATACTTCCGTTCAGCTGCTGTTAAATCATACCCATTTTTTAAAAGAGAAAGTATCAAACATTCTTGTGGTTCTTGCAAGATAGCAAAGGATGCAAAGAACCAAATGTACACTATGTACTAGGACAATGGCATTGCTGCAGCAAGTTTCCCTAGCAGGATGACTAAGAGCTGTTCGTGGGACACTATTTGCATGTTTTTCAAATTCTTTCACAAGGTATAATACAGTTGGCTCTATACTTGTGCACGCTGAGAATGGTTGCCCATTTGTTAAACTGGCAGCATACTTCAGAAAACCATGTACTTTGGGGGCAGGGATGACATTTATACTGCTTCACTAGGAAGAGTAGCTTAAAACATTTTGGGCTCTGTTGTCTGATTTAGTGCCAATCTGAGCACACACAGCATCTGTGTGAAATACACTGACTCCAGTGTAAAAATGTAAGACCTGGAAATACTTCTTTATCCACACCACCCTCAAGTAAAACAGTGTAGACATGGCACTTTTTCTATGGAGGCTTCTGGTATTGAGCTACAAAGCCCATTGTGAAATGGGAAGGTGGGCAAGCCTGGTTAGAGCCAGTCAGTTACAGCTCATGGAATGTTGTGAGGGGGGGCCTGCGGGGAAAAGGATATAACCCTGAGACAGATCTGTTAAGAAGTCAGATAGGAGCAGGATGAAACAGAGTGAAGGAGTCAGAAATAAAATGTGAGTGCTGGTTAGAAGCAGGGAAATGGAGAAGATCTAGATACGAGTTTGGGAGCTGCAAATGTGGAAAGAGTTCGGGGAGTTCACGTGTAATCTGATTGTTATACAATAAATCTTTACTGTCCTTACTTTCTACATCTTTTGTCTGGATGTTTTAATAATTGATAAAGTCAGGTTCTACCACACTGAGCCCACTGATCAACACATCCAGTTGGTCATCTTGAGGCCCAAGTAGCCCAGCTGTGTAGGGACGGGGAGACAATGGGGGCAAATCATCCCCAGCAGCAATTTTTGGGGGCATCCTGGCTCGTAGCTATGCCCCTGCATGCCACGGCTCTGCCCCATGCACCATGGCCACGCTCCCACGCACCATAGCCCCGCTCCATGCCATAGTTCCACCCCCCACCCCCCTCCATGCAGTCCAAGCTCAGCTGCTGAAGTAGCCAATGCAGGGAAAGATCTTGAGGATGAGGATGAAAGAGCACAGTGAGTGACAGGAGCTGAAGAGCTGGAACTGCAGGGCCAGCACGGAGAGGGATTCTGTCACACCCATAATGCCTGGAGGATATGTATCCTTTACAGCATCCTTTGCAATAAGTGAGACTCTCCCAGCACTTGTGGAGTCATTGATAGAGAAAGAGGAAGAAAAAGAAGAAAAAAAATCTATCCTGCCATCTATCATGAGATCTCAGGGTGTCATACAATTTAAACAATATAAACAGTTTTAAACAATTCCCAATTAAAAAACAGTACAATAATTTAAATAGGATGAAAGCATATTAAATAAATCACCACGTTAAAATATCAGAAAAGACTAAAACAATTGAATCCATGTACATGTATACTTTAAGCAGCAATAAGATTAGGCTTCAATAAATAGCCATGCTTTAACTTGATGCGCAAAAGAGACCAGTGTTGGCACCTCTAAGAGGAAGGCATTTCATAAACTAGGTGCCACAGTAGAGAAGGCCCTCTCCCATGTCCCTGCCTGTTTATATTCCCACAGTGGGACACCATGCAGGGTCCTACCAACAAATCTCAGTTCTTGGTTAGGTAAGTACAGGGAGAGGTGCTCCTTTATGTTTTGAAGTCCCAAGCTATTTAGAATTTTTAATATCATCAGCACCTTGTTATAAAACAAAAAGTGAATTAGTAGGAATGAGCCAACCGAATCCTCAGATCCTTGAATCCTGGGCAAGGATTCGAGATTTGTGAATCTGAATCCCTGTGCCAAAAGAGGCAAACCAAATCTTTCAAATCCACTAACAAAATAGTTTGTTGGAGACCAGGACACGGCAACCAAACACACAAGGGGAGATGGCAAGTAGGTGAGTTTTTCCCTTGAAGTAATAATAATTGTTAGCCTTTGCTAACAATTTCAGAAATTACATTTTGGGTTGTATTCTAATATATTTAAATTGAACATTTAATATTTAATATTTAAGTTCAGCACTTGACTGGAAGCTACAGACTTGGGATTTCAAGGACAGTTGAAAGATTCCTTTGCATAGCTCCCTTGCAAACCTCTTTCAGACACAATTCTGGGGTTTGTAGTTTTACAAGGTGTCACAGCCTTCTCTGCCAAAGTGTGCTGGTGCATCATCAGACTACAAACTGGACAATGCCAGATGGAGCTATGCAAAGAAAAGCCAGTTTTGACCTGGATTATCTCTGTACTGTAGTATGTGGCCCTGTTTACACAGGCAGGAAAATGTGGAATTAATCCACATTTTCCTGCCTATGTAGAAAGGGCCTTCATGTCATTTTCAATCTGGGGAGATCCTGAGGCAAAACTATGACAATTGTCCTGGTCAGATTTCTTCAGAGGGAGGTTTGCCTTTGCCTAGGCTTTTGTTAAGGCTACGACAGTGTGTCTTGCCCAAGATTATCCTTCTTTCCCTCACTTTTTAAATGCTTTTTTAAAAAGGGATTCAAAAGATTCAAGATTCGTGGACTCCCAGAATCTTCCAGAGATTCGGAAAATTCTGGATTCATCCCATTCCTATGAATTAGAAAGCCAGTTCAACTCCTTTAAGACTGGTGTTATGTTGTTGTGGCCAGGAAAGAGACAAAGACCAGGTTTCCAGGGAAAAATCAAAAAGCCATTTTATTGTTTAACAATTCACTTGCGCAAGGACAACAGTTATCCCAGAACTGTTGTGTCAATTAATTGAGGTAGCATCACTATATACCTTTGTTTTTGTCAGCAATCAATCATTCATTTAGCCCGCCCATCACTGAAGAAAAAGATCTTTAGTTAACTTTTCCATTGCATCATTGACTGGCACAGAGATGAACAAAGAGTTAGTTAGAAAATGATACTAAATGATGCCCGTAGCCAAAATAAGGGGTTTTGCTCTCCCTTTATTTCCCCAGACCTTTGGTTGCAAGGCCATTCCTAAAATTTGAGATAAGACAAAGACATCTGCAATTTACTCAGAGGCACAATTCAATTCGCTTATTTTTCCTATTCCAGCGGCATTGGATTTAACCCCTTCATTCCCCCTTCATGCTAAATTCAAAACTTTGCAATTTAAAGCATTCTATTTCCTACTTCCTTATAGCACAAGTAATATATAACGCAAACTACATAGCAGCATTAGGATTCACTAACACACATTACACACTTTTCCCCAATAAGGGGGGGTTGATTTTGCGTAGAGGTTAGCTCCTGGTGTAACCCCAGCAAAAATTACCATCTTCTATTCCTCAGCAGTTGCTGGGTCTGATGTTGACGCCTGGCAGCCTCCGGATGCCAGTTATACTATCTAGCCCAGAATTCTTTTGACCCCCTTTTTCTGTAACCACCTTTTGGAACCTCCAGCTTTCTCCTTCCATTGACTTGAGCATTACAGATTAGAAAACACTTTTTAACATGCAGAGTAAAGACAGGCAGATTTAAAAGCCATTATTTTAGTGCAAAATACTTCTGCATACAGTGCTTTTACCCATACTTCTTAGGGAACCCAATAATCATGTCCTCATGCCTGCAGACCACTAGAATGTTCTTCTAATATTGTATACTTCAAAATGCATTTTCCCTTTTTTGCATTCAATTCATTTACATAATGACAACAGGTTGTATTTTACCAAAATACTGAGTACCCCTTCACAACTGAAGAGATAGTCTAAACCTATTTCATGCTAGGCTGACAGCCAACAACGCATTTGCTTACATGAAAACCAATTCCCTCCATGGGGATCATGTGTTGTCATGTACCTGTTTTTTTATTGTGAATCCTTTTTTTTTTGGCCAGCCAAACTATATCAGTTTGTCACGGAGTAAAAGTGATTCCCTCAGTGGCCAAATCATTTCTCCAGAAGATGATCCATATACCTATTTGCCATTGTAAAAACTGGTTGCTTTCCAGAACTGACTATGGAGGCCCAAACCCCCCCTTTTTGTCACACAACTCAATAAAACCAATACTATAACTAAAGGAAATTAACATTGAGACATTTCCCTGGGCATACCTGTTTGCCATATACACATACCTTCCAATCCCTAGTGATAAAATAGGCAAACCAGACTTCCTGCCCTTCCTACACCTACCTCAACCCATGATTTTCTTCCATATTCAAAATCTGATCATGCATAAATATGCATGAGTCCAGTTACATCCAGGCCACCTTTACCACAGTGGGGGTTGTCACTACGGGTGTGCTTGTGCTTGTAGGGAAAGAAGCCCCTATTTTAACATTTTCTCCTTGTCGACTCAAGCTTTCCCTAACGCACTAACTCTTTCCTGTAGAGTTATTTCCCTTAAACCATCCAAAAGGGCTTTTGCTGAAAGGTGACAACTTTATGACTCTATGAGGTGTGTACTGCATCTTCTTCCCCATCATGATGGGGCTCTGGGAAAAAACAAAAACACTCCTGGTTCCTCTTGTTGTGGGCTGCACATGGAATAGAATGAGAGGTTTCTAAAAAATGGGCTGAGATAAATTTTGTGGTATTATGCCACTTGCCCTGTGCTGGCATCCAGTCCAAAAACATAGCCAGGGCT
Source organism: Iguana delicatissima (assembly GCA_948472985.1). NCBI lineage: Eukaryota > Metazoa > Chordata > Lepidosauria > Squamata > Iguanidae > Iguana > Iguana delicatissima. Next base: position 126,048 of record CAOKZL010000228.1, read on the forward strand.
TTATTGGGCCACACACGTTGAACTACTATGTCTCGGGATTTTTGTTTCATCTTCTCCAGTTTCCTCAAATTCTGAGGTCTGCAGGTACAATGTGACTCCTCCGGGTGATTCCTAAACAGTGGTTTAATCTTTGATGATCTTGTGGACAAATGCAGGTCTGTTTTTTGAGCCTGTATGATGTGTGGGCTTTTTCAGGGCTGTTGTTGGTCTGTTAGCTGTCTCACAGCTTGCATCTCTTTTCCTTCTCTGCCTTCTTCAGCCAGAGTCCCTTAACTGCAACTCCACTTCCAAACTGGAGAGGCGCTCTATCACCTCTCAGAAATGCTCCCTTATTTTCTCCCTCCCAACTCAGAGGTGCACCGTCACCTCTTCTCAGCTTCTCGTGGGGTGCTCCACCACCTCCTCCATCCCACTGGGACTGTGCCAGGAGCTTCCAGTTTCCACCTTATCGGGAACTGGTGGGGTCTCTATTTTGCAGTTCTGACTCGGCCCTTTCCTGTATTCTCCATACTTCTGCTGCCAACGTTTCTCACCAGAACGTCACAACTCCGAGCCCTTGCCCTTTTCAGTTTATGGGGGGGGGAACAAAACTTTTCCTCTTAACTGCTGACCACTGACATTGTTCATGGAGTTTGCTACTTTCCACAAAAGGTTTCTCACCATACATCACCTCTCACTTGGTCCCTGCTGTCTTCTTCCACATCCACCACATATCCACATATATCCACATCCTTCTCTGACTGTCTTCACCATCTGTCCAGATTTTTCTCGCCTATGCCTCTTCTGCCCACACTGGGCACATTGGCACACTCCCAGAGACCCTCTTCCTCTTCTGGGGTCTCTTACCACCTTCTCACCTTCTGACCTCTACCTTATTCTGGATTTTACAAAAACTTACAGCTCCCATTTCACAGGCGGTCTCCCATCCAAGTACTAACCAGGCCTGACCCTGCTCAGCTTCCGAAAATCGGACGAGATCGGGCGTGTTAGGGTGGTATGGCCGTAGGCTGCTGAACTGCTCCTTTTTTGCCCTTTTCAGCCCCTTTGCAGCTCCTGAACTTTTGGTTGCCCTACTAGTTTTTTGTGTCAGCCGCTTGGCTCTGCTGCATTTTATTTCCTTTTTCGCCTGGTTCTAAAATTCCAAACATCAGACAAACTAAGAAGGGAGGGGGGGGAATGGTGTTCATTCCTCCAGTCTTCGCCGCCATTTGGGGGAAAGTCTCACATCCCTGGAGCAGCCTCCGCATACCATTCTCCCCCCCCCCCCATCACCTGCCCGGCCTCCTTCACCCCGCCTCAGCTGGGGGGAGGGGTGTATTCACATCGCTTCTCCTCCAGGAAGCCTCTTGATGCTGGCAGCGGCTCTCACTCCTTATTGCTGGTATTATTGCTCCCCTCCCCCCTCTGTCTCCTAAAGAGCTGCCGCTGCAGCTTCAGAGCCTCTGTGGGGGCTCTCTTTTCTGTTCTTTTGCATTGGAATTCCCAAGGGTCCTTGGGGGGAAAATTATTCAGGTACTACAATTCCCATGTGTTCAAGTTCCTATGTCAACTGCTTCTCCAAAAACTCATTGTCAGATAGAGTCTTACAGCTTTTAAGTCCATCATTCCTGAACTTCCCAACTTCCTCCTTTCTATTTATTGACTTAGAAAGGACTCCTTTTTCCCGCTTGCAAATTCACACTGATTTCTTCCCAATCTAGGCCTCTGTCTTCTTTCTCTCCACTTGCCTCTTCCTCCTGCCTGCTTGGAGTCTCAACAGCTCTCTTCATCCCTTCTATCATTGCTTCCACTAAAGGGGCTTGATAATCAGTGAGCATATTCATCTGGTAAAAATTTTGGGTCCCACCCTGGATCAGCTAGGGGAACTCTGCCTCTCATCCATTGCTCGGGATTCGCCTCTGGTGCCCTGTTTCTGGCTAGCCGTTCCTCATGTTGAATTTATTCTCCTCCACTCCTCAGTGGTGAACAAGGTCAAAAGCAACTATTGACAATCCTGCCAATTAGGGACATGTAGGCCATGATACTGGAGCAAAGTTCTATTATTTCTTGTGGCTTTTCCATATAAGTTGCATAGTGTGTCTTCCAATTTAGTAGGTCTGACATGGTGAAGGGTGTATATTGATAACTCTGAACTCACTGGTAGCCCCCTGACTGCTGAGCATCAACTACCGGCTGATCTGTCTGAGTGGGGCCACTACCTTCTTCTTCACCACTGTCATCCTCTTCTTCCTCTCCACTCCCTTCACTCTGGGTCTGGAGAGGGGGTCTGTCCTGTGGTCTCTTTGGCCTTTTTGCTTTCACCTTGGGCCCATTTCTAAGATTGAAGGCATCTGTGGGGGTTAGGGGATGTGTCATTTCCCTTTCCCCTGCTGGTAATATGGGATGTAGGCTTTTCAAAGTTCCTGATTCTTGGGGAGCCTGCATTTGGTCACCGAAGGGGGAGGAGGTCCCGGGGGGGGGGTTCTGTTCGACAGACTGTTGATTGATGAAGGGATTCGTTACTTCCCTAATACCTTCACCCCTGGGGTCATTAGGGTTGGGTGGTTCACTGGTAGCAGCACCAGTGCCTCTGTTCTTTCATAGGTGGAGGTCCAGTGGCTTGTGCCACCATGGGGCCACTTGGACTTCTGCTGCTGGCACTGTTGAACCTCTTCTGCCTGTGCCTCCTGGTTGTAAATTGCTGGAACATATGGCGGGGCTGTCGTATTCTTCTGGTTCCTCAGGGGGGCTATTAAAAATTTTGGGGCCTCTTCCAAATTTCTTCTGAGTCTTGTCCACCACTGCATACACAGCCTTAAGTGATGGTGAATGGATGGGAATTTGCAAACTGACAGCCATTAAATATTCAGTGAAGTCTCCTTTCTCCCTTTTCTGAGACATGAAACCCCGGAAACCAACTTTCCCCTTCTATCATTAAAAGGGGGAAAACTGCCTGTCCCCCCCCCCTTTCAGTGTTCCCGGGCTCCAGGCTGTCAGGTTTGTTTTTCTTTTTTTCTCCCTCTCTCAACAGGGAGGGGTGAGGGGGAATTCCTGGTGAGTGCAGAGTTCCTTCTTTTTTTTTTTTCCTCCTTTTCAGCCACCATTTATAAGAGCTAGCCTTTCCTCGCTCTTCCTTAAACCCTTTAACTGCTAATTGCCGGCCCATTAATCTCCATTTAAGACTTGGTCCTAGAAAACGCCTTACTTTCCGTCAGGCTGAGAGTTGCTCCCACTGCCTTTTGCATGGGACAAAGGGATTCCTTTCCAGTTAATTATAGCATTTGACATAGTAATAGCTCTCTGAAGCCCTTTGGATTGAAACTCCCACTGCCTGAATTCAACATCAGGCTTTTTCCTTACACTTAGAGAAAACAATAGATTCTGCATTGCTTCCTCACTATTTCTCATTAACTCCTGAGGTTTTTGCACTGACTTATTTCTGCCATTTCCCAGCCTCTGGCTGAGTTAACTTCTGGCTTAAAACAACAAAGAGCCCAAGGAGGGGGGGGCTTCAGGAAATGGCTTTTAAACCCCCGAGACAACTGGGGGAAACAAACCATTTTTTTTTCTCACACTACAGCAGCTATAGTAAAGTTTCCACTAAATCCTCCTTTAAATTCTTTAACATACAGCCCAGAGGCTCTGCCGGTTCTCTCCCCCACCCATTTCCTCCCAAGTTCCAAAACAAGACACATGGGGATGGGATTACCACGGGTGAAGGGGGGGCCCCTGCCCCACAAAAGGGGTTTTGACTCCAGTCACTCTGGTATTGACCTAGCCATCTGGAAGTTCCAACAGCATGGACGTAGGAAATGCAATACCCATGCAACTCACACACCCTCTTTTATCCAGACGAACAACCTCCCATCAGGCCCATTAAAACACAACTGAGACGTCTCATTTATTATTCCGCCATACAAGAGTTGGGGTTTCTCTCTCCACTGCTGAGAGGTACTCGGCCGAAACCGGGGAGTGATGGGTTCCCCCTTTCCCCCCCCCCAAACATGAGGGGGGGGTTTTCACCAGAGGGCCATGGGAGGCTTTTTCCAGCTGTAACCCGAGGTCCGTTGACTGGATCGCTGTCGCCAGGGATGCCACCACTCCCCAACCAAACCTCTTCGACAAAAGGTCGAGGGCGCCCTGGGTTTTGTCAAGGGGGCCGCAATCCCCGACGTCCAAACGTCCGTAGGGAAAAGAATAGCCCCTTCCCCCTTTCCCGGCCAACGCACCAGAAATGTTGTGGCCAGGAAAGAGACAAAGACCAGTTTCCCCGGGAAAAATCAAAAAGCCATTTTTTTGTTTAACAATTCCTTGCGCAAGGACAACAGTTATCCCAGAACTGTTGTGTCAATTAATTGAGGTAGCATCACTATATACCTTTTGCCTTCTATGTCAGCAATCAATCATTCATTTAGCCCGCCCATCACTGAAGAAAAAGATCTTTAGTTAACTTTTCCATTGCATCATTGACTGGCACAGAGATGAACAAAGAGTTAGTTAGAAAATGATACTAAATGATGCCCGTAGCCAAAATGAGGGAGTATGCTTACTCCCTTTTAGTTCCCAGACCTTTGAGTGTTGCAAGGCCATTCCTAAAATTTGAGATAAGACAAAGACATCTGCAATTTACTCAGAGGCACAATTCAATTCGCTTATTTTTCCTATTCCAGTGGCACTGGATTTAACCCCTTCAATGCGTTGTGTATATTATATTCTAGTGAAGAATATGCTGAAGTGGACTTATCTGTTTTCTCCTTTTCTCTCTGTTTTGCTGTTCAAACACGCCTAGTAAAGGATTCTGGGGGCGGGGGGAGCAGTGCAGTTTATCTTCCATGTTGTACCCAGGCACATACAGCTACAGAAGTATTGGCTGTAATAGAATATCATTCTTTCCCAGTTCAAGTTTTACTGTGTTGCTTAATACAGATGCACTGCTGCAATCCACTATTGAAAGTCTGTATTTCTTGAACCCTCTTTTATCCTTCTCCCCATGCCAATGCTGCTAAAAAAGCCTCCAGCTAGACAGAAGACAAGAAGAAAAGGGGCTGGAAAGGCATAAAAACACTTTATATAAATGAGCGTCTTTGTCAGAGGCTTTGTTAACTGAGATATTCCTGTATCCATCCTTTATCCGTCCATTTTTAAGTACCTCTCCCTTTGTCTTCTCGATAGCCTCTACCTAATCACCTCTACCAGCATGAGGCTTTAAATACTCTTTAGACTTAGGCCATTTCCACCCTACACTGTTATAGTGCTATAACTCCACTTTAAACATCCTGTGGAATTCTGGGGTTTGTAGTTTACAGAGGCCAAAGAGCTCTCTGGCTGAGAATTCTAACTGCCCTTCGCTAAACTGCAAATCCCAGGAATCCATAGGATGTTGAAAGTAGACTAATAGCACTGTAACAGTGTAGGGCGGAAACTTCCAGCCATTCAATCTATTAGTGAGTAATTCCACCGACATCTTTCCACACACAATGGGCCGAATAAATAGAGGGCCAGCAGAAACCTTTGGATTTGATTTCTTGCATCTGTATAGAAGCTAGAAACTTCTGTTCCCTATAGTTAGCACAAGTCACAAAATGGCACTTAGACTGCTGCAACGAAGTCTCTCATCATGGCATTTAAACACTTCATCCTAGACAGATCCAGGTGTGCTGCAAAAGATATAGTTCTTCTGCTAATTACACTGCTAACAATCAACTTTTACTAAACACAACTTAAGATGATATATGGATATTAAAATTGCCCTTTTTTTGCTTTTAGGAATCCTCCTTTCTGAAATGTTAACTTTAAACTGGGCACTATAACTTGGATAGCAATAAAAAACACTCTTGTCAAATTTTGGGGCACCTCCTTTTTATTGTTTCTTAGGCCATTATCACACAGCAGTACCATCCTGGCATGGGGATGCATTGCTGCTGGTCTGTGATGTCTACTATCTCACGACATCATTGCGGTCCCACTGCTGTTGCATCCTCAGCCATCGTGATTGTGCCATATACCATTACCAGAAAAAAATCTGGTAATGTCCTCCCTTCATACAACGATCCTGTTGGCTGCAGGGGTGTGGGAAAGATGGAAGTGCTATTGAGGGCTTCCTTCCACAGTACAGCATAGGAATAGGCCAGCTGCACTGCAGAAGGAAGGGGAATGTCCTGAATGCTACCCGCCCGCCGGTAGCCAGCTGGTGCGGTGGGGAGCGTTCAGATCCTGATCCCCTGGGATTGCAACAGTACAATGCGGGATTGTGGCATAGTGTGGTAAGAGTCAGAATTACAGCTGCCTCCCACCTGGAATTTCATTGTGGGACCCAATGACAACCAAAACAGAGAATCACATTTAACTTAACTTTCTGCTCAGGAAACAATGAGATCTTCACAGGCTGTTTACAAGGTTCTAACCAAAGCAGTACTGCTCCTCTTCACTCCACACTCCTTGCCCTGTCTCTCCTGTCCTGGCTGGTGCTTTGCACTCTCTTTTGCCGTGAGCATCAAGCTCCTAAATTATTATTCCCCTTAAGCATGGAAAACAGAGCCTCGGTTGATGGATACTGATGGTAGCTTGCTTAAGCAATGCCAGGTCCAAAGAGGAAATTGAAAAAAAATTTTCCTCCAGACTAAGGTTCTCCCACCACTGCTGTGAACTCTGCTTGCTATATGGTTGTCAGTGATGTCACCCTGAAACATGTTTCCATGGGGAGTGCTACCTCATTTAATTATTTCCTGCCAAAAATGGAGGCCTCTCATTTTACAGCTGATGTAAGTTACAGAGGCTGGAGTGGACCATGTGAGGCTTCTAAGTCAGAGGCTGAGCTATGCCACAGATTTCAGCTTCACACCTTGATCTGGAAGCTTCATATCCTTCAAGGTAAGCCTTTTGTGGCCTCTTGCACCCCAGTGGCAGGAAAGATCAAGAAGGGGATGCAAATAAAACCAACTAATACAGTTTCCTTTCGTCACTGAAAATATTACATATTAGATCATTTTAAAATATGCCCTAGGCTTTAAAGTATTTCATTCCAAGGTGTAAAAAATCTAAAGCCAAAATTAATACAGCCATTTAATACTGTGCCCCTGTAAAAATAAATCAGATGTCAGCCTGCAAAACACTTGTATGAATAATCCTTGGTCGCTGACAGGCTAAAACAGAAAAAAAATAATATGGTAGCTGAGCCAGCCATGATATTCCATACTTAGCAGAGAGAGAGAAAGAGAGAGAGGGAGAGATCTTAAGGGCAGAACACACCTAAGGCAGTGTACAATTTCAAAAAAATACAAAACAAATGAATACAATCAAAATTCAATAAGAACACTCAGCATAGACTGTAGATTAAAACAACAGAACAAAGCAACACCAGTCTCACTATAGACTTCTCATCGAAAGTAGCTGCCACTAGACATAGAAGAAAGGACCAGAACTTGGGAAATTTAGCATTGGTAGTAACATCTCTCAAATTCTCCTTGTGACCAGATGTACAAGCTGGGGGAGACCCGGTGCTGGCATTTAGGGTGAGGAAGGGAGAGAGGATTTGATCTATGGTTAAAAGAGAATACTGTTAGAAAGCCAGCATTGTATAGAGGTTTGAGTGTTGGAGGAGGACCCAAGAGATCAGAGTCTGAATCTCTCCTTGGCTTTGGAAGTCCACTGGGTGAGCCTAGCAAGTCATATTCCCTCAGACTCAGAGGTAGGCAATGGCAAATCTCTTCTTGTCAGGAAAACCCTGTGATAGGTTTGCCTTAAGGTTGCCATAAGTTGGAAGTGACTTGAAGGCACACAACAACACAACAAATTTTGATGGCAAAGGTGATATGATCATAGGCATAAATCCAATTGTAAGTCTCAACTATAGATCCATTGAATCACTGGAACATATTTAAGTGTTGACTAACCTAAATCCCATTGATTAAATGGATCTACTAAAGTAAGACTAACAACTGGATTTAGGTACCGTGCCAAAACTTCCCACTAAGACAGTTAAGTTGCTAAGGCATTGCTACAGTTGACAATGTAGAAAGGTGCAAAGATAATAATGAGATGGATATAAATTTTAGGAATTGGGAGAAAAACTATGGAGTGGTCCAATAAGCCTAGAGCATGGTTCTCAACCTGTGGTCCCCAGATGTTTGTGGACTTCAGCTCCCAGAAGCCTCAGCCACTAAGGTCAATGCTAGGGCTCCTGGGAGCTGAAGTTCACAAACATCTGGGGACCCACAGGTTAGAACCACTGGCCTAGAGAATATACCTGTGCTCCAGTCCCTGGCACTCGTAGGTTTGGTTTTTTAATTTTTAATTAATTTTTTTTATTTAACAATTCTTTTTAATATGTTCTCCTTCAGGCATTTTCTGGGTCATAGCTCCATTGGGACAGGTAACACCAGGAGCTATTGGTCAAGTAGATATTTCTTTCAGGCCATTTCTGCCCTACACTGATATAGTGCTATTGTTCTACTTTCAACATCCTGTGGAATTCTGGGGTTTGTAGTTTACTGAGGCAAAAAAGCTTTCTGGCTGAGAATTCTAAATGCCCCTCCCTAAACTGCAAACCCTAGGATTCCAAAGGATGTTGAAAGTGGAATAATAGCACTATAACAATGTAGTGTGGAAATGGCCTCAGTCTTTTTTCTCGTTCTGTTTATTTGGTATATCTAGCATACCTGTCAGTATTCCTTCTTTTACTGCTTAATTGCTCCATATGAATAATGGGCAGGTTTCATGGAATGGCAGAGTGCACATGTTTTCCATAAATAAGACAACGCATAATGCCAATTGCACGAATATTCTGAAATCATTAGGGAAGGAATGAGCTCAATGGCGCTATGGCTGTGGAGTAAGGGCTGGGATCATTCCAACCACTATTCAAGAGACATGCCAAGCAGCTGACATTTATAAGTGAGAAATCCATGAGAGGCAGATATTTTTAAGGAAGCAAAATAGAACCTTAAGTCCAGTTCTTTCAAAGCACAGTGCTGAAATATTTTTAGGTTTAGTGGTCTTCTAACCACTAATAAGAACCTTCTGCATCTTGGGATGGGCTGACATTCCTTATAAATGACATCATTGCAGTGTGTTCAAGCACTGAGGCAGTCATTGAGAAAACAGTCTTGTTCTCTGTTCCTCCCTTCCCTTTTCTACTTTCTTAACCCACAATAGCATCTGTGGCACTCATTTTTCTCATCACAAATATCAAATTCCTTTGTCTGTGTGACCCCCACCTCACTGATGATTGTACATGTTTTCAGCTAGTTTGGCTTGGAAGATCTTCATTCCATTGTTTTTAAGTGATGTGGGCCAAAGAGTTACTTAAGAGCACTGGGTCAAGAAATTCCTGTCAAATTCACTTGGTGTCCCAGTCTTAAACATTCTTATTCCTCCTCTTTTCTTGACTTTTGCCTCTGTGTTTTTATTATATTATGCGCGGAGCACCATTGCAGCTGAAACCTATTTCATCAGTCAGAAACTTGCTCACTTTGATTGAAGCAGAGTGCTTATTATACAATAGGCACAGTAAGCCTGGTCTACATTTTGCTGCTTGAGGTGAAGGACAAGATATCATGCACATGCACACATTTGGACTGGCTGTCAAAACTTATTTTCTCACGTAGTAATGGAACAGCATCTTCCACAGTAGCAGCATCTTCCAGTTCAGTTGGGAGAAACAGAACATTTTTAGGGCAGGAATGGGCAAAGCACCACTCTCCAGACATTATTGGGCTGCAACTCCCAGAGTGCCTCACTGTGCTGGCTAGGGCTGCTAGGAGTGTTAAATTGGGGATCCTAGCATACATCCTCAGTTCTGTTGATAGTTCTGACTAAGGCCATTTCTGCATTATATTGTTATAGTGCTATTATTCCACTTTCAACTTCTCCTGGAATCCTGGGGCTTGCAGTTAAGGGAGGAGCATTTAGAATTCTCAGCCAAGGAGCTCTTTGGCCCCAGTAAATTGCAAACTCCAGAATTCCACAGGATGTTGAAAGTTGGACAATAACACTGTAACAGTGTAGGGTGGAAATGGCCTAGAATAGGCATATTCAGTCAACGGAATTTACCTTTGTGTTGACTCACTATTCAGCAACTGTTTGAATAAGTCTACTGTAGTTGAGACTAACTAACAGCATATTAGCTATAGTTTTGTCCTTGAACACCTTGCCACTCTTCCTCTGACATCTGACATCTTGGAATATCGGTCTTGTTTTTTTATTAAAGTGACTTACATATCCATCTGTAAAACTGGCATAATATCCAGTGAGGGTTCTAGAAATATTAATCTACCCAGGTCAAACAGCTACCCTTTAATTAAGCAATATGGTGTATATCTTGGGAAGAAAAAAATAACTGGGATCTTAAACATCCACCAATTCCTGCCCCTAACATCCACTCACACAGACTATTTTTCTTGTGACATGAATAATGTCCTAATTTATGACAACACATTGGCACAACAGTTAGGACACCCACTGCCAGTATGAGCACAGAAACAATGGGAAACTTTGCTGGGCCTCTCTTACCAGCCAAGCATCATACAGCTACCATGCACTGGCTAGGAAAGCAGACTGTTGCAGGGGCAAAGAAAAAGGGCTAGGAAGCAGTTGAAAAGTCTGGTGGTTGTATAATAGTGACAGGGCAAACAAACCATCACTCTTTGTTTGAGACGTGACTGTGTTTTGAGTATAGATGGAGATAATGCCCAGTATTGAAAATGACTTCTCTTTCTGTTTGAATTAGGTATGTTGCATGAAAAAATGAATGTGGAAGGAGCAAGGGGGAAATTTTAAGCAAACATAGATCAGCAGGAGAACAGAAGTAGCAAAAATGAGTCACACGCTTACCAGTTCAGTTCCTCCAAGAAGAGTTAACTAGCAAGCTGGAAACACGGCATCAACTGCCTGGACACAGTCCACCATTCCTCTTGTTAGCTGGGAAGAAACAAGAAAACATCTTCCACCCATCTGTTACCCTCCTTGACTCATTTTTGAGTCAGATTTCTTCTTTCTTCTACCGTTTTCTTCATAGCAGTCATAGGACAGAAACACCACAGCGATCCAGAGAAATGTAATCATGCTGAAATCAGTCGGACAAATTAGTAACAACTAGCTCAACTCCTTTAAATTTATTGGGACCTGGTAACATTTTCTCTGGAGGGAGAACAAGAAAAAATAATACACCTAGTTTACACTAATTAAAATCCAGGACCGTGGTGTTATCATCGTGAACTGGCCTGGCTTCAGTAGATCTTAGATATCATTTTGATACCACATTCGGCCACATTTTGCCACCCTCAGCCAAGTGTCTGTGAGGCTCCCGAACAAGCACGGAGCTAGGCATGGCTATTAATTGCCGTACATTCCGTTCTCCACCGAGGCAAGCCAGACTCAGCCACATCTTGCTTTAGGAGACCTCCCAAGACAAACAATTCATTAAGGATGCACGCAAACACAAAGAGCCCCCTGCCTCGAGCAGGTATCTTGACAAGCTAGAAGCTTACCCACCCAAGCGAACTGCATCTGCATACAGGCCATTCCTTTGTCAATTCGGACTTAATCATGTTAAATTCTGACCTTTCGGGGACTTTGTCCCTCACTCAAACCTCATTGTTCTCTCCCAAGCACAGACTAGCCCACGGTCATATTTTCCCTATAAAAACCCCCCAGTTCCGAGAGCTTCCTCGGACCGCTCTGAACTTTCACCCCGCTTTGCTGCCACTGCGTCCGCTGAGCTTTCCCCTCGGTCTCCATCCGAGACTGTGCATCTACGGACCTCTTCATTGATCCATCCCGGGCTTCGGACAGGTGTAGTATCTCCCACTTCAACCATCCCTCTCAAAATCCCGCTATACCGCTAACACCTTTATTTTCTATAGTTACTTGTGTGAGTGTGTTGCATACACTGTTTGCCTGTATTTAATAAAATTACAGTTAATTCCATATTTCGGTGTACTTCTTGGCTCAGCCTGACCCTGTATACATAGGGTTATAAGATCACTGCTAAAGTTACCCCTGCCTCTCGTTAGCTTAAAGTGAGTGCTCCAGTTAATTTTCCCATCTTTGCCTAATTGGTGTTTTGGTTATTTGGGCGCCCCTCCCGAGACCCCCAGCTAACAGGGTAACAGTGGTGTCAAAAGTTGTTATCTTAAGGCAAGGATGAGGAACATGTGGTCTTCTAGTTTTTGTTGGACTTTAATGCCCGTACTCCTTCACTATTGGTTATGCTGAGTAACCTAGGGCTGATGGGAACTGCACTCCAATGACGTCTGGAAGGTCACGCATTCCCTGATTCCCTTCTAAAGTAATAATTCACACATTGTGTTCTCATTTGGTTGGTTGATCATAATACATTCTTGACCCTGACATTCTGTCTCTTTCTGTCAAAATGATTGGGAATTCCTTTCACAGAAGATAACAAATGTGCTGGGGTTTTTATTTTATAATACAATACAACTTTTATATTATCCATTATCCAAGTAATGAAAGAAAGATAAATCAAAATCACCCAATCTCAAGAATGGTTGACTTTAAAAATAAAAAAAAAAGAACAATTTATTTTTCATCCTCTACAACTCTAGAACTTAAAGTGCGTTCAGGAACTGTTATCCTAAAACATGCAAATGTTATATTGCTATTTGCTTTTCTTACTGTTGTTAGCTGCCCTGAATAGGTACTGGGGAAATTTTGCCTCAGATTATAAAACACTCTTAGTGGGCACTGAGAATAATGCTTCATAGTCCAGAATACGGTTGGAAGCAACTCATCTGTCATGGTACTTTTTTTAAAGTTCCCCTTTTCTCTCATGCCCTGAAGAGGGAGTTTGGGCTGCAGAAGAAAAGTGAAATTGGCTTCTACTTGCTTCACTTGTGAGCTGTTAAAATTAAAAAGATGTGTTTGTCCAGTAAAACATAAAGTCATTTTCCATACAGAAATGACATAACACACAAAAATGATAATTTTCAGTATATGTTCAGCATACCCTCCAAAATACCTATTTAAATACAGGTTTCTATCAGAGCATAGAAGAAACCACAAGCTTCCTGACATTATTTGTTTATGTATTTATTTACAATATAAATCATTACTATAGTGACATAATATATCTTAATGTCTCTCCTTTTATGGAGTACCTGGATTTTTGAACTTACTTTTATACTTACAGGGGTTGTGGTCTTATTGTTTTTATACCACAGGCCAGCAACTTGTAGCATTCTAGTGCCTGTTTTCAAAATGTAACTAAAACTATGTAATTTAGCTACTTTTGGATAATGAAAAAATAATTTAATTTTTTAAAAAACCTGGAACTATAGCGGATACTAACTTCATTTTGCCTCAGAGCTATAATGAATTTCTTAAAAGTAATATTCCAGATCGCAGATACCTTTGTACTAAAACGCTGATCATTTCCCCCCACAGTTGTTGTTGTTCTTGTGTGCCTTCAAACCACTTCTGACTTATGGCGACCCCAAAATGAACCTATCATGGGGTTTTCTGGGATTGTTAGTGTGTGATGTGCCCAAGATCACCCAGTGGGTTTCCATGGCCAAGTGGGTAATTGAACCCTGGTCACAATACTGTTTTGTTATTGCACGCTTATGTCTTCCTATATCTGATACATGAAATAAGCAGATAGTACACCATGTTTTGGAAAGTGGTCACACCTTCCACTAGGTTTGTTTCATAACAAGTAGGGTTTTCTTTGCTTGGGACTTTCCTGTGCTTTGTGCTGGTAATCTGATTGTGATATTCTGATGATTCATTCTAAATGCTGCTGGTTAGAACAAGGCTTTTCATATTGTGAAGTGCTATCTTTTTCGGCCTTACTCGTCATTTCTGGACAAGGATGATTCATACACTTCTTTTATTTACAGTTTCAGAATCAGCTTGGGCCTTTTGTAAATGTTCACTTCTTCCTCCTTTTTCCACACACACGCACACTCACACACCCCAACTCAGAGGGAAGAAAACGGTCTGTCGTGTTGTGACATAAAATGAGAATAGCAACAGGACAAAAACAGAATGAGCAGATGAGAATCAAGAAATAAATCTTTTGAGGATCGCTAAGATCTGTTTCATATATGAAGTTCAAGCTACTTTAGTGTCATTCTCTTGTTTTTATACAAAGATCTCAGCATAGTTCCTGTGAAAGAAAAAAGATCCATTTATCATTAATTTTATTTTATTTTACTATGTTTTAATTTAATTTAATTTAATTACTTTTATTTTATTTACACCTCACCTTTGTACCAAAACAAGCACTCAAGGTGAATAACAATAGTAAAATATAAATTAAAAACAAAGCAAAATTGTTTCCACACAGACTGTTGTTAAGAAAGAGCTATTCTAAGCTTCGTAATGCATGCAACTGCCCAAAAATTTATATTCTTGATTTTGTGACAGATAGTGTGTGAAAAGAAGCCTTCTTTGAACATCTTAAATTGAGAAATCTGTTTCTATTAATAAGTAAAAGATACATCTAGAATCAGCATTTCCAAGGAGTCAACCATGGTAGTTTACATTGGCGAAAGACAGAATCTTCTGACATGATAGGTAAACAATTATATTATTGGTATAAACCATTAATTAGATGCACCAAAGTCTTACTCTAAGTTGCAGGTATATGTTCAGTACACATGGGAGAGGATGAGAGCATTGACAGTGAGGTCAGGGGAAAATTAAATGCAAGAAAGCACTGGAAGTTACCATTACAAGCCATTCACAAAGGCCATTTCCACATGACGTTGCTGTCCCACATTGGAGACACATTGCTGGCTGTCCAGGAGTCATGCTTTTGCACAATGTCATTACGGTCTCACTGCCAACGCATCCCCACGTGTCACGATCATGGAAAATTCCATTAACGGAAAAAGTCTATTAATGGCCCACAATCACATGATGCTCCCGGTGGCCATGCAGAATGGATGGAAATGCAATCTAGTTGCTTCCTTTGCCAGTGCAGCACGGGAAAAAGGTCAGCTGCACTGCAGAAGGAAGGCGTGTGTTGCTCACACTCCCTTTCGCAGGCAGCCAGTTGGGTGCAAAGGGGAGCGTTGGGGACATGCTCCCATCCTGGCAAAGGTGCTGCCAGGACAACTAAAGAATGACAACGGAAAAGGTAAGGTGCAGAAATGGCCAATACCATTGTTGATAACAAAGACATGTGCTGGAAAAGACCCACCTCCCCCCTCTTACTCTTTTTGCAACAGGTAAATAGTATCTAGAGTAGATGCCTACACACTGTGGACATCTGGATATTCAAAAACATGAGAGCCTAACATACGTTGCCCATGGACATCTAAAAACTCTTGGAGTGGTTTATCGCATCACCACCTTTCCTTATTCACAACATTTTTACACAGGCTTCAGTTGACATCATACTCTTCTAATAATCTTCACTGTATTTTCCAATACTTTCCTCATCTTTTCCCCTACTTCACAAAAAAATATAATGATAATTATTTTAAAATCAAGGAGAAAAGTTCAGAATAGCTAAATTGTGGCAGGAATCCTTTTGGTCAGTCTCAACTAGAACAGACTCATTTAATCAATTGTTCAATGGTAAGTCAATACGTAGGTGAATCAAATAGATTCAGTGATTCTGCTAGCTAAAATGAGAAGGTTTCCCTGGACTGCAAGGCCCTCTTCGCATGGCATTTGCCATGCGAAAGGGCCTCTGGAGCGTTGGACGATTGCGAGGAGCATATCAGACGACGTCCTCACAATTGCGCAACACTACCGGGGCTGGCAGGCACCAATCACGCACTATTTCATTTTCGGCTTGTAGCCAAAAATGGTGCGCGATCGCGCATTGCTCCGGGGCCCCACACGCACTTACCTTACGTGCAGAGCTCCAGAGCCGCAGCCCTCGCGCTTCCTCCCCCAGCGCAGCCTGGGAAAATACCCAGCTGTGCTGTGGAAGGAAGAGATGGAGCCATCAAGCTCCTGTGAAGCCGAAGCAACGGGGACGCGAGAGCCTCTCGCAAGAGGCTGCTCACGTGATCCCCGCGCCCCTGTGCCAGACAAAGGTAAGGTGCAGAAAGGGCCCAGCACAGGCTTCTCAGCAGTCCTATTCAATCTGATTTAGGCCTGTGTCTTCTGCTGCCTACGTAAAGATCTTTCTGTCTGGCAGTACTCTGAGAATCCTTCTTTTTGGCCTAGTGGGTCCTCAAACTCTATTTTTAAATCTAGCTTAATACAGTTTTCCTGACTGTGTTTTGATAAATTGCTTTGAAAACTTATGTTAAAACAGAAATGGACAACTTGTGGTCCTCCAGTAGTTGTTAAACTTCATCCTGCACCACTGATGAGGCTGGCCAGGATTGGTTGTAGTTATACTTCTGCAACATCTAGACGAGTAGAAGTTGTGTGTGGAATTAAGCTTCCGCCTACTACGTGGCTTTTGTCTAAAGAGATTTTCATGGATCCAGTAAGTAAAAAACATGAAATAACATTATCAAATTAGTTCCAGAAGCTCAGTTAAGTTTGGAATATGTCTCTGGCCAAAGGTTCCTTGAAAAGGCCATCTTTCGTCAAATTCTGTTCAGCCAGATCTCTTAAAATGACTTCATTACTTACTCATCCTCACTGGGAAACGGTTTGTCATAGCACAGGAAGGTAAAAAAAAAGGCAGAAGATTGAAAAAAAATTGGAAAGTATTTTTGCAACAAAAAGGGCCCAGATGGGAGTGGTTTACTTAAGGCAGGTTAAAAATCATGACTTTGGAGGGTTCCATAAAATTCAAAGCTTGGAAAGTTGCTTTTAAAAGTAATTAATCCCAGTTGTATTTCCAAAATAATTATACAATATTAAAACCCAGTTTTCAGTTACATTTCAGTGAAATTACCCCCTTCTTATAATACTAATGTAATTTGGTTCCATCTCATTCTTGAAAGGCTCACTATGGCATTGTCTTTCATGCCAAAAGTCCACTTCAACAGATACAGACACAGTTATCCTCAGTCAGCAGTTTTTACACACACACACACACACACACACACACACACATTGCTTCTACACAAAGTTTTTATGGTTATGATCACCATGCCTCAAGTGTGCAATTTTACAGGGATGCCTGGGTATCCAAATACCATTGTCTGCCACTTCTGCTTTTCCTTACCATGAAAAAAAAACTGTCAAGGAAGGAAACATAGGATAGGTCCATAAGACCTTTTGATTAATAATGCTAAGAACAGTCTGCCTGAAAGCAATCTTAGGTGTGTACATGTAGAGAAGTGTGGGGTCCATTGTCAAGAAATGCAGGAAGTACTGCTTCTAATAACACAATTTAAATTTATTCAAATTCAAATGTGTGCAAGGCACAATCAGTAGTGACCATTCACAATAGCAGTACTTAATAATAACAATAAAGCTAATTCGACAGTAAATCTGTTTAGCTTTATGATGCCACCAGTTCCTTTCTTGAAATATAATGTGTGAATAGTGCCAAAGTGATGCGGTGCCACTAGCAAAGAGATCAGTAAAAGGACAGTGGAACAGGCGATGGAAGGAAAACTTTGCTAGTGTATCACATGAGCAAAGCATAGTGTCAAAATGCACAGTTCATAGGGAGGTACTACACTGTTCCAGTATACAGAACATCATACTGTATGAGTCAGTCAGTCAGTATACATTTTGATGTACTTCTGGAACTGACACAGTGGGAGAAGGTTTAAATTTCCACAACCTAAGGGCTTTTAGATTCAGAACAGCCTGGTGTTGTTCCCTTTTTATGACTAATGCTGTATTTTCACTAGCTTCTCATTATGAAACACCACCATCATCTCACACAGTCACATGAGACAGTCATGCCCTCTTGTAAAGATTTTAACGTATTTAACCCACAGAGAAAATGATTAAGCATCTCTGTGTTTACTGATAGTGATGTATCTTTAAATATAAACAATAAGAAGGTGTTTCCAAGTCATGTCTTTATAGGAACGTGGGTGCCAGTTTCTGTGAAAAGTGGATTAAATCTCAGTAGTTGAGGTGTTGTCCATGGCTTCTTTAGAAGTTGTTTTCCCATAAAAATCTTAAACCAAAGAAAAGCTATATTAATTTCCTAAAACCTAAATCCAATTGTTTGTGCCAACTAGATTAGACCCATTCAATCAGTGGAACTGGCATATATTTGGACTTAACAAGTTCTCATTGATTCAGTGAGTCTACCCAAGAGATGTCTTAACAATTGGATTTAGGTATAACTTCTTTCTCAGACATGAGACTCAAAGACTAAAAAGTGCTCAAATGTGCTTTCGATGATTGTGTATGAAGACATTCCTCATCTTTGGTTGCTTCCAGTTTTTATTATGAACACATCCTGGTTTTACCACAGAATTTATGGTGGCAATATCATCTTCCATTTGTAATCCCCATGAATTTTCCTACTCCTTCTCCTATCTTTTAGCATAGAAAATCAGCTAGTGAGCAAATATGCTATGGTTATACAATACCTTTGGATATGTACTGCTAAGAACCATAAGCCTGGAAGTAGCCTATGTTGAATGACCCAACATAATTATTTAACCATTGGAAAAGAATTCAGTGCCAATTTATCATCAGTGTTATTTGTTCTTATATTCTCAACCCTCTCTTCTCAGTCATTAGTTTTTCTGATACGCAAAGGCAAAGACTGGAGGTGGAATAGAAAATACGTTAATTTTGGAATGGGGAAACCAATACAATAAATTTGGCAAACAAATACAAATGGATTTAGCTTATGTTTGAGCCTTAATGTATTTTAGGATTTACTCAAGTTTACCAGAGATTTTGTGCAACAGAAAGATAAGATCTTGTCCATATCAGGGCCAACTAAATTTAAAACGAGAGCTCTCTTATGAGATCTCCCAGGGAATTTTCCTTTGGCTAAAAGTGGCTGCAGGAGACAAGTTAATTGGGATCAGGGTGCTCCGTGCTATGGGGAGGAAACTTAACCATTTCCCCTTGTACTTCATCTCCAATTAAAACACCTCCCTTTATTATTATTAAACAAGAAACAAAAGAAGTTGAAATATAGATACTTTTCTCTCCCACAACCTTGTTGGTCATTACAGCTTTGGGTGTCTGTGTGGACGTGTGTGTGCACATGTATGCATGTCCAAAGTTGGGGAAATGGTTAATCCCCCGTTCCTAGCTCTGTGACTCTCTCTGGTCCAAAACATCTCTGCTTCCAGCTATTTTTAACCAAAGTCAAAGATACCAGGAAATGTGATCATTGGTCAGGCATATCAGCTTTAGTTTGGCTCTTTAAAAGTCAAATTTAAGTAGTCTGAATTTTGAATAAAAATACTGCTCCCCTTCTGCCCCATGCCCTTACAGAGAAGAAATAATAAGTGCATCATCATACTGTGGTTTCCTAACTGACTCTTTCTTTCCGAGTGCAGCAGCAGCAGCAGCAACAGCAGCAGCTGTAGATAGAAAATAAACAGGAGTAGACAGACCATGTGAGGCTCTTGCCTTCTTTTTCCAGAAGCCAGATTTCCAAAACCTGGAGGATTCTTGAATTGTAACAGACCAGCGCAAGGCAACTAAACTAGAGAATGCTCTCTCTTTCAGATTTGACTCTTTACAAGAGGTGGCACAGAATGTAAAGCTACTTCATTATAAATAGAATTCATTCTCCTGTAGCAGCCTTTTGATGCCTTTGCTTAAGATCACTTAATAGAAGTATGTTATTATTTAACATTATTTAGATATAGCATTCTTGAAAATGAGATTTCTAACATACCCACACCCACATACCAGTGTAATTCTGACTGAAATTGTAATTATTTTTGTTATTAAATACAATCACAGTGCAGGGAAGCAATGACTATTCTAAATTAATTCATATTAAACATGAAGGTTACTTTGGTGCGTAGACTTTGGATTAAACACATACTTTGAATGTAACGTTCAGTTTGAATTTGAGGCTTAGTTTGATGAAAGATGAACGCAGCAGAAAGTATCCAGTGGAAAAATAAATTTAAAAGAAGTAATTTTTTCTGTTTCATTTAATTAGACTCGCGCCTAATGCTTTTTATTACTCTACACACTTGCAGCTGTGAGTGTAATAATCAAACAATCATTATAAAAAGGGAGAAAATTCTCTGAGAGCCATTTTTTGCTACCATGCCCTGAAGGAAAGCTTTCATGGAACCGATCATATTTCCACTGTTTAGGAACTCATGAACGAAAGCTGCACCCACAGGACAAGTCAGGTGACTAAAACAACATAGACCCTGTCCATGACTCATGTTTCTGTGTCACGTAGATGCTACTCTCGGTGCTACCTGATTACACAGGGAACATGCCTGATTTGTATTCATCCTGACTTCCCCCCCAACAAAGTCCAGCCTTATCGCATGGTTCGTGTCATGCTGGACTTGAGTACAGATACACAGCTATAGAGGAATGAGTTTTATTGCCTAGTTAGGAAATAAAGCATGTGTACTTACAGGCCACATTAAATAATAGGCTGATTAGAAATTCTGGCTTTGGGTGAAATAAATTGTAAGCTCCAGGTATCTGACAGCTTTGGCTATATTGTCAAATCTGAACATAGAGTCTGGGAGCTGTTATCATCCATTAGAGACATGCAATGCCTATTTACTGTCTTAAAGACTGGACATATTGTTGCTGAGTTTGTAAAATACAATAAAATAAGAATAAATTTCCTTCCTTGGGAAAACAACAAAAACACACTATATACTATATACTGATGTAATAGGTTTTAAAAACCAGTCTAGCAATATTATTGCACAAGAATGACAACATAAGGTCTTCGAGTTTTGGGCCTTTTGAAGGGATGAATGAAGGGATGATTAGTTAGAATCCTATGCTCACTCAGAGGTCATCCCCATCCTCAAAAGCAAGTGTGACTTCATGCCTAGAAATTAGACGGTATGTATCTGGGGGAAACATCTCCCATTTAAATCAGTGAGTATTGGGAAGTCCCAGAAGCTTACTGTCCTCTCTTTTCACTCTGTACTTACACAGCCACAGAGAGCCTAGCCTTCCAGAGCCCAGACTACAGCAGTGCCCCGGCAGCATACCCTCTAACTGTCCCAGTTTGGCAGGGACTGTCCCAATTAATCCCCTGTCATCTGTCTTTTTCAGCTGCTTTTAAAATGTCTGTTTCTTTGTCCTCCTTCCAATTTCCCACATTGTTGTTATCCTGCTTCGATTGCTCCAAACTGAGTTAAAGTGCAAAAGTATTTTGCACTTAATTGATTCAGTAGGAGGGACAGGAGTGGGCAAAATCCTGCCTGTCTCAGTAAGCTCAGGTGAAAGCAAGCAGCTGCAGCCTCTTTGGGGTGTTTGTTCTTCGTCATTAATAATTTCTGCCATTTTCACCACAGTTTGATGTTGCTTGGCCACACCTGTTTGGTTTTCATGTATGAAATGTTACGGCAGTAGACTGCACTTTCTAGAGATGTTTGCCTAGTGCTTACGTCAATCTCACTTTGGCACTAGGTAATTGTAAGTGTTTAGGTGTGCTGCTGTACAAACATCTCTTTTGCTAGAGTGCTTATGCAGGTTTGATGGAATATCTGTAGAACTTTTGTTTTTAGAAATGGCATCTCCTCTCCTAGTGAGCCCTTCCTTGCTTTCTTGTGCAGGCTGTTTTGTCATTGTAGGTCTGGTTGCAGTAGTGAAGCTAGGATTTTTGGTGGTACTACAGTAGTTTGTTGTTATTGTTTTTGAAGGGGCAGCCATGTTATCCTGCTGCTACAAAAAGAACAGAGTCTTGTGATACCTTAAAGATAAATAAATCTATTAGGTATAAACTTTTGTGGACTAGAATCTGCTTTATCACATACTTCTGTCTGGAGTGTTAGGCAAGGGTACCTGTGAAAGATTCTGAAAAGACAAGTGTTACTCATTTATCATTCCCATTTTTGTTTTTAGATGTTGCTGCTTGCTGTTAGGCAAAGTGAGACTCGTTCTGCAGGGGCCTCCCATCCCAGCATGGGGATGGGAGAAGAGCAAGGCTGCAAAAACACTTCTGCATGACATCATCATGGTCCCATCCCCTCCATTGTCAGGCGGCACAATTGCAGATTAAATAATTGATGGGTTTTCCCCGTCAATGACTCACAATCACATGACCATCCTATACTTCTCTGTCCTGCGGAAGCTCCAGAAGCGCGATGGCTGTGCTTCCTGCCCCAGTGCAGCCTGGGAAAGTGCCCAACTGTGCTGAGGAAGGAAGAGGCATGTCCATCGGACTTCCTTTGGCAGGGAGCCAGCCGGTGTGGAGGGGAACGTTCCAGTCGCCCTCCCTTCCCAGCAGAGCCACTGCTGGGATCACCACTGGAGGATGACGATATAAGGTAGGGTGTGGAAAGGGCCTGACCATGCACTCGCCAAGAGTCCCTGGCATTCAAAGTTCCAATTGGATATATTCTTCATTAGATATGAGGACAGAGTGATGCAAGTAGTCTTCTGCTGTGCACTTTGATGTATACAAGTGTATATTTACTAAGTGAGGGGGGCATATATTTTGCTCATGGTGTGCAATGAATGGTTGCAAAGTTAGATAGTCTACTTCAATTGATTGATGTTTTTATAGGTCATCCTATAAAAAAAAGTTGTGAGAGCCAATGTGGTGTAGGGGTTTAAGCACTGGGCTACAACCTTGGAAACCAGGGTTTGAATCCTCACTTGGCCATGGCAATGCACTGGGTAACTCTGGGCAAATCATACCCTCTCAGACTCATAAGAAAACAAAGAAACCCCCTCCCAAACAAATCTTGCCAAGAAAACCCCATAATAAGGTTGCCTTATTGTGCTCATAAGTCGGAAAAAACTTGAAGATGCACAGCAATAACAAAAAGTTACTTGGCAGCTGACAAAAATCAAATATAATTTAAGAATATAATGTAACACAGTACATACAATAAAGATGTAACATTAAAACAAAGTCAGGCAAGATCAGGAACAACCCAAGAAAACAAACATCAGAAGAGGGAGAAAAAAAACTAGCAAAGCTATTTCTTTTAAAGGTAAGAACTATAAGATCACTGATAATTTTGGGAAAATAGAGAAAGATTTTGACTTGTTCTTTCTTGACCTATCCCACTGCAATGTGGGGAAGTTCTGTACTGGCTTAACAACCCTGTTCTACTCTTGAAGTAAGAACAGAGTCTCCCACAGAGAATATGGGACAGATTTACAGTAAGAGAGGATCTGTTGGACATGAAAACCCAGATTTAAATGAATTCCCTCCAGTGGTTATGGTGATAAACTATGAACTGCCAGGCACTCATGACATCTCAACGGGCAATTCCCTAAAGAGAGTCTAAAATGTGGGCAGCTGTGTTGATAAACTTCAACAAAGCAGTTTCTAGCAGTTTTCATGTCCACCGAGATGAAGTCGTTTGTAAAACTACTGAGCTTTAATTGCTCTTCAAGCTCTGTCAAAATACTCTACACTATAGCAGTAGTAACTCACAGCAATATATTGTGGCTGGGAAAAGTTATTACTCAGACACAACTAATTGGCGGGATGATTGAACTGACACACTATAGTAACTATAAAAATCTGGCATTTGCAGGGAACCACTCTGGGAGACCACCAATGAATATCAGGTACTGTAGCCTATATTTCAGAAGAAGGAACTGGCAAAACCAGCTCTGATCATTTCTTGCCTAGGAATTCTCTAGAAATTCATAGGGTTACCAAAAGTCAACAGGTGACTTGAAGGTACATACAGGGCCTTCCCACACTACACTGTTATAGCGTTATTCTTCGACTTTCAACATTCTGTGGAATTCTAAAGGCTACTCCCTAAACTGCAAACCCCAGAGTTCTACAGGATGTTGAAAGTGGAATAGTAGCACTATAACAGTGTAGGGCAGTGGTTCTCAACCTGTGGGTCCCCAGATGTTCGTGGACTTCAGCTCCCAGAAGCCCCAGCCACTATGGTCAATGCTCAGGGCTTCTGGGAGCTGAAGTCCACGAACATCTGGGGACCCACAGGTTGAGAACCACTGGTGTAGGGCGAAAGGCCCACCCAGCCACTCACAGCTCTGTGCCTTCTCATTTCAGCTGAAGGACTGCTGCCCATGGTCCTGAATTCTAGCCACTACATCCTTGCTCCTTGTTCAAGGCCCTGGTCCGGACTCAAAGCCAGCTCTGAAACATCCCTCTCCAATCTCCAATTTTTGGGGGCCCCTTTTTTCCCCAGTAGCAGAAATTGTGACAGGTCTGGATATCAAGCCCATGAAAAAGAATGCAGGCCTTGTGAATGAATACCTTGTTAACAATGTCTTTTATGACTTCTCCTGTGATTACCTTTCTCCTCTAGAGTAGAAGATGTGGATTCTAAACCAACTGCTTCCCTTCTTCTCCATCTAAGGAGATTATGGCCAGCCAGAGACACTCCTCTCTGAGGACATGCCTGATCTCATGGCAACAGCGTCTCTGTATTACTTGAAGAGGGTTCATAAGAGCACATCTTGTTTCCCACAATAATATTTTATGTGCCCAGTAGTCACCATTGCTTATGGAGCCAACAGAATCAAGTGCCCTACCACCTTGGGTGATCCATGCAGACCTCATTTGAGCCACTGGATTATGGTGCTAGCATCTAGAATGGCAGCTCATCCTTCCCTGGGTGGTCCTGGCTGTCTCCATGGGAAAAGGGCTGGTCTACTTGTGTTTGTGTCTGTGCTCTTTCAAGATTTAGAATCCTGCTTCAGACTTGTTCCTTCCTGTTCCTCCTAAACCTTGAGCAATGGTATTAGCTAGTCTGGGCAATGTGCTATGAGGACACCCCCAAGCCACATGCTAATGTGCATTCCCTTGGAAGGACATGTGTAATGGATTAAGTGACATCATGCAGGCATGTGGGCTGCCAGAGTGTACAAATTGGTGCTTTTCATTCACAGCAAATAGGGGACTTTGTCTGGAGCAACAGTGTCATTGATGGGTAGCCACAGAGTTTTGGACTTGACTGCCATTGTTGCTTGGGCTGTTCCTTCCTTCCTTCCTTCCTTCCTTCCTTCCTTCCTTCCTTCCTTCCTTCCTTCCTTCCTTCCGTCCTTCCTTCCTTCCTCGCTCCTTCCCTCCCTCCCCACCACTATAGTTTATGCTTTTGACTTTGCTTCTGGGACTGTCCTGAGGCCCAGCTAGTCACACTGGAGTCACATCAGCCTTTTAGGAGACCAGCAGCTTCAACCACAAGTTGGTGACGCAGGAGGGCTCTGAAAAGGGCCCTTGTCTCTTTCACAATCTTCCCTTACTAAATAATAAATAAATGCTATCTAAAAAGATTCTTGTCACTTGATATTGAGAGGTTCTTGTCACTTAAAAATCATTCCCTATCCCTGCTCCACCAAAACAGGATGGTAGAGAGGTGTGACTGCATGTGGGGGGATTAATTGCCTGAAACAAAGGTGGCTTTTATAAGGCAGTGCGCCTATTCTGACAGAGGTGTAATCTGGTCCTCAGACTGGATAGCTTTCTGCACCCCAGATGTCAAATATGGTAAGGATAGTTGCAGAGATGTGACAGAGAGAGCAGGGCCAAATAAACATGAGCCCCATTTATATGACTGTAACTTCCTAAAGAGGAAAGACTCATACAATATCTTTACATTTATTTCCAATTTCCTTTTTTGTTGTACGCTTGATATTGCATTACCTCATCTCCGGGCCAAGCTTGACATTCCTTAAACTGCTGGTTTAGCAATCAATTAAACCAGCGAATTAGGAGACACAATTTCACCCCTAAATAGAATTGGGACTTCTTTCTTCTTTTCCCAGCCCTTCCTTACCAATCTGCTTGTATAACATACAGTTTGATCCTGAATATGGGGCTAAGCACCCTGGCATGAGCAGGGCCAGCCCTACCTTTAGGGAGAATCAAAAGAAGCTTTCTGGCTGATTCCTCTCCGCAAGGAAAAGAGAACTGTGTGTTCCATGAGGCCTGGCCTGATGTGTCTGTCTACCTCACCCCAGTCCTCTTGTTGTCCTAGAGATACATAATGGTTCCCCCTCCCCGATCCAATTACCAATGTTGCAGTAAAATTGCAGTGGCCATTTCAGCTAGCTTCTGTAGGTGAAATGGGGTGGGGGCGCATCTCGTCCTTTTCTTCAAGCTGACTCATAGATTGAGTCCTAAGTTTGACCCTGGCTGCAGTTTTTAGAAGCCGATATCCATGTTTTGGAATAAAAGTCATACCTATGGGAAGCATAAAGTTTGGACAAGTAAGGAGAAGTCAGGCCAGAGGTTATCTGTAAACGTCACTAGTTTGTTAAGCAAATAAGTACAGAAGTTGGCCATTGCATTGGTTTTCCATTACCAGTTAATTATTACACACATCTATAAATGACACAGTGGCCTTTGAAACCTCTCCCCTCCCTACACTGAAATAATGAAAAAGCAAAGAGAATAGCAGGCCCTTTCTTCTCTGCTCCACTACTGATTTGTATAGAAAAAAATCCAGACATGAAAAAGGCACAGTAAACGTGGCTATGAAATCATGATGAGGTGGTGGGAGATGAGTCTCCTTCCCTATGAGCGTGATGAGGAATTACTCTCATGTGGTTTTCATGTCACCATAAACTTGGTAATAATGTGTTGTGGAAGAACCACAAAGCCATAGTTCCTTGGCCCTCTGATTTTTCAGAGTATGAAACTCCAAATAATGCAATTTAAACTCTGAGACTGTTGAGGAACAACACTTGCCACATTAGGATTAGACTTTAAAATCTTTCCTTCCAGAACATGTTCAAGAGAAACAGCTTTTCTTTGTTTACATCAGAAGTCAGCTGAGCATGCCACTGATTGGAGAAGAGACTGCTGAAGTTGTTGAAAACCAACCCCTTTCCACGACCATTTTTGGGATGTTTTAAAGACAGCAATCCTCTAATCCTCAGTGTGTCTCAGGAGCCATAGGATATAGCAGACATCTTCCTGCAAGGGGAAGAAGACACACTTAGCCTCAGAAAAGCAAACCTTTTTGACTTCCCCTCTTAGCCACTGTCAAAATCTCTGTAGTGCCTTCCTTTTTCAGAACACCACCTTCAGGAAGGGAAGAAAATAGGGATGTTAGTGTGTGCCAATGGACAAGAGGGAGCAGTTGTGGATCTGGTAGGTCCACAGTCCTTCCAACCCTCTACTCCATAGTCCTGCCCTGGCAGAAGATGGAAGCTATGCCAGTCTTCAATCCAGTGTAGCCCATTTCTCATTCACTGCAGACAAAATGTTTTCAGTAACACATGATCCAAAATGAGAAGACCTCTGCTCACCCAGTGACTCCTTCCTCACTTCTTCTTGACAGTAAATGCCTAGCAGTACACAAGATAAAGCAGAGGATCTAATTTTGGAGGACTCTGACCTGGAATATCGAATTGCACTCTTAAAAAAAAACTTTTTAAAGGGGAAGGATACATTTCTAGTTTTTAAAAAGTATAAATTTTAATGTCCTTTATGCATTATATATGTATATGTGTGTGTGTACACACACACACACACACACACACACACATACACACACCATGATTAGGTTTATAATTTATGTATGTGTGTGTGTGTATGGGGTAAACTGAAAAAACGTAATCATGGTACTGGAAGTAAAGGATGGGAGAAGATAAAAACAGACAATTGAATCCAATGGCAGTTGGTGGCTATCATTTTATTAGGGCGATAGGTTTATTTTGAGTTGTAGCCTGAACTTTTAAAGAGGTGTGGAATCTGTTTGGGGGATAGGGTTTAGCACCTCAGATAGCAACTTTGAAACTCAGAGTTAAACCGACAGTGGATTCACCAACTCACTGCCATCAAAGCCGCTAGCTAACCATGACTAAATCAGCATAAGATTTACTGGTCAATATGCCTGTCAAATGTTTTGGGACAGCAGGGGAAGCAAGGTTGAAAATGAAACATGAGGAAGGCGAGAGAGGGAGAGAGAAAGAGAAAGACAGAGTCTCCTGATTCACACATAAATCTACACCAAATTCTAAAAATGCCCCATATGCTCAGAATAAACAGATACTACTCTGGCTCCTACATCAGAGTGCTTTTCATTGCAACTCTTGTACAATTGTGCTGCTAATGTTAATATCTTTTTTTAAGGGTTGATCATTTGAGAAACAGCAAATCAACTTTGAATTTCCTGGCTTTCGTTCAGCCAGGAAGGAAATCCAGCACAAACCTAACTCACTAGAGTTTTTTAAATGTTACTTTAACATTAAAATCTGGGGGGGGGGTTACATCTTTTCTTTTTTTTTCTCTGTCTAAATGACCTTTAAAAAGAAGTAATAACAAAGAAATAAAGTGAAGAATTATTGTAAGAATGTTGCTGCCTTCCTCTCATTTTAACTTACTTTCCTCTTTCCATTTCCATGGTCTGATGGATAGTAGAATCATGGAGCTGGAAGGTAACTCACGGGGCATCTAATCTCCTCCTCTCCTGATATAGAGAATCTGCCACTACAGCATCTCTCATAAATCTTCATGTAGCCTCTAACTTGAAAACTTGCAATTCAGGATGCTTCACCAAATTCAGAGGCAGGTTGTTCCAAACTACAAACACTGTTAGGAGGGCCTTCATAACATTTAGTTAAATCCCTCTTTCTTGTACATGTTTGAATTCCTTGGTTTGGGTCTTAGCCTCTAGGATGTGAGATCAGAAGTTCTTGTTGTTACTGTGTGCCTTCAAGTCATTTCTGACTTATGGCAAACCCATTACAGGGTTTTCTGGGGCTGAGAGTGTGTGACACACCCCAGATCACGCATTGGGTTTCAGCTGGCTCAGACAAACAAAACTAAAAGTGAGGATGTGGGTGTGTATGCAATGCCTGTCTCTTTTGCTCCCCCAACCTAGTCTTTCCTATACTGAGAAAGGAGGTATGAAGGGAGCGGGGGGTCTTATTGCTTTTGCTTAGACATGAAGTGGGTCCTCCTATTTGTGCTTTATTGTGGTTTCCAGGCACATGGAGGCTTTGTTCTAGCTACTTTCAAGTGTATGGGAGTAGAGGCCCCCTTCAGACTTTCTTCCTCAAAACAGCAAATGAAGTATTCAAGAGGCTTGAGAAATATGCCACATCATTGCATTCTGCCTTCTGGGGATTCAAAATACCAGTAATCTGTTAATAAGTCAATGCTTTTACAGAAATATGCATGATAACAACAATATGAGCAACAGACAAAAGCACCACCACTAAGTCTGGCCCTGACTTAGAGCCGGTGGAGTGGCAGTTCTGAATCACAACTGAAAGTTGGCATTATATCTCCCTTCATAAAGAATTATGGCAAGGATGAAAAAAAAATACCCATTTTCCTGCATTGTACCAATTCAGAATACAGGTGGGGGTATTATTTATATTGATTGATTGATTGATTGATTATGTTACATTTTTATCCAGCCTTTTCTTCTAAGAAACTCCAACATAGCATGGGGTGAGCAAAGTGTGGCCCATAGGCCAGATGTACACTCCAAAGTACAGCCTCTTGACCCTGCAAAGCCCCAAGACCAAATTTTTAAAACAAAATTTATGCTGATTTTTGAGGGGGGTTTTTTGTTCCAAAACTACTCCAAAGCATCCCAAACCAACTGCAAATGTGGCAGTTTATATATCCGACTCCCATAGTCTACTCACCATTAGGGGGAAAAAAACTGAAAAAAAATTAAAAGGCCAAAGTCAGACAAAATGATGGTTGGAAATGATGTTATATGACTTCCACCAGTATATTGAAATGTGACTATGTAGGTTGCTGGCAGGGGGTAGGGGGTGGTTCAGGAATAACATAATTCCACCCCTTTTCAGTTGCTCAGCCCTGGCTCAAATGATCGTCTTCCTCCCCATGTTTATCCTCACAATTTCTTTGTCAATGGGTTAGGCTGAAAGAAAATGACTGGCTCACTGATAGCCAGTGAGCTGCATGGGTCAGTGTATGCAGGATTAGTCCTCAGCGCTAGTCTAATCCTCTAACCCAGGAGTGACTAGTGCAGTGGTTCTCAACCTGTGGGTCCCCAGATGTTCGTGGACTTCAGCTCCCAGAAGCCCTGAGCATTGACCATAGTAGCTGGGGCTTCTGGGAGCTGAAGTCCATGAACATCTGGGGACCCACAGGTTGAGAACCACTGGACTAGTGGATCTGCTGCCACAAAGGGGGCAAAACCATTCTGGATTTTACTGCTGCTTCCCCTGCAGCTATTCCACACTGAATGGGAACTCTCCCAGTCCATATCCTAGTTCAGTAACAGTAGGGCTCTCAATTCAGCTGGGTGGATCTTCTGTCCACCCCGATCTAACCGTTATTCTACGCTGGCACATCTCTTGCTTGTATGGCCCTCCATATTTCAGAAAGAACAGCTGCACATAAACACCATGGCAAAGGTTTCTGTCCCAACCCACACTCTTACACAGTAATTTTCCAAGTATAGTGGTCCTCCTTGCCCAGTGCCACAAATAAGGGAGTATCTAAATCTGAGATCACCACCATTGCTGCGTGCAATCTAAATGATACAGCCCAAAAACACTTCTGACCCATCACCTGTCATATCTCCAGATGTGTTAGACTACAATGTCCATCATCCACAGCCACTGTGGATGACAATGCTGACAACGATGGTAGAGTTTAGTCCAAAACATCTGATGGGCCCTCAGTTGAGAAAACTTATTCGCCCAGGCTTGTGGGCTGCATTGTGGATGCTGAGCAGCAGTTTGCCCTTATGAATGCTCTGCTAAGGAGTTACTTTGCCCTGTCTATGCCTGCTTCCATCTGAGCTGTTGGCCTGAACTGAAAATAAGTTGGCCATTTTCCCAAGGGTTACGTAAACTGGCCTTCATTTAGAGTCAGTATGTGGGAGGCTTTCCAGAGTGAAAACAATAAACTATGTGTAGCAACCTCAGGATTATGCCTACTGTTTAAAATTGGTTTTGGATTCAGTTCTTCACTAGTGGTTCGCTAATAATCCCTACAATTGTTAATGCTTTTCTAAAAGACATCTATGTAGACATGGTTAATACAAGAGAATTCTAGATGTTCAAGCTTTACAACAACAGCCTTCTTGATGAAAATACTATTTGTGGTATGTGGGAAAGTCAAAGACTTTCACCCACTCTAATTCATAATGAGCAGAGCAATTTCAAAAGCATGGTTAATGAACATTCATCATCTCCCTTCCTAAACAGAATTATTCTTTGAGCTATTGTCCCAATAGGGCTCCTTAAGTACCCAGACTCATTAGATTGGTTTCAATTCATGAACTTTCTATGAAAATAACATTTGAATTGCAGGTTCACATTTTGCCTTCACTTGCATAATATCAAAACAAATACTGCTCCTTGTTCTCTTTTCTAAAATAAATGAATATATTATCATGATTTTATTCTTAGGCCATTTCCGCACTAGACTGTTATAGTGCTATCATTCTGCTTTCAACATCCTATGGAATCCTGGGGTTTGCAGTTTAGGGAGGGGCCTCAAAAAAAAAACTTCAAAGGCCCCTCCCTAAATTGCAAACCCCAGGATTCCATAGGATATTGAAAGTGGAATGATAGCATTATAACAGTCTAGTGTGGAAATGGCCTTAGTTTTGTGATTTTAGATTTCACAAAGCTCCTAAAAACATGCTGACTGGTGGACTCTGCTCTCATTGTTCTCTCCTTTCCTGAGGTCTGATGGTGTGACTAGGGGAAGTAACCTGCTTGCTAAGAACTTTAATTTTAAAATGGCCAATACTGCTTTCATAAACATTTGGGGAGGGATTATGTGTAAAATTCATTCCCAGAACATATGATGTTTTTAGTTCACAGTCTGGCACTAACTCCTGGTGTGGTTATAATAACAGTAACAACAGTAAAAAAAAATATGCATAAATAAATAGAAATGAAAAATGTAAACATGGCCATGTTTATTTCTAAGAAAACAAAATCTGTATTGGCTTTGAATCTAGAATCTTGGGACTGAATCTGCTGAATGGAGACAATAGCACAATCAGTTACAGAAGACTGCCAATTTGCATGTTAGGAGGTTTAAAGCTTGAAGTTTAAAGTGAATGAAGCCTTACAGTAAATTCTGAAATATATCAGAATTGTTGAAATAAAAAGTACATCTTTAGTCCCCATGATTCAGCACATATTTATGATTCTGTATGTTATAAGACTTGCAAAGCAATAATAAAGTGAACATTATCAAATAAATAGAAGAGTCTGGATGTTTGTGGTGCTTTTGATAAGAAGACTGGAAAGAAGCCATGCGGATATTTGCTTATGCCAGTAGGGGAGTGTTATCAAAGTTCTCAAACAGACAGTTGTCTACAATTAACGGAAAGGAAAGAAACACCAAGAAAGTGGAGAATATTCTGGAATGTTCTAAAAAAGTGTGGCAATTTGCTTGAAGGGAATCTAAACTAACTTGTGAATGTTTCAATGAATGAAAAGATACTCTTGGGTGGGAAACAGTGGAACAGAAAGTGACATGTGAATAGATGGCAGATAAAAAGGTGAAAACAAAATAATAAGAAGAAAAAAATGAGAGAAGATTCATGCAAGATGTCACAAAGCAGAGGGAAGTAATTAATCACCAAGAAGGAAGGAAGGAAGGAAGGAAGGAAGGAAGGAAGGAAGGAAGGAAGGAAGGAAGGACAGGATCTTGTGCCTTTAGGGTATTTAGGTCCTATATCATGCATTCATGCACCTCCACAAAGCATCCAATTTTTTGTGCAGGGGAACAGTAAATAAGGAGAAGACTGATCTGTCCTTCTGTAGGCTGCAACCCCCGCCCCAGCCCCTGGTCAATGCTACTTGTGCTGCAGTTGTGTTTGGAGAAATCCTCCCACAATGAGAGACTTTCTCCCCTCTATCACTAATATGCATATAGTGGATAACTTTGGGAGGAAGACTGCAGCTCTCTCAAATGCTCCTAAGGGTGCATGGAAGAATTAATTCTTGAAAATGTCTCCCTCCGCCCCCAGCACTGCCCACAACACTATTAACATTTAAAAATCTTCTGTTGAAACTACTGCAGCACAGGAAGGGGGCAGCACTAGCTGGTCAAAACGCAGTGGACAATCAATATCCATACCATCTTCTTAATAAACTGAAAACTCCTCTCTTCCTCCAGTGTTAAAGGGCCTTAAAAGATCATGAACAGTTTTCTTTCTGTGCTCTTTCAAACTTCACAATTATAGCATCGTGCATCCTCTGTAACTGCCATGGTTGCATCCTAAGGAATCCCAGAAGCCTGGAAAGTAGAATCAAAGTGACATAAGTATGTGGTGTGAAAGGTCCCTCTGTCACAGAAGTCCTTGAACAATATTTTTGTTCTTTTAAAGGAAACAAACAAAATCCAAACTGTTACATTTTTTTAGAAAAAGCAAAGAGAATGAACTATACCTATATTCCGTAATGAGAGTATTAAGGTACACTAAAGTCTAGAAAACAGTTGCCAGATGCTTCCTGTCTCTAAGATGTGCATTAGATCGGTGCTTCTCAGGGTATCCAATGTGGGAAACCAGCAGTTTTCTTTTCCTCCGTGTGCAAGGGACCAGGACTAAATTTGTGCCGTTGGGTACAATTGTTTTTTCCTTTCCTGGAAACTTGCCAGGGATCAGCAGTCAGTGGCTCAGGGATTGCTGCAGGTCCAGGGACCCTCACTTTGAGCAGTACTGTCTTAGATGAACTCCAACATGGCAAGTTTTTTCTTTCTAACTAAGGGAGGGCAAAATGCAGCCCTGGAAACACTTGTACAGATAGTCTCCAAATCTTTTCTTGTGGCCCCAAATTACCCTCAAAGACCCAGCCCAGCCTTTTCCTAAAAAAAATGAATTGCTCTCTAGAATGATGATTCACCTTTTAAATAAGTTGCAGGATTCTCCTTTCACTGTTTAACACTAAAACAACCACCACCACCACCTTCATTTCAAAGTCCTTCCATCTACTTCTTTTCTTTTTCACTCTATGTGTTCCCTGGAGGGTTCCTGGGCAGAAAACAGCCCCCTCTCATTTGTCACATTTGCCTACTTCTGTTCTTATGTGTGTTAATAAGGAAGGAATCCCACAGGGGAACATAACATGGAGGGGGTGGGGGTGCAAGTGGGCAAGAGGATTAGCGTCATAACAACTTTTTTTTTACCAAGTTTGGATTTCTTCAGGACTTCAAATGTGTTGTGCATGGTTACATTTGTGGAGCCACTTAACAAAGAAGAAATTATGTTCCAGATTCAGTATTCCTCAAGGCTATTTATGCTTTTTCCATTACAGGGAGTTCAAGAAATATCATGTCTCCATTCCAGATAGTTAGTTCTGCTTACTTTCGGTTTTAGAACCCTTCCATAGCCACAGCACTCTGATTCTACTTTAACTGCCATGGCTGCGTCCTGTGGAATTCTGGGGTCTGTAGTTTGGTCAGAGGCACCAGAAATGCTCTCTGGCTAAGAATCCTAAATAATGTTGTTGTTGTGTGCCTGTAAGTCATTCACAACTTATGGGGACCTTAAGGTGAACCTAATCACAGGCTTTTCTGGGGCTGAGAGTGTGTGATGTGCCCAATGTCACCCAGTGGGTTTCCATGGCTGAGCAGGGAATCAAACACTAATCTCCAAGGCCATAGTCCAACGCTCAAACAACTACACTACACTGGATTTTAATACCCCTCCTGAAAGTGCCAGTCCTAGGGTTCTATAGCATGGAACTATGACTGTTAATGTGGTATCATAGTGTCATAATTCTGTAGTATGACAGGGCCTTTAAGTGAATGGGCCATGGATGAGTCACAGCTGTCTTGATTCAATGATATCTTACTTTACTTTATCTTGCTTTAGTCTTACTTGCCTCTGGTTTGTGGCCCTTGAGAAAAACCCCAAAATATCCTAACCCTGAGAAGAATTAATCTGATTCTAAATGCTACCAACAAATGCTGTTGGATATAAACCAGAGCAGGTTGTGATAGGTGTAATTAATAGTTTCATCAAACCTCAGACATACTGTTTGGGATATGGGGAATGATGCTGCTATTCTTCCTTTTCCGGATTGTTTGTTCCCTTTGGCACTCTCCAAGAACACAGAATGAATGTGTTATATGCACAAAATATGTAATATATGTTTATGTTCCCCAAAGATGGCCCAACCCTATTGAAATGGAGAATGGTGTTTTAGTGTGTCCAAGCAGCATATAGAATGGTGTTCATGTTTTCTGCCAAATGGAGCTGTTGAGATATCTGTGCTAATTTGCCCCAGAAACAAATAAAATATCCCATTCCCAGCAATGGCTTAGCTAGATTTCTTTTCTTTTTAAAATGCAGTTCACTTAAAAGAAAGAGGGAAGAGCTTATGGTAAATTAGTGTTTAATTATGTAGCAGCGTCTGTTAGAACTTTGACACATGCTGTTAAATTTTCACTATGTGGTTGGTTTAAAATGCACACATCTACATCAGATTTTTGCAGGAATCAGAGAACTGTGGATTCTTAAAAGAAAAACAACTTAAAGGGTTTTCTGTTTTGTAACTATTCAAGATGAACAAATGAATGGACAATGGAGGCAACCTCAATTTTTATATGTATATATTCATATTTGTTTCAGTTTTTCCCATGGACATGGATGATGAACACCAACAGTGAAAAACCAATTATCAAAGGAGTTGTGATGTGGTCTGTGGCAGCAAAAGTAAGAGTTCAATGGAAGTATAAGACTAATAAACAAAAAAATTTAAAATCCACTGCAGAAAGTAATGGTGGTATATCCCATCTCCCCTGGCAAGAGTATGCAGTTGCCATCCAAACTCTTGAGTTTAACCTGGAAACAGTGGTACTATTACAGCAGGACTTTGTGGTGTGAATCCAGAGTCCCACTCAAAACAGAACGAGCAAGAGGGGCCCAAAATGCGACAGGCTAGGCATCTAGTGGTTTGAGCGTTGGACTACCACCCTGGAGACCAGAGCTGGATTGCTCACTCAGCCATGGAAACTCACTGAGTGACCTTGGGTGCCTCACACACTCTCAGTCCCAGAAAGCCCCCAGATAAGGTCGGAAAAGACTTGAAGGCACACAAAACCAACAGGCATCTAAAGAAGCCTTCCCTGCATCATACCCAGAGTCCAAAAGTGCTTAGGTGCACCTGTGCATGGAGGGCCACAGCCCTGGCAAATCCTCCTCTATGCTTAGCCCTTCTGCAGAGCAACACCAGAAGTGTTTACTTAGGCTGGAGAGAGAACCTCCAGCATGTTTAGAGACGTGGCAGTCAAGTGATTTAATTGCAAGCAACAGGGGGCAGCGTCGAGACCTAGAGCAGATAGTTTTCGCGAACCCTTATCTGCGGAGAGGTCGCTAAACAAAACAAGACCGGACAAGGGGCTCTGTACGCGAGGGCGCTTCCGACTGTTTTTTTACGCGGGTGGCGGTGCATCGTGCGCCCTTCAGTCGTCGCCAACGGGGTAGGCCAGGGGGCGGGCGGCGGGCGCCCCGGCGGGGCGAGAGCTCCCCAACACGGGCGTGCATCCGCTGGTTTCCTGCGGGAGGGGCGGGCTGCTCTTGCGGCTTTGTGCCTCCGAGGTGACTTCGCTCCTCGGGCCGCGCGATGACGCGCGCGCTCTCGGGCTGGGAGTGTCTGTCTGGCTCCCCGCCAAGTGACGTCTTCCGAGCGAGGGAGAGTCACGTGACCGGGCTCCATTCACAAAAAAAAAGAAAGAGAGACAGAAAAAGACGCCAAGCCGAAGCGGGCTATATAAGGCGAGGCTGCGCCGCTGCGCCGGCAAGGAAACTGCAACAGCCAAGGGAGAGGGAAGCAACCGGCGGCGCATAACCAAGGCCGGCGAAAGCCGTCCGAGCTCCACATCCAACCCGCTCCACTTTTGGGGATCCAGAGATCGGAAGTAGTAACCAATTAACGGGGCTTTGTTTGGCAAGAAGGAAGGCGCAGCGCACACCCTCGGGTTGAAAAATCGCAGAACTTCCCAGCCGCCGCGCCGACCAAAGAAGCGCCGGGTGGAAGGAGGGAAAGAGAAGAAGCGCGGGCCCGAGGACTCCCCCCGCTCGGGTCCTGGAGAGAGGCTCCGGTTCCCCCGCGCCGCCGCCGCCGCCCCCCGCCGCCGCCGCCCCGCGCCGAGCGATGGTCAACATGCAGGTGTGCGCCCTGGACTGCGAGGCGCTGCGCGACCTGCTCCGGGACAGCGCCGCGCCGTGCCTGGTGCTGGACTGCCGCTCCTTCTTCTCCTTCAACTCGTCGCACATCGGCGGCTCCTGCAACGTCCGCCTGAGCACCATCGTCCGGCGGCGGGCCAAGGGCGCCATGGGCCTGGAGCACATCCTGCCCAACGAGGAGGTCCGCGCCCGGCTCCGCCAGGGCCTCTACCACGCCGTGGTGCTCCTGGACGAGCGGAGCGCCGACCTCGAGGCGCCCAAGCGGGACAGCACCCTCCTGCTGGCCCTCCACACCCTCAGCCGGGAAGCCCGCGACGCCCGCCTCTGCTTCCTCAAGGGTGAGTGGCCTCCCTCCGGAGCCGAGGAGAGGGGCGCCCGGCCCCTGCGCCGAGGGGGAGGGCCTCGTGTTACAGCGCTATTAGTCCACTTTCAGTAGCCTCTGGAATCCTGGGGTTTGCAGTTTAGGGAGGGGCAAACCCCAGGCTTCCATAGGATGTTGGAAGCGGAATAATCGCGCTATAAGAGTGTAGTGCGGAAGTGGGCGAGGTCTCACTCTTCCCCGGGAAAGTCTCCTTCCCTTCTTCGAGATTATACCCAGAAAACAGAGGCCCACGAGGAACGAAAGTTAGACACGAGTACTGAACGGGGAGGGGGAGAAATCTCTTTTCTGCGTGGATCTGAGTGGCCCCAGGGAAACCTGGTCAGGAAAGGAGCAGCTGGTAGGGTGGGAACAAGATCTTTTTGATTTGAGGGAGGGTCTGTGTGGCTCTGGTAGCTACCTGGGGATAGGCAGTCCTCTCTTGCCTCTGAAGACAGCCCTGAATCCACTGAAAATAATACTAACAGTCATTTTCTTCTTCTTCCTCTTTCTGGGACCTTCTTTCAGGAGGATACGATGCCTTCTCTTCCCTTTGCCCTGAGCTCTGCACAAAGCCCTCGGCTCCCAAGGGCCTGACGCTGCCGCTCAGCACCAACAACGCCCCTGGCAGCGCGGATTCAAACTGCAGCTCCTGCGGGACCCCGCTCTATGATCAGGTTAGTTAAAAAACAACCCTGGAGTCCAGGAATATTTCTCCTCTTCACCTCCTCCCTCTCCGCCAGCCGTTAGCCCTGAAAAGGGGGATGCAGATGAAAATAACTGTTCCAGCTGGGAAGTTAAGATATATAAGACACTGAATTCTTGATATAAAAAGTCAGCAATCGTGTGGAAACTGTGTAGAGGGACTCTATTTTTGGCCAGAAGGGATTAACAGATCATGTTCTTCTCTCCTCTATTTTAGGGTGGTCCTGTGGAAATCTTACCTTTCCTGTATTTAGGCAGTGCCTATCATGCTTCCAGGAAAGATATGCTGGATGCTTTGGGAATCACAGCATTGATCAACGTTTCTGCCAACTGTCCGAACCATTTTGAAGGCCATTATCAGTACAAAAGCATCCCCGTGGAGGACAATCATAAAGCCGACATCAGCTGCTGGTTTAATGAAGCCATCGATTTCATAGGTAAAGGTGGTTTTTTTGTTTTGTTTTTTTCCTGCAGCTTACATGTTACAAGTGAACAACTTGGTAGTACCTTTGACTGCCTGCCTCATAATAGACACCTCCAGCCACCTTTATAGTTGAATTGAAGAGTGTTTCTTTACAGATTAAGAACAGCAACATGTGTAATCAGCCTGTAGCCATATTGAAGCTTGTGCTCCCTTGGA
This sequence comes from Iguana delicatissima, assembly GCA_948472985.1. Classification (NCBI taxonomy): domain Eukaryota; kingdom Metazoa; phylum Chordata; class Lepidosauria; order Squamata; family Iguanidae; genus Iguana; species Iguana delicatissima. Next base: position 164,788 of record CAOKZL010000228.1, read on the forward strand.
GTTTAGACTTCATAAAGAGGGACATTGAATCCCAATGGCTTGACCGTAACAGGCATTGACTAGTAATAGGAGCCAGTCTTGTGCCGGCAGCATTTTTTAAAATGCTAACTTTTGAGCAGATATTGATAGCTAGTAAGAACAGAGTGCCATTATCTTCAATGTGAAATGAAGAATCTGTATTCAATTTTGCCATTTTGCATTGGTCTCTGCTTCCAGCCAAGTGGTTTGCTACCTTAGATGATTAGGAAAGAACCGCCCCCCCAGCATAGTAGGTTAAATTCAGTTTTTTAAAAAGCTTCACAAGAAAGTTCTTGCTAACAGTGGTGTTTTACTTATTGGTTTCAGACTCTGTTAAAAATGATGGTGGGCGAGTGTTTGTTCACTGTCAAGCTGGCATTTCCCGCTCTGCAACAATCTGTCTTGCTTACCTTATGAGGACCAATCGTGTCAAACTGGATGAAGCCTTTGAGTTTGTGAAACAGAGGAGAAGCATAATCTCTCCCAACTTCAGCTTCATGGGGCAGTTGCTGCAGTTTGAGTCCCAGGTCCTGGCTCCAAATTGCTCTGCAGAGGCAGGAAGCCCTGCTATGTCTGCCTTGGACAGAGGAGCATCCACTACGACTGTCTTTAACTTCCCAGTCTCCATCCCTGTCCGCACTTCCACCAGTGCACTAAGCTACCTTCAGAGCCCCATCACCACCTCTCCCAGCTGCTGAAAGGGCAGGTGCAAGCTGGCTCTCTGCACAAAGACATGGCCCTCTTGCTGTTACCTGAGAAGTGCAATAACTGTGGGAGCAGGTAAACTAGCTTGCAGGAGTTTTTTCTCACTGCAGCTTCAGAGCAATATAGAATCACCAGCACAGGTCAGCCTGTCTGACTCCAGAAAGCAAGGTTCTTTCTGCTAGATGATCCTGCTGAGAGATGCAGTGTTTTGACCAATGTTTGGATGCCTACAAAGGAGACAAAGCTCACAGGACAGTGCTTTCTACTCCTGAAATATTCCTCTGTAACAGTTTTCTGTCTGTCTGTCAGTCTGTTTCAATAGCAAATCCGACAGTATTCTCAATTGCCTGGGTGAGCTAGGCTACAGTAATAGTGACACTGTGTCCCCGTGCAAAGAAGTGTTGGTATTTATTTATTTTTTAAACTGGGTAATTTCCATTGTGTGTTCTACCTTTTCAAGTCTGAAGTTTCATTTTCTTTTTCTTTTTTCAAGAAACAAATATACCTCAGTATTTTTTGGGTACTGTAAACCTGTAAATACATCTTAAAACTGTTTCTGAAGCACTGACATTGAAAGCACAAAAGAAGTGTTCGTGTCTTTTGGTTGCCAATGGCTGTATGTTTGTGGATTTTATTTATGATGTGGAAATAATATATTTCTTCTAGAAAGAAGATACTGGTTTTGTTATGATTATGTCTTTTTTATACAAACTGAATAAATTATGACATTTCTATTGAAGAAAAATAATTCATTTCTTTAAATATTTCTCTCCCCTCCCCCCTTGCTATCCTGAGAAACTCTTGACAGCACAGTCAGAAAGCAGGAACCTCCTATATGGTACCTGGCTCATTCTTTTAATGGCTGCCCACATCTAATTAGAATGTACATATTTATATACCCAAAGCAATGGTACAGAAACAAGAATCCCCCTTCTCCCCACAAGTACTGTGCAAATGGCTATGGGAGTAATGGGGTGAACCTACCCCCACATATGAGGGGCATTTGCATCACAAAGCAAGATATACTTAACAGTTGAGCTGTGGGCAAGGTGAGTAGGAGGACAGTGGGAAAAGCAGGTTCCTAGATGGTATTTAGTGCATGAGTGATTTATGAGATCACTCAGAGCATTTGAAAAAGGTGAAAATTGGTAGGAAAGAGATGGAAGATAGTTGAGTGCAGCAAAGGGCGTGTAGTTTTTTGTTCCCTTCACTCAAGACAGCTCTGGGTTAGTGCCCTGTTCTCCTGCAGTGCATTGTAAGAAAGCACCCAGGCACATTATGACATTAGACAGCTAGATAAATGTTAGTGAATGAGGCCAAATAGAAATACTTTATATGATAGAAAGAGGGTTGCATATTCTGTTTGTCCCCTGCAGATCTGAACTGTGTGATGACAAGCTTGGTCACCAAAAGAGGGTCAAAATGACCTTGTGATCAAACAAGCTTTGCCGATCTGCATTCATTTTCTCTTGAGTCCTCCTGCTTAGTGATGGATTGCACAGGGCACTGTAAGGCGACTTTGTTCTCTACTTTCCAGCCCAAGGCTATAGCTCCAATGAAAGGAAAGCAGAAGAAGACAGAAACAGACAGAAGCTTATTGTGAGCATTGGATCTTGGAAACCAGAATTTGGAAAAGTTTATTTTTGGACTGTAGCTGCCAGAAACTCCCTGCCACTACTGCTGCTGCATCATTCTTACTGGCTGGGGAGTTCTGGGATCTGTAGTCCAAAATACAAGCTTTCCCATGCTTTGGTGGAAATATATGTGGCTCAGACAATTCAAAGTGTGGTTAAGCTGGCAAGATTTAGAAGGCTGTGTAGGCTATTATCTGCATAAGGGGCTATACTCGTTTTCTACCAAATGTCACCCTTTCTCCTGGTGCTATTTGTTCCTGACAGCGTTACTGATCACAAATACTAATAGTGGCTATGTATTCTCTTCCTGTCTTGTGGGATCATAGGGTCCATGGTCACAGGGGGCTGGGAAGGGGCAAGGATGAGTGCATCAGGAAAGACCAAAAACAGAAAACTGCCTGGCTGCCTGCTCCCCACATCACATGAGCCAAGTCGGCACTGTTACTTCCATTTCATGGATGAGATGGCAAGGAATTGTGATTTATCTTAAAGTCGCAGAAGAGGCTGAGATTTGAACTTTTAAAGTATTAGAATCACATCACTGAATCACTTTGATGCATACAAGGGTAATACAATGTGGACCCATTTGGGGATCTGGCTGATCTAACTGGACAGAAGTATATTTGGGGTTTTTTAGGTGCTTTACGCAGGATGACAGTATCCTGGCAGGGGGATGTGAAAGGAACAGGACTGTGATGATGCTTCCATATGACGTTGTGGTCCCACCCTTCTCATATCGCCAGTCAGCTGACTGCAGGATATATTATTGATGAAAGAACTCCATCAATGACCCTTGATTGCGCAAGCCTTCCATTGCAGCCAGCCATGCAGAATGCAGAAGCGCAATCATGCACTTCCTTTCCCACTGCAGCATGGGAAGACAGCTGGCTGCAGTGCAGAAGGAAGAGGCATGTCCTTCGCGCCTTCCCTTCTGCAGGCAGCTGGATGGGCACGGAGGGGAGTGTTGGGGACCCACTCCCATCCTGGCAGAGGTGCTGCCGGGATGATGCCTGGACAATGACAGAGGTAAGGTGCAAAAAGGCCACCCCTATCCCCCACATATGTAGTAATTAGCGTCTGCAGAGCTGTGTAGCATTGTAGTGAAAGTGCCCATGATGACATTCTCCATTAATTTTTACCATGTATCCAAATATGTTTTTCAGAGGGGTATTTTTAGACGTCTTGATTATTCCCATTTTACAGATAAGCAACTGAGGTTAAACAATAATAACTTTGCTAAAGTCAGACAGTGAGAATTTAGCTAATCTAGGATTTGATCCTATACAAATTTTAATCGTGAGGTAAGTGACTTTATGATAGGACTGTGTATGTGATCCACTCTAGATATCTGGCAAACTGTTACATGAGACTAACTTTTCCCATAAAAAGAAAATGCATAGCCAGCCATTTTAGCTCTATGACTTCAAAATCTGATGGCTCAAATTCTGCTTTTCTCTGCCTTTGCAGGCCATTACAGATAGCTCACACAAGCAGAATTAAGAGAACTTCAAGTCCCAGTGATTTCTTCTGAAAGTTACCAATCATTAATTCAAAGCCTTGGCCCAAGGTGATGTGTGACCACTAGTTAAATCTTTATATACATGTGGAGAAATGATCATCCAGATATCCTACTATGATTTACTTTTCATTGTATAAATCTGGTTTCTTGTTAAAACTGTGTCCGCAGTTAAAAATATTGTGCATGAACATTTCCAGGTATTCTGATTTGCGTAGTTCATGACATCCCACTGTATATCAAGAGCCAAGAAGCAGCATGAAGCAAAAGAAACAAAAGTCCCTAACATTTAGTAGTACATGACAATTTGGCCACAACATTCACAAGTTAGCTTTTCTAAATCCTCTTCTTATGTCTAGACTTGGTAATGTTCCTTTGTAGATTGGGGGGCCTTGGGCTTAAATTCAATGGCTACTCCCAGCTAGTGTAGACCCACTGCACTAACTGCTGAATGCCAATTGGATTTAGGCCATAGGTTTCAATGCCCACTTATCTATCAAGTCCCTGGATAAGCTTTCTTATCACTCAGTGTACCCTGAGAGAAGACTGGTATAGCCTGAACTCTTTGGAGGAAAAGTAAGATAAACATACCCTCGGGTTACCTTAAACAAAATTTGGGAATTACCATTGGTACAAATGTACAAAATGCAATGCTAGAGTTCTGATAGGAGCACTGTGGTTAAGTCATATGTCATTTATCCAGCATCAGTTGCATTGGTTACCACTTTGGTTCTGTGTTCTAATAAAATTCTGGTTATAACCAGGTCCTAGAGCTTTAACTGTTATCTTGGCTTTTGCTGAAACAACTCCACTGGCTAGCAATCCATTTCTGAGGCAGAATTCAAAATGCTATGACCTTTAAAGCCCTACATGGCTTGCGTCCAGATTATTTGAAAAACCGTATCTCCCTAAATGAACCTACCTGTGCTCTAAGATCTCTATAGGAAGGCTTTCTCTTGGTTCCACCATCATACCAGGTACATCTGGTAAGGACACAAGAGAGACTGTTCTCGGTAACTGCTCCCAAGCTGTGGCACTCCCTTCCCTGGAAGATCTGATTGGCCTCCTCCTTGCTGTCTTTCCATCAGCAGGTGAAGACCTTTCTATTTAAGGAAGCTTTTGGTTTTTAGTGTATTGGGGTAAATAAGGCTTTTAGTGGAGAGGAGTGTAGTGTTTTCATTTAATTATGTTTTAAGCATCTTTTAATGGTGTTTTAAACTTGTTTCTAATGCTGTTTTTAACTTATTTTAACTTGTATTTTTAAAATAGAAATGTAATTTAATTATGTTTCAACTTTTGTAGTAAGAGTTTTTAAACTGCATTGCGATTTTAAAACACTGTATGCTGCCTTGGATCTTGTGCTGAGAGAAAGGCAGGATATAAACAAACAAACAAAAAATACCTTGGATCCACAATCCAATCTAAGTTCACAAATCAGCCTCAAAGGCCCTTGTGTCTGGCTCATGTTTAGCAAAGATTTCACTAGTTGATACCAAGAATAGAGCTTTCTCAGTGATGACATCGTAGTCAGAGCTGGAGGGGGGACTACATTTTTGAATATAGTTCCCAGAATCCCCTACCCAGGGATTTTGGAAGTTGTATTCCAACCTTCCCCCACGCCCCAAACCTCTGCCTTGAATTCTGACCCTGAAGAGGTCAGACAACCTTCCTCCCTTCCCATTTTTAGATGGTGCAAGCAGATGGAAAACATTTTATTGATTCAGCTGTTTTTACTGTGGTATGCTGATTTTTCATACAGCTTTTAATGTTTTGTTTGTTTTTTTAGTATTGTTGTTGATATATGTTTCTTTTAAGATAAACATCTTTGGGAAATCAGTTTGAAAAGTGGAAAATAAATAAATTAGGCAGGAAATAGAGAAGTCCATTGTAGGGTTTATTCTTTCACAGTATTGTTTCCTTTCCGGCTGTACCCCTTCCCCCAGGGTTCTTATGTAACAGATATTTTTGCTTGTAGTGCATCTAATACAATGAGATTTAAACTAAAGCTCATTCAGTGGAAAAATACAACCTTGGCAACCCCAATCCTCTCTCTGATTTTTTTTTTAAAAAAACCCAGGAATTCCATTCCATTACAAGCTGCAGAAACTTGTTTTTGTGCATTCCATATGCAGTCATTTAAGCAGATACCTTGCTAAGGGAGATAAATGAGCAGCTTGAGCCCCGGTTGATGTTCCTGAGCAACCCCATTCCAGCTGGTTGCAACTTGTGCTGTTTGAGGCACAAGGCCACAGAGTTATTTTTGAAGAGGTTACAGTTATTTGTGTGGAGTGATTTATTACAGCAGAGGAAGCCAAGGTTATTTTGAGCAGAGTTCTTTTTCCATGGCTATAAGGGTTCCATAACTTATCTAGTAGAAAAACTGTATACAGTTAGTCTCCTCTTCCTCCCTCCTTCCTTCCTTCCCTCATCTCCTGACGTACGCACAACTATAGATCAATCTGCTTACTATACCCTCTGTTGTTGGACTGCAACTCCCATCAACCCCAGCCAGCAGCACCAATGGGGGGAGAGTGAGAGCTGTGGTCCACCACCTGAAGGGCCACAATGTGCCGACCCCTGCTATACCAGAACACAGTTTTTACCTAAAATTACAATGTTGATCTACCAGCCTGCTCTTTAACATTCTCTTTGATCAGGGCGTTCAAAGCCTCTCAGAATTGAAGTTTTTTTTAATTATTATTTTCCTGTTTGCCTGCATTCGTGTTTGTGTGTATGTGTGTACAACTTTAAGGTTATATAAGTTTGTAATTACACAGTTGCCCATTCCCATGGAAACAACTAGGAGTTTCCCTTTTGTGAGGAAGGCAATAACATCACTTCCTGTTGCTGACAGAACAGTTTGTCATGAAGAAGTGGTTTTTTTTTTAAAAAAGGCCCGTTCCGTTGACAGGAACTTGCTTCTGGATTTGCTGGTTGCCATGCAGTTCTACTAATATATGCACTCTTAACAATAAAGCACAGTAGTCACTGTCAGAAAGGAGGGGCCTGGGGAAAAAAAAGAAAAATTGGGTATAAATGAGCAAGCTATGATTTAATCACGCAGAGATACATATTACCCATCCCCTATAAAGAACAGGTCATTATGATTGCCCAGGAATTACAGCATTATAAATACCAACATGTAGCCCACACACAGGCTTCGCAAAGAGTTCGAATTATATATGCCTGCACACAAACATGTGGCGGGAGGGCAACTTCTAACTTTTTATCTTTTTATTGAAAACCCTCTGCGTGCCTTAAACATTTGGAAGAACTTTCTGATGGTGAGAGGTGTTCAGCAGCAGAATAGGCTGCCCTCAGAGGGGGTGATCTCTCCTCCTGTAAGGTCTTTAAACAGAGGTTGGACACCCAGCTCCTGGGAGCGCTTTAGCTGTGCATTCCCATATGGCAGGGGGTTGGGCCAGGTGATCCTTCCAACTCTGGCTTTATGATTCTGCATCATAAACTGCCTCACCTCATTCACACCTTGGAATCCACCTCGTAAAGTACCTAACATTATCCTCCTATGATGCACAAGCAGCTGGCGGGAAGTAAAATACATCACAGTCATAAAGGAGATGAGCTAGGCTTATTTGGTTGCTGTGGATCCTCTCCCCGCATTTAGTGCTTTAGTGCCCTAGGGCAAGGTTGAAAGCAAATTTTATCACTGTTTATCTGACTTGCTAGTCATTCAACACAGCTCTAGCTTAGCCAGTCAAACTGTTTCCACCCTACTCTCCACTGTTGTTAATATGAACAATTAGATTATCTGTATTAGGTTTATTGCGAGCCAGAAGAGACATTAGTCACTGAGGAGGTTTGACATTCATGAGCACCCCTTCCCAGTCCTTGGGGAAAGGGCTATAACTCAGCAATTAGGCACATGCTTTATATGAAAAAGGTTCCTTGTTCCACCCCTGGCATCTTCAGTTAAAAGCATCACATGAGTGATGAAAAGGAATACACACGTTCCGTCTGAGACCCTAGAGCAGCGGTTCTCAACCTGTGGGTCCCCAGATGTTCGTGGACTTCAGCTCCCAGAAGCCCCAGCCACTATGGTCAATGCTCAGGGCTTCTGGGAGCTGAAGTCCACGAACATCTGGGGACCCACAGGTTGAGAACCACTGCCCTAGATAGTCTCTGTAAACCAGAATAAATTATGTGGACTAAATGAACTAACAGAGCCAATGTGGTAGTGGTTTGAGCATTGGATTACAACCCTGGAGATCAGGACTGACTCAGCCATACAAACCTTGGATACGTCACATACTCTCAGCCCCAGAAAACCCAATGATAAGGTTGTCTTCAGGTCTCCATAAGTTGGAAATGACTTGAAGGCACGTGAAAACAACAGCATGAACCAAGGATCTGACTCACTATCAGAGCTTGGAAAAGTTACTTTCTGAGACTATAGTACCCAGAATCCAACACAATGGCAGGGAGATTCTGAGAGATGTTCTCCCCAAACTTTCCCAAGCTCTGCTCATTAGGGGCAGCACAATACACCCATATAAAAACTGGCACCCTTGAAAATGTGCTTGAAGGACAAAGTAAAAATCCCCACCATGAATAACAACAATAGTTCACTGATTTCATAATGGCATTTCCCTGGTTATCTAGCCAACCTGTGAACTTCTGTGTGTTTTCTGAAAAAATGGGGAACTGAGAAGTAATGGGCTTTCCCCTTTTAAAAGTCTGCTGATAAAGGAAAGGGACATGGACCGTAATCATGGTTATTCTGACCCAACTCCAACCAAGGTGTATGCCCCACTGAGGTCCAATGCAGGGAAAGGAATTGGTTTTGAGCCATGATTCTCCCAATTAGGCACAGGGAGAGAGGTGTTGTATTCCCTGTTGTTTGCAACAAGCAAGCAGGAGTCTTATGATCCCTTAATGACAAAAAGATGTACTACGCATATGAATTCAGAAGGAAATCAGACTGAGCACAATCAGCCTTATGCCCAAATAAGTGTATTCATGAGTCGCCATGTTGACCATATAGCAAAATAAAATAAAATCCACAATCCACAAAACAGCTGTACCGTTATTGGCCAAACCAAAATGCACAAAACATATCATGCAAGCTTTAGAAACTCTGCTTGCTTCTTCATTGGGCAAAAGATGTTAAGAACCATACAGGAGAACAAAAGAAACTGTGCTGGAGTCACAGGTTTACATTTTGTACCAGATGTTGTTTCTGCTGTAATTCAGTTGGTAATTCATGTGGGGACCAAGAGAAAAAAACAGCAAAATTTAAACTCCATTAGCAGCAATAAAGCGTCTCCTCTTGGGATCCAGGGTGTCTGTGTCTTCTATGAAGACAAACAAACATGAATAGGAGCAATCCTCAGCCTACTTTCCTGGACGTAAGCTGCATTAAGCACGGTGAAACTTGCACATGGTCTGTGCTATTAATTATAAAAGACATATGTATGGGTTAAAAAGCTAATTTCATCCTAAAGTGAAATTATTTTCAGTTGGCAGACACATAATATAGCTGTATTTAAATTAGAATTATTATACATCCCACTTCTCCAAGATTGAAATAAATTTCCAAAGCTGCTAACAAAGGAAATGTCAAATATATTTCAAAACAGCCATAAAAGAATCAGAAAGAGTAGGAACGGCTGATACAAACGGTCGTTGTGGATTAGCTTCACTCAGCAGAGCGTTCCTCTTACATTTCACAGCCCTCAGAGTTGCATCAGCAGTCTCAGACACTGGAAAGTTTGTTCATTTTGGACTATACTGCTGCAAATCCTCCCATGCTGGCTGTGGCATTCTGGAACTTGTAGTCCAAAAAAGCTGCTTGTATAATGTCTGTCTTGGTGCTTAGCTACTGAGTAATAAGATCATAGCCATGGGAGCACCAAACTGTAGCGAATGGGTCCATGCCAGTGTAGACCTAGAGTACTCCACTCAGAGCAGACCTATTATAGAACTTTTTATGCATAGTTAAGATTCCACTTAGATTAGGAGTGCAGGGGTTGCCCGCGTTCTCTGTCAGTCTGTTACCCTGCTTTCTTGGGTAACACCAGTGTAGACCTAGAGTACTCCACTCAGAGCAGACCTGTTATAGAACTTTTTATGCATAGCTAAGATGGGCAAAAAAAAAATCTTAGGAATTATTGACACTTTCCAATTTTTTGTTTTGTTTTGATCCTATTTGCATATTAATAGGTTTGCATCCAGTCCCTTCCTTGAAATATCCCAGGTTGCTTTTTCTCCCTCTCTCTGATTACGTGGTAAATCCAGTCTCATGCCACATTTCAGAAACTGATTTTCACAAATTACCATTAAGACTTGTGTTTTTTAAAAAATCAGGAGTTATAGTCAAAATGCTAAAGTGCTTTAGCAATAGTACACTAATTAAATATTAGGATTCTTGTGTTTTGGTGCTAATATCTCTCTTTTCCTTCCTTGATTTCAGTTGAATCTGTGTCCTGCAAACAATAGCTTTATTTATTTAGTGGCAGCCATTTTTACTCCTTTTGAGATAATAGCAGCATGCACACCAGTACAGATACATTTCATTATGGAATGTACTGGGTCAATTTAAATCAACAATGGGAATGGGAATACAAAGTCTTTGGTACTGCCAGGAGGTCCCAGGAAATACTTCAGGATGAAGAAAACATCAAGTGGGTCTCCAAAATAAACTGGGTTGTTCAAGAACAAAATGTGGGTCTTCCAGAGACTTTTTCTTCATCTGGAGGTGTTTCAAGTCCCATTTATTTCTGGGTAGAACTAGCAACTTCATTTAGCCCAGTGTGACTAAGATGGAAATGCACCCATGTACTGAAGATGTATTTTGCCAGGCTGTTCTGCAGGGAGGAGAGATGTGGCTTTTTCTAGGTTTGTTTTTCCATAGCTTTTGTGGCTTTTTTCTAGGAATGTTGTGTTCACTGATGAGACACAATGGATTCTAATGGACACTTGCCTGCTCCAGGCATCTGGAATATGAGTCATGTACATCTCTTGAGGGCTGTCATTCATTTTCCTGAGCTGAATCTGACAGTGGTGGTGTTGCTGTGGCTGCTGGCCCGGCAAGCCAGGGAACACTTCCCCACTGCATGACCACCTCTGGGTGTTTTGCGGATGCAGGAAACAGCAAACAAGCCCATTGTCATCATCTAGGCTGTCTGTGGCATGCCAGGGCCTAGCAGGGCTGACTATGCTCACTGCAGCATTCTCTCTTTCTTCCTATTTGTAAAGACATTTTATAGTCCAAGGAATATCTGAGGAGATGTGTGTCTTGGCCTAGATGCTGATTTCCAAATAAATGTGTTTGGTACTGGGGCAGTAGAAGCAATCTCTATTTTCAGTAGCAGCCAAAGTTCTCTCACCAGCTGAGGAGGAGGAGATACACTGCACAATCACAATGTCAACTTCATCAATTGTCATCACCATCACCCTCATCATTGCCTGCCTCCTGTTTGACTCTCAGAGCAAGACAGAAGGTGGGAGGCTCTGTGGACAACAGCACTGGATATATAGGGGGGCCTGTGTTTTCTCCAAAGAGCCAGCCAGGCATAAATGCTTGGCTCGAGGTGTTCTTTCTGAGAGCCAGGCATTGTGGATGAGCTGCTTTGGATCTATATGAGCACAGTGCCCAGAAACTAAAACCATCTAGCTGTGCCATAGTCTGCCAGAGCATGGGCAAGTATCATGAGAATAAAGGCACAGTATGGGATTTGGATTTGAGAGGACTGGACTACTGAGCTTTGGTAACAAAAGAACAGATTTGATATCATTTCTCGTTGTTCCTTGTTGTCAAGCTGGCTTTGACTTATAGTGACCCCATGAATGACAGATTTCCAAAAGCTCTGATCATCAACAGACCAGGTTGTACAAACTTCCTTCATTGGACCAATCCACTTGTAATGTGGTTTTCCTCTTTTCATACTGGCTTCCACTTTGTTGTCGTTGTTGCTGTTGTTAACTGCTGTCCAGGCAATTTTGACACATGGCGATCCTATGAATGCACAAATTCCAAATCACCCAGACATCAACAACCCTGCTCAGGTATTACAGATTCAGGGCTGTGGCTTTCCTGATTGAGTCTACCCACTGGGAATGAGGTCATCCTCTTTTCCTACTGTCTTGTCCCTTGCCAAGCATTACTGTCTTTTCTAGTGAGCTATGCCTTCTTATGATATGTCCAAAGTATGACAGTCTCACTTTAGTTATCTTGGCTTCCAGGGAGAGTCATCTTGGCTTCAGGCTTGATTTGCTCTAGGACTCATTCATTTGTCTTTTTAGCAGTCCATGGTATCTGATTATCATTATATTGATGGGTTTTTTCCTGAAGTCTTATTGATATTATTCAGTTAAACTTTGTGTTATATCCCATGACTGCTTTTGCTGCATCTCTCCTCAGCATTAATGACACCCCATTTCTTCTTCGTTCCTCATTTCCTGAGCAAGACACAGTATAATTATCTGACTGAAAATGCCATTCCTGTTTACTTTAGCTTACTTACCCCAAGCATTGCAATGTTCATACTTCTATGTCTTGTTGTACAAAATCTAGATCCCTTGATTCATGCTTCTCATAGTCTACATTTCTATACTATGTGTTGTGCAGCTTCAGATTTTTCTTTTACCTTTGAACAGGTCAGCAGCCAAACACCCCTTTGGCTTGAATCTACTTGTGTCATTAGCCACAGCTGTATTCCAGCAGCTTGTTGAATGGCTACCAAACTGGGAGTATCATGTTCTGGAACTATCTCTTGTTTCATTTTGGATTGTCTCCTCATACAATTTTCATGGTAAAGTTTACCATGCTTCCTTCTGCACAGTACTCACAAGTGTTAGCTATGGTGCCATTGCTATTGTCTATGAGAGATCCCCCACCAGTGTCACCCCAGTACTGCTGCTGCCCAGTAGCTGCTTGGCCCATTTAGTCAGGCTCCAATAGCAAGAGCCCGTCTGACATGGGAGACCCTACTAGCAACACTGCTACTATCATCATAGCCTCTTGCCTCTTAGGAGCATGCAACCCCACCACTGCAGAAAGATAGTGCTATGGTGAGGGCTTCTACTTTATTGAGTATTATTGTCTTTTCAAGTAAGTCATTTTGTCTCATGATGTGTCCAAGATATAATAGCCTCAGTTTAATCATGCTGTCTTCTAGTGAGATTTCAGATCTGATTTGGTCTAAGGGCTCATTTATTTGTCCTTTCGGCAGTCCATTGTATCTGTAAAACTCTTCTCCAGCACAACATTTCAAATGAGTTGATCTTCCTGTGAAATCTAACACATCTTGACAAATACCTGTAATCTATGATTGGCCTGCTTTCCTCCAATGTAATTGATGGAAAAGAGGGGAAAAGCTTCTTCAAAATAGAATCCATAAAGTAACATGGACAAGCTCAAGAGTGTTTTCAGCTGAAAACTTCAGAAAATTTTCAGCACAGAAACATAATTATCCAGTTCCTAAGCCATATGATTTATGGTCCAGTGGTTTCTTCTCTGAAAAACAGATGAGATCAGACAAACAAGGTGATTCAACTGCAGTTTCCATACCTCCTTACCAAGGAAAAAGGAAAGGCAGGTATGAAGCCGGAACACAGGAACAGTTTTTCTGCACTGATTTCTAGTAGTTTCTGCTCTTCTCTAGCAACCAGTGGCCACTTTGGCAGAGAAAGAAACCCAGCAGCCTCCATCACCTTTTGTGTCTGTGCGTGTCTAATATGTGTCCATGGAAGCCAAAGCAGATGGTCTTTATAACTTCCTTTCATCCTTCTGTTTATAGCTTCTCTTCCAAACTCTAGGGATGGTTGACGTCAGGGTTATACATCTGAGTTTGTTGTACTTTTATCCAGGACTAATGCATTCCATAAACTCTTGGAATGTAAAATGTGATGTGAGCTGTTTTTGTGGAGGGTAGTAGTGTGAATAAGGAAGGGTGGGCATGAGAATGGAGGTGGGCAGTTAAACTGGCAAAGTTACAGCTCCCCACTTCATTCTCCTTGCGCCACTGGCCAATTGGAGCAGCAAAGAGCATTCTGGTCATTTATGGCATTGTGTATGAGACAGACCCACATGTTGAGGGACTGCTCCATCCATCTGTTCCAGACATCAGGACGGATACATGGCACTGAGAGTTACACACTGAGCTATTTTAAGTTGGCCTCGGCTGTATCCCAATTACAGTTTGCTCTATTCCTGGTATGAAATGATCTTCCTGGAGGCTATGGAAATGTTTTCATGTGAAACACATAGCTTTTCAGTTTCAAATTAGCTAGGGAGGAAAAACACCAAGATAAGATTGGAAGAGAGACATAATACCAGGCTAGGAGTGACACATGGGGGGTGAGGGTGGAAGAGAGGGTACTAATAGGTGCCAGGGGACTGGTTCATGCTTGAAAATGTTTGTGCCCTCTGCTTCGGCTACAATGTAGTGGAACAGGAGGCAGGAACATTTCTAGCAGCTAAACAACTGTTATCTAGATGAATATGCTTTTGTGCTATTCAAAAGTTTGCACTCAAACATTCTTCTGTCAACAAAGCTGGTCCAGTCAAAGATACCACTTTACCAGTTTGTAGCCCATGAAGCCTCCTGTGTCATACTTTTCTGTGAGATAGAAAGCTGCACGTATTGGTAACTTTGCCACCTAATTTTAACATGCAGAGGAGCTGTTCATTTAACAGGCCTGCATACACAGGAAACAAGCCCAAATGACAGCACTAGAGAAGAGTCTTCAAATGACCTCTGAGGTCCTCAATTACCCTAGAAGTTAAGGGTGCAGGCAGATTTAACAAAAACTAAGAGTCGCTCACAAGGTATTTTCCCCAAAGCAGACTGAGACTCCCTTCCTTTGCATTAGGAATGCGAAGCCCATTTGAATTAAGATCTTCTGGAAAGGCCCTTCTTTCTCTCCCATCACCCTCTCAAGCTCATTTGATGGAAACAAAAGAGAGGGCGTTCTTGGTGGCTGCATCCATTTTTTAGAACTCCTTCCTAAAGAGGCCAGGATGGCTCCCTGCTTGCTCTCCTAATGCTGGCAACTGGAAACATTCTTGTGCTATCAGAAACTGAATGGGATGGGCTTTCAATAATGTATTATGCTGTTTTATGGTTTGTATAGTATTGTCATGAATTTTAATGTTTTCAATGTTTAATGCTTTAACTTCATCAATTGTTTAATTGTTTTTAGGTAACTTTTCTATTTATACTTTTATCAACATTTTGTGTAGTTTTAATCTGTATTTTTTAAAATATATTCTTAGCTGCCTTGAGTCCTATTCTTGGTAGAGAAGCAGGATATAGATGATGATGATGATGATGATGATGATGATGATGATAGGGAATGCAAAAGAGAGATGTACTAGTCAGCAGCTTGGGCACTGGTTCTTAGACTGAACCTCAGCTTTCTTTCCTTAGCTTGGGAACACGGTTTGTTTTTCAAAAAATCCTGACGCATGTATATTTATTAAATTAAATATGTTTCTATTCACTTCTTTTAGAAGTACAATATACTTAAAATAGCTGAAAAGCTCCTCTTGAGAAGGGGAAGGTTGTTTTTTTTTTAAATGATATCACTAGATCCAGCCAGAGTGGGCCATAGTAAGATTCTGCTAGAATCACCCAGAACTGGTTTTTCTTGAGTTCCATCCAGCAAAGACAATGGTAGATTTGAGCAAAATATAGTGAGTGCACTTCCTTAGCGGAACCATTGCTCAATTAGGTGTATAAAGTTGGAGGGGGAAGGAATATGAACTAGAGGGGTGTGCTGGACATACAGCAAGAGCAAATCCCTGAGAATCAGTTTCCCTCAGAATTCTCTTCCTCACATGCAGACCTACTCTAGGTGGATATACCTAGGCATATACCACCCCCTGTCTTACTGAACATCCTCTGTTTGTGGCCATTACATGTCTTGTGGGGAGGAGCAGGGTCACAGAAGAGTCTGGCTATATCCACGTGGCTGGGTGTGAAACAACTATAGCAGTGTTGAGACCTCTGAAGGGCACCAGTAGATCGCAATGCTAATGCCATTGTTTCACATCTGGCTATAGGGATGTGGCTGACAGTTCCGTGATGCTGCCTGCTCCCCTGAAGGCAAAGAATGGCCATGGGGGGGGGGCTTGGAGGCTGTTCAGGAAGTCTATGTGGGGGGACTTTGGGTGCTGCAGAGGACGGAAGGGAATACCAACCCCCCGTGGCACCCCCAAAAGGACACACACATATGTAGAGAAAACATAAATGTGCATATTTCATAACAGGATACCAACCAGTGAGTGTCTCTTGTCTACCTGTACAGCACTTTCAGTGCTGGCAGCACTACAGTATCTTCTTGCTTACATACTTGAGGGCCAATGGTACTGCCTTCTGCTTGCTCTCCTTTTCTTCCAGTTTCCTCAGTCTAGCTCATGTTCTTCCACTAGTAGTCCCCCTAAAGAAAAAGGGAGCAAATGTGGCTCCCCAGATTTTCTTGACCTACAACACTTTATAACAGCTCTAGCCAGCATAACCAATAGCAAAGAATCTTAGGCATTGCTATCTAACAACATCGGGAGGGCGAAAGTTGGTCATCCCTGCCCATCAGTTGGTCATCAGTTGCTGGGGGAAACCAAGGTAGTTGGGACTAGATCCAGACGTAAATAGTCCCTTGAAAAAATTGTCCTCAGTGGGCCCAAACCTCTTGAATACACCCACTGACTTGCCCTTTCCCTCTTGGCAAAAGCCACATGATTGCCCAAAGGGAGTGTGAAGCAACCAGAAGCTGCTGCTCCTTCTTCTCCCTTCTCTCTTCATTACTGTTACAGTTTGATCACTCAGAGAACATGTGAACAAGCAGTGACAGCAAGATGGAGGAGGGTCAGGACCAGCGGTTGCTTGTGGTTGTTCCAGGTCTACTTTGTGTTGACCTGGGAGAACGAGACAGTTCTCTGAGCAAGCAAATAGTTTAGGCTAATGCCTACTCTTCCCTGTAACATAACACAAACTTCTTCATTCTTTTGCACCAGTAGCATTATGCTGAGATAGGCCATTTCTACACTACACTGTTGTAGTGCTATTATTCCACTTTCAACATCCTGTGGAATCCTGGGGTTTGCTGTTTAGGGAGGGGCATTTAGAATTCTCAGCCAGAGAGCTCTTTGGCCTCAGTAAACTACAAACCCCAGAATTCCACAGGAGGTTGAAAGTGGAATAATAGCACTATAACAGCGTAGTGCAGAAATGGTCATAGTGGTTACATGTCAGAGTAATTTATGATGCTAATCCTACAATGGTCCAACCAATATAAATCCAGTATGCTACTGGTTGGAGCATTTATACAGATCTGGCTCTACCATTAGGTAGGGTGAAACAGCTGTCCCTAGTAACAATGCAGAAGACAGCAGACAAACCTCTGTGTGTGCCATGTGGCCTGCAGTGCCCTCCTTAAGCTAACCAGCTGCTCTCAGGGGCAATAGAGTATGCCATTCCATCATCAGTGTTTTTTTACATAAGATTCAGCAGCTAGGGTGATTGTCTTTTCTGTATTGCAGTGGTATAGGCACACACCCCAAGCAGCAAAATATCTTGGATCATAACTGACCATCTGTCTTAACAAGATTTACTAGCGATCTTATATATTTTTGTAGCTCAGTAATTTTTAGAAACAATTAATTTAAAAATTAACAAAATTATATTTATATATATTTTAAAAAATTAAATCTCACAATTTGTAAGCAACTTCAAAGACTGGGAGGCCTTGATTTACAGTTTTTATTGGCTGCGGATGGCATATTTGATTTCAGTCCAACATATCACTGCAAGCCCTTTAATAAAATCTAAGGAAGGATCTGCAGTGGAAACCTTTGGTATTTCTTACTAAAGGATCCATCTGAGTACATAACTGATAGGCAATTTCCCTTTCATTTTTCTGCTCATTTGGAGAAGAATTAGACCTTATGAAATCACAGGAAATTTTTCCACTGATGACTGAAGAATATGAGGTTTTGTAAAAGCTAGTAATAAATAGCTGGTTCTTGCGTTAATACAAAATACTTATTTTCTACCCTAATCCTAACCACCTGAGAAAGTAATGGACAACTAAGGTTTAAAAGAATTAATCTGTCTCCATACAGCATTTTTGAATGTGGTGGCCTTATGCTGTTGATTTTTCTTGTTTCTCAGGAATGTACAGTGAACACTCCCAACAGATTTATAGGCTTTTGTAAGACCAATGAACAATTACATTTCATGGGCACTATGATAATCCTTCTGTTATATCAGCACTACAGTTCCATTGCTTTTGTAAAGACCAGAAGGCCTAAGCGGCACAGCCAATAGCGAGGAATGCTGGGAACTCCAAAAACATCTGGAGGACTGTAATCTCTTGTTAGGTTTATGTAGGCAAATTCAACACAAAATCAGGACTCTTGTTTTTAAAATACATTGTGTAGAAGTGGGGGTTTTCAGAGGGGCATTGCAATGGTGAAAGAAGGGGGTACCTACCAATTCCACCCTTTCTATTAAACACTTCAAGGTACAGAAGTTTCCCACCCTTTATCAAAGTTAGTGATTCCACAGGATTGGCATTCCTGACAATACTCCAATTGGTTTCTCTTCTGAGAGAGCATCCCGATAAGGCCTTGGACCCTTAAAACTGCTATATACCAAGTACAGGCAGAGCGTATGAAATTGCTTGTAGTCTTTCATGAAACATCATTCTTAATTTTGAAATCATGTGTGAGTAACACATGCAACCCTATCAAGAGACTTAATTGTTACCAGACTTAGAAATGCTTATCAATTGCAATAAATAAGCTCTGGCATTTTCTTGCTATGTCCTATTACCATTTACTCTCATGGAAATTAGTACAACTTTTGTGGAACACATGTTTTGTGAACAGGATGGGGAACCTCTTACATTCCATTTTCCTCTTTCTGTGGATCTGTAAAAGAAGTTTGAACACAGGAACGCCATGAAAACTGTTCTGGTGCATGGGTTTTAAATACAGTTGTTGTTGTTTTTTGGGTATGCTTTTTTCCCTCTGTTTGAAGGAAGCAGTTAAGGGGGAAAATTCTCACTTCTGAGACAATAAAAGAATTATCATGTCATGGATCTCTGGGCAAGAAAACAGCAATGCCTCTCTGCGCCACATTCATAGAAGGCCCACAGCCAACACTGCAGTCACTTGTCAGGAATGAGGAGGTTGTGGTTTGTTTACAGCTGCGCTCTGTTGTTTGCCCCGTTGCCTAGTAGAAGCAGTGGTATTTTTGTCCCCTTCCCAAACTGTGTGAACCACCAATGCAGAGTTCAAGCAGGGTCTGGGATGGAGGAGCCCTTTGCTTCCCTCATGTCTGGGCTTCAGTCACACTCTCTCTATAAAAAGCCACAGCTGTGCTCCTTGGTCAAAGTGGAGCAAGATAACTAGTGGGTCTGCTTGGCAGTGCCAGATGGAGAGGGCCAGGGTGGAGAAGCAGCCGAGTATCTGAAGCAAGGGAGTGAGAATGAATGACATGAGTGGTTGTAGCATCTCCATGATGTGGAAGATACTTGCAAGGGAGTCATCGTTTTAATCTTCTCAGGCAAAAACACCTACAAGTCCTAGCATACCTTAAAGACTAGCCAATTTAGCACAACATACGTTCTTGTAGACTACAGTCAACTGCAGCCTTTTAAGGTGCTGGTGATATATTTCTTCCTGGGGCAAAGAACAACAGGAAGCATATAACTAGCTGTTGAATTGTATTGCATCACTGCTTCCACTGAATCTGGGAGCATCAGGATAGGGGATCCAGAGCTGGAGCCCATTCATACTGCACAATTACAGTGCAGTTATGCCACTTGAACTGTTATGGTTCCATCTTATGAAATACTGGGGTTTGTAGTCTGGTCAGTGGCAGCAGAGAATTCTAAATGCCTCTCTCCTCACTGTAGCTCCCAGCATTCCATAGGATAGAACCATAGCAGTTAAAGTAGAACTATAGTGCTACATTTCTGTAGTGTGAATGGTCATATAGCACACACCACTTTCTCCTTTCCACACCCTTTGATATCTGCTGCCAAAGATAGCTGCTTCATAATAGGGTCCACCCTGCCTGCAGAACTCTTGTTTTCATCAGATGGAAAACATCTAAATGGAAGCATCTGCAACCAAGAGAGGGTTAGAGCCATGCTTAAGTGTGTTTGCACCAATGGCACACCCAGGGGACCAAGGTCCAAGACAAGTAAGGACCTCAGCGTGTGGGAACCAAGAGATAATGCCATGGGATTAGGAAGTTAAATCCTTTTAGTCAGTAATCAGCCTACACTGGCCAACCAGCTACCATTGTTCCATTCATTTCCCCTACCTCCTGCTTATGAAAGGGAGGGATTGTTTATATTAGGTCAAAGAAGAAGAAAAAAAAAACAAGCTCCACTAGAATCAAGGAAAAAGGAGGGTGGGAACCTAAAGGCAGCTTTGAGCCTTCCTGCCTGGCCTTCTTTCTTGGAGATGGTGACGTCCGTATCACAGGAAGGAACACAGTGTTCCTGAAAGGAGCTACAGACATTCCACTCATAACTGAATGGAGATTTGGCATCTTGCCCCCCTCTCCTCATCTATAAGCCAGTCTCCAGGAGAGTCCCACAGGGAGATCAGGCTATTCTTGAAGTCCCTTTCCGTGGCAGAGATCCAGATCTATATTTCTTTTTGCATGCGATGGTGAAAACAAAACTCCTCCTGAATGTAGCAGTCTGGTGATCTCATATACTTGTTGTATTTTTCCAGAAAGTTGTAGAACCAGCAGTGGCATAAAAACAGTGATGCTGAGCACGCGGGTACCCACTCCATTGGCAGGCATACAAATAATGAAGAATGTTCTGTTGCCTTCCTTCCTCACCAGGGTGAGGATCATGAAGTAAGGATATCAATCAGCTTCTATCAGTTTGCAGGTGTGGGCTCATACTATCACTCTAGTCCAGCAGTAGAGCACATAATTAACCTGAAATTTCTCTTACAGAAATCAAGCAACTGTATTTATCAGTTTCTGTCACTGGCCCTTCACAACCCTCTCATATCGTTTTACTGCTGTCATTTTTTTTAACAAATAATATATGTGTACTTACTTCAAAGACCTAACATGAGAAACCGGGGCTGGTATAGAATGCTCCAGCTAGGCCTGCTGAATGAGGTACCCTTCTAGCAGCATATACCACTTGTGCCAAAGGAACGACCCAGCTGCCTGTTTGTTCTTGGGCCAGATTTAAGATTTTGTGGCTGGTATATAAAGCTCAGAACCTGGTAAGCTAAGAGATCAATGAATGGAACCATTTGGTTCTTGAGAACATTTAGTGAAGCCCTCCTGGTGGTAGCATACAGTCCTGAAGCCTCTGTCACAGTTTTTCTGAAGAGGGCATTTAGCATGGTGGTGCCAGCTATGTAGAATAATATTTACGTTGATATTAGACATGAGGCAACATTTCTTATTTGTGGGTACATGTTGTATATAGGGATGGAAAGAATATGAATTTTTATTCATTTCCAGGTCAAAAAATGAGCTTCCTCTCAATTTAGGAAACCCTGTTGAGAAGAATGATAGACTAGTGAGAAGTGCTTGTACAATTTCCTCCCTCTGTTTTAAGATCCTGGAGGATTGCAGAGGAATTATTCTGCAGAGAAAAACATACTTTTTTATGGATTAAATAAAAACATGAAACACTGTTTCTTGTACAGGAAACTTTTCTTTTACACAGAAAATAGGTTTTTGTGGAGAAAACACATTTGTCTAAACAGAATAATTCCTCTGCATCATTTTAGGATGTTGAAAAATGGAGAGAATACTGCAGAGTAATATTTGTTTTTTCTTGCAACTGGGAGAAAACTACCTTAGCTATTTGTCCTCACACAAAAGGATAAAAAAGTCAAGAATTTACATCCCTAGTTAAAGACATATTTCTTTTTGCAAGCTCTCCCAGTGCCCTTTAGGCTTCCTATTCACTTTATTCTGATTGATAACATAGATATCATATTTTTATTTTATATATTCTTTTTGTATTTATTATTTGGTTATGCAATGTTCTGAAGACTTTAGGAAAAGGCAGTTTATAAACAGTCATAAATAAAGCCTTTTAAATACAGGCCACCATGAAAGAAATCTTAGTAGGAGTGGAGGCATGTAATCCATTTCACTTTCTCAACCATGGAAGACCTTAAAAACAAGCAAGCGAATATTTGCAAAATGGCAATGCTCTGCCTTTGAGAATAACTGGCACTTTTGCTTCCTGATGTAATTCTGAGGTTTGTTTGAGAGATGCAGCTGAAATGGTGGAAAGTGAAAGCATGGGAAGAATTATACTCAGTCCTTTAGCAGCCCATCAGCGCACACAAGAGGCACTCCAGACACAGGAGAGATCCTTTCTGCAGGATCCTAGATCCCAGTGCTGTTCCGCAGGGATCCTGGGAGAGCCTGTCCCAGGAGAGGAGTGTGACAGGAGCACTCTCCTCTGCACTGGCTGCCTGCTGGAATGAAGGAGGCACAACGGCCATGCCTTTTCCTTCCCAGCTCTCTGCAGCACAGGTAAATGTGGGAGGGTGGCACGATCATTGCTCATTGACGGGAAGAACCTGTCAATGATTTGCAGTGCAGTCACACCACCTGAGGATGGGAGAAGTATGGGACACAGATAATGTCATGCATAAATGTTGTCCCACTCCCGTATTTCTCCCGTCCCTGATGCATAACACCTACATTCTGCAGAAAGGCCAGAGCTGTGGCCTTGTACAACCCCAAGGCTAGTGAGGGGGTAAGAGCGTAGCCACTTGCATCTGTTCTTTTAAAGAAATCTTACATGGATGGGGTGAGGCATGGCAAAGTGTGGCAGGAAAGAGAGATAAATAAAGTTTCACATATTACTTTTATTACATTTTAATAATTTTCCTCTCCCAAGTAGCTCTGGGCACTGTTTTTGGTTCTTTTGTGTCCCTTAACCTATTCTGCTCACAAAAACCCCATGAGATAATAATTATCCCTAGTTCAGTCAGCAAGCCTCTCCCTGGTCCTAGTCAGAGTACCTAGATATTGGTACTGTAAGTAGGCAATACATGTCTGTCTACAATTTTTTCAGTACATTTCAGAGTGAAAGAAGTACTAAAGTGGTAAAAAAAGGAGGGGGGACTGACACACAGCTGAGAGCACACCACCTCTTCCTCTAAGATGCTGCTATCTTCTTTATTTCCCAGTTCCCAACATAGTGATTAATAGATCAACCTGGCCTATATTAACATCACACAACTGGTGTCTGACAGTGAAGGACAGGACATAACATGATATTACCCACAAAAATGAGCACTCATGTGGGATGTTTCCTATTGCTTCTGCCAGACACAGTAGTAATGCTTTGTGACCAATTAGTTATTCAATATGTGTTCCTTCTCCAATGAAAAAGGTATATAACTTAATACATCACAGTTGTAAAAACAATGAACAACTTCTTTTGCAATGTAACTACAGTATATATATTTTTGGTTATTTTTGAACACAGAGAATGGGAGTGTGGCCTCATTAAATGGCACAGGAGGAACATCTCAAGAGCTGACTGGTGATATGCTTTGTGCTGCCACTGTCCACCTAACCTTTTCCAGCACTGGGGTACGAGGCTCGCACGAGCAGCCTCTGTTGAGAGCTCTCTCATCCCTGCTGCTTCAGCTCTGCACGAGCTGCCTGCTTGCATGAGAGCCCCACCTCTTCCTTCCGCAGTGCAGCCTGGGAGTTTCCCAGGCTGCGCTGGGGCAGGAAGCGCAACCGGCATGGCTCTGGAGGCTCCGTACACTAGGTAAGTGTGCACAGGGCCCGGGAGCAATGTGCAATTGCGCACCATTTTCGGCTTCCAGCTGAAAATGAAAAGGTGCACGATCGGCGCCTGCCAGCCCCTGGAGTGTCACATGATTGTGAGTGCGTCATGCAGATCGCTCCTGACAATCACATGGCACTCCAGGCGCCCTTTCACACGGCAAATGCCATGCAGAAAGGGCCTGCTTGCTCTGTTGTGGGTATTGATAAAGACTACAGTTTGCAGGGGGAGAGTGTGCTTTGTACCACAGGCCAGTGTTCTGTCACACCCTAATATCTTTTTAAAAGTTACTGTTGCCTCTTTTAGTTACTTCTTAGAAATGTTGCTGAGTCAACTTCTGAAAAATTGTAACAGTAACAAACTTCAGTGGTTTAAGTAGACAAGAGTAACAAATTACTTTTTAAAAATAATATCCCAAGCTCTATCATCCTCCTCATTCTCATCATCACAGCATTGTCATCATCAATTCTAAAAGCCTATCTGGATAAAAAAGGCTTTTCCTCTTATGGAGTGACAGCAAGAAGGGGGGCATCCTATCGTCCTTACGGAGGGAGTTCTAAAGGATAGGGGAAGCCACTGTGAAGGCTCTCTCTCACATCCCCATCAACTGTACCTGTAGAGGAGGTGAAACTGAGAGAACGGCTCTCTCATAGATCTCAGGGTCTGGGCAGGCTCATACAAGGAGATACCATCTGTCAGATAGCCTGGACTTAAGCCGTATATGCCCTCATGTGGTGTATATGTGCCTTCAAGTCACCTGTTGATTTATGGTGACCCCATGAGTTCCATAGGGGTTTTCTTAGGCAAGGAATACTCAGAGGTGGCTTTGCCAGTTCCTTCCTCTTAAATATAGTCTACAGCACCTAGTATTTCTTGGTGGTCTCCAGTCCAAGTACTAACCAAGGCTGATCCTCCTGAGCTTCCAAGATCAGATACGCATCCAGTCTGAAAAATACAAAAATTTCATGCCAGCCTACTTCCAACTAATTCTCATGAACCAGTTCCTAAACTAGCAGTGGGCTGAACTCAATGCCAAGGCAATGCCAGGGCAATACACGCATATAGACGAGTAAGCCAGTCCTGACCAGAAAGGTTTTGAAAGTCCTTTCTCTTTCTTACAAAGGTTGGAACTGGACAGCCATTCCCCTAAATCAGAATCACTTCTCAGCCTGAATAAGCTACTCTGCTTTCCAACGCTGTACTCAACTTAGCCTTGCTAAGCAGGCAATGCTTAATATAATAGATTGCAGCATACGCAGAGCTCATTGGCCCAAGTAGGAGCTCTGGAATGCTGTGGGCTAATGTATAACCACTTCCAGATTCGCACAGCTCACGTCAGTGCTTGAAACGAGAAATAGGTCCTGCTTAGTCACTACCAAACATAGCAACTGTGTCGGCACAGCAGGGTTTTGTGGAAGCACAAGAACAGGTTTTTCTAGGTGCCCTGGGCTCCCCAGTTCTGTACAGGACAAGGCTTCTGGGAACTGGAAACGTGCCCATATTGGCAGGAAACACATCTCTGGCAACAAGATTCAAAACTGATGATGGCTGCTCATCTTTGGGATGTTGAATGAGACTGCCCATTCAGAGATGATAAAGAAACACAAGGCAAATGCAAAGGAACCTTTGCACCAAACTGCATCTGAAGATACATATAACTAGCCAGATTGATGTAGAACAAGGAAGACCAGCCACTTAATTAGCAAGACCACTCTATTTCAAGAAAGGGATCCAGCGGACAAAAGTTGTATTTGCCACACAACCAAACATCCTCAATCTCTGTGATAAAGATGGTATCACAGTTTGTCACAGTTCTCTTTGACAAAGATGGCATTACAGCTCTAACTTCTCATGGGGCCACATGTAGTTGGGCAAGACAAACATGCGGCATTTCACACTACATATTTATAGTGCCATGATTCCACTATTATTGCCATATTCTAACATGGAATCCTGAGACTGGCAGTTTAGGGAGGGGCATTTAGAAATCTCAGCTAGAAAACTCCACTGCCTCATGAAACCAAAAACCCCAAAATTTCCTAGGTTGCAGCCATGGTGGTTAAAGAGGAATCATAGTGCTTTAACTGTGCAGGATGAAAGAACCTATGGTCATTGGCATATATTAACTGAATAGAGACCTAATACTTGTGCTTGGAATGTCTCCTCCCTCCCTTCCTCTTTTTCTTTCTTGCCCAGATTCTGTCCTAGTTTTTGAAAAACAATGTTATTATTCTTGAAAGTCAAAGTAGAAGGAGTTTGAAAAAACATGTCTTTAATATGATTTGGTAGGGCTGCCAAGAGCAGATAAAACTATTTTCTGGAATCATGTAGGCCACTGCCCATGTGTGCAATAGAAAATATGATTTATATTTCTATAATCAGACTTGCTGATTACTCGGGCTATCACATATTATGTTATTCAAGATATTGGTGGGGAGGCAGTTTAGAAAGTGCTAATTTTCTCCTTGCTGAAAAACATGATTCCTACCATACTTCTATTTGGTAGTGTTAAGGCTTTAAACTTAAGAGCCAAATTTTGACAAACATTGTAGGAACTGTGTTTGTACTTGGCTGTATTTATAAACCACAGGTGGCTCCTTGGTTCTCTAGAAAGCAAACCACATCCTTACATCAGAACTTCCTGAGCTGAAACAGTTTAGATAATCTGGATGGGCTTAGATCATTCTGTAAATGACTACGGATACATTTCTTCCATCTGTCAGATATGTGTATATGTGTGTCTGTGTCTTCTCCCATTCTTATAATTATTCATTATTCATTGCCTCAGTTCCATTTGCTGTATTAGTTTGTGAAATGGAGCTGAGATGCAGGAAAAGGATGTAATATTCTTAATCAAGGTCTGATTCAGGGACAGATAATGGATTAGATTCCAGGAGGGGAAATTGGGACTTTGTACATAGCAAGTTCATGAGTAATTTACTCTCCATTTGAGCTGCAGCAACTGTCCATTATCCTCTGACCATCAAAGACATTCAAAAACAGCCTTATGCTCTGTCTGTCTGGTCGATCTCCTGCCTATATTACCATGAGACACAACTGGCAACACTATGGTAGCAGTGTTCAAAATTTCCTGTCCTCAGGAAATCCTTTCCACAACAATTTGCACATGAAAGACTCTTTCCCAATTTCAGATGACCCTAGACACCCATCAGTGGACAAAGTCACTTAATACCAGATACTGCCTAAGCTTGTAAGTCCTATAGTATGTACGGTACTGCTGTTTTCTCAAACCAATTAAAGCAATGAAATGTTACTGCATTCTACACTATCTTGCAGCTTCATATTGGAGGTGAAGAATGGTGATAGTGGTCCTGCAGAGAAGCTTGTTCACCACAGAATTGTAGAAGCATTGAATTGGAAGGGGCCCTAGGGGCCGTCAGTTTCAGTCCCCTGCTCAGTGCAGGATCTCCAGCTAGAACATCCCCAGCAGGCAACTGTCCAGTCTCTTTTTGAAGACATTCAGAGAAAGAGACCTCATCATCTCTCCACGCAATTGGTTCCATTGCCAAACTGCTTTCACTCTCAAAAAGGTCCCTGTAATGTTCAATCGAATTTTACCCTTGTAATTGCAGACCATTAGACCTAGCTTTATCTTCTGAGGCAGCAGAGAACAAGCCTGTACCCTCCTCTATATGGCAGCTGTTGAGGTATTTAAATAGTGCCATCATGTCACCCCTCAGTCTTCTCTTCATCAAACTGAACGTGTCCAGCTCCTTCAACCTTGCATCATATGCAATTGCCGTCTTTGCTGCAGCATCATCACATTGCTGGCTCATGTTCAACTTATCATCAACAATAATCCCAAGGTCCTTTTCATATGTAGTACTGTTGAGCCAAGTATTCTCCATTCTATACCTCTACATTTGCATGTTGTGGCCTAAATGTAGAATTCTGCATTCATCTCTGTTGAATTTCATTTTATTAATTTCAGTCTAGTTCTCTGGTCTATCATAGTCCTTTTGAATTCTGTTCCTATACTCCAATGCATTAGCTACTCCTCCCAGTTTTGTATCATCTGCAAATTTGCTAAGGATTCCTTTCACCCCATCATCTAAATCATTGATAAAAATATTGAAGATCGAAGGCCATTATTAGTATTCTTGTTGAAATACTAGGCTTTAAGATTCCTTAGGTTTCATGGAAATGCAGTTGACAAATTATTACTCTGTAGGATGTGAATGTGTGGAGGTTGCTCTGACATTCCTATCATGTTGCATATGTTTGACTGATGCAAACTAATCAGCCAATCATACACAACCAGTATTTAGACCTTGTATGATTTCAGCACTACACATATGATTTGTTAATACTGAAACAAAGCTTCCTTTTCTGGTCTTATGGCCCCTACTATATACCTAGAAAAGTAAGAACATAGGAAGAGCCCTGTTGGAGCAAATTCATATCTAGTCCAGGGTCCTATACTCCTAGGATAGTGCTCTAGAAGGCTGTGATGCCAACACACTTCTCCCACGGCTTTCCCCCTGCAATTTGCATCCAGTGACTTCTGCATCTGACACAAGACTAAAAACACTGGCCATTTCCACATGGGGTAATAAAAACAGTGCAGTGCGTCCTCCATGGAGGACGTCTGCACCTTGGAGCAGACTAGGTCCGGACTACTTAGTGTAGATCCGCATCTCAGTCCGCTCTGGAACAACCCCAAGTGGCCCTCCAGCATGCTTTTGAAAGACCTGATTTTTCCAGTCTTTCAAAAGCACAGAGCGCGCCACTGCGAACCTGCTCCCTTGTGCAGATTCGCAGGCTCACACCAATGCAAGCCTACAATCTGCTGAGGGTGAGCTTTAGGCTGGCGAGCTTGAGATTGGTCGAGACCCACAACCAACTGGAAGCCGCCATTTTGGACGCCAGAGCAGAGTGGATCGACAACCACGCACTGCTCCAGAGCAGCCTGGACCGGACCAGGGAGCCACTAGATCTGGTATGTAGCGGCGCGGGGCGATTCCCTCGCCCCATGTAGAAATGGCCACTGTCATCCTGACTGGTAGTAATTGGTAGCCTTATCTTCCTTAACTTTACCTTCCCTTCTAAGAAGCCATCTAGATTTTACATCTTGTTGCTGTTCATCCTATGCTTTAACTATGAATTAAGTCAATTTCCTGTCCTGACAGTCTCCCACCATTCAGCTTCATTACAAAGAGCAGAGAACTCTCTTTTTCTCAACCCCATGCATAATTTTATACATTTCTAGCATGCCTCCCTTTAATTGTTTTGAACAAAAAAAAACTAAAAAAGAAGAAGAAAAGATTCAAACATAAACTTTCCGTATAGGGGAGTTGTTCCAATCTCCCTGCCATTTTGTTTGTCCCTTTCTGCTCTATTTCTGCAATATATAAATACTTTAGTTAACAAACCCTCTGACACAGAAGCTCCTTTTAACAAAATCTTTTACACCTCCCCATGCCCAGTTGCATAGGGACTTGGGGGCGGGGAGGTGATTCACACCGGGTGGCAATGTTTTGGGGTATCCCAGCCCGTAGCCATGCCCTCACACGCTGCAGCCACACCCCCGAGCACAGTGGCCCCGCCCCTCACACTGTAGCCCCCCTCTCGCCCCCCTCCACACACTCCAAGCTCCACCACTGCCCATGCCCCTTTTCTCCTCAACTTCTCTCTAGCTGGAAGGGTTATTTTTAGCAACATCAACATGGAGAGATGATGAAAGAGGATTGGAGAAACACAGATTTTCAGTGTTGGGTTTGTAGCAGCATATCTATAGTAAACAACGCAATAAAGCTTGAGCTGGGAAAGAATGAGGTTCAGTTCCAGCTGATCCCACTACAGCTGTGTGCGTCTGCCTACAACAGACGAAGTAAACAGTAGCTAACTCCAGACTCCTTTACTGAGGATGTGTGGAAATCAAAAGAGAGAGAAAATAGAAGATTAGATAAACCTGCCTCACTTGCTACCCCAGCACAATAAAAAGCATATTGTCTATAAGTTTAGCCACCAAAATGGAAATCATAAACAAAGCGGAAGCTGGTGAAATAAAATATAATCACTGGATGCATTTTGGAAGAAACTTTAAAGGGCTCTTTACAAAGTTCAAAATGTTTTCATTTATGAAAACCTTACTTAACCTAACTTGTTTTATTTCATGTGTAGATATTGTCAATTTGGCACAAAATTTTTGCAGAAACATGTTGAGGTGTTCTTTTTTTCTTGTGTGATAGGAATCTATCTCTATTTCTTTCCATGTTATTACTGCTTCTTGCACCAAATTTTATGTTAAAGAAGTAATACCCAGGAACACATCCACCTCATTAACTGAGGTATGCCAGTATTTTAAGTGCAGCCACATTAAAGATTTAAAAGACATTACTTAATGAAAGGTTTATTTTTAAACCTTAATGATGCCTACTATGAAATTTGCTCCATATGCTCAGTATGCTTGGTTTTCATACAGCTATTCACCATGACTCCAGGATCCTTTTCCTGATCAAGCCATTAGTTCTCACTCAGTCCTATCAATATATATCAGAAAGGCCAGAAGTGAAGCTTTGAGTAGTTTGCCCCTCTGGAGTACTTCCTGACTCTATCAGCAAGCATTTGGACCAAACCTCAAGGATTTCTGGAGAAGACCCCTAATCTTGAGAAGCCTCTCTTTCCCAAGCAGCCTGGTGTCTGCTAAACAGTGGTTCACTGTTGTAATGCAGGCTATAGACAGATTTTAACTAAAATTAATTAATCCTTTTGAAAAAATAAAATAATCCTGAAATGCACATCCTCTGGGACTCCTCAGTATCCATTTCAGTCTGAGAGTCTGGTGGAGACAGGTATGGACACAAACATAGGGCCTTTCCACCTACACTGTTATAGCGCTATTATTCCAGTTTCAACATTCTGTGGAATCCTGGGGTGTGTAGTTTACTGAGGCCAAAGAGCTCTCTGGCTGAGAATTCTAAATGCCCCTTCCTAAACTGCAAACCACAGGATTCCACAGGATGCTGAAAGTGAAATGGTAACACTATAATAGCGTAGGGCGGAAATGGCCCTTAGTCACACACAGACACAGATGTACAGAGACATAGGTGCACACAATTATTATAGAAAGATTCAGCTCTTTGCAATTCATTTTTGTTTTAACCACCTTGAATTATGTGGTGTTATTGGCAAATGTTACTACTCCTAATTCTAGATGATTTATTAACAAATTTAGAAAGCACTGATTCCAATGCAGAATGCCAGGGAACCCCGTACTTAACATTCCTCCATTATGAGAAGTGCTGGTTTATTCCTATTCTCTGTTTTCTGTTCTTTTAATGTGAAAAGTTCTTCCACAGTTATTATGTTTACTCAGGAACCTTTTTTTGTGTAGGATTTTATTGAAAACTTTGGAAGTCCAAGCAGATCTCTGTCAGATCAGCCCCTATCCACACCTCTTGTTTCTCAGCTTTCACCCTACATCTGTTTTCTTTTACTTGCTCAAAGGCAACTGGCTACAACACTAAGTAACCTCATTCTTTGGAACAGTCCTGATGGCAGAAGGGAAGGATGGAGGAATGGGTGGATGTATGAATGGATATTTCACTCCCTGCACTTAAACCTCCCCACCCCCATGATTGTTTTGGCTCACCCCTTTGGCAGGCTGACAAGCCAGTCATTTTATCCCACCTCTCTCTTGCTGCTGCTGCTGCTGTTGTTTTTATGATTATTACATAATTCCACAGTGTGTGGCTGATCACCTTTGTTGACTGTTGCTGGACTTTGCCATGCTCTGATTATTATAAAGGACATACCTCTCTATAGAGACTTATGTAATTTCAGGGTGCACTGTAAATTCCAGGACAGGCTAGTGTCAGTAAGGTTCTTCTGGCACCCAGCAATCTCACCCTAATATATGGAACAAACAAACACCCCCCCCCCCAGGCATCAGGAAAGGCAAAGATGAAGAAGCTAGCAACCATATCCAATTTCTGTCTCAGCAGAGACAACAGATAAGGGGGGAAAAGGCAGTTACATTTCTTTTCACCAGCAGGGGGAGAGTGGCAGAGACCCTGCACGGTGCAACATTATTTTCTGTTGTACAAAGACTGACCTGTTGCATGATTTTAGAGAACAGTGAAGGCTTGTGGGCAAGAGGTCAGGATTATGCTGGCTAACACCTTTTTGTGACCTGCCAATCAAGGTTGCAAAGTTGCTGGATTGGAGGGGTTTTTTTGTTTTTGTTTTTTAGCAGAGCAAGGGGTTAATTGTGCAGCAGAGAATGCAATAAATTCTCCATGTGCTTCCCAAATAATACTAATAAAGCTGCTTTCCAAGAATAAGATAGACAGTATCACCCATGTAGATCTTTTCGGTAGTCTAAAAATGGGATGCAGCTTAAAGGCTCTGGCAGCCTTTGTCCTTGTAAAAGCTGTCTTTGAAGGAAGACAGGCATATATACAAAGAGGCTCTTGGGATTCTGTGACAGTGCTGCTTTGAGCTTTCTTTTTTAAACTTGTGCACTCACTGTACCAGAGCTGTGAGCTGATCATTGGTGTATGCCTCCACAGCTGGGTGGCTGCTCCACTACGTCTCCCCTCCTGTCTCTCTCCCCATTCACCATTAGATATACACACACACAAACGCTAGTCCTCTCTCTTGTTCGGAAATGAAGTTGCTTTTCCTTCAGCCTTGTCACTGTGCGATGCTTTTAGAAGGTGTGTGGGGGGAGGGAGGAGGAGGGACCACAATGGAGCTAGTGATCAAACAAGGAAAGAAAGCACCCTGCTGTGGAATGCCTGCTTTGTTTTGATATCACTGCTCCTTACACCACCTTCCTCTTTCTTTTTCTGGGAAGCAGTCCACAGCCAAGCACTTGAGATGAACTTTACCAGCTGTGGCAATGTATTTGTTTCCCAACAAAAGGAGAAGTCTGAGGAAGAGGAAGAACTAGTGGCAATGGTGATGGGGCTAGCCAGTGGTTATGTAGCAGCATATACCAGGATCTTTACTCCATATTTTTAATACATGCATGATTCCACTCTCTGATGTTCGAGTCTAAACACAGGGAACTTATTAGTAACTTCTTCTGCCCCCAATGTTCTTATAATGTATCTAACTCTCATTTCCAATAGTAGTTGTGGCTCTGTCATGTGTGTGAAGATCACAATGTGAAGATCATGTTCCATGATCTATTGAGGAGGTTACTTATGAGGAACAGTAAGAGAGATGCTCCAATCCAGCATGGAAAACATAAAAAGAGAGCCTTTCCTGAATATAGTTCAGTGGTTCTCAACCTGTGGGTCCCCAGATGTTCATGGACTTCAGCTCCCAGAAGCCCCAGCCACTATGGTCAATGCTCAGGGCTTCTGGGAGCTGAAGTCCACGAACATCTGGGGACCTACAGGTTGAGAACCACTGATATAGTTGGTTGAGAGCCAGTAGGCACCTGAGTGTGCATCCTCATGAGAATGTTCATCTAGGCTTGGCTGAGGGACCTGGCTATGGTCTTCTGATGTGCAAAGGGATGGGAATTCCTACATTGGCTCCTCAGAGTACAACTGCTGATGTCCTGTAAGAAGTAACAGTGAAATGATTTGCATGTTACAGAGAACTGGGCTGGTGCCAACAGTAACTTGAGAGGGGATAGAAGATGTGTTGTGTGCACACACAAGTGTTCAGATTCAACCTCATGCATCTTCAGATAAAAGCAGCTGGTAGAGAAGGCCCTTTTGCTAGAGGCCACAGAGGGTTCCTAGTAGCAGGACTAGACAATACTGGACTAACGTGAACAAAGAGTAAAACCTGGAAAAGAGTTGTCTCCTGTTTTCCTGTAACAGCTCCTTTAACAGCTACACAAAAATTGTTTTATGGAGGCCAGTCAAGAAAGTCATTGAATTCCTCACAGCCATCCAAAACCCACATTGCCATCATCAGCAAGAATTAAGCATGTTTTAAGATGTCAGTAAACATATACTGCTTACTTAATAGATGAAAGCTGTAGAATAATTGATAGCAGTTGCTCACTTTTTGCCATACTTTAATCTGAAACATCTGAACATCTGCCTGGCAAGCTTTCATCTAGTGGGGGGAGCTGTTCCAGCCCAATACTGCAGTGCTCAAGGCCTCACTGTTTTACAAAGACTTTGGGAAATCAGCAGCTATCTAAATTTAATTTTCATGACATTAACAGTGCATTTGAATTCAAAACATGCAAAACAGCCTTCCTCCAACTTGAACCCCTCCATTTTTATGTGACTACAAATCCCATTATTCCCACCAGCATGAATATGTGGGTGGGATGACAAAGGTTGTAATCCTACACATTGAAAGGGTAACAGGTTCAAAAGACAACTTACACTTGTTCTTCTCCCAGATCCACCATCACTACCAGGTTTCTCTACTTATGACCAAAATTGCTAGACATTCCTCCCTGCTCAGTGGACCTATTCTAAGTCTGACTTTTCTTTCTACACAGAACATTCTTTTTCTAAATTCCATCCAAGTATATGACAAATTTCATGCTCCAAGTCATACAGTAGGTTCCAGAAATGTAGGAATGTCCCATGGCTGAATATAATGGATAGAACACTAATCTTCTCAGCTTCAGCTGAGGTTTTAGAGTCAACAATTCACTTTATTATTCATGCGGTCTATATGGGAGTGTTACAATATATTTGTGAAGGGGTTAAATCCAATACCACTTGAATAGGAAAAATAAGCGAATTGAATTGTGCCTCTGAGTAAATTGCAGATGTCTGTCTTATCTCAAATTTTATAGAATGGCCTTGCAACAAAGGTCTGGGAATTCACAGGGAGGCACTATACTCCCTACCATTATTTTGTATCATTTTCTAACTAACACTTTTGTTCTCCTCTGTGCCAGTTAATGATGTAATGGAAAAGTTAACTAAAGATCTTTTTCTCCAGTGATGGGCGGGCTAAGTAAATGATTGATTGCTGACAAGAAAAAAAGGTATATAGTGATGCTACCTCAATTAATTGACACAACAGTTCTGAAATAACTGTTCCCCTTGCACAAGGTTTTGTTAATAAATGGCTTTTTGTTTTTTCCCCTGAAACCTGGTTTTCGCCTCTTTCTTAGCCACAACATTTCGGTGCTTTGGGCCCGGGGAAAACCCGGGGAAGGGACTATTCTGCCCCCCTTTGACGGACGTTTGGACGTCGGGGATTGCGGGCCCCCCCTTGACAAAACCCAGGGCGCCCTCGACCTTTTGTCGAAGGGGTTTGGTTGGGGAGTGGGGGCATCCCTGGTGACACATCCAGTCAAAGGACCTCGGGTTACAGCTGGAAACCAAGCCTCCCATGGCCCTCTGGTGAGTAGACCCTCCTCATGTTTGGGGGGGGAAAGGGGGAACTGATCATTTCTCAAGTTTCGGCCGAGTACCTCTTAGCGGTGAAGAGAAAAACCCCCGAAAATTTTTGGTATGGCGGAATAATAAATGAGACGTCTCAGTTGTGGTTTAATGGGCCAGATGGGAGGTTGTTTGTTTGAATGAAAGATGTGTGTGTGAAATGCTTGCAGCATTGCAGTTCTTGTTTATCCCGTGATCGTCCGGGTGGCCAAGTCGGGCTGGAGTATGGAGAAAAAACCCTTTGTGGGGGCGACGGGTAGTGCTCAAATCCCATTCCTATTGTGTTTGCGGGAAATTGGGAGGAAATGGGGGGGGGAAAATCAATTCCCAGAGTGCATAAAAGAATTTAAAAAGAATTTAAAGGAGGATTCAGTGGAAACTTACTATTGCCGTTGTAGTGTAAAGAAAAAAAATGGTTTGTTTCCTCTCTCAGTGTTTGAAGCCATTTCCTGAAGCCCCTCCTTCTTGGGCTCTCTGTTGTTTTAAGCCAGAGAAGTTAATCCCCAGAGGCTGGGAAATGGCAGAAATAAAAGTAGTGCAAAAACCTCAGGTTTTAAATGAGAAATAGTGAGGAAGCAATGCAGAATCTCATTGTTTTCTTTAAGTGTAAGAAAAAGCCTGATTTTGCAATTCAGGCAGTGGGAATTTTGAAGTTGGATCCAAAGGGCTGCAGAGAGCCCTTACTATGTCAAATGTAACAATTAACTGGAGAGGGATCTTTTGTTCCATGTTAAAAGGAAAGAAGGGGTTTTTCTAGGCCCAAGTTACCTCCTTGATGGAGATTTAATGGGCCAGCAATTAACATTCAAAAGGGTTTTAGAAGGGATGTATTTTAAGCAGTTTTTTTCTGGTTGGTAATCGAACCTATTTTGGGCTAGAAGTTTATTTAGCTAAGAGGTTTTGGAGTAGCAGAAATAAAGTCAGAGGTTAAGGGGAAAAAAAAAAATAATAAGCCTTAAGGTGTTGGATAGGAAACAAGGAAAGAAAAAAAAAAAGGAACTCTGGCCCACCGGGAAATTCCCCCCTTGCCCCCCTTTTGAAAGAGGAAAGGAAAAAAAAAAAACAACGCTGACAACCCTCTTTGAAAACCCATGCTCAAGGTTCCTTTTAGAATCAACAAGGGGGGGGACAAGTTTTCCCCTTTAATGATAGAAGCAAAGTCTGTTTCTAGAAAAATCTCTCATGTCTCAAAGGGGGCGAAAACTCCAGTGAATATTTAATGAGCTGTCAGCTAAACTAACGACCCGGGGGAAAGATATTCGGGGAAGCTCAATGAACCCCTTTCATCAATCAACAGTCTGGGGAAAACAAAAGGGCCCCCCCCGGACTTCCTCCCCTTCGGAAAAATATCAGGTTCCCCAAGAATCAAGAAGATCAGCTGGTAGTTGATGCTCAGCAGTCAAGGGGGGCTACCAGTGATTTCAGAGTTATCAGTACACACCATTCACCATGTCAGACCTACTAAATAATAGAACTTTGCTCCAGAATCAGGGCCTCACATGTCTCTAACTGGCAGGATTGTCAATAGTTGCTTTTGACCTTGTACACTACTGAGGAGTGGAGGAGAATAAATCCAACTGGGGAAGGGCGAGCCAGGCAGGAGGAAGAGGCCTAGATTGGGAAAGTTCAGGAATGATGGATTTAAAAAGCTGTAAAACTTATCTGACAATGAGTTTTTGGAGAAGCAGTTGACAAGGAATCTTGAACACGGGGAATTTGTAGTACCTAAAAGTTTCCCCCAAGAACCCTTGGGAATTCCAATGCAAAAGAACAGAGAGGTAGAGCCCCCACAGAGGCCTTGAAGCGGCAGCTCTTTAGGAGACAACCACGCTCCACCCCCACCAGATCCTTTCTGCATGCCTTTTTGCCTGTCCTTCCCCTGGGGGGACAGAGGGGGGGAGCAAAAAGACCAGCAATAAGGAGTGAGAGCCGCTGCTAGCATCAAGAGGCTTCCTGGAGGAGAAGCGATGTGAAAAAACAGCCCCCCCAGCTGAGGTGCCAGCCAAGGAGGGAGGGCAGATGGGGGGGGGGGGAGAAGGGAAAGCGGCGGATGCAGCGGAGGCTGAGAGGATGCAGCCGACAAAAAGTAGCAGGAACAGGGAGCATTTCGGAAAGGGGGGGTTCCCCCCCTCCCCCCCTAGTTCGTCTGATGTTTGGAATTTTAGAACCGGGCGGAAGAGGAAATAAAATGCAGCAAACCAAGTGGCTGACAGAAAAAGCTAGCAGGGCAGCCAAGAGTCCAGGAGCTGCAAGGGACTGAAGAGGGCAAAGGGGAGTGGTTTAGCTGCCTACAGCCATACCACCCTGAACACTCCCGATCTCGTCTGATCTCGGAAGCTAAGCAGGGTCGGGCCTGGTTAGTACTTGGAGGGGAGACCGCTTTGAATACTGGGAGCTGTAAGTTTTTGAAAAATCCAAAATGAGTAGAGGTTGGAAGATGGAAAACTGGAAAGGCTCCCTGGTGCAGTCCTAGCGAGAGGGGGGAGGTGATGGAGCACCCCTACGAGCAAGCGGGGAAAGGGTGACAGCGCACCTTGAGTTGGGAGGGGAGAAAATGGGGAGATTTCTAGAGGCGATAAGGCCTCTCCAGTTTGGCAGTGGAGTTGCAGTTGAGGGACTCTGGCTGAAGAGGGCAGAGCAGGAAAAGAGATGAAGCTGTGAGACAGCTAACAGGCCGACAACAGCCCTGAAAAAGCCCACACATCATACAGGCTCAAAAAACGACCTGCATTTGTACACAAGATCATCAAAGATTAAACACTGTTCTAGGAATCACCCGGAGGAGCAAGACCTGCAGACCTCGGAATTTAAGGAAACTGGAGAAGGTAAAACAAAATCCTGGAGACACAGGAGTTCAACGTGTATGGTCCAAATAACAGCCCTGGCTATGTTTTTGGACTGGATGCCAGCACAGGACAAGCAGCATGATACCACATTCATCTTCTGAGCCCATTTTATAGAAACCTTTCATTCTCATTCCATGTGCAGCCCACAACAGAGAAACCAGGAGTGTTTTTTTTTTTCCCAGAGCCCCATCATGATGGGGAAAAAGAAGTAATATATACTTCACAGAGTCATGAAGTTGTCACCTTGCAGCAAAAGCCCTTTTGGATGGATTAAGGGAACATAACTCTACAGGAAAGAGTTGGTGTGTTTGGGGAAACTCTGAGTACGACAAGGGAGAAAATGTTAAAATAGGGGCTTCTTTCCCTACAAGCACAGGCACACCCTCTCAAACCAGGAGACATGGGTGCAACCTGGACATGGGTGGGGACCTATCAGGTGGTAATGACAACCCCCACTGTGGTAAAGGTGGCCAAGATGCTAAACTAGGGACACATGCATGATCAGATCTTGAATGTGGAAAACAATAGATTGAGACAGGTATAGGAAGGGCAGGAAGTTTGGGTTACCTATTTTACCACTAGGGATTGGAAGATATGTGTATATGGCAAACAGGGATGCCCAGGGAAATGTCTCAATGTTAATTTCCTTTCAGTTATAGTATTGGTTTTATTGAGTTGTGTGACAAAAAAGGGGGGGTTTGGGCCTCCATAGTCAGTTCTGGAAAGCAACCAGTTTTTACAATGGCAAATAGGTATATGGTTCATCTCCTGGGATTATTATTTTTTACTCAGTGCACAAATTGATATAGTGTGGCTGGCAAAAAATGAAAAGGATTCACAATAAAAGCAACAGGTACATGACAACACATATCCCCCTGGAGGGAATTGATCTTCATGTAAGGCAGGTGCATTGTTGGCTGTAGCCCAGCATGAAACTATTTTTTTTGTGAAGGGGTACTCAGCATTTTGGTAAAATATAACCTGATGTCATTATGTAAATGAGTTGAATGCAAAAGAAGGGAAAATGCATTTTGAAGTATACAATATTAGAAGATCATTCTAAGGATCTGCAGGCATGTGGATAAAATTGAGTTCCCTAAGTAAGTATGGGGAAAAAACAAGTAAGCAAGAGTACTTTGTACTAACATAATGGCCTTCCTAAATCTGCCTGTTTTTTCTGCATGTTAAAAAGTGTTTTCTAATCTGTAATGCTCAAGTCAATGGAAGGAGAAAGCTGGAGGTTCCAGAAGGTGGTTGCAGAAAAAAGGGGTCAGAAAATTTGGGTAGATGAAATTTGGGTCCAAACCCCAAAATTTCATCAACCCCGCAACTGCTGAGGGACAAAGATTGGGGCTAATTTTTTCTGGGGACACCAGGACGCTAACCTCTCTACGCACAAATAGACCCCCCCCCATTATTGGGAACAGCGTGTAAGTGTA
This sequence comes from Iguana delicatissima, assembly GCA_948472985.1. Classification (NCBI taxonomy): domain Eukaryota; kingdom Metazoa; phylum Chordata; class Lepidosauria; order Squamata; family Iguanidae; genus Iguana; species Iguana delicatissima. The sequence continues at coordinate 204,061 of CAOKZL010000228.1, forward strand.
ATGTGTGTTAATGAATTCAAAGCTGCTATGTATCACTTGTACTATAAGGAAGAAGGAAATAGTACATGCTTGAAATTGCAAAGTAGTTTGAATTTAGCATGAAGGGGGGAATGAAGGGGTTAAAACCAATACCCCTTGAATAGGAAAAATAAGCGAATTGAATTGTGCCTCTGAGTAAATTGAGATGTCTGTCTTATCTCAAATTTTATAGAATGGCCTTGCAACAAAGGTCTGGGAATTACAGGGAGGCACTATACTTTACCATTATTTTGTATATTTTCTAACTAACACTTTTGTTCTCCTCTTTCCAGTTAATGATGTAATGGGAAAAATTAACAAAGATTTTTTTAGTGATGGGCGGGCTAAGTAAATGATTGATTGCTGACATAGAAGGCAAAAGGTATATAGTGATGCTACCTCAATTAATTGACACAACAGTTCTGAAAAAACTGTTCCCTTTCGCAAGGTTTTGTTAATAAATGGCTTTTTGATTTTTCCCCGAAACCTGGTTTTGCCTCTTCATGGCCACAACATTTGTACTTCCAGCTACAACAACACCCATTGCGGATTTAGCCCGTAGACCATGCCTTCCTTCAGCAGTGCATTCATCTCTTCTCTAGATTTCTTTTTTCATTTTTACATGGATGTTCATAACCTGGGGCCACTGGGCACATCAGTTATCCTCATCATCGAGCTGTTCCAGGATTGTCTGTTACAAACCCACCCCCCGAACCTTGGATATTTTTTTTATCCAAGCTTCAAGACTCAGTGTTACAATCTGTAACACCCACCAATGAATTTGCTATAACAGGAATGATTGGTCTTGGGACAAATTCGGAGCCTTTTCTCCCTAGTGCCATCTGTTTGGGAAAGATATTGATTACTGGAAGCCACTTAAAAGGCCATTTCTGCATTACACTGTTATAGTGCTGTTATTCCACATTCAACATCCATGGAATCCTGGGGGTTTTTAGTTTAAGGGGTTTTTGAATTCTCAGCCACAGAGCTCCTTGGCCGCAGTAAAATACAAACCCAAATTTACAGGATGTTGAAAGTGAAATGATAGCACTATAACAGTGTAGTGCAGAAATGGCTTTAGTGTTTGAAAGCGCATCACACAGTGCTAGTAAGTGTGGAGAGGTGATTACCTTTTCTTTTCCCTTATGTACCTAAGTCCAATGTTACTACCCTTTTGTTCCAGATTCCCAAATGGTTCTAGTGAGTTAGCAACACCATCTACAGAGAAAACAGTGCTGTATTTTTTAGATTATATTTTTGTTTTACCTTTCCTACAAAGAGCCGAAGGTTTCCCCCGTTTTCCCTCCCAGCAATCCCATAAAAGCACATTAGCCCGAAGTAGCCAATAGCCTCATGTCTAAGTGGTGACTCTTCTGTTTTAAACCAGAAATTCCACCACGACATTACCTTCCTACAGAGCAAAAGGTCAAAACTCTGAGCTTTCAAGCAGCTATAGCATGGTTCCTTTTCACTTTTTAAACCATTCTATTTTGTCAGTGATGGGGAAGGAAATAAGGCCCTCTAAAACCCATGGGTTTTTTTTGCCACTGTGTGCCTCGAATTTACCCCCAAGTTGAAACACAGCAAGGTTTTTTGCGGCTAAGAGTATGTGATGTGCCTAAGCTTACCCAGGGGGTTTCCATGGCTGGGGGGAAAATTTAACCCAGGTATCCTGGGTTATAGTCCAACACTCAAATCGCTACACTGCACTGGCTCTCTGGACTATAAGAAAAATATGAACCTATAAGCTCACACATGCACAACACTTACTATATTTTCTTCTTCAGCAGTAATTGGACTGTGCTGTGCCATTCATTAAGGCTCAAATACCTGGATGTGAGGGCATGGCTTGTTTGCTGTGGCAGTGGTGCCTCAATGGAACCCAATATCCTCATGGATAAACTGTCATTGATATGGATTTGGGTATTAAAACCAAAAGAGGTTTAGCTTCATCCCACCCCTTCTCCATGTGTTACTGTATTTTATGGCATTAACAGGAGACTCACTTCAATATTGTTACATAATGAAGCTAATGTATCATTGTTCTGGAAGTACAGAGCAATCAACACATCTGGATTATACTGCTAATGAACTAATCAATAGTTCAAACTAGAAAAGAAAGAAGGTAGGCAGAAATAATCAATTGTCATAAGGGAAATAAATAAGCAACCATATAGCCACTTGAAGACAAAACCACACTTTTGTAGCACCTGAGATCTGTGGGGTTTTATCATTTTCTGAAACGTTGCCACTTCATTGTTTATTTGACTTGTTAGGCGATTAACAAACTGGAAAGTCAGGTAAGAGTGGGATGGTAAAGTTTCAGAAGTTGTACCTTTACTCCAGATAGTTAACAGCATCCTGGGCTTAGTTACAAAATGATTCAAAATACACAGAACACAAGAGAACACACTGCAGGTAAATATGAGTGTTATGAGAAAAATAATTTTCACTGCAATTATATTATACCAAATTGTGAATTAGCCATTTATCTCAAGTAAGAGTTCTCACAATCACATTACAATGAACTTGCTGAAATATCCAGTTAGTGTCAAGCATCAGTCTCAGGGGTGATAAAGAAAGCAATAGAAAATAACCCTGAACATTTGATACTGTCCACACATAGGATTAAAAAAGATGTAGCTTCATTCTAGGTATTTTGTGTAATTTGCTGTCATGTAACAGAGGCAGGAGGCTGAGAAAAGATAATGGTGTAAGAGCCAGAAAAATAACCAGGGGGAATATTGAAGTAATGGATAAAAAAATTACTTCCACATAAGTATTAGATTGAAAAAAATTACTTCCACATAGGTATTGGATTAAAAAAAACAGGGCACATAATGTTACAGAGTTAGAATTATATGCATAGTGTTTCCATGTTTTAGAAAGAGTGAGTGCAGGACAGCCTTTTATTTTTTTACATCGAAGAATTATCTCCCACCACCACCCCTTGAGGTAACAATTGAGGTTTGTAATATTATTACTACTACTACCACTACTACTACTACCACTACTATTATTATTATTATCATCATCATCATCCTGCCCTTTTCCCAGCCCTGGGACTCAAGGTGGCATACAAAGGTTGATACAGATACTGCTAGGAATGCTCACCACACTAAAGACCTCATTTGGAATACTGTGTCCAGTTCTGGGCACCTCAATTCAAGAAGGATATCGACCAGCTAGAGTGTATCCAGAGGAGGGCAACCAAAATGGTGAAGGGTCTGGAAGCCCTGCCCTATGAAGAGTGGCTTAGGGAGCTGGATATGTTTAGTCTGCAGAAGAGAAGGTTAAGAGGGGACATGATAGCCATGTTTAAATATTTGAGGGGATGTCATGTCGAGGAGGGAGTGGGCTTGTTTTCCACTGCTCTAGAGACTAGGACAAGGAGCAATGGATTCAAGCTGCAAGAAAGGAGATTCCACCCACATCTCAGGAAGAACTTCCTGACGGTCAGAGCTGTCCGGCAGTGGAATATGCTGCCTCGGAGTGTGGTGGAGTCGCCTTCTTTGGAGGTTTTTAAACAGAGGCTGGATGGCCATCTGATGGAAGTGCTTTGATGTGGATTCTTGCTTAGCAGAGGGTTAGACTGGATGGCCCCTGGGGTCTCTTCCACTCTATGATTCTATGATTCTAAAGTTAAAATATTATTAAACTACCAAGAGAATTAAAAGCAATGAAAAACAATGCCCTTTAAAACAGAAACACAACAAATATAGACAATACAGTACATGATTACAGGCCCTTTTCTTATTGGTAACCAGTCCTCAGCAACCTGTCAAAACCTGCCTACAGAAAGACAGCAAGGAGGGCACCTGTTTTGCCTCTTTAGGGAGAGAGTTCCTATTGCTGCAGAGAAATGGCTGTAATAACAGCATAATGCAAGGGGTGGGGAACTGGGCTGAATTCAGTTTAAGAAGAAATTCTCAGAGGTTGCACTGCAGTGGTGGGCATGGCAAAGGAGGGAGGGTGCCAAAGAATTCCATCTTTTAGAACAGGGGAAAAACTTGCACAACATATGGGAAACCACCAAATGAGGGTATCCGCGCAAAGAAGGACATGACCTTCTGGGGAACTCCATAAGCTTGCATTTACCCTGCAATAGGAATGGATGTGGCTCAGCGCCTGAAGTTTCCCACTTTTCATATAATGAGTTAAAACAAAGATAAACCACTGCTCAAAAACAAAAATATCAATAGGTATTACCTGCAGGTATATATATCTACATGGAAGCTTCTTCTATTTCCGTTTGGCAGTTAAGCACTTAAAGAAGTGTCAGAAGGACTACCAAAAGAAGGAAATCCAGTATGCTGCTGTTTTCTCGTCCATTTTCTCCATGAGCTCCATGCTCGCTTATGCTTAGACCCTGGCCACAACACAGATGATAGAGCCTGTGAATGTTACTTTTGCAGGGGCTAGAAATTCCAGAACCTATCACTACTAAGTAGTTGTGTTGCCCAGTGGATTTTGCGAGTATTGTTCCAAACATAACTTTCCCAAGCTGTGCTATATGTACTGAGGTGAGGGGCTGGAGAATTATGGCTTGACTTTAAGTGAGTATAGGTATACACACAGTGCACTACCACAATGACAGAGGATATTAGGCAATTCACACAGGCTAAGGAAGGGGATGTAATTTAATGAGGATCAAAGGTAATGCAGGAAGAGACCTGGACATTCCTCATGTGCTCTATCACCACCAAAGCACAGCACTACCATGTCCTGGATGCAGCTCAAGTTTGGTGGCTGGAAGCAAGGAGTAAACAAGGAGACCTACATAATTATAATTGCCCATTAATGTTGTGCACTTTTTCCTGCCACATTCAGCACCGTCTAACACTGATGACAGGATACTGAGCTAGACTGACCGCTGCCTTGACCCAATTTGCTAATTCTTATGTCACCTTCATCCTACATACTAGTAGACAACATTCCTACATTTCCTCATTGAGCTTCCATTATCCCCAAGGAAGATAGTCATTGCATCATCTTATTTACTCTGAAATTGCTGCAGATGTTTTGATTCTGCCTTCTAGGTAACATCAGAAGTGTCAGTCACTTAGCAGGCTCTTTGCTTTTCTCTGTTTGTGCTGTGGCGCTTTATTTTAAAAACCACTTTTTGTAGCACTCTGCTGCAGTAATCCTATACATGTCTGCTCAGAGATAAGTTCCATTAAGTTCAGTGGGGCATACTCCCAAGTCCATGTGGATGGAGTCGTAAACTTCATGATAACCTTCACAAACCCAGTGAGATAAGTAGTAAATATATCTGGTTTAACAGACTGGAGAACTGAGGCTCCAGAACTGAGTGGAGCACCAATGTGTGCAGGAATTCAGAATCAAAATCCAGATTCATCATTGTGTCTGCTAAACCAGACTGGGAGATGAACTCCCTAACCTTACATACTGTTTCTTATGTTTTGTTTCCAGTGGCGTCCTCTGCACTAGTACTGTTTTCTCCACTTTCCTATAGAAAAAACTTTATATGATCACAAATAATTTATAGGGTTTTTTTGTACCACATTTCTAATATCTTACCATGAAATGCAATATGTCCTCCTTTACAGCAGTACGCCTCTGTGGCTCAATTGCTGGGGAGCATGAAGTGGAAGGTGCTCTTGCTTTTGTGTCCATTGGGTGGTATTCCCATGAGGACATGGCTGGCTACTGTGGGAACAGAGTGCCAGCCAGCTAAGCCTCCATTCTGATCCAACAAGGCTCTTTTTACGTCCTTGTGACTTCCTGTCTTGCCATACAGTCTGTTAGTCTTCTCATCTAGCAGAAGCATCAGGATAACATGGATCACAGACACATACACACACACATGTTAAAAAAAAATCCTGAAAAGTCTTAATAACATAGGCTAGGAATTATGTGCCTTGGGTATCATGTTGGGCAACATGGCCAATTGCTGGATAAGATTTGGTCAGCAAAAGTAGACATGGTGAAGCACTCTTGAATTCATGGTAATAAGTGTAGTAGTTTGTCAAGTCTTCAGTAAACATGATATAACCTAATTCTTTGGTGGGTTTCAATCATTCCCCCTATTCTGAATTCCTGGTTTTCAGATTGGCTTCTGAACTAACTAACATTAAAATGAGATACTAAGTGTAATGCAATATTGAAGAAAGCACTCTGGAAGGGTTTAAAATGATTCCTCTTAGCCATAAGCTGTTCCCCCTCCCCCTCCTCTTCCTCCTGCTGTCACACCTTTTCAGGAAACAGCAGACTGCTGCAGCCTCTTCTGGTTCGTCTTTTCCTTTTCTTTCAGCATCCTGAGCATACTCCGGTGTGGCTTGGCCACACGTGTCCTGGTTTTCATCTGTGAAATGTTGGAGGGTACATATGAGGTGGGTCAAGCTGGAATAGAGTGACTAGTCCAAGGTCACCCAATGAGTTTCATGGTTCCTTGGGGACCTGGATCTGCATCTTCCCAAGTCCCAGCCCAGCACACCACACTTAACCTCTATGCCATCTAAGCTCTCCAGTGTGCTCAGGCTGTTGTCTAGGGTTGTCCAGGCACAATAGGTGCAGAAAGAGCTATGGATGGACACATAGGGCTGGCATGTGATAAAAATGCCAGCCCAAATCAGCAGCCTTCCTGTTCATCCTCAGAGACAAAAGGTTAACTTTGGATAGTAAGAACAAACAAGTTATATTAAAGGTACATGTCAATAATATAATTAAGCGAATGAAAAAAAAAGTCCCAATAGATGGAAAAACAAATGAACCAAAAGTAAAGCCTAAGCAGTGCAGGTGGTTAATCCAGTATGTAAATACGTAGACCCATACTGATAGAGAAAGCAGGAGGCAACATGTAACTGATCAATAAAGCTGTAATCTCTCTGAGTCAACACCTGCCCAGCTTATGATCCTAGTTGGTTACACTAACTTGATCTATCAATAATGTACACACTGATATTGCTTCCCTAGAACTGGATGCATATTGACTAAGATGGAAGTCCTAGCTAAGTATGGGCTTTCAGCCTAGTTCCCAGGCAAGTGACTGCAGCCTTTGTTTGTTTTTCCTTTAAAGGTCAAAGGTCTTTCAGTTTATAGTGTAGACTCTTCACAGAATGAATAAAAGTGCTCACTTTTTCCTACTCAAGATCATCTCATTCGTTCATAATAATTTCTTATAAACATATACTCTGCAAAATCAGCATGTAGCCATATGTACATTGTCACATGTGATGCCTGTATGTTGTCTCATGCAGCACAGGACACCTTTGGAGGCTGCCTCAGCTTCCCAATATTTATTTATTTGTAATATTTCTATTTCTTCACATATCATAGGATCTCTGGGTGGCTTACAGCAAAACCAACTGGACATTTAAAGCAATAAAAATACTGTAAACATTCTAAAGTATATTATAACAGTTGCATGGCTTAAAAAGATGAAGTTGGCAATAATATAAATTTATGCATGTGTCCCCGTTGGGTGAACTCCTTAGGCTCCAAAGGCTTTTAGAAGAAGGAGGAAGAGGAGAAGGAAGAGGAGAGGAAGAAGCAGCAGCACTACTAGTAGTAGTTTTAGCTTGGCATCAAAATTAGACCAATATCAGCATTGATTGGGTTTCTAAGGGGAAGATATTCCACAACCATGGTGTCCCAGCTGAAAAAGCCCTTTCCCATGTGTTCCCACAATGTATGTTCCTACTGCTGGAAACAGAGAAGGTAATCTGAGGAAATCTCAGCCCACAACCAGGTATATATGGAGAGAGGCATTCCTTCAGTGCAGAAAAGCTATGAGGACACATGCCAACCATCTATATACTCCTTACATGACTGTGCATAGAGGCTCTGCATCTAGATTCCCTTCATAGAAGTGATATCTGTGCAAGAAACACCTATTTGCAATGTCTTTTACAGGTCTCATAGGACAAAATGTCCAGGAAGAAAGCAGTAAAGAAGTCAGGCAGGATCCAGCCTGGACATAATGTGTCTCATTTCGCCATCTTCTGGACAAAGGGGAAATTGCTGGGATGAGGGTCAATAAACTGAGGCTCTGCTTGATTTAGACATTAATTTTATCTCATTTTTAATTTTGTCTCTTTCTGGTCTTAAATAATAATTATTCTGTATTCATCTACTTTCACTTGAGGAATTACATATATATTCTTTTCATTTTAAAAATATTTTTAAATATTACACATACACAATGAAATCTGCGCTCAGTGGAAAAAATCTGGAGTCTCTTCATAAAGTTTTTGTTTTCTAGATTGCCTATTTAAGCATTCCTCGCCCCCATACAAATGTCATCTGGTGGAATGGGAGAGGAAGAGGCTGCACTCACTGACTGAATTCATCCATCTCAGCAATGGAAAAATATCTGACCCTGTAACTGGGATACTACCACCATTACTACACCACCATTTCACAATGTTGTGATGGAAAGGTATTGCCTGGGGAGGGGAAGGATTTTACCAGAACCAGGATCCCCTTAACAGCATTTGCCCCAAACATATGTACAGTAGTAGGTAGTGTCAAAAGAGCTGTGATGGCAGGGAGAAGGGAAGCATAAGCCTGCTATTATCACAATTGGTTTAGCAGTTGCATGGAGGGAACACCCAAGCAAAGTTGGAACAGAGCATGGAAAAGTGCATTTGGACTACAGCTCTCAGGATCCCAAACCCTCATGTCCAGTGGCTATGTACGTGGGAGATTCCAGGAGCTATCATTTTTTAAAAAGATACGTTCCCTAAGCCCTGGGCTACAATGGGAAATGTGTCTAGATTCACAAAAGAAAGCATACTACACAAGAGTAGTTTCAGTAATGAATAGGAAGTGGCAAGTAATGGACAGGGAGAAACATAGGGCAAGATTCAATCTTTTATCAGTTACGCCAACAGCAATAATCTCTTGAACCTGGTTAATGAAATATATGGTTTTATTTGCCCTTTGCTTCCAAATAGCACTCCTGCCCTCTTTTGGCTAGTGGCAGGATGCATTCAGAAATCACAGGCACAGACTTGGGTTGATCTGTTTATATTTATATGAACTTTATATTTAACAGATAGAGTCAATGTGGTTTGGTGGCTTGAAAATCAACCTAAGACCATGAAAGACTCAGACTCCAGTCAACGCTGAGCCACAAAGTGGGCCAGTCACTGTCTTTCTCAGCCTTACCTAGCCCATAGGCTTGTTGCCATGATAAATTGGCAATAGGATGGGGGTGGGGAAAAACTTGTCAGTTCCTTGGTGGGGTAAAAGATATAATTAATTAATTAATTAATTAATTAATTAATTAAAACTTGGGAGTGTCTATCTGGGAACGTGAGAGGTACTTCTCATCAAACATGAAATGTGTAATATGTAAAATTTGGCACATGTCCCCTCAACGTCTTTAGAAATGAGGGGCTAAAATAGAGGTTACTGCTCCATTATTTTAAAGATCCTGCACTGAACTTTACCAAAATGTACTCATCAGACTTGATAAAAGAGATGCATCATTCCTGAGCACCAAAATATAATACATTTTGTACAGACTCAGCTTTTGGGGGACAAGTTTTTTTCTGTACAAGTGGAGATGATAACATATCTCTGTGTTATTCACAAGTTCTTCTGTGGTGAACTAGATTAGGACTAAAGGTGACAATAAAGTGCACCATTCAAGACAGACTTAAGGGTTTGCTGTGCAATCAAGCAGAGTAAGATGGTCATCTCAGTGGCAGACCTGAGGAGATAGATAAGAAGGTGCTGGAATGCAGAGCTGTGTACCACAGTACTTGACGAAGAAGTCTTGCTTCCTCTGGAGGCCCTTTTATACTACATAGTTATGGCACTATGATCCCACTTTAACTGCCATGGCAACACCCTGTGGAATCCTGGGATTTGCAATTTGGTCAGTGGCATTAGAGCTCTCTGGCATAGAATGCTAAATACCTTTTTCTAACCAGCAAACCCTGGAATGTTGCTATGGCAGTGAAAGTGGAGTCATAGTGCCAAAATTATGTAGTGCAAAAAGGTACCAAGTTTGCCGGAGGATGTTCTCCCATCACCAGTATTGAGGAAAAATCCAATAACCCATTCATTTTATCTTTGTACATGAAATATAAAGGGAAGCCATTTGGTTTTTCACCTCAGGCTGCAGAACATATTGATCTGGCCCCAACATAGCTGCTTTATTTTTCTGTTGCTTGAAACTAGTTAACACAATGGCCAATGCTCCCCCATTGGGTAGTTTTTTCCCCTTTGTGTCCCAACAAGTTCTTGAAATGTGTGGCACTGATGCAGCAAAAAAGCACATATGCTGAGCAGTGAACTGTTTGGCACAAATGGCATGTTGAGTAAAGCTGCCTTTTCTAACCTGGTGCCAGGTGTGTTGGGCCACAGTTACCATCATCCCCACCCCAACATGTCTGAAGAGCACTGACCTATGAAAGGCTGGCGTAGAGTCATCACATGGAAGCAGAAACATTGTTTTCCAGGTGGATGCCAGGCACATTATGAGAAGTGGGCACAATGGCATCTCTTAGAGACAACATTTGCAATAGCCTTCAAGCTTTCAAAGGTACTAAAAGGCAGAGGTTGGAAAAGTTACTTCTTTGGAGTACAGCTCCCAGGATTCCAATGGCTGTGTTGCCCAGGGGATTCTAGGGATTGCTGTTCCAAGAGTAACTTTCTAAAGTTCTAATAATAAAAGGTAGTGAAATAAGTGAGATCCTTCTCTAATCAGTCTTATATCCCATTTTGTGGGATTAGTGACCTGGCAGAAGAGAGTAAGATGATTGTTGATAAAATGTAGTGATGATACCAAGCAATGAGGTAGTATTGGTACATAGCAGAATCAGGAAATTGTGTGGTATGAGTTGAATGACCTCATGAGCTGGAGCAACTGAAATCAAATGAAATGCAATAGCACCAAGAATAAGGTCATGCATCTTAGCACAAACAATTCGTTTATTTGTTATTTCCTTGGCGGCTCATAATTTGAAAACAACTAAATGCTGAGTGTTGTGCAGCTATGAGCTGTCCTTTGGGTGCTGTGGCACAAAGAGGATAAACCCAGATTATACAGGTTACTAGGTCAGCGAGACATTTTTAACGCAAAAGAAATGCAGTGGCTTGTTGTTCTTGTGTGCTTTCAAGTTGTTTCCAACTTACAGTGACCCTAAAGCAAACCTACCAGGCGTTTTCTTGGCAAGATTGGTTCAGTGAGGAGAAGAAGCCTTTGCCTTTCTCTGAGCCTGAAAATGCATGACTCACCCAAGGTCACCCTGTGGTTTCCATGGCAGAGTGGGGATTTGAACCTTGCTCTCCAGCGCTCAAGCCACGGCACCACGCTGGCTCTAAGAACAGTGGCACAGTTAGGTAATTTTTGACTGTAGACTTAGGCCATTTCCACACTAGACTTTTATAGCGCTATGATTCCACTTGAAACACCCTATGGAATCCTGGGGTTTGCAGTTTTGGGAGGGGCCACGTGGCCCCTCCCGAAACTGCAAACCCCAGGATTCCATAGGATGTTTCAAGTGGAAACATAACGCTATAAAAGTCTAGTGCAGAAATGGCTTCAGTGGTCTCCTTCCTGTCCCTTTCAGATGCAATGAACACTAAGGCAATTTCCGCACTACACTCTTATAGCGTGATTATTCCACTTTCAACATCCTATGGAATCCAGTTTACTGCAAACCCCAGGATTTCATAGGATATTGAAAGTGGAATAATCACGCTATAAGAGTGTAGTGCGGAATGGCCTATGACACACAGTTCAAAAAGTGGCAATCTAGCTCTAGTGCATTTTGAGACTCTCCTGCTCAACTTCTGGTTGGATCCCTGCCCCCAGTTCTTGCTTTGATTGCTCCATTGATCAAGAATATGGGTACCCTTGTAGAAATTAATTGTTTGGCCTGATTGACCAGGTTGTGACCACTTTTGACCTTCAGTTTTTAGGAAAAATGGGTTCAAAGTGGAAAAAGGAGCAAATAACTGTTTCTGTTTTACAGAAAACATGCTTCTTCGTTACAGAGAAGTTCTTACATGGAAAAAAATACGTGAAAATTATGTGTCCCTGGTTTCGGGATCAGTGTTCAGCCTTCTGTACCAAACAGCCAATGAAGAAAACTAAATCCATCAGAAGCAGCTTCGTATTTTGGATTGTTTGCATAGTACTTTTACATAAGCCTCTTAGAATGGAGCTCTGAAGGAAAGAAAACCCATCAGAAAAGGAATGAAGTTGGTGATACCGAGTTATGCCATGAGAATCCATACGGCCATCTCAGCTGAAACTGAAACAAAGCTTTCTTTTTCTTTCTGATGGTCAAAAAGTGCAGAGCTTGAAGTACAAAAATCTGCAAGGCCAGGAATACTGCGTAATGGGAAAAGATATCACTGAGATACTGTGGGGCCATGCTGAATAAAAACAAAATGGTGAGGGTGACAGTGCTGGGCACTTGGCCTGGATGCTGAAGGGTAGCAACGCAGTTTATGGAGTTAGGGGAAAGTATCATAAGATGTAAACCAGTAGTGAGCTGCCTCCACAGGTCTGAGGGTCAATTTTCATACACTTAGAACCTGTTATGAACTTAACACACCACAAAACAAAACCAGAAACTATTGGGAGTTCAGTTTTGCAAAGACTCTTTTGGAGTGAAAGAGATGAGCTGCATGTGAGTCATGTCCTTTGACGAAGAAAACTGCTAGGAGTTCTAATACTGTGAATACTCATCTTATGCTCAGTCTAATATTTGTGTATGTCATCACACACATCAAATGTTCCAGTTTGGTGGAGACTGTCCTAATTAATCCTCTGTCTTCCCATTTTTCAGTTGCTTTTAAAACATCCCAGTTTCTCTTTCTTCCTCTGACTTTCCTCCATTTGTCCTCAGCTTACTTCAATTGCTGTGATCTCAATTCAAAGTAAAAATAAAAAAGTAGTTTTCCTCAGTTTCTAGGGTAGACTGGAGAGGAAGGATACGAATCTTACCCATCCCAGTAGACTCAGGCAAAAGTAAAGTCAGACAGACTCTCCTAGCTTGCGTGCTCTTCCTCATTGACAGCTTTCTCTTGACCATACTCTCATGTTGCTTGGCCACATGTGTCCCAGTTTTGTTCTGTGAAATGTTGGAGGGTATGTGTTACATAGGGCCATTTTCATGGTTCCCCCCGGCGTTTGCCACCAAATGTCCTCTGGGTGGTGCAAATTTGGTATATATTTGGTCCCCCTTCCAGTCATTTTAGGCCAAGGAGAGGCCTGTTTCCCCAAAATGAGAGATTCATTGCTGCATGTCCTTGCCATGCCCAGTGGCTAATTGCTTGGTGTTTCCTGCTTAAGTCTTTGCAACAGGCATTGGCTGTCTCTATGATTCTGTTTGTTTTGCCATAATAGTGCAAGTAGCGGCATTTCCTTGGTTTCCCTCTGTTCTGGCTGTAGCTGCTGTAGCTCCCTGGGTTCTAGGGAGGAATGAATATCCATAGTTAGCTGTGAATCTTCTGAATCTGAATCTGAATCTGATCCCTCATGGTGGATTATGACATCACCTGGGAAACCAGCATGATGCAGCAGGGAGAGTTAGATTATGCCACTTTCTGCGCTAGACTGTGCTATCATTCCACTTTCAACATCCTATGGAATCCTTGGGTTTGCAGTTTATGGAGGGGCCAAAGGCCCCGCCATAAACTGCAAGCCTGAGGATTCCATATGATATTGAAAGTGGAATAATAGCACTATAACAATATAGTGCAGAAATGGCCTATGCTTGGAGAAATCCAGATTTAAATCCCTGCTCCCTTTACTGGGTGACATTGGTCCAGTTAGACTCAAGTACTTTCACAGGATTGTTATGAGGATAAAATAAGAAGGGGGAGAACCATGTACTTGAAGCCTAAACTGTCTGTGGAAGTTACAATTTTTAAAAATGTAAAAATAACAATTCAATAATATATTTCAAATAGAGATTTGCTTTAATGGCCCATTATTTTTCCTAGTCATATAGCTAATTAACTCATTTGTATAGAGTAGATTATGACATAAAACATATATATGTACATATGTTTATTTAATACCCTGCCTTTCTTCTGGCTTGGGACCTAAAGGGCCTTAGAGTAATTTAAAAAACAAAGTTCATCTCAAATCTTATTTTACAAAAGTTAAAAAGCACTTAACAAGCAATTCTATTAATTCTTCTTAACCACATGGTTTAAAACAGTTTAAACACTTTTAAAATACAACTACAAAGTTTAAAGCACATCACACCACATTCAAAACATCCTTCTGCCACATGATTTAAGAATCAAAGTCTTATCTGAATAATTATCTGAATAATTCTTTGCTTGCCAATGGAAAGAGACCAGAGAGACGGGCACCTGGACTCCCATAGAAGAGCCCGGAAGGTGCCACTGAGAAGGCTCTCTCTCATATCCTCAGCAAACATGCCTGTAATGGTGGTGGTACTGACAGAAAGCCCTCCACAAAGATCTTAAAACTCAGAACATCTCATATAGAGAGATATGGGCTTTTAGAAAGGCTTGACCCAAGCCATACAGGGCTTTCTCGTTCATCTTCAGCACTTGGAATTCTGCCAGAAAAGGACTAGTAGCCAGTTAAGCTGTTTCAATAGAGGAGTTATATGCTGCACACAGAAGCAAAGCAAAACCGAAAGACAAAAACATTTTTTGAAAATAAAGTTTGAAAAACTACCCACAGTTTTAGCTGAGTGGAATGTCTTTCAGAAAGGCTGTGTCCAATCAGTCAGCCAGTGTGCATTTGTTTTACAAATAGGATGAAATCTCTGGAAAATACAAAAATGCCCCTCCCAAGGGCTGATCATACAAGAAAGTCTTTCCCACAACCAGTGCCTTAATGTTATGCATTGATACGTCTTATTTCATTTTATCTGCCTTCAGTTGTTTTCCTCTCATGCAACCACAACCAATGGGCTGTGCTCACTAACCCAGCTGCATTCACGTCCCTGACTCCTGCCATCTATGCACTGGGGCTGCCAGTCTGTAACGGGGTGCCTGTTTAATATAAGATTCTCACATGCTTTCACCCTTCTCCTGTGAATCCCCTGATGAGCATGACTGAATCTGAGCTTCACTCCCACTTTTTAAATCACACCTCTCGTGCCAAGCTTTGTTGTGTTTTTTCCTCCTCTGATCAGCAGACCTTTAAAATGTTAGTTTTAAACGAGAGGACAGACTTTGCTTTGGTTGATGGCAAAGATCAAGTCACATTGGATAAGTTTACACACTGGAGCTTTGACTGAAAGAAAGTATTTCTGGGCAAGCCCCTGCATCAAGTTTCTGTCTCACCCTGTCATTGTTTCCATCACACTGCTGATCCTCCACAGGCAGCGTCAGGCCTTGCTCATGCAAGCTGGTCTGAGAGTGCTCCCTGTGTGTCAGTGAATACCAGTGTGTGCACCACAGTCACATGGCTATTTGTTATGTGTGTTTGTTACTTTGGTTCCCGTAGTGCATCCTCTAGAGAAGAGAAGGGAAGAGGCTTTACCTGGTGGAACAGAATGCTCTTTAACTGAGGGACAGTGTCCATACCTAACTGGAATTCCTTAGTGGTGCTCCTGCTGCTTTCCTTCCAATCAACAGGATTGTGTTGTTGTTGTTGTGTGCCTTCAAGTTGTTTCTGACCTATGGTGACCCTAAAGAAAACCTATCACAGGGGTTTTTGGGGGACTGAGAGTGTGTGAATACCCATGGTCACCCAATGGGTTTCCATGGCCAAGTGGGGAATGAAATCCTGTTCTCCAGGGTTATAATCCAATGCTTAAACCACTACACCATGCTGGCTTTTTTACACAGAATTTGACCATCACAAATGCACAGCATGTGGCACACAAGTGTCCAAATACAGTCTCCTTCTTTAATTTTTGTAAAGCAGACTCTTCCTTGCTGATAGAGGTGTGCATTTTGACCTGGTTAGGTAAACCTGATCAGTAAGACTACCACTTCTGTTGCTCATCTTCTTCTCATCTAGATTTGCCAGACAAAATAGTTTATTATGCTAAACCTGACAATGGTTTTATTTTGCTTAAGCCTAAGCACTTCCCTTGGGAGGAAGTCCTGCTGATCCTCATAACCCCAACTCTCCCGATTTGGCAGGGACAGTCCTGATTAATCCTCTGTCCTCCCACTTTTTCAATTGCTTCTAAAACGCCTTTGTTTCTCTCTGCTCCTCCTCCCACTTTCCCCCTTTGTCCTCTTCTTACTTCCATTGGTGCAAACTGAGTTCAAAGTGCAAAAATAATTTGCACTCAGTTATCTAGACATCAGGGAGAGAAGAGGAGGGAACAAAAGCCATTTCTGCACTACACTGTTCTAATGCTATTATTCCACTTTCAACATCCTGTGGAACCCTGGGGTTGCAATTTAGGAAGGAGCCTTTAGAATTCTCAGCCTGAGAGCTCTTTGGCCTCAGGAAACTACACCCCAACATTCCATTGGATGTTGAAAGTGGAATAACAGCACTATAACAGTGTAGGGCAGAAACAGCCAAAGTCTTGCCCTTCAGACAAAAGCAAACTGTTGTTGCCTCTCCTAGTCATTAATAACTTTTATCACCCTGACCACACTCTGACATTGCTTGGACACACGTGTCCTGGTTTCCATCTATCTATGGAATATTGGAGGGTATGTGATCAGCATTCAGTATTGCTTGCAAAAATTTGGTGCTGGTGGTTCTGAGCAATATCCTCTCACATGTGCTGGTGCTGTCTGTAATGTCTATACAGAGAAGATGCTTATATTCTGGTTAGAGTCTAGCTCTGTGCAGGGTTGCAGTACCATGTTTTGCTAGAGTACCAAAAATAAACCTCATAGTAACTTCTAGTGGAGAAGATAAGAAATGCATTAGTAGAGAGATAAGTAGCAACCAGATGTCACAATCATTCCAGTGTTTATGCTGTGCAAACCCATTATCAAAATTCACTTAAATACTATATTCATGACAGCATAATTTGGGAAGAGAGAAAAATACATCTCTGCAAGCAAATACATTGCTACAGTCCTTTTTTGCCCTGAAAAACACATTGCGCCATCCAAATAAATTAATTACTTGTTTGAATTTTCAGAAGAAGCTGTTTGAATGGCAGTGTTTGGAACGTGCGTACTTTTGGCTCTCTGTTCATTTTCTCACTGTCATTTTTGTGAACATAAAATACATGCAGTTATTTCTTCCCATATAGCTCAGCAGATGTTGCCCCACTGAGAAGAACAAAAAGACTGTCACCAGAAAGTGTGCGTGTGTGCGCACGTGCGTGTTTCAATGTAGAGTAAGAAGAGATGGGAACACTTTGTCCATAGTTAATAAAAATACCATCAAAGAGAATACTGTGTTTACTCTAGCCTAAAACAAAGAAAAGAAGGAAGGAGGCAAAACAGCCTCCACCCAGAACTACAATGTGAGTACAATGTGACAAAAATAAGGCAACATTTTTAGTTAATTTCTATTTATAGGCATTTATATGTGTGTCAGCTTGGGTAGCTGTGGCTCTCCAGATGTTTTGGAACTGTAGTTTCCAAAGTTCTTTACCTCTAACTAATCTGTGACCATTTCTGCACAACATTGCTATAATGCTACAGCAGCAAGTTGTTACTGGTCCAGGAGCTGTGCACGTTGTCATTACTAACCAGCTGCTATCCCATCCCCAAGTGTTGCCAACATGCCTTATGCTATTTCCAGAAAAAATCTGTTAAGCGCCTCCTCGAGCACTTCAATCCCATCAGCTGCCTCAGTGTGGTACCGTAATAGCACTTGATAGCGCTTCCTGTTGGTGCAGATCCTGCAGTGCGTGGGGCATGCGGGTGCCCACCTCGTCCTTCCCACTCCAATGCCCATTGCATGGTAACTTCAAAATCTATCACCTTTCCATGTTTATTTTAAAGTTCTCCTTTGCATTAAAACTTTTTATTTTTTTAAATACATTTTTAAGCATTAGAGCATGAAAATGCAATAGTGTATCAGCTAGTAGTGCAGTTACAACAGTGTTGTGCTAGTACTGTGTCCTAAGGAAAAAACCCTGCCCAATTGGGATGGTGGGGCAGGGTGAAGGTGGAGAAACAGAGTGGCCAAGGAAAGAAAACTGGTGGCAATACTGTTAATCATCTGCTGACGGCAGAAGGCTGCAGAAAACAGCATTTCTAACCTGCTACCATCATGGAGGTGCCAATGCCAGGATTATAATGGCACAATACACTAATGGCATCTAATGCGGAAATGACCTGTGTGAAATTAGTTAAAGTTACTTTACTTTTTGGGTCTTTCTGCTCTACACTGTTATAGTGCTATGATTCCACTTTCCACATCCTGTGGAATTCTGGGGTTTGTAGTTTCCTGAGGCCAAAGAGCTCTCTGGCTGAGAATCCTAAATGCTCGTCCATAAACTGCAAACCTCAGGGTTCCATAGGATGTTGAAAGTGGAATAATCACACTATAACAGTGCAGTGCAGAAAGGCCCTTTGTTAATTTACAACCATTGCTTTTATTCATTGTTACTATACCGTGGCCTCTTCAAGAAAAAAAAGAACCCCTTGAACAGATCTTAAAGAAAAGGGATGACAAAACTGAATTCTGCTCAGTTGTCCTGTGTTTCGCTGAAAGTGTAGCAGCCCTCTTAGGCCTCTGCTGAGCTGTTTAGTATATTGTCCTCAATAATGCTGAGTTTCCTTGAATATTTCTCGACTGGAATGTAACAGTGGTTAGGGCTAATGGTAGTTGTAGGCAAAAGCACATCTCAAGGGCCACATTTGCCCATGTTGCTTTGTAAGTTACTCATGTGAAGCGGCCCACCTCGTAGAAAACCGTTTTTTCCTCAGTGTGCCTTTGGACAATAATGCTTGGCAAAGTGGAAGGCTGTAGGAAGAGAGGTAGATTGCACTGCAGATAGATTGACTCAATCAAGCAAGTCAGGGCCCTGGGTTTGCAAGGACTGAGTGAGGCCCTGGATAACCAGAGAACCTGGAGGTCTCTTTTTCATAAGGTCACCCTATATTGAGGTCAGCTTGATGGCAAATAACAACAACGCAGTTGGACAGAAAATATGCAACTGGATAAAAATTGTGCAGTTTGAGAACTGACAATGTACAGCTGTAGAACTGGAAGGGAAACCAGCCATGTTAAGTGCTTATTGAGCACTTCAATGACAGTTTATCAGGCAGTCTTGGTGAAACCAGCACCCGTTTTGGAGAGGTGGTCAGCCTAGTGAAGTGGGTTGGGCACCGGACTGCCACGGAAACCCACGGGGGAGGCCTTGGGCGCGTCTCACACTCTCAGCCCCAGAAAACCTCCTGATAGGTTCGCCATAGGGTAGCCCTAAGTCGGAAACGACGCAACAAACAGTTTTAGCGCCACAAATTTCATTTGGCCTGATGTGTCACCAAGTTCGAATTTACAGGTCAACAAGCGACCTCACTAAGAGATCTCCCAGCCCCGCCGGGTCGGCCCGATGATTTTCTTTCCAGCCACCGACTGCCATGGCTTGCTCGCCCCATTTTTAGACCCAGATCTGCCGCTTCACCTATGGGTGCAGTATACTTTTTTTTTTTTTTGAGGGCGGAGGGGAGGAAGAATAGAGGCAAAGCCTGCTGCAGTCACCAAGCACTGCAGCGGTGGCACCCGCGGAGAAAGAAGGCAGGGGAGCAAACTTTTGACGGAGGCCGTTTCCTGACTGGACTGCTACAGCGCTATTGTTCCACGTTCAAGATCCTACAAGGTCCCATCCCGGGGCTTGCCGTTTCGGGAGGGGCCGGGAGCCCCCGCGCCCGCCCCCACGGGTCGCCTGCCGCCTTCGAACTCCAGAGCCGGCCCTCCCGAGGCCGCCGCGGCACCTTTCCTCGGCCCCCCGGGCTACGGGGGGGGGCGGCGTTCCCGCCGCCCGAGGCCCCTCTGGCCGCCTCGCAGCGGCCCCGGCGGCAGCGCGGCGACGCCTCGGCCGTGCGGGGCCCCCCGGCTCCCAGCGGCGGGGCGGGATCCCTCCCAGGAGCGCCGGGAAGGCAGCCCGCCCCCTTGGCAGGTGCTCCGCGCCCTCGCCCATTGGTTGCCCGCCGCGTTTGAACTCGGGATCCGGCGGGAGAGCCCGCCGACGTCAGAGGCGAAGTCCGAGGAGTCCCTGGCCCCCCGGAGCTCCCGCCGGGCGACCCCGTCCCCTGGCGCCGCTTCCGAGCCAGGAGACCGCCGCAGCAGCCGCAGCCATGGGCAACGCCGAGTCTGTCCCGCTAGCGGTAGCGGTAGCGGTAGCGGTGCGCGTCAGTGTCGGCGGCGGCGGCGGCGGCAGTTGGCGTCCAGGCGCCTCCCCGCGGGGTAAGTGCGCTGCCCCCCCCCCCGCCAGCGCCCCAGCCCCGCGGCGCTCCCCGAGGAACGAGCAGCCCTGGTGCCTTCCGGTCCGTCAAGGAGGGAGGCGTGGGGTGCAACGGCGGCCTTGGCAGGTGCTCCTAGAAGAGGGTGAACGATCTTGGAGGAGCCAGGCGGCCTCCAGTGGAGCAGGGCTGGTCCCAGACAGGTCGCTGCTTGAGGGCAGGACGGGCCCTTTCCGCACTCCGCTGTTAAGAGCGCTCTTACTCCACTTTCAACCTCCTGGGGAATGCTGGGGCTCGTAGTGTACTGGGGCTGAGAGTTCTCAAGGCCCCTCCCTAAACTGCAAACCCCAGGATTCCACAGGAGGTTGAAAGTGGAGTAAGAGCGCTCTTAACAGTGCAGTGCGGAAAGGGCCATGGTTTCTGCAGCCCCAGTCTTACCACATAGGGTTACCGGACTGAAAACTAAAGATGGCTTCAGTATAGTTAATGGTTGTGTGGAAGAGGGAATTTCAGTAGAAGTAGCTTGTCATGCAGCCAGGTGACCTGCTAAAACTCTCTCTTCAAAACAGCCATTAGACATACAGGAACTTCCTCCAGTTTTCACTCTGGCAACCCTAACAGCACGTGCAGAAGCTGCCCACGCTGGCAGCTGAATCTCACTTCAACAGGTACCTTTTCTGGTTATCAGACAGCATCTTTCAGTGCCTCAGGTTACCTGAGGTTACCTGAGGCAGGCCTTCCAACAGAGGTGAAAGACTGAGAGGAGGGGGAGCTGCTTCTTCCTCTATCCTGCTCTTTTCCGCTTTCTGAGGAGACTTCCTCACTCCACCAAATGTTAGAGCTGGTCCTATACATGAGGAACAGTTTGTGGCAGATATATTCTGCTCAGATATATTCAGGATAAACATAACTTGATGTAACAGAATTGGTGTAACAGAACAATGGTGGGATGATTGTGTTCACGCACACTTGCGGAGGGTCATCCCCCAACATACCGCATCACTACAGTCACCTTATCATAAAACAGAAATGGCAGTGGCTGAAGCAGAAACCTTGGCTTCCAGAAGGGCTTTGGTCTGTGGATGTTCCCTGCAGAAGTGAAACCCTGTGAGCCAATAGAGCAGTGGTTCTCAACCTGTGGGTCCCCAGATGTTTTTGGACTTCAGCTCCCAGAAGCCCTGAGCATTGACCATAGTGGCTGGGGCTTCTGGAAGCTGAAGTCCAAAAAACATCTGGGGACCCACAGGTTGAGAACCACTGCAATGGAGAGAACCAGAAGCCGTTAGTTGAGAGAGCCTTTATTACAGGCTGGGAATCATGGAGCCCTTCCAATGGGCCATAGCTTCAACCATTCCTCTCCACAGTCTATGCTGGCTAGGACTGCTGGGAGTTGCAGTTCAATAATATCTGGAAGGCGACAACATTCCAACCCTGCTTTAGTGGGTATGTTGAGTAGCTATTCCAACAAGTATGAAAGACTCTTGAGACATTCTTTTACAAATTTATTGTGACACAAGCTCTTACATGCCAAAGCCTGCTTTGCCGGATGTACAGTATGGTCACAATGGACATTGGGTATGTACACGCTGATGCTCCTCCACCCTTTATTTCAAAAGGAGCCAAAAGTGTCAAATAATGCAAGGCAGAGTAGCAACATGTATAATGCTATGCAGAACAGTAAGGAATCCAGAATCCAGTCAGTGTTGTTGGGATTTGCACACATTGGAGACGAAAAGTCATGCCAAAAACCAATCCTATCAATAGGATAAATAGATAAGTGTAAGTAGATAGTGCTTTCTGCAATGAGGTAATAATTCTCAACACTTTTAAAGACCAAATTCAGTGCTGTTTGACCCTCTTGAATTTGGTCTTCACAAAGCATTTGAATGGCCAGAACACTATAGAAACAAAACAGAAAGTTGAGTTAATATACTTACAGCAAAGTTGTGAATTGTGTGGACCTCCAGATGTTGCTTAGCTGTATCTCCTAGCATTCTTCACCAATGACTGTGCTGGTTAGGCTAGTTATAGTCCAAGAACATCTGGAGGGCTACACAATTCTTCTGCTATACTGGCTTTCTAAAATATTACAGATGTGAGCTGTCTCATTCTCTCAGAACTTTTCATCAGTCTCTGAGGAAGATGTCTCTTAAGGTGATAACTTTATGCTTTTTTGTTTTGTTTTGTTTTGTTATTGAATCTGCAGTCGGCATCTTGCAAGTCAGGCTTCTTGAACAGAAAAGGGCCTCAATGGCTATCCAGATGCAGCTTCAGACATACGTTGTTGTTATGTGACTTCAAGATTTCAGACTTATATTGACCCTAAGACAAGCCTATCATGGAATTTTCTTGGCAGGGCAGGGTTTGTATGGAGGGGAGTTTGCTGTTGGCTTCCTCTGAAGCTACCAGAGAGTGATTTGCCCAAGGTCACTCAGCAGGTTTAAATGGCTGAGCAGGGATTCAAACTCAGGTGTTCTAGAGTCCAAGTCCAGCACTCCAGCCACTACACAACACTGGCAGAAAGGTCACACACTTGCAAAGGTTAAATCGACAAGGGCAGCTCTTGAGACTTATCTTGAAATTCCCATCTCCCATAATTTTTATACCATCATGTCTGATTAAGAGTTCTGAGAGAACCTGAAAACTTGCCATGTTTGTGACATTTTAGTGATCTAGTAAAAGTATTATTCAGTCCTGATTTTTGTTTCCATTCATGGATCATATGGTAATTTTTTTCTCAGTTTGCCGCTCAAAATAATTCTTCAGGTGTTTGCTTACCCTCTTGCTATCCATCTCCTATGCCTGTGAGTCAGCTGTGCATCACAACTATGTTGTGTTAATCTTGCTTTCATTTGATTAGATTTCATATACATTTTTGCTCTTTATAGGACTGCTATATTGCTACAATGTTTTAAAAGCAATAGCTTTCCTTCTCTTTGTAGTTCAGGGCATATATTCATATACAGATAGATGATTACTTAATTCTTCTGATGAAAGGGGCTATAGCAGAAGAAAGCATGTTTCACAGTAAATTTCCCCTTCTTCACAAAGTGTCAAAATTGTTTTGCTTTCTGCTGCAACAGATTAAGATGCTGTTCTCCTGTATAAGTTTGCCTGGGCATTAAGGTCTTCAGGATCTCAATACCATCTCTTTCAGAGATATATCTGCTGCGGATACAAGAGAGGACCTTCTTGGGGTTTGTTCACAGATTATGAAAGGGGCTAGGATCTAAAAAGCCAGCATGGTTGTAGTGGTTTGAGCCTTGGACTATGACCCTGGAGACCAGGGTCCGATTCTCAGCTCAGTCATGGAAAACCACTGGGTGACCTTGGATGCATCGCACACTCTCAGGCCCAGAAAACTCTGTGATACATTCATCTTAGGGTTGCCATAAATTAGAAATGACATGAAAATACACAGCAACATAATAGGATGTATTTTCCATGTTGTCCTTCTGTTGGCATGCAAAGATCTTTCTTTTCAAGCACACCTTCAGCAACTGACTCAGTTACAGTCAGAGGTTTTAAAACAGGTGTTAACACTTCTTTTCTTTAACATTTCTTCCTGTTCTTGCCATGTGCCTTCCAGTTAATTCAGACTTACGGCAGCCCTATCACAACATTTTCTTGACAAGATATTTTTCAGAGGCGGTTTGCCATTGCCTTCTTATGAGGCTGAGAGAATATGCCTTGCTCAAGGTTGCCCAGTGGATTTTTATGGCCAAGCAGGGATTTGAACCCTAATCTCTCAAAATCCTAAAAATCCATCACATCATACTGGCTCAAATATTATATCACACAAATTTTGTTTTTATGTGTCTTCTAATTGGTGCATACTTATGGTGACAGTATCCTAGATTTTCCTGGCAAGATTTGTTCAGAGTATGTTTGCCATGACCTTCCTTTGAGGCTAGAGAATGTGACTTGCCCAAAGTCACCCAGTGCATTTTGAGGGCCGGACTCCTAGTCCACTACTCAAACCACTATACCATGCAGACTCAGCTTACTTATTATTAGTGTGGTGTTTTTAAATTGTTTAAATTGCTGTGTTATTACAGTTAATTTAAATCATATTTTAGTAGGCATCATTTATTGTGTTTTAATTGGAAATGTTTAAATTATGTTGGAAACTACCTTGCATCCCAGCCTTGGGAGAAAGGCATGGTAAAGGCAGCAAATCTATTAATAATATACAGCCATTCTCTTTGAGCTCTGTACAAATATAATTAGAAGGTATGGTAGTGTGCGAGGAAACGGGAGGGGGCCTTTATGCCAAGATACCTTAGTTACAGAACACCTTCCACTCAGAGGCCCAACTGGCTCCAATGCGAAGTCAAAACATGTAAGCCTTTGAGGCCTCACTAATTTTATCCCATCAGTACATGTGCTATGGCCTCATTATTTCAGATTATTTTAACTGGTTTTAAATTGTCTTTAAAAGACAGGCATGTAGAGAAGAGACAAAATCTGAGGGTGTTAAAAATGATGATTTTATTCTTCCAATTCGCTCAGCACATTTTGGCTTAGTAATATTTGATGGCGTTCTTCAGGGAATGCAGCTTTAAAACCACCTAAAGTGTACCTGGAAACAAAGCTAAATCACAGAACTAATTTGGATTACCCAAACAAGTGACAAAATCTTGCTGTTTACTTATTTATGAATTTTTAAAAACCTATTTGGATGTTACAAGTTCAAAGCAAGGTAGAAGAATTATAAATCATATGATACAACAAAACACAAAATTAGAATCAAGTTGGTGTGTCCCCCTGAAATAGATGGGAGGTTGTGTCCTATCTCAGTTCTAGCAACACAGCTGATAATTCAAACAAAACAAATGAATAGCTCCCAGCTCATTGCTTGCTTTTATTCATTAAGCACAAGGTCAAAAATAAAGTCCAACAGAATTTGAAGGCAAGCGAGTTCAAAGTTGATCAGAGTAATCTAAAGTCAGGCACAAAGTTCAACAAGGCCTCCAACAAACAGAGAAGTCAGATAAACTGACAACTCCTGGAAGGGAAGGGCGGTAGCTATATAGAGCAGCCACCTAACACAGCTGTTGCCTGATTAATTGTTGCCAATTATAAATCTCTGGGATCAGCATAGGCTCTTTTTTTGTTATCTGCACTCAGCAAAGGTAGGTACAGGTAAGTGCTCTTCTGTGTCTCAGAGGCAGGACTCTGCTGGAGCTGGCACTGCCCCCTGTTCTGTTTGTGGGCACTGTGACCTCTTCCTGTACAGCAGGTCCTGGCATGCCCCCTGTTTCAGACTCTGGGTCAGAGTCCATGTTCTGGAAGCAAGGAATGGGAGGTTGGACTATACAGGGAAGGCTTGAAAGAATAAGTAGGTTTTCAATGTTATGTGCAAAAAACAACAATTCTTGAAGCATATTGGGTGGAAGAGTATTCCACAAAGTAGATGCCAATATATCTCATGCCCTGTTCCAACCAACTGCTAGTGGTGTTTCCTAATAGCATCTGATATGTCCAGTTCATTCCCTTTCATAAACCAGGTATCTGGCAACCACTGTTGGTAACCTTAAAGACTAACTGCTGATACAACTTGTTTTGAGTGGCATGGCTCCTCCTATATCTCCCCTGGACTGAAAAGTGAGTGGAAAGAGACATGTGTATATCACACAATCTTCCTAAAGTGATGATTCAAAATCTGCATCCTCCTAAACTGACCCCTCATAACTGGTGGCTTGAGACAGAGTCCTTCACCACAACTGTCTTATTATCTCTCTTGGTCTTGGAATATGACACCAAGAGCGCATAAAGCTGGTGTTCTGTGAGTGGCACTAGCCAAGTACTACCTACTTTCTGGAAACAAATGAAAAAAAGAGCTGGGTATATTTTTCAAAAAATTCTTCACAGCCTGCTGCTAATATATACATACTGGAAAGGCCTTCTCCCATACAGTCCCTCCATGCTCTTTTAGATTTGCAAAATCAGCTTTACACAAAGTGATATTTATTAGTTACAGAATTTTTAGAAAAGAAAATATTCAGTGAGGATCTCTCTTTTTTAAGGGAAGGAGTTATAATGTCAAAACTGTGGAAATGTCTAATAATAATAATAACAACAATATAATATTTGTTACCTGCCATATGTGTGTTTGTGTGTGTGTGCATTTTTAAAGGGTTTTTTTTTAGTGGAAACTTCTTGTTATGTATTTCCTTTTTCTATTTTACTGTACAGTTTCATTTTCTTGTCACACAAATTTACTCATGAGTTGTAGGCTTGTCAGAGTTTCTCATTTTGGACAGAAAAGCAAGATATAAAATGTCAAAATAAACAAAAAATAATGCATAAACAAGTAATCATGCCTGCTTCCAAATGTCTCTGATGCTGAGGATTGGGTTAATCCTATTGAGAATGTAACATTCAGGAAGGCTAAAGTGGCTCTGGCACAGATTCAGGAAAGACACAAAAGTGGTGAAACCCATGCAGCTGACTTTCAAGTAAACATGTTTACATTTGTAGTGAAAAAGTATTTTATTGTATATATTCATGCCAATACTATTGTAACCTTAGTGTTCCACTGCTGCTTTTTCTTTTTCCTGTATCACAGTCAATATTTAATTTTAAATCTCTGTATTATTTGTGGGGTCCACCACATTTTACTATTAAAATGTTTAATAGTGCAGGACAGGGACTATGTGAAGTTCTGTTTCTGAAAGCTTTCTGGAGAGGCAGTTCACTTTTCCCCCTCAGAACTCTGTTGCCCTCTCTTACTCTGAGTGTGTGTGTCTGTGTGTCTGTGTGTGGGGACAGAGAGAGAGAGAGATTGGCTGTGACTGTCTGTGACTAGGTGAACAATTCCCAAGATGTCACTCAACCCAGCAGCTTGCCACTTTGGGTATGGGACGGTATGGAAACAAAGCAGTATATAAAATAAACAAAGAAATAATTTTACTTCCTGCACTCTTGTCCGCTCTCCTCAGGCCACAGTGCCATTCTGGAAGGTGCCCTATTCATGCATGTGTAAGTCCCGGCCCACATTGGCTCAGTGGAAAGAGTATTTGCAAGGGGAGGCAGGATACATAGGCTTGAGCGGCTCAGGGTGATGCACCGTCAGCTTCCCTAAGGTAAAAGTCCACTTTCTACAGGTCTTTATGACAACAACACTTTCCTATGAAAAGGAAGAAATACAGCAAGGCTCTGCTCCCCTTTTCCAGAAATCATCAGAACTGCCCATGCAGGTCATATGTTGTGTATTTTCTCTCTCTCTCTCTCTTTTTTTTAGCAATGAGTCCACCCCCCTCTCTTCCGAGTTTTATCTCATGAAGTTCCATCTGCTTCCTATACTACCAGAGTTCCAGTTGTCTTAATTTTTAATATAACATGAAAACTCTTTCTCTAGGTATCTTAAAAGACATTTCAGCTAAACAGCCTTTCCTCTCTTGAAAGTTCTTACAGGTACTTTTCAGGTGGTCTCTTTGTTGCCATTGCACTGTCAGCCTTGCACACTCTGGATCTTCTTTTGTTCTCTTCAGCCCTTCCCAAGACTCTCTGAGCGCCCCTACAGAAGCCTTGGCCTTCCCCTTCTGTGACTTCGGACACCCTCCTTTTTAAAGATGTGAAGGCCCAATGCCCCCCCTCCCTCCCAAATTCAGAAATAAAAATCTGTGTTTTTCCCAAAGCCGTATTCCCTCCCCCACAAAAATGAAAAATGGATTATATGATACTTACTTTCAGAATGATGAATAAGAAATTTAAGAGAAGGTATTCTGATGCACATCATTTCTAAACACTATGTGGCAGTTTTTTAGGTAAGACTATTACAGAATCTCACAGTATTGCTATTGCTGATTTCCTTTTCTCAGTTTTTTTTCATAGGAAGGGGTGGTTTATATCTGCTTAGCACTATGGTAAACTAAAAGAGACAAAATAATTTTCTTTGCTTCATTAATATTAATTTCTTCTGCTTTTTTTTGGCCTACTTATCATTAAATTGACAAAACTAAAGAGGTTCCTTATAGTCCAGGTATTTCTTACAGTTCAAAACCTTATAGCTCCATTTTAACAAACAAACAAATAAATAGAATTTAAAAGAGTAAATTATTTTCTGAATAAACTATTTTAAACCTATCAACTATGATAACTGTATGGCAAACCAAGTTACACCTATTTCATGTTTCTAAAATAATAAAGTGACTTCAGTTTGTAAAATGTATTAATATGACATTTTTGAGGGGGGCATATCCATTTTTTCTCCTGAAAAAAATCTGAAAAAAAATGCCACAGCTTCAAAATTTCCAGAAATTTTGCATCTCTACATCCTATTTCTCTTCTGGCCTTGCTGGCTGCTTGCTTCTAATTTTGAACTGGCATTTATAAGGAAGCAGTGCATGGAGGAATAGATTGTACAGTAGAAGTAACAGGTGTATGAAGCAGATAGCTATCTTAGGGCTATATATGTTCAGCAGAGATTATGTTCAATAACGTAATAGGGCTTTTATGCCTTTTTGCCTTCTAGGCCTAATGGTCCTGCCTTCCTGCATGGCTTCAGTTTAAAAAGTCTTCACTGACTCTTCCACTATCAATGGTATTTTTCTGAACATTTGTGCAGTTTTCAATCACTGACTTCCAAAGGGTTTTCCACTCTCAGCCTGTAAGGGGCAGCATCCTACCGTAATCAGCGGCTGTTTCTCTCTTTCACTGTTCTGGTTGTAACACACCCTTTCTTTGCTGTCTTATTTCCCTCCCCAAATGCTGCTTTGTCTGAAAGTGAGAAGCCAGTAGGAGCTGCATTTCAGCAGTTCGTACTGAACAAAAAGGGTTCGCTTCTCAGCCCCTTCCGACTTTGTCTCTCCCCACCTCCAGCTGGCAGTAATAGGTTTGCCCCACTAGAGGGCAGCCTGCATTCATGACTCTTAACTGCCTTGCCAGCTAACCATATTAAGCTATGATTAAGAGCTAAGCCGGACGTACAGATCAGTCTTCAAATCACTCCTACTCATAAGATGAGGAGAATGGAAACTAAACTGCAAAATATTGTTTTTGTGCTAATGCAATACAGATTTTACAGGGTTCTGCATCGTGGCATTGCATGAAAAGTCTTAACTGAGTGATGTTGCATGGCCAGCGTTCACAGTACTAAACCTTTTGATGAGCAGTGGTCTAATTTTATAAAAGTCAGTGAATAAACCTTGTGTTTACTCAGCAATAAGGGCCCTTCTGAGTTCTATGTGCTTACTCTTTAAGTAAGTGTGCACAGGATTGCAGCCTTGTAAGAGGAATCGTTGCAGCCAGAGCTGCAGTATTTTTGTAACGCAACAGCAAGCCCAATGGCACACAGGTGCAGGAAGAAGTGCTTATGAAGCCATGCTTATTAAAATGTGGATATGTGCGGAGCATTCCTAGCAATACAGGCTCCACCCAGCAATCATGTTGTTGTGCACCGATGGCATTTCACATCAGTCATGCATAGTAGCCAGCAGTCAACATTTGGCAAAGGCTAAGTGCCATCACCCAGCCCATACAGACACCCTCCCTCCCTCTGACAACAGCCAGAATGGGACCACCGTATGCTAAGGAGCGCTGGCCACAAATGCCAGGGCTTTCTGCAGAGAAGGACTCAGACATTCCTGAGAGGATGCATAAAGACCGCCTGCAAACAGACAGATTACATGGGAAGGGAAGGACTGGCATTCCAGTCACATCAGCCAGCCAGCTTCTAGCCCAGAGGGCGTGAATGGGACCCCCTGAGGGCCCCCATGAGATCAGGCCATGTCCTACAGTGGAGCAAACACTCCCACACATAGACTCAGTAGAACGCCCTTTCAACAGTACTCTTGTATCACTGCCTAGTGATGTGGGCAAGCATTTTTGCAAGGCCGAAGGGAGGCCACATACTCAAAGAAGAACCAGACTCAAAAGATACCCATTGGAAAACAGTACTAGGACCTTCTTGATAGCTCAATGAAAGCGAGAGATAAAGAGTGAGCGAGCGAGCGAGCGAGCATAGAGTGGCAGGAAAAGGAAGACGTGAATTTGAGTCCTATAATGTAACCTGTGTTCTTCACTTATGTGGGGGAAGCTTATGTGCCTTTCAGTGGGAAGTGGCTATAAGGAGTGCTGACAGTATCTATAAGTTGCCATCACTGCCAAAAATAAGCAAAGAGTTGTTTAGTCTGCCTTTTCTGTCAAACTCCTTTTTCAGAAACAAGATAATTTAATTATCCATAGAGGAATATATCTGGACTGAAAAGGATGGATGGCTCTGGGGAAGCAACGGAAGCCTGCTCAACCTTAAAGGCTAACCAGATTCTTACACTAGGAGCTTTTGTGCACAGTAGCCCATTTCATCAGATGCTATAGACCACAAAAGTAAGGTGCTTAACAACCCTTTGTTTTTGCAGCAACAGACTAACATGATTATTCCTTTGTAAACTGTACTGCTCGGAAAGGTTCGTTTTTGTACTGCTGGCAGATTACAATTACTTTTCATAAAGGTGGAGAGGAACTCATGAAAGAAGGCCAGAGTTTTAGCTATGATGAGACCTCCAGGTCAAATTAGGCCCAGAAATGGAGACCCTCTTTGAGAAGCCTATTAAAATAGTTTGGAGAATGGCTCTTAAGGCCCTTGAGCAGTCCCACTGCTCAGGTGAAGATGGGGTGTAGCCGTGAGCATTGTCTTTGATGGGAAGTGGCTTTGCAACCAAACATAAACCCGTACTACGATGACTTCTTTGGGGGAAAGAATAATTGCAAGTTTAATAATGTCCTGAGACTTGTTGCAGTTTATCAAATAATGTTCTGAGATTCTATTGTAATGCGTAGGGTATTGGTTTACAAGAAAAGAAATATAAGGTCAAATTCTGCTGGGTCAGGAAGTTCACTCAGTAGCCTTGGCCAGGTAACAAGCTCCTAGTGCACTGTTCCTTTTAGAACACGTGTGATGCTGAGGTGCCTGTGTGAATTCTTTGGAGGAAGGTTGGGATACCACTGTAATGAGTAAACAGACTGGTCAAACTCAGAAGGAGAAGATAATAGTGAGTTGTGGGTGAGGTTAAATGAAGAACATCAAGCAAGAAAGTTTGATTCACAGCTGATAAAAGGTGGTTGTAAGCCAGGACTTGTAAGTTACTGTGCCTTCTATAAAGATTCAAGTCATTGGGAATGTCAAGGATTAACAAACAAGAGGCAATTATCCTGTTACAACTGCATATCTGATTTATATGGAAAAGTTAACACAAGCAGCAGGCACAAGCAGTGAGGTTGTGACCTGTAAACCCTTAATGAGAGAACTGAAAGTAAATACAAAGGGGATAGAGACACCTTTTGAGGCTATGTCTTCACAGCACTTATTTTGAGTTAGTAAATGTGCTCCTTAGTTTGATTCCCACAGTTCACACACATTGCCTAGTTTCTTGCTCATTCATGTAGGTGATGTGATAGAGGACCGTCTTGATACAGGACCAGCCAGGACTTTGAATGTTGCACGGCAGGCTTCCCACTGGCAGATTAGTCCAGGAGAACATGGCACCTTCTTTTTCTGATGGGACTCTTCAGGACTTTTGTCATGGTATTGCTAAGTCAGGTGCGTGGGGGTGAGTGACAGAATTAGTTTGTAGTACTTTAGAGGCAAGAGATGCTGTTTCTAAGGCTGCTTATGTCTGTTTTCTCTGCCAAAGCAGCAGGCAGGCCGCTGTTTGACTTGTGGCATGTGGTGGAGTGGGAGTGATTTTTTTCTTGCCAGCACGTTGGCTGTTGGAACGTGTTCCCTTCCTCAGCTCAGCGCAGAAGTTCAGGAAGAGAAACTGAGTGTTTGTGTGTACTGTCTATGTTGCAGGTCTTACTTTGATGAGAGTCAGAGTGTTCTCTTCAGATTCCAGAGTAGAATGTGTAGGTGGGTGGTGAGGCTGTTGTGAGTCTTTGTAATAGTTATTCATCTTTTCAAAACTTGAGATTTGCCTGGGATGAACAGGAAGAAGCAGAAGAGACTGTCTCATATACAGCATAACCTCAAGGGTTTTTAAAAAATCTCTTTTTGGCTTTAAATCATCTTTCTAAGCAACGAGACGAATCCAGCATCTCACTTGCCTTTGTCAGACAGCTCGGTCTAACTAAGAAAAGCCCACCTGCTTCTGAGTAGTGCTTACAAAACTGAGAAGAAAGTACAAGTAGGAGTTCAAGATAATGACAGAGAGGTTTGGGTGTTATTATGTCTGAAGTCATTGTGGAGCAGGATAAGTTCAGCCCAAGAGACTAGAAATTCAAGACCTGGAAATATATCTCAGTTTTCTTTTCCCCATCTTTATCAGGTTATTTTCAAGATGGCAATGTGGTTAATTCACTGTGATCTTTTGTGCTGTTTGCAATACAATGATAATCTGAAATAATACATACAGAGGTCAGAACACCAAAACTCTCTTATACTTTATGAATATTTCTTAACTTGTTCTTCTGGAGGTAATTCTTGTTTGCCACAGTCAAGCAAATTTACAGAGGATAGGGCACTATGAAAAGTTATTAGCTATTATAGCTATATTTTGTGTTCTTGGCCATACAGATTTTGGGGCAAAGCACATTTGGTGTGGGTGATTCATTGTCCTAACTCCTGACTTCCTCCTCCTTCACTTTGAAGCATCATTGAGGGACTCCAGTTTTGATCAGAGCTGTGGAAATGAGAACTGGTACTTAATCCTTTCCCTTATTTTTAAATATATATCCTAACTTTCCACCAAGAATGATGTGCCCTCCATGAACTGTTATGTTCTCAGTGGGGGAAAATATATCTGCCTCTTTTCCCACTAAGTGGCATAGGAGAATCATGGGGAGAAGAGTAAACACTTCCCCTCTTCTAATGCCGCTGCACTAGTAAAATATTCTGCATGGTTACTTTACAACAACAAATACCCATCACCAAGAATGTATATTGGGAGATCTGATAACAGGTCTCTTACCTGATGTCTGTTTTGGCCTTGTGTTCAAGATACTCTTGAAGGTCAATAGAGGGAAGGCCATTACTTATGTATGTTCTGTGTCACTTATCAGCTTGTAGAGATAATCTTTGTGACACCTGCTGAAAAGAAAACACTGCCCCAAATGGGCTTTCGGTGTGATTTGATGAATAGCTGGCCAGGCTAGGCCAGCAGCTATTCAGAAGCTTACTTTAGGGTCACCCAGATGTACCATTATTGAATATAAATTGCTGTTCTGGCATTGGAAAAGAGGGGAACAGTTTTAATTCTAAAAAAAAGTACATTGCAGGGCTTTTGCGAGAAAATGGTCAATACAGTTTTCACTTTGCCACTTTTGTGATTGTATGGACTTAAATGTGTAGACAGTTTTCACAGTGCAAGAGGAAAAGTTGAGCTTCAGTGACACAGGGCTGACCGGATGACAGATTTTGAGTGATACCAGAAGAAGTCGAAATGGCTCTTTGCTTGTTTTGGAGGAACAGGGCATCACAAGGCCCTTAGTTCTAATAAACATCACAGTGTTTGTCCAAACCAAGTGTGACAACGGAAATTTCTAATTGAAACATTCGATATTTTGGTGTTAAAGGCATGAGAGCCATGTTCAAATTTCACCAGAATAACAAACCTGAATCAGGAAGATGTTAAGTTTTCCTCCCTGTCTTTTTTCTGATCTCAGTTAGTTCCAAACTGATGCTGGATCAACTGGAGATGGGGCTCAGCAGCTTAATAGAAACTCTCCTTAAAAAGCCCCTGTCCCAGTCCTATCAAAGTGCACATTCATGCTTTCTAAAATAAAACTTAAAAAGTTTGGGACAGTCCTTCACTGTGCCATCTACAGTTTGGCCCTCACACATTTGAAAAGGAGCCAGATGTGGAATGAGCACAGCATGCGCTCACACGTTTCAGAGAGGCCTGAATGGGGGAAAGGCAACAACTCTGTATTCCAGGGAAATGATCCCTCACTCAGAATTTCTCTCTCATGTGGTCATAATTAGCCAATGGAAAAATCACTTTCTCAAATTCTCCTAGAATGAGTGGCGCATTTATCCCTCCCAAGAGGATATGGAATGCCACTGAATTAGTGTTTCTTTCCACTCTTCATGGGGGCATTCTGATAGCCACTGCCTATAAGGAAAACACTAGCAAGCCCTGTATGGAAATAGCAAGCCTGCAAGAACAGGAGAACATGATGAGACTAATAGCCAAAAAGGCCTTTGGGAATCTGACTGGTAGAAGCAAATTAATAATCCCAGTGAACACTCCAAGGATAGTCCTGGGGTGAATCTGACCTCCTCCTAAAGACACATGGCATTCTGCACTGATTTTGATTAGCACTTTTAGACAGCTAAGGTCTGTTAAAACAGCTATCTTTCCTTCTCAGTGTATTCCAATTGTTGCTGTCCCTGGAACTAATTACTTAGGAGTCACAGGAAGAAATACTACATCATCTCAACATATTTAGCCATTGTTCTGTCACTTGAAGCCAGCATGGTTTCCTTAGCAATGTCTTCCTCCCACAGTTTCCTGTTCCCACATGCTACACTAGACAGAGGCACTGTGTACAGCAGTATAAGTATCCAAATGCATAAGCAGATCTGCAATCTCTAAAGTCAGTTATATGTATTCCAAATTTAAAATAAGGCAAGCAGGAGAAAGCAGCTCACATCTGAGAAACTGTTAAGATTCCTACAGGGTTTGTAAAGCCAACATATCCATGCAAAGGGGAATAGAATAAATCAAATTCTGGTCATAGCACCAATTTCAAAATGTTCTATTTCTCCCCCAGGACTGTTTTAACTTGTTAACTTTTTGGACTGGAACACCAGTTTGTGAAAGTGTGAGAGAACCAAATAGATGCTATAATTGCTTGCATAGTTTGATCTCTCCCAAACACAATAGCCTTTAATTGTAGCCTACAAACATCAGACTTGTTTTCAACCTCCATACACCATCCCAGAACAGACAAATTTCATGGAGAATCTAAACTAACCACCTACCATTGCACAAATCTACAACTAATGCAACCCTGGGAAGTGGCCCTCCAAATTCTGTTTAAAAACCTCCAATGAAAGGAGCTCCACTACTTTCCAAGACTGCCTATTCCATGGTCAAACAGGTCTTCACATTAGGAGTTCTTAACTGGAATCTCCTTTCTTGTAATTTGCATCCAGCAGTTTGGCTTCTACCGGGGAGCAGCAAAAACCAAGACTGCTCTTATCTTTCACATGACAGGCCCCCCGGATATTTAAAGATAGTTATCCTCTTTCAATATCTGAGAAATTCAGATAAACGGCTTCCGTCTACGTATTTTGTTGACATCACCCTAGAACTTTGTCTCATATGTTTATTGTTCTGGGAGACTGCACCAGGATTAAAAAGATCCTGATGTTAACATGCAAATTATATATCTAGAGTCTGTGATCTATATTTCTTACTATAATGAAATTAATAGAGGTTGTCCCATCTGTGAACGAACAAACAATGGAAGCTCCAGAGAAATGAAATCAACATCCTAAAACAAGCAATCTGTGAAGGGTAGTTTAATTCAGCCAAATTAAACCTGTGAATAGAAATATGGCCGAATCCTGAAGCAACTTCACTTCAAGACAGATCAGCAGATTTAAGCAGCACCAGGCACTTCTCACAACCTCTTTCGTTCTGGCAATGTGATTTCGCTTGAGATGCCTGGCTTTCATAATCCTTCATCAATCACCCCAAATTCATTGAAAAAGCCAGGAATTTAAGAGAAAGGTTCTATTTATGCTTAGAGCCAAACTTCTGAATTTCTTGTTTAATGTCAACCAAAGTAAACCAGAACTCACTGTCCTTTGTGTTCTTTACATGTACCCTGTAACTGCCTCACATTTTTTTAGCCCTTTCTCAAGAAGCATCCTTCATGTAAACTTTTCAGACAGATACTCTGTTGCATCACCCAAAGAGTCTCCAGGGTTCACCAGGCATGCTGACCATTTCTTACAGTCAGCTTCCATATCCCATCCTTTCTTCTGGGGCCAGGTCCTTATTTCTAGGCCCAGAACATTCCTCTCTTCTTATGCTATCCTACTGCCTGGCCTCCCAGGGAGAGCTTCACACTCTTTGAAGCACCCAATGCAACATTTAGGCAACTGCCATTCCAGTGGTTCTGCCAATCTGCACTCCACGCATTGTGAGAAAGCACAGTATTGAGGCTGTGAACATTTTGTGCGTCACCTGGAGAAGTTGTGCCTCACAGCTGAAGCAAACAATAGAACTGCTTAGGGGTATTAGTTTTAAGCTCTGGGGTTTACCTTTCCTACGAGCTAATAGTCAAGGATGTTGGCCTAGGTTTCTACAAAGCTGAAGGTAAATATTTATTTATTTATTTATTTGGAATATTTATGACTCACCTTTCAGCCAAAAGGGCTCCCAAAGCAACTTACAAATTCGTCTGACATTTAGCTTCCTTCTTTTATTTTCTACCACAAAGTTTCCTCATTTCTGCCCGTGTTTAACTTCTTCCCTGCTCTTGTCAGGATCCAACATAGACGTTGTTACTGCTTCACCATTACTCATTCCAAGTTCTGTTTTTGCAAGAGCATTTTGCGCCATGTAGGGCTCAGAGATCCCCTACTGTCACTTTTATCAGACTTGGCCTCTTGGGACAAAACCCATTGCAGGTTTGAGGTCAGAAGGATGAACTTTTATTGAATACAAGTAATTATTCTAGCATTGGACAAGAGCAATGAATTGAGAGGTTTAAAACTAAGGCCGTTTCTGCACTATACTGTTATAGTGCTGTTGTTCAACATCCTATGGAATCCTGGGATTTGCAGTTTAGGGAGAGACGTTTAGAATTCTTAGCCAGAGAGATCTTTAACCTCAGTAAACTACAAACCTCGGAATTCCACAGGATGTTGAAAGTGCAATAATAGCACTATAACAGTGTAGGGCAGAAATGGCCCTAGAAAAAAGTGCCTGTCAGGGCCATCTGGTCTGCATTCATATCCAGACTTAGGTCTTGCTTTGTTGTGACTTCATGACCCAAGTCTTGCAGAAGCCAAGGTAGCCCCTCATTTCTACAAATTTCCAAGTGATCACAAACTGCTGCCTTTCTCCCCAGCCAGAGGGAACTGCAGAATATCTTCCTCCATTTTCTCCCTTTTCTTTTTCTTTTATTAATTTATTGACATCTTCATATGTTGCTTTTCCTCCCAAAAGAGCAGTCAGTTAAAGCTGTCTACAAAATTTCTACGTGAGGAGTCACTCAAAGCTGCCTTCAAAATGTTGAAACAATTAAATAATCATTGATCAAAACATATCTTATAACAAGAGAAAAACAGCAGCAAAAGCATAAACAGAGAGCTGGTGTGAGTTTGGTGGCTCTGTAAGTTAGCAATATCAGGCTGCCTCCTTCTGGGACAGTGGTTCTCAACCTGTGGGTCCCCAGATGTTTGTGGACTTCAGCTCCCAGAAGCCCCAGCCACTATGGTCAATGCTCAGGGCTTCTGGGAGTTGAAGTCCAAAAACATCTGGGGACCCACAGGTTGAGAACCACTGTTCTGGGAGATCTGATGTAAAAGTAGGGGAAGGAAGGGGTGGGGTGGTCACGCAACCAGGAAGCCAGCTGCGGGATGAAGGAGCAGCGAAGAGAGGGCACCCCCACCTCCGCGATAAGGTAACATGCAGAAAAGGCCCAGGAATGGTGGTGCGCAAGCGCGAGCCACACGCTTGCGTGCTCCTGCCCTCTATTCAGAAGGGACTGAAATTGCTCCCCTTCTCCTTTACCGGGGGAACCTCCTGTCTGATGGGCCAGTTTGGGGGGGCGGCGGCAGCACGGGGGGCAGGCCCCCTCCTCGCCATGGCCCCTGCCCCACTAGCCATGGAGGGGGGCGCTGCGGAATGGCCAGGGGGCCGCAAGGTGGTGCTTTTCTGGGGGGGCGAGCTGCGCCTGATGCAAAAGACAAAGGCGCTGGGATTCCTCCCCCCGGCCCGGGTCGACACTCTGGAAACTTTGCCCACACTGCCCCCCCCAGCGGAAACGAGAGCGAAGTAGAAGCAGAGCCTGGGGGGGTTCTCGGACTTTTTCTTGGGGGAGATGCACAGCTCCTCTTTCCCTCTCTGCCCACCCCCCCGTCCCTGGCCGGCGAGGCGGCCTTTGCCGGGTGGGGGAGGCATTGTAAATAATAAATAAATAATTTTATGGTTGGGGGTCACCACAACATGAGGAACTGTATTAAAGGGTCGTGGCACTAGAAAGGTTGAGAACCACTGCTATAGATTCACTTAATTATCACTATTCATACTCAACTTGCATTAGTCTGTTAAAGGTGGAAG
Source organism: Iguana delicatissima (assembly GCA_948472985.1). Taxonomy (NCBI): domain Eukaryota; kingdom Metazoa; phylum Chordata; class Lepidosauria; order Squamata; family Iguanidae; genus Iguana; species Iguana delicatissima. The sequence continues at coordinate 242,577 of CAOKZL010000228.1, forward strand.
TACTACAGGAAACAACACTCAATTTGCAGCAATTAGAAGACGTGTTACCAGTTTATGATAATGTTCCATAATGGTATACACTGGATACCTTAACAGTATCAAAATTTGTAAGTTTAATCTTTAGAAGAGATAAACTCTTGTTTCCAGAAAATCACAGTGAAGGAATGTGATCAAAATACTTGAGAGAGTCCAACTTATGGCAAGTGAGTAGACAATTAGTGAGACTAATTTTAAAATAAGCATCTTTCAGCACTAAAAATCTGTTGTGGCAGAAATGAAGCCTTCTGTAATGGACAAATATCTCTGGAAGGAGCCATGTTGTGGAAGGGTGGCATAAGTTTTTCATGAACAAGAGCCCACTAAGTCTGGTCTGTTACAGCAAAAACAAGAAAAAAAATTGGCTGCCCTTCTAGAAGTGGCTTTAAAATTGGTTGTTTCTCACTTTTGTTTCTCCAGATAAATTTCCCCTCTTGTGGTTTAAGGTATTGAATCCTCTACAAGGAATGCCATATCTCTCCCTGATCCTAAACAAGTTTAACAGACACAGAAATGTCAAAACAAAACAAAACAAAACACCCATTTAGCCAAGGCTGTGTGTATGTGTATGAATGTGTGTGTGAGAAAGAGAGGGATTAAGTTGGGAATGAAATCCTTTAGAAATATGTTCTCAGGCCTTGAAAGTATATGTGGTCAAGCAGTCCCATTAGTTATTCATTGAAAATGTAGTTGCTGGCCAAAATTTTGATCCCATGGGAGTGATGGGAAGGGAAGAAGGGGGACTACCAATGGTAAAAACACGAAAATGTCCATTTCTGTGACTCTTGCTTTCCTGCTTAATATTCCAAATAAATTCTGCATACAGTTGAGATAAGAAAGATCTTCTCATTATGCCCTACAGGCTGGTTCTGTGGATTTTGTTGGCATTTTTCAGATAAAATGTGCAAGTGTTTTCTGTGTCCTGTGACAACTTTGATAAGAGCTAAGGCTCCAGATGTACAATAATGGCACTCTCTTTCCAGCCCTTTTTAACTGTCTGAATAAAGCAACCCTCCTTTTTTATTGGGCAGGAAGGAAATCAATTAAAATGTCAGAGCTGTAATCAGTGTGACTGGAAACCCAGAGTGCCCTTTCTCTCCCTTCATTCAGAGATCCCCTAGAGCACTTGTTAGTTTGATATCAGCCATCACAGAAAATTAAAATGATATGGCTGGCTGGCTTTTTGGCTGAAACTTGTGTTTAAAAATACATGCATCAATATTGAAGCCTTTGCCTAAATTACTCAAACTGGAATTCTGCTCTCCTTTTGCCCCTCCCTGCCCACTTTTAAACTTGGCAGAAATTTAGATTCCTGCCTTCTGCACATGCTAGATTGAACTTAAGAATTTAAGAATCATAATTTAAAATGAAGGAAGCAAAGCTGACCTTTCAACATTCATATGCTGAGAAAAGCAAGGATATACAAAAAGTCATAATGGATAAAGTGTAGCTCAGGTTTTTAAAAACCATGACATGATAAATACCACTGAAGAACAAAGATCTCCTTCACTTGATGCTGCAGTGTTTTGTTTGTTTGTTTGTTTGTTTACATGATATGAGTTTGGGGACTGAAATCCTCAGAGTGGATAGTGCTTCTTTGTTACTTCAAAAGATGCCTTAGATACCTTATCATTAAGTAATTTATAGGACAATCTAAAGACCAATCAACTTTAAAAGAGGCAATGCAATATCATTTATACGTGAATATGGTAAAATTGTTTCTATATTACATCTAGATTTCTGACTGTTCCCTGCTGATATCATTATTGAAGAGGGTGGAATTTAGGAATGAAATGATTAATCCATATAGAGCCAGCACAGTGTAGTAGTTTGAGTGTTGGACTAAGACTGGAGACTCGGGTTCAGATCCCCACTCAGCCAGTGGAAACCCACTGGCTGACATTGGGTAAGTCACAATCTCCCAGCCTCAGAAACAAAGCCTGTTTGAGCAAATCTAGCCAAGAAAACCTCATGATAGGTTTACCTTTGGGTCTCCATAAGTTGGAAACAATTTGAAGGTATACAACAACAACAATGATTAATCCACAGAACCTCGACTAGACCATATTTATTTCCTCCTGAAGGAAATAGCATGGTGCATGTATAATCAGTTTTGTGCTCTTTCTGATAAAAGCTTGTATGTTGGAGTATATTGAAGTGGTGAGAGCCCTGAGCTTTCAGGAGTTGTATTTTAAACAACTGCAATCATCACCAGGAATGGGAGCTATTTGTAAGAGCATTTCTATTAGATTGTTTTCCCAACTTCTGTGTTATATGAAGACTGAATCCTATCATTTGTCCTAACTAAAATGTAATGATTTACTGAAGTGTTGACCCATTTATTCAAGAGTGTACTCAATGACTCTGTCTAGGACTACCAGTAGAATTCTGACTGAAATCTCTTTTGTTGAGTCAGATTTGGTGGTCTGAAATCTGTACATGTGTTTGTCTTTTGATGTCACTTTAGTTGGATCTGAAATGTTTTAGATTAGGAAGATCCATTGTCTCAAAGCTCCATTTTAAGCATGGAGCTAATCATGTCACATTTGAGTCAATCATGCCCTCCTCTCCTAAGCTAACTTATCTTGTCCAGATATAATCATAAATTGAGATATCCCCAGATGTACTGTATACAGAGTATATTATATAGAAAATACGATTGGATGTAGGGGAAGCAAATGTGAAAACTGGAGGAAGAACTATCAACAATTTAAGATGTGCATGTGGTACCATATCCCTAGAAGAAAATAATGAAGGCTTGGATCAATTTTTGAGCAATATCGGAGAAGAAACTGCAAAAGCAGGGTTACATTTGAACACCAGGAAAATAACAATAGTGACTTCAGTTAATTTGCATAATTTTAAATGGATGATCAAGATATTGAAATCGCTAATGATTTTTGTATAACTTAGCCCAGTCAAACAGAGCTTCTAATGATGAAATCAGAAGATGACTTAGGCTTGGAAGAGCAGCTATGAAGGAATTAGATAAGAACCTCAAGTGTAAAGATATATAATTGAAAATTAAAGGCAGGAACATCCATGCTATATTAGTTCCAATTTCTATATGTTTTTGTGAAAGCTGGACATTGAAGAAAGCTGACAGAAAGAGAATTATCTGAAATGTGGTGCTGGGGGAGCACCACAAAGACAAATAGGTTGAAAAGCAAATCCGTTTTCACTAGAAGCTGAAATGATTAATCTGAGGCTATCATACCTTGGTCATACCATGAGATGATATGACTTATTGGAAAAAGCGGTAATAGTGAAACTAAAGACAGTAGGAAAAGGGAAAGTCCATGTTGAAAGTAGATTGACTCAGTCAATGATGTCATGGCTCTAAGTCTGCAAGACCTGAGCAGAGCTGCTAACAGGGTCTTCTCTAAGTCTCTCATTTACAGATTCACTATAATCCTTTGATAGTATGTGAAACAACAACTAACATAATCATCTAGAAGGAATGTCATGATGCAAATATGAGTCTTCTGTTTTGTAAAAAGAAAAATCTGTGTTTGTTTTTTTCTTCCCATATAGTTCCAGACTAATGAAGCATTTTTTAATCTTTCTTTCAGAATGTTGACTTTTTATAGAAATCATTAGCAGTTTGTGCCATGCTGAATGTAACAGTGGAAGCATATAAAGGAATCTTATAGTATCTATGAGACTAAGTCAGTGGTTCTCAACCTGTGGGTCCCCAGATGTTTGTGGACTTCAGCTCCCAGAAGCCCCAGCCACTATGGTCAATGCTCAGGGCTTCTGGGAGCTGAAGTCCAAAAACATCTGGGGACCCACAGGTTGAGAACCACTGGACTAAGTGAAAGAAAGAGGTTGTGATGTAAGCTTTCATAGACTCAGGCCATTTCTGCATTATCCTATTACAGTATGACCCCCCCATATCCGCGGGGGTTGGTTCCAGACCACCCTGCAGATATGGAAATCTGCGGATATTACCGAACGCTCCGGGCCCAATTGCAGTAGGCCCTGGGCCTGCGGCTGGAGGCGAGATCCCGCACTGCCTGCTGTTTTCCCGCTGGGTGCCACGGCAATCGGGCTGAGGGCCTGCAGGTGTTGAAGCGATTTGCTGAGGGCCTGCAGGTGCCACAGTGATCGGGCCCTGGGCCTGCGGCCGCCACAGCAATCAGGCTCTGGGCTTGTGGCCGCAGTGGTAATTGGGCCCTGGGCCTACGGCTACCACAGCAATCAGATCGAGGGCCTGTGGGCGCCAAGGTAATTGGATTGAGGGCCTGCGGGTGCTGTGGCGATCAGACTGAGGGGATGCTGCAGCTATTGGACTGAGGGCCTGCAGCGATTGGAGCAAGGGCCTGTGGCCGCCGCAACAACCAGGCCCTGGGCCTGCAGGCGCTGTGGTGATTGGGCTCTGGGCCTGCAGGCACTGCGGCAATTGGGCTGAGGGCCTGTGGGTGCCATGGCGATTGGGCCCTGGGCCTACATCTGGAGGCAGGAAAACAGCGGGCAGCGCGATCTCACACTGCCCACTGTTTTCTTGCCAGGTGCCGTGGCAATTGGACCCTGGGCCTGCGGACACAGCGACGATCGGGCTCTGGGCCTATGGCTGTTTTCAACTGCGGATAACTGTATCCACGGATTGTGAATCTGCGGATATGGGGGTCGTACTGTATAGTGCCATTATTCCTCTTTCAACATCCTATGGAATCCTGGGCCAAAGGCCCCTCCCGAAACTGCAAACCCTAGGATTCCATAAGATGTTGAAAGCAGAATAATGGCACTATAACAGGCTAGTGTGGAAATGACCTCAGTCTATGGACAGGGAGGGGAACATGAATACAGTTGTTCCTCAACTTTCACGGATTCAGCTTTTGCAAATTCGCCTGTTTGCAAGTTTTTAAGGTGTGGCTTAATTAGCAGTGTTGCTATAAAGTGGCAAGTCAGAGATCAGACCTCGGTTTGAAAAAAAGATTTTCTTTATTATTTCTCCTTGCTAGCAAGCAGCACCGGTCGGGATCACTCCCAAAGAAACTGGCCCTGCCTCTTAGATTGTTCAAGCCTTTATACATTCCAACAGACGTGTCATACAAGCGGCATAAGTTTCGTTTCTCCCATACCATGAACAATGAGCTACCCTTCTCCGGCTTGCCTTGAATTGTTGCATCTGATTTGTTACATTTCTACTGCAAAAGGGAAAGCAAGGTTACAATTCAGCGTTTACAGAGTTCCATTGTTTTCATCAAGCACAGGGAAAGGCTGTATCTGCAAAGACAATTTTTCTGCTTTTTCCCACTCCTTGTGGTCATCAGGCCTGACCCACTTCATATCTTCCCTTTTATGCTGAATTCGTTTAGCAGTTCAAGCATAATTACTTTGTTTGTGCCATCAGAGCATACACTGCAGCCTTTCCCTCTATTGCTCTATGCAGTGTAGATTGAAAACACCTTAATATGCATGGTACTAGTATGCAAACTAGACATCCCATTATTAATACAAAGCACAATCCTACAAACAGTGTTTTGAGCCACGCCAAGTTAGGCAGCCACGAAGTTAGCCACGCCCACAAATCTGATGACTGTGAATAGGATTTTCTAATGGCTGCAACTACAGAATATATGTGTTTCACTTTAATCTCTACCACTCCAGTCTCATTTACATAATGGCAACAGGTTGTGCTTAACCAAACGCACAGACCCCCTTCTCGACTGAGGAGGTAATCTAAAGCTATTTTATGTTGGGCTACGACAGAGGCCAATGAATCTACCTCTTGCTGTATAGCACTGAGCCCCTTTGCTGTGGAATTTGCTAGAAGCTCCAACTGAGCTGATAGGCGTCGTATTTGCCTTACATTTAGAGCCACCCCTGCCATGGGAAACATTATAGCTCCACACCTTTCCCCTTCAGTCAGGTACGTATCAGCAGAATCATACCCACGGCTTTTATCATAAGCTCTTTTCATTCTTGCCCAGCCAAACTGTCTGTCCCACGCCTCCATTGGCTAGTGTACTGGGTGGAAAGTGATACCTGCAATGGCGAAACTCCCAAGGGTACAGGTACTATTCCAGGCCGGGAGTAAAGCTTTTCCGGCCCATGATCCACACATCCAGTACACTCCTGGTGGCAACCCATAAGTCCATCTTCCTGCATGTCCCCCAACCTCCTCCTGGAGGTTCACCAGTATGGACTGCCCTCTTCCATTGCCCTACAATTGAAGGAAATTATCTCCAATACTACAATCAAATGGGAAGGTCATCTTGGGATATTGCCGTGAGCACTTCTGGTGAGGGGTATCAGTGAGCTCTAGTGTCAGGTTACAATTAGGATAATCTCCTAGGGGAATTCTTGAGATTCTGTGTCTTTGATTTCCTCCTTTTCCGGATGTCACATAATACTCCTCTGGAGATGTATTATGTCGCCTTATACACAAAGGGGCCAAGGGTATTTTCTCTTCTCTACTCAGTATGAACTGCCCAGAATCCCTCAAAGGTGGTTTTTTCAGGTTCTCCTTATTTTCCTGATAGAATGCACCTTCCCAAGTATATGTATACACACTACAGTTATTCCACTCCGTCAGATTCAGGGTTCCTACTGGCATTACTGGCCATCCCTGCATTTGTGAACTTGGCCCATGAGAACATACCCAACAATTACTAACATCCAGAGTTCTCAATATCTGATTGACCAGCTGATGGAATCGATTCATCTCCCAGCCTCCTTGGCTCGGCATCGCTCCCATCAGCAATATCAATCCCCATATCCTCATATTGTTTACGGAAACACTGTTCTATGAGACACAGCAGAATTTCAAATCCCCCTATGGCTAATCCAGCCCCTAATATTGTATCCAGTATCATCTCCCACATTCAGGATCTGGCCATACGTAGAGCGGTACGTGTCCTTGGTCGCAACTGCAGTAGGGACCAGCCCCGATTCTTTTTTCCTCTCCAGGTGGAGATCCGACCGTGCGCAGGGTGTCTGGCTCTCAAGAGTAGAGACACAAACAGGGTCTAGTCTTGATCTTCTTACTGCTTTCTAGTGATTCTCAGCCTCAAAGGTTGCCCTGTGATTGGGGCAGCAGTCCAGTCAGTATTTGCCCTTTTTATTCTAATGTAATGTACCCAAGGCTTCAGTCCAGCTACCTTCACAGCAATGGGGGTTGTTAAAATAACCCGGTAGGGTCCCCTCCACCCGGACCAAGTGGTTCCCCTTTCCAGTCTTTCACTCATACTTCATCTCCTGGTTGGAAGGGGTGCACCTGTGTCTGTAAAGAGGGGAGACGCTGTTCTAATGTATGTTTCTTCATCTTGCTCAGGGCTTTCCCTAACGCCTTAACTTCCTCCTGTAGAGTTAGGTTTCCCAATTCTTTTGTGTCACCTCTTAGTCCATTCAAAATAGTAGGGGGTCGCCCATACATCAACTCAAAGGGGACAACCCCGTAATTCGATGTGGTGTGCATCGCACCCTTAGGAGAGCTATGGGTAGAATCTCGGGCCACTTTAGCCTCGTTTCTTGACATAATTTGGATAATTGAGTCTTCAGAGTCTGATTCATCCTTTCCACTTTTCCTGAACTTTGGGGTCTGTAAGCACAGTGTAGTTTCCAAGTGATTCCCAGTGTTGTTGTTAACTCCTTTATGACCTTGTGCACAAAGGAGGGTCCATTGTCTGATCCTATATGAAGGGGTACCCCATGTCTGGGTACAATGTCTCTTAGCAGAGCCCGTACAACTTCTCTTGTTTTTTCAGTGCGGGTGGGATAAGCCTCTACTCACCCAGCGTAGATACAAACAAAGACTAGGAGATAACGATAGGCTCCAGCTCAGGGTAATTCAGTGAAACCTACCACCAGTGACTCCAAGGGGCTATTCCCTTGATACTGTCGCCCTTCCAGCATCCTTGGTCCTTGTTGGGGATTGGTTTTGGCACACAACTGACATCTGGAGGAGGCTTGGGCAGCAAATCCGTGCAGCCCATCAAGGTACACTTCCTTCTCTAACAACTGGGCTAAAGCCATCTTCTCTAGATGAGTGGCTTCATTTGCCTTCTGAATCACTGACCATCCCAAATGCCGTGGCAAATAAATTCTCCTATCTGGCAGCCTCCACCACCCATCATTTCCTTTGACTGCTTTTAGGTCTTGCCTTGCTAATTCATCCTCTTCCTTGGAATAGATTGGACTCATTTCTTTCAAAGATACTTAGAGTAGTGGAGCCATATGGAGGTTCTCTGCATGTTCCTTTTGCATACCTTCCTCAGCCGCTGCTTTTGCTGCTTGATCCGCCTTCCGATTTCCCTTGGCTACTGGATCACCTCCCTTTTGGTGTCCTCGGCAGTGAATTACAGCCACTCTCTTTGGGATCCAGACTACGCGGAGCAGCTCTTCTATCTCTTTTCCATACTTTATATTTTGCCCTGCTGAATTTATCAAACCTTTTTCCTTGTGCAAAGCTCCATGGGAATGCAGGGTAATAAATGCATACTTTGAATCGGTGTAAATATTCACAGTGAGTCCCTCTGCTAATTCACGGGCTCGGATGAGGGCTATGAGCTCTGCTTTCTGAGCTGAAGTTCCATGTGGCAGTGGTCTGGCTTCTACTACTTTTTCCTCAGTCACCACCGCATATCTGGCCAATCCCACACAAAACTACTTCCTTCAGTATAGTACGTGACACCTGGGTGTGGCCATGGAGTATCCCAAAGGTCCAGATGGCTGGAGTATACTTCATCCATTGTTTGAATGCAATCATGCTGGAGGTCTTCTGTCTCCACAGGGAGTAGTGTAGCTGGGTTCAAGGTAGTGGTAGTCTCAAGTTGAATCCGAGGATTTTCACATAACATTCCTTGATACCTTAACATCCGACTATTGGTAAACCAATAGTTCCCTTTATACTCCATCAAGGTGGTAACTGCATGGGGTACTCTGACAGTTAACATCTGTCCTAGTGTTAATTTGTCTGCCTCCTTGACTAGTAGTGCCGTGGCTGCAATGGCTCGTAGACATCCTGGCCATCCTTGAGCCACAGGATCCAAGTGCTTTGAAAGATAGGCCACAGATCGCTGCCATGATCCTAACTGCTGGTTTAAAATTCCCACAGCCACGTTCTTTCTTTCATCCACATAGAGGACAAATGGTTTGGTAACATCTGGCAATCCCAACGCTGAGGCTTCCATCAGGGCCTTCTTTATCTGTAACCACACTGCCTTTTGTTCCTTTCCCCACTGAAACCGTGCAGCTTCTGGTCCCTTAGTTGCCTCATACAAGGGTTTTGCTCATCACAGCACAATTAGGGATCCAAATCCAACAAAATCCAGCCGCACCCAAGAATTCATGGACGATCTTCTGGTTCTGAGGTTCTGGGAGTGTGCACACTGTCTCCTTTCTTTCTGGTCCTAAAGCACGCTTCCCTTGGGAAACTTGATATCCCAGATAATGTACTTCCGTTTGGCATAGCTGCGCTTTCTTCCTAGATACCTTATACCCAGCTTCCCACAAAAGGTGGAGCAACTCATCAGTCCCTTTTCGGCATTCTTCTTCACCTACAACATAAGGTCATAACATACAACATAAGGTCACCTACAACATAAGGCTAACATAAGGTCATCCACATATTGCAACAAGACTCTTCGCTCCGGTTCTGATGGAAATCGCTGCAGATCTTGACTCAATGATTCCCCAAAGATTGTGGGCGAGTTCTTCCACCCTTGCACCAAGCGGTTACATTTCTACTGCAAAAGGGAAAGCAAGATCACAATTCAGTGTTTACAGAGTTCCATTGTTTTCGTCAAGCACAGGGAATGGCTGCATCTGCAAAGACAATTTTTCTGCTTTTTCCCACTCCTTGAGGTCATCAAGCCTGACCCACTTCAGCTATAGGTGTAGGTGGTGATAGTACTGTACTGTAATGAAAAGGAGTGGCTCCCAAAGGCTGCTAGCTCTGTCTTCCTCCCTCCTCCTCCTCCTCCTCCTCCTGCCCTTTCCTCACTCCCCCTACTAACCTATCTCATTTTGGCTCCACCAGACTCCACTTGGCACCTGCCTCTCTGCAGTCTGCTCTGCAAGAGTGGGGATCATGAAGTACTGTCCAAAAAGCAACTTGTGCACATGGAAGTCAATAACTGTGCTCCCCAGAAACAGGGATCATGAAGCACTATCCAAAATGGGAGTTTGGCCCATGGATGTCAATATTTCTGCTCCTTGGAAGTGGGAATCATGAAGAACTATCCAAAAAAGGGACTTGTGCACATGGAAATCAATAACTCTGCTCCCCAGAACTGGAATGGGAGTTTGGCCCATGGATGTCAATATTTCTGCTCCTTGGAAGTGGGAATCATGAAGAACTATCCAAAAAAAGGACTTGTGCACATGGAAATCAATAACTCTGCTCCCCAGAACTGGAAGATCATGAAGTACTGTCCAAAAAAGCACTTGTTCACATGGAAGTCAACAACTCTGCCTCCCAGAAGCTGGGATCACAAAGCACTGTCCAAACAGAAATATTTTTGTTTTGGAAATATTTTCATGTTTGGCAGGAAGGGAGAATGAGCTGCCATTGCCATGAGCAGCCTGGCCCTGCAAGGATCTAAGTTCTTATTTTCTAGGGAAAGGTTTAGAGGCCAGTGGAGATGACAAAGGTCTTGGGGAGGGGGTCTCAGAGTGAGGCAGAGGCATTGTTATGCCGACAACAGCTGCTACAAAAATCTTCTTAAGTGTCACCATCCTTCTCTTCCTTCTTCTCAAGAAGGCTAAGATACTGAAAGAGATTTTTGCAGCAGCAGTCTTTAGTATGCATGTTTGGGTGCCTCGAGATTTGTGCGTTTTTTTTTTTTTACTTTGGCTGGGATTCTATGCCTCTACCTTTGCAGAAGTAGAGTGATAAAAATACAGAATGCGTGTAAGGTGATGGAGACAACTACAGTTGAAACAGAACTGGTCACCCCCATAACCATACCCACATGTTTCGCATTTTTTTTACTGTTCCCACTCCCCACCACATTGGTTGATATAAAAGTCTGCACAGGTGACTCACTCCATGCCTCTGATGAAATTGATTGAGTCTACAAAAGCGTATGCTGCAAACTTATTTCTCCCGGTTATTCTCAAAAATGCTACAAGATCCGTTTGTATATTGATGCAGGTTAACATGGCTGTGTCTTTGAATGTAACAGCGTAAGACTGACCATAGAGTTTAGAAAGGTGCAGATTCCAGCAGTTGGACTCAATCTAGTTCCTGCAGGGATCTGTTTCTCTTAATTGCTAGTCCGTGTTGTGGCAGTGTTGAGTCAGCTTGTGAAATTCATCTGCACAAACCAGGCCAATTGTAACCATAGTCTTAGCTTTATGGGACATGCTTTTCCATTGGTTAGGGTAAGAGTACAGTCCTATGGACACTTACTTGGCAAATAACACTTTCACCCTGAGCCCCATGGTGTTCATTTTAAGCATGGGAGTCTCATCACTGTGCTGTTTTTCTGAGCTGAGATACTGGTACCTTAAAGGAAGTTTGTAATGTTCTTGCTCATTGTCCTTTGTAACCACAGGCAGTTACATAATGTTCTTGGTCATTTTCTTGTCTAGTGAGTTATAAACTAAGTGGGATGCTTTGAGGCACAGTACTTCTCTAAAAATATTTTAGACTAAATTAAATTATATCTTTAGCACTGTTGCTTTTTGGCAACAGTGCCCCCTTTCCTCTTGCTTCCTTGGGCCTCTTATTTGGGGGCTCTTGCTCAACAGTGCCACTTAGTTTCAGCTCCAAAGAAAACAGAGGGGTTCTGGAAAAGATGACATTGTACTGAAGGAAGAATGCTCTTTTCCAGCTGTCTCGGAAGTAATCTCAAACAATAGAAAAGAGGTTGCAGTCCAGGCTGGAACATTGTCTCCAGCAATCAACTTTTTTTTTTGTGAAGCTTGTCTAATCTCTCACAGCCATCCGGCGTCATGATCTTCCTCTTCTCCCCACCAAGCTCATCATTTCCTATTTGTGTAATGGGGGTCATGTGTTTTGTGTTGTGGCCTTCAAGCATCTTTCATTGGGATGAAACTCTATCAAGTGAGCAAATGTTAATTCATTGTGACAGCTTTACCTCTCACTCTAGCTTTTTGGTGGCATGCACTGAATGGCTCCAGTAAGGGCCCTTAAGAATTGTTAGCTCTAGGCTTTGCTTGCAAATTAATCAGTTTGGTTAGCAACAGCTATCATATTGTATGTACAAATTCTTAAACTCAGCATTATCAGGTTCTATAGATGATGATATTTCTCTGGGGCTGGGAGAATCAAAGACCTCAGTGTGTTTCACTTTCCAGAAATTCTGGAAATCCATAGGGCATCCTGTAGTGGAAAATGATCTTTCCAGCTCCACCACAAATCTCTGTGCTAGAACCTGATAATGCTGAGTTTAAGAACTTGTACATACAATATGATTGCTGTTGCTATAACTTGTCTCCATACTCACTTCATGTACACCAACTTGTTACACAGATCAGACAGATGGATGTCACAACAGGTGACTTGCTGTTGCAGTGGTGGGTCTGAGGTTACATGAAGAAAATTGTCTGCTTGAGATGGCAAACTGGTATGCAGGAAGGATTTGTCATATGTGGAAAGCTATCATAAGGCATGATTTAAACATCTATTAGGTGTGGATGCTTTTGCTCCAGACATTATTACTTTGTAGAAATACTTTTGAGCTAAATGCCTAGGGTTTAGTTTTTGACAATAGAATGATGTATCCTTTGTCATGGCTCTTGTAGACCAGTCTTACCACTGCTCATTGAGAGAAAAAGAACATGTAACATGAATAGCTGTTCTGGTACAATTTTCTGATTGTTCTGTTGTGTTAGTGCAATGCACATTTGCAAATTACTACTTTGGTACCATGTCCTATGTATATGATAGCTTCTACTTCTTACTATGTAGAACAAAGAATAGAAGTGGACTCCCATTTCTGTGCTATGTGTTGAGTTTTTTTTAAAGCAAATGTCATCTAAGAAATATGGATGGTAATGGACTTTTGTCAAAGCATTTTGGAAGACAATGCTAACAATCTCCAACAGATATACCCTCTTTATTTGCTTATTGACACTTTCAAATAGCAATAGAATGTCAGTGAAACGGGACTTATCTTTGCAGGATCCTGGAGAGAAGTGACTAGCGGGGTTGTCCTGGGCCCAGTGCTGTTGAACATCTTCATCAATGACTTGGATAAAGGAGTGGAGGGCATGCTGATCAAATCTGCAGATGACACCAAATTGGGTGGGGTTGCTAATATGTCAGAGGACAGGATCAAAATTCAAAATGACCTTGACAGCTTGGAGAGCTGGGCCAAAGATAACAAAATGAATTTCAACAGAGAGAAATGTAAGGTCCTACACTTCAGCATCAAAAATGGAATGCACAAATATAGGATAGGGGACATGTGGCTGGATAACAGTACATGTGAGAGGAATCTAGGAGTCTTGGTGGACCACAAGCTGAATTTGAGTCAGCAGTGTGATGCAGCAGCCAAGAAAGCTAATGTGATTCTTGGTTGCATTAATAGGAGTATGGTGTCTAGATCAAGGGAAGCATTAATAGGAGTATGGTGTCTAGATCAAGGGCAGAACTCTATTCTGCTTTGGTTAGATCTCATCTGGAATACTGTGTCCAATTCTGGGTACCTCATTTTAGGAAGGATATTCACAAGCTGGAGTGTGTCCAGAGGACGGCGACCAAAATGGTGAAGGGTCTGGAAGCCATGCCCTATGAGGAGCGGCTTAGGGAGCTGGGCATGTTTAGTCTGCAGAAGAGAAGGTTAAGAGGGGCCATGATAGCCATGTTTAAATATTTGAAGGGGTGTCATGTTGAGGAGGGAGCGGGCTTGTTTTCTGCCGCTGCAGAGACTAGGACAAGGAGCAATGGATTCAAGCTGCAGGAAAGGAGATTCTACCTGAACTTCAGGAAGAACTTCCTGATGGTCAGAGCTGTCCAGCAGTGGAATATGGTGGAGTCTCCTTCTTTGGAAGTTTTTAAGCAGAGGCTGGATGGCCATCTGTTGGGAATGCTTTGATGTGTGTTCCTGCATGGCAGGGAGCTGGACTGGATGGCCCCTGTGGTCTCTTCCAACTGTATGATTCTAGGACTTGCCACTCTGTATGCCTAATATTTTTTCTTTAAAAACACTCTCCATCAACTAATCCAAAAGAGGTATTAGATAAACTACTCTGTAATTTGCTGAATCCTCTAGTATCCATTTTTATTTTTGCCAGAAGAACTTCTCTCCTTGTAGACCATTGACACCTCTTGGATGGATACACCTTGAGTCCTGTTCATGAGAGAAAAGTGAGATATAAATAAAATGATTGATTGATACCAGCTGTACCTAGTGACCTCATGTTTTTAATTTGTCAGTTACTTCTCTAGAGCTTCTTGTCAACACAATTTGCCTCCTCTACTCAGACTCTCAATTTTGCTTTATGTTCTAATAATTATGTCAACCAAATACAAATGAAAGTTGACTGAGGCTGCTGTCAGGTTTACTTCAGCTGTGCATGACGTGAGGCCTTTTGCATGGATGAAATGGAATTCCAGTGGTTTTCCCGCAACTAATGCCAACCTGAAGGATTTAAAAGGGGGGGGGCACATCTTTTTGTTCACTTACTGGTGCTGGCTTCTGTTTCCAATGTCACAAACATAACTCGGGTAGAGAAGGAAAGGGTTCTGGATTTTGCCTTATGCACCATATAATAATATTAGTGTCGTTTCAGTGTATAAACTAAGGGCTTAAAAGTCATGTGGCTACTGGTCACTTGCCTTCATGTCATTTTACATACTTGGACCTATAGTTCCTTTTCCTATTTTCCATTTTGATTTGTGATTTGGTTTTACTTCCTTAATCAGGTATGTGTGTGTGTGTGCGTGTGCATGTGTGCATGCATATGCATGTGTGATTCATATGCTGCACATAGCTCCTGAGTGCTTTTTGCTACCCTTAGGCTTCCCTGCACCACAAAAAGTGATAAACAGATTACTATCAAATTATCATCCCCAAATGACAGAGAACAGTCAGGCCTGGACTGATAGTTTACCCATACACAAATGCACTAGCCCAGGCATCAAAATATGAAAAACAGCCTTTAGTGAAATCAGAAGTATAAACAAGAAGTCACTTATGGTTTTGTTTTCATCCAAAGATTGGCAAAAATGGAGCCTGGTGTGGGGGTGAAAATTGGCCTCTGAACATACTGCGGTTGCCCACCCTTGCCTAATGTAACATGCTGAACTTTCCCATTCACTGTACGTACTTATGCAGGTATTCATACAATCTGCTGCAGAAAGGAAGAACAGATGCTGAGCTGCCATTTGTTCCTTAGAAATTGCCAGTTGCTACAGCAGGAGTTTTTGTATATAAAGAATTCAGTTTAATCTGATCTGGACTTTAGCCCAGAGTGAACAAATGCAAGAGGAAACTTGAGTGTTCCTCCAGCAATTATGAGAACAACTGAAGATGAAATACGGTTTCCGTAAACCTCAGTATGGATTTTGTCTTGTTCATAGTGAAGAAGGGCAGCCAAGAGAAAACGTGCTGGCTACATAAAGTGTCTTTCTTCTATGTGTCCCATATAAGATGGAACTGCATCTTTTTCTTTCCCTTTCTTCTGCTCTCTGACTGTAGATAAGCAAATGAAATAGAGTGGTGTGTGTGGATTGTTCAGGGCATTTTCCTGACTGATGCAAAGGACAAGTTAACACCCTTTTCCATTTATAGAAGTTGATCTGGACCAGCAATTGCCATACCTTCATCTTTTGGCTGGCATGCTCAAGTGGAATGGCCAAGTGGGTGTTGCGTGTGACCTTAATGTCTGGCCTGAAGCAGTTGCATCACTCTGCCTATTGGTAGGGCCATCACTGATTTTCTGGTTACCAAGCACTTTTTCGGAAATTGCTGTGCAATCTTTGCACAATTGGGACTATTACACTAATCCAAAATTAAATAATGTTCTTGATCCTTATTTCGATAGCATGTTTCAATGGGTACTTGACCAGTTATTTATTTTAGCATAATTGTAAATTCTCGAGAAGGCTGGATGTAATCAGTGGTTCTTCCATTTGTTTTTACTAAGTGGAAATGAGCGAGAAAATGTTTCTTGCCCAGTTTGTATCAGTTTTGCCCTATATACTGTGTATGTGTGTGTATGTGTGCACATGCAAGTTACAGAGATAGGTTTACAGAGATAGGTGCCTAATCTATAGGTGTGCCTAATCACACCTTTTCACAGTTCCATCCTCTGAGATTGCTTAGAAGCATTTATTGTTGACACACTTATTTCTGCAGAATGGTATTGATATTCAGCTGGAATATTTTTCCAGTTGAATGTAGCAAAGGGAGTAAAAATTAGTCAGAAAGGAGGTACTGCAACATTTAAACATGCATTTATTAGTACTATATATTGACAAACATAGTGCTGAACAGTGTCTGTCTGTTCAGCATTAAATATGTGGGGGGAAGCATTTTTTTTAAAAAACAAAGCCAGTGATGGACCTCTAATCTGGAGGGTTTACCACATATGCTGAAAAAGTATGGTCTTTGCAAATTCTGAAGCAAATTGACCTCCTGGACTGTTGTGAGGATTGGAACTTAATTAGTCATCGTTTGACTTCCTCAATATTTCAGTCCTGTTTTTGACCTGCAGAAGTATCAAAAAGCTTAAAATGATTTTTCTGAGGAGGAGGGAAGACGGAATAGAGGGAGGGAGCATTTAGAAATGAATATTTAATTGCATATTTTCTTGAGGAGTAAAAGCAAATGCCACGTTCATATTGAAACAGGGTGAGACAGACTTAGAAGTGAACAAATATACAAATAATGTGGACTAGAAATAGACTGATTTGTCCATGTGTACCAAGGCCAAAAGTTAAATCCTGCATTGCTGGATATGTAATTTGACACCTAAATGGAAGCAACAGTCATGGTATCTGTGCTTTTTCCCTGTTTTCACCCGACAGGATTCTGTGCAACATTAATTGGGTAAAATCCTATTCAAACTAAATGTCTCCAAGTGTCCTAATCTCCTCTCTCAGAAAAAGATAATGATTTTGCTCATTTTAAACCTTGATATATTTACATGCATTTCAAATTTTAAAGGGCTGGTAGCCTGCATTTGACAATCTGTGGTTGGGCTGAGAGGTAAAGATTTTGGGCCAATTAAATTATGGGTTATTGAAGTGACAATGAGCTATATGTCTATGTGCTACCTTCTTGTCCTGCCATTTCCTACTTCCATGCCCAGCTTTAGGGGTTGTTAAACCACAGTTTCCCAGTATATACATGGAAGGAATTTGGTGCTATCAGCACTATGACTTAACAAAAACCAAAACTGGATGTGTGAGTGGAAAAGAGGGAGTGATCAGATATACAGCGTGAGTGATTGGTTTGAGGTCATTTTATCTGATCTGTTCTTCTGTGGGAGAGCTGCTGTGTTTGTAAGTGTTGACAATACATACGCATAATGACCAGATGAAAAGTGTACTAATTTTTAACCAAGAGGAGTATGTGCAGTGGGTTTTCATTCAAGAATGCATTGGCTGTGGCAATTTCTACAAGGCAGTTTAAATTTTTAATGGAGGTCAACATACTTTCAGATGTAATTGTAGGTAGTAATACAAAGGATGCAAATTACATCACTTTGTAAGAAATGATACAAAAAATATCAGGGTTGACTGAAAACAGCTATTTTAACTTTCCAAAATGATTATGTGATGCACTCCTTTTAAATGTACTTGTTTTTGATAGACAACTTTGACAGACCATTTTGCCTAGTGTGTATAGTTTTTAAATGTTAAATACAGGTGCCTGAAATATGTTTCTCTTGGGGACATAGTGTAGGAGTAAAAATGTTTCTGAGTAAGTTTTTCATGCTGTAAAACAAAACCAGAAGCCAAAAAAAAAAAAAGACTCTCATGCCATAGGGACGATTAGAGAATTCTATTAAACAGCTTTATGACTCAAAGCATGGCTTGATAGAATATTCCTGTCTTATGCTCAGGCTTAACCTGCTTTCTTTGCAATGCCAAAGAACATACTTAACAGCACTGATTAAAACTGACCCCCCTCCTTGACTTTGCATAGAGAGGAACAGTCCATCCATTTATTTATACCCTGCCTTTTTTCCACACTGGAATTAAAGGCAACTTAAAAACACAGAAAGAGACAATAAAAACGCATATGGTTAAAAACTTATGAAAGTTGAGATTAAAACTGTATTAATCAAACAACAGAATCAAACCCATTTAAGGGATTACTTTAAAACAAAGTTGTTTTTTTTAAAAAAAAGCATGATAGAAGCCTTTGTCTTATTAACAATCTTTTGTACAAATCTGTGAGCTTCCTTTGCCTTCCTTGTACTTAGAACTATTACATAGAGAGCACCTTCTGCCAAACATTGATTTCTGAATATATCTTATAAGGAACTTGCAATGTTTGAAATCTTTTTGCAGTTCTGAATATGCACTATATTTGGTTGGTCTGAGGCTAGAGAATGTAATCTAGGGATGGGCCAACCGAATCTTCGAATCCTGGGTAAGGATTCGAGATTCCCAAGTCTGAATCCCTGTCCCAAAATAGGCAAACAGAATCTTTCGAATCCACCAACCAAATAGATTGTTGGAGACCGGGAAACCAGAGAGACTGGGATGCCTGAAAACTTGGGAGGCCAGACATACAAGGAAACATAGTAAGTAGGTGAGTTTTTTCATTGGAGTAATAATGGCCTTTGCTAACAATTTCAGAAATTACACCTGGGGTTGTATTGTAAGATATTTAAATTAAACATTTAATATTTAAGTTCAGTACTTGACTGGAAGCTACAGGCTTGAGATTTCAAGGACAGCTGAAACTTTCCTTTGCATAGCTCCCTTGCAAACCTCTTTCAGACACAATTCTGGAGTTTGGAGTTTTACAAGTTGTCGCAGCCTTCTCTGCCAATGTGTGCTGGTGCATCATCAGACTACAAACCCCAGGATGCCAGAAAGAGCTATGCAAAGAATAGACAGTTTTGACCTGGATTATCTCTGTACTGTAGTATGTGGCCCTGTTTACACAGACAGGAAAATATGGGCTTAATCCACATTTTCCTGCCTGTGTAGAAAGGGCCTTCATGTCATTTTCAATCTGGAGAGATCCTGAGGCAAAACTATGAAAATTGTCTCAGCCAGATTTCTTCAGAGGGAGGTTTGCCTTTGCGTAGGCTTTTGCTAAGGTTGAGAGAGAGTGTCTTGCCCAAGATTATCCTTTCCCTTGCTTTTTAAACTCTTTTTTTAAAAAAGAATTCAAAAGATTTAAGATTTGTGACATTCGTATTCCCAGAACCTTCCAGGGATCCAGATCTGGATTTGGATTCAGAAAATTCTGGATTCGTCCCATCCGTAGTGTAATTCAAGCAACTCATAATAATATGTGCAATTGGGAAGCCCTGCACATCCAGCCAAAATTGCTTGAACAGCTGAGATTTGGGACTAAATGACTCTATACTCTATTGTAATGCTCCTTGTTAAGTCCAAATTGTGTCTTTGGGAGATGGCTGTGGCAGTACCTGTGAACTGGACAAGCAGAAAATCTTTCACTCATCAGGCTTCTAATATACTGTTACTACTATCCTGGTACTATAGGTTTTCCACCTAATTATTAGAAAACTATTAAATCTCTTTCCTCTCCTGCTTTCCTTAAAGCCAGACCATACCAACATGAGAGAGTATTTCAGAAAAGGTAAATCTCTAGCCCACTAACATGGATTAGTGTTATCATTTTTCTTATAATTTTGTTTTTGCCAAGTGATCACAGATATTGGGGAGAAGGAAGTCACAAGATCATTGTTTACTCATTTGTATTTTTAAAAAATGTTGCTAATGAGCTAGTGAGTCTCTATCAGAGAATGGCAATGTGTGGCCTCAAGACATTGTTGGATTGTATTTCTTAGCATTCTTCACCACTGGCTGTACTTGGTTGTCTTGATGGGAGTTGTAGCCCGACACTATCTAGAAGGTAACACTCCTGGTCCATGTCATGCGTGACCTAAGTGGCAGCACCAACAGGGGCTTCTTCTGGCTTGCCTGTCCTGGAGCTCTGGGGAACCTGTATGTCTGGATGTGGCTTGTAGTCAGACCAGAATTCCACTGCTGACTGCTCTAAGGAGATGGCAAAGTCTCTTTCCGCACTCAGCTATTATAGTGCAATCCTGGAGTTTGCAGTTTAGGAAGAGGCCTCCGTCTCTCTAAACTGCAAACCCCAGGTCCATAGGATGTTGAAAGTGGAATAATAGCACTATAATAGTCCAGTTCGGAAATGGCTGAAATGCTTTGTTGTTGTGTACCTTGAATTGTTTCCAACTTATGGCAATGCTAAGGTGAACCTATTATGGTGTTTTCTTGGCAAGGTTTGCTCAGAGGGAGTTTGCTATTGCCTTATTTTAGGAGTCTGAGTGCATCTTGCACAAGGTCACCCTGCAGGCTTCCAGCTGGCTTGCAACAAAGTGCTGAGGGACCCTATTTAATACATAGGACTTGACTCGTGAAAGTCCATAAAAGCTTAGCTACTGGTATTTGATGTAATTGTGCTTAGTTCCTTATTTCTAAATTAGTGGATATGGTAACTATAATGTATATGGTAACTATAAATTAAAAATAGTGGTGATAGAGTTTGATCACATCATTGATTAATGAGGCTACTCCCATCATATTACAAGCCACCTGAAGCAGAAGGAGGATATCTAAGAGCTGAGAGCTGAGAAGTTCACTCTGTAGAAATGGATGTACTAGGCCAGTGGTTCTCAACCTGTGCTAGATGTGGTTCACTCCAGACCTTGACTTGACATGTGGCATTTCAGGCCTCCCAGAAGCCTTGAGCCATTGACCATAGTGGCTTAGGCTGGCTTCACAGGAGCTGAGAGTCCACGAAACAAACAGTGGGAAGCTCCCCCCAGTTGTGCAGAACCAGCTGGAGCACTCGAGCTATTTAAATGCTTGGAAAAGGCGTTTATGTTTTTGGATCTGAGATTCTCAAAGTCACTCCCATGGAAACCAGATTATTTGTAGTTCCAGAATCACTTTCCAAGGTCTGGAAACCACAACAGAGAATAGTTCAACTGTTATCAACACTGAGATTTTTGAAACTTGAAGCAGTGTTGGAACTCCACCCCATCTTGCTTGTGGCAGTCTAGGAGACTAAAGAGCTGGAGCACCTGGAGCTATTTAAATATCCCAAACCAGGAGCAGGTTATGCATTTTGAGCTGGCATCTGAAGATCTGCTCACAGTCATCTGGTTTTCTAAACATTGTTCTGTCCAAAATTAGATGATTGCTACATTCTGTGATAAGCAGACCCACAAAGGACATGGGTAGTTGTTTATTCTGGTTTTTTTTTTAACAAACTCTGTAGCCAGTGGGGAATCTCTAAGTTCTTCTAAATGTATATGGTAACTATAAATTTGATTGTAGGATACCACATGCACAATTATATATCACAGGATGTAGCAAGATCATTTATTTAATGAGGATGGGAGGAGATTCTAATCATAGTTGAAGAAAAAGACTGGACAAAGCCAGTCTTCTAGCTCTTAAAATATGTTGCTTCTTCCAAAATTTGAGTCTACATTTTACAGTTCTGAGGCTGTAGTGTTAAGCATTCTTGCCAAGAAGCAATTTCCACAGAAAGAGAGCTTACAAATGTTACTTTTTGGACTACAGGTATGTCTCACCTAATGGAGTACATTTGTTCCCAGGCATTCTTTCTTAGACAGCAAACAGTGTCCTGAGGTAGACAGAGAAACATAATACAGGACATACCCAACACTAGAAACCTATAATGGCATGGACAAGATAAAGTCCATAAGCTATAATTGCCCTACCAAGGCTTCTCCAGCCTAGCCCCTGGACAGCTCTGGAAGTGAGGAGGTGTGTAGAGGAACCATTGGAAGACCAGATTGAGATTCTACCTCAAGCTAGCTACTCTTGCAAATTATCAGGACTTCTGTGCAAAGAGAGAATGGTAGTGAGTGGTGTTCATGATCCAAACTGTTAATGAGCTGAACCTTTTTTGGTAATAGGGTTCAGCAGCTTGCACAATGCCTTTAAAGTCTGGACTAAAACCCAGCAAGAATCCACCTGCCCACTGGCGTTGAAGCCACCAACTTTTACTGTTCTTAACTCTTCCGGAACAGGCAGTGGTATCTGCAACTGTCACTGGTAGAATTCTCTGCAGTTCAATCCTAAATAAAATGCCACATCTCTCTCCTTGGGAAATGGATAGGACCTGCTCCAGGAATTATTTCCACTGATGGTGCCAAATAGAGTAAAATATTCCTAATGTTGCTTGTCAATAAGTGTAAATACTGCTGTACTGAAGTGTATTTCTTTGCCCTCTATTTGGCCACATCATGCTATGTATAGGATCACAGTTTGCCCACCAGAGGACAGCGTTTCCAAATATGCTCCATGTTGGGGTGGGCAGACATAAACCAAATCTAGGAGCAATGTTTCCCAATGCTATGTCATTAGATGTTGGACTTCACCTCCCAGAAGCCCCACAGAGCCTGGCCAATGGTCAGGGATTCTGGTTGTTGTAGTCTAACGGCATCTGGGGACTCAGGTTTGGGAGCCATTCCCTAGGAGGGAACATTGAGAGGTTTATCCTGTTAAAATGACCTTTGATCATATACTGGCTAGTCTATCATCAAATTTGAGGCTTTTGGATGGGCTACACTGAATTTTGTGCCATTTTGTTCCTATCATTTGTTATTGGTAGCCTAGTAGCTCCCTTGATTTTGTGGTATGTCTCAGCTGTTCATGTTAAAGAATAGTATATGAACTTAGACATCTGTCTAGCTCTGGAGATAGCCCTGTCTGTTGATAGGATGAGGATTAGTGTTACAGTGCTCTCTTTCTACTTTATGTGGTGATTATATGGCTGTGTATCAGAGAGACAGGCTTCTTGAGCTGGACTGGAATTAGTTTTGAATTAAGCACTAGGAGAAGAGAGTGTTTTTTTTTTTTTTGGTAGCGCTGCATAGCTTGTGTGCCCCTTTCTACAAAGCTGCTGGTGTCCTTTTAAGCTTGTCAAGGCTGCTGTACAGCTTCATGACATTTACAGCTATTTAAGCTCCATTAGGTTTTCATCTGATGAATGTCACATTTAGCAGAGGGTCTTCATGATTCAAGGAGCTCAGGGACAGAGAGACAGATTCTCAGTGCTTTTTGCCAAAATGTAATGTATGATACATAGTCCAAGCATTATTATTTGCATATTGAAAATTCTGTTAAAATGATGAATAGTTCTGTATTAGTCATCTTCCTGGGAACATTTCTGCAACTATTAAAGCAGATGAAGAAATGATATTGAGCCTATAACTTGCACAGAGCCACGCAAGTTGCTCCTAGGCTCAACTCCATCTACTGAATAAAGGAGAAGCGTCACATGGCTTGAAAACGGGGAGACAGCTTGTTTCCAACAACCTCTATACCTAGATCTCTTCCTGATAGATACAGCCTTATTATTCCAGATTTCCCAACTGCATTCCTGCATTCAGACTTGTATCCAAGCCTTCGGTGTAGTTCTTGAAATTAAGCTGGTGGAATGCAAATAGAAATGCATGACCTCAGTGAAGAGAGACTTCATGTAAAATAATGACCTTACCGCCTAAGCTGCAACCAAATCAAGTGGGGCAGAGTATTTTATTCATGCTAGCTTGGAGCTGGTCCGTTAAACAAGAAGTGTTGTCATCTCTCCATTCTCCTTTCCCTGTTTTGTATATTTGCCCTGTCTTCAGCAGATTTCATCACTGCTGGAATTGACAGAACCAAAGCAAAGAAACCTTCATGGTAAGAAAGAGATGATTCGCAATTATTGTGTCAGACTGATCACTTATATAGACCTTCTATGATCTCTCTGTCACTGCATTTTAAGTTTGGGGCCTTCTGAATGTAAATGGTCTCAGAAGAAACTACAGTATCTTCCTTATGCATAGCTACAGATAGAGATGCTATAGATAATCTGGCATATAATTAAAATTTCTCACAGTGGCTTAAAGAAATAATTAAAGCTAATGCATTTACCCGCACCTCAAAATACAAGTGCACAAGAAATGTAAATGTAAATTGCAACACTGTAAACAAAGGTGCATCTACAAAGCCACAACATTGGCATACCAAAGAAAAAGGTCTTGGCACAGTGTCTAAAATTTCTTAGGTGATGCAGTAAGTGAACAACCTTGGAGAGACTTTGTGGAATCAGATAAGAACATGAGCCTTAAGAAGGGATACCTTTTTCTCAGCTAGGCTGTTCATCTGATGGAAGGAACATCTGGAAAAGATCCTCTGATGGAGACCTTAAGGCAGTGGTTCTCAACCTGTGGGTCCCCAGATGTTCGTGGACTTCAGCTCCCAGAAGCCCTGAGCATTGACCATAGTGGCTGGGGCTTCTGGGAGCTGAAGTCCACGAACATCTGGGGACCCACAGGTTGAGAACCACTGCCTTAAGGGGTTAAGATATCCCTGGGAAAACACCTGGCCCTTTTGATCCTAAGGGCTTGAAAGGTTATCCATCGCTTAAATTGTCTCTGGAAATGGAAGCCAATGAAGCTGCTTTGGAACTGGCAGGATGTGTTTTCCAGCCTGCTGTTTGCTGTCAGTAAACTAGCTGCTCTGACCATCTGTGGCACAAAGCAGTGTCCATCAACAAAGGCTGGTGCACCATATAATCTGACAACTGTGAATCATCTTCTGATAACATCCACCTCGGGCTATTCACATGCATGCTGTGGGAGTGGGAGGGGGTTGACTTTGGACACTACTCCGAAGACTGCTTTTGTCTTTTCGCTTGGCTGAAACTCCTACACAACCTCATACTCCCTTAAAAATTGCAGGCAAAAGAACTCCTGAAAGACCTGAACTTCTAAATCCTTTAACTCTGCCACTCTAAACCCAGAAATCACAACTGGAGCTTTCTTCGTGTTGCAGTTTCTGACCCCAGATAGGCAGGACATTCTGCTTTGAGTGCAAAAATTAGCCTCTTCCACAGTTGTCCGTTTTTCCTTTGAACAAATCTATAGTGTTGCAGTCTCAGAAATACTGCATACAGTTTTGGTTGCCACATCTCAAAGATATTGTAGAGCTGTTGAAGATGTAACTAGGGGCGAGTAAAATGATCAGAGATCTGGAGCCAACTTTCCTGTGAGGAAAGATTCATCTGGGCCTTTTTGAAAAGAGATGAGTAATAACAGCCAGAGTGTATAGTGGTTCGAGTGTTGGACTACAGCCCTGGAGATCAGAGTTTGATTCCTCGCTCAGTCATGGAAACCCACTGTGTGACGTCACACATTCTTAGCCCCAGATAGGTTCCCTTTAGGGTCACCATAAGACAGAAACGACTGGAAGGCACACAACAACAAAAGGGAATCATAACACTGGTTCATAGGGAGAAGCTTGTCTCCTTAGTTCATAGTACTAGAACTCTGAATCATCCATTGAAGCTAAATGGAGGAGATTTACCACACTCAAAATTACTTCTTCATACGGCAGTTAGCCATGTCTTGTGCTAGTTAAATAAGCACAAGATATGATGATGGCCATCAATTTAAGAGATCTTTTAAAAGGGGGATTAGAAAAGTCAGTGGAGAAGTCAAATCAAAAACACCAACATATTTTATTATTAGATTTATATCCCACTTTTCCTTCAAAGCGTGTTGGTGTTTAATGGAAATTTACTGGATGGACTTTTGTTTAAGATGAAAACCTTTGATGAAATGCCGCCATCAAAGATGCTTCCTTGAAGTGTTTGAAGTCTGGTGTAGTACACCATCTTCAAAATCCTGCTAGTAAAAACTGTATTGTAAGATTGTAGCACAGCCTTTCTAAATAAATAAAGTCCATATTCTCTTGGGTTCTCTGATTTTTCTACATGTTCTGTGTCCTTAGGGCATTCTGTGATATTCCAGCACTACACCTTGTTCTGTAATCATGCCGATCTGGAAGTTGTTCTTTATTGATTCACAGTATTCTTACTAAAACCAGAAGGCGTTGCAATTTCACTGAGGGCTGCACGTTCAATACAATGAGCACAAATCCCAAGGAAATCCCAAGGCCTGAAATCTCTTTTTTCTACAGAAAGACAAAGTATAACACCATGGGCATAATGATTCTGCAGTGCAGGGGTTCTTTTTGACTGGGCATGTTTGCCAGTGTCTGCTGTTCTTATTATACCTCATGATATGGTGCCTTTTATTTTTTTTAAAAAATATGCCATCCCACATTGCTAAAGTCATAGGAATGGGGGAAACACTTAGGCAAGGCAGGCACATGGCTTCCCCCACTCCCCATAGGGGACTGCTTTGTTTGTGTAGCTTTTCCTGGCCCTGGGTTTCCTGCCTCCATTGAAAATGCTCTCCTTCACGGCAGAACCGAACACACAAAAGCGCCTGGGGACCTGAGCTTTGTAGCGCCCACACCTTAGCTAATGGCTCTTGATTGTAGAGAGCAGCATGTGGGTGTGAGTGGGGAAAGTTAAAACACTTCCACAATGCTTTTTTGCCTTTTTATTTTCAGCCACCTACATGCTAATTGAAAAAGAAACAACTTTGGATAGAAATCATAAGGCTAATGAGTTGGCCCTGAGCTGGATGGAACATGGCACAAGTTCTATAATTAGCCAGATGACAAGTGAATAATTACAGGCGGTTTAAGAGGAAGGGAAGCATTGCAATACTGTTGTAAACAGATGTTATCCAAACATAAATTGAAGACTAAACTGGGGGCATTTCTGTGTTCTTGAAATAGGCCAAACAAGGAAATACCTTATTGATAATTTTCATGCTAGGTATACAGGCGCATCTCAGTTTACAAAGCCTCTAACAAAGAAACTCCTTTTTACAAAGTCTTTTTATGATTGCCTGGTTCTTCTCTCCCCACTTTTTTTTCTCCTTTTTTCATTTTCTGTCTAGCTGAAAGGCTTTTAGCAGCATCAGTGTTGGGAGCACTGTGAAGAAGGATTGGAAAAGCACAGATTTTCAGTGTCAGGTTGCAGCAGCGTGTCTGCAGTAACCAATACACTGAAGTTTAAGGTGGGGAAAACATGGGCGTTACTCTAGCCAATACTAGTGTACCTGTATGGGGCTGCCTATAACAGATAAGGTAAATAGCAGCCCTCTCCAGAATACCATTATAAGCATGCATAAAATAAAAAAGGGGGAGAATAGAAAACCTGCTTTACCAGCTCACCCTCCCTATATGTTAAAAAAGAGCATAGATGTATAGGTTTGCCACCAAAACAGCAATCATAAGAAAACTAGTGAAAGAAAAAAACTATCTCTGGCTGCATTTTGGAAGAAAGTTTCAACTGGTCTCTAGAAGGCTGAAAATAATTTTGTTTACTTGGGCAAGGTTTGAGCTGATTGTTTCATTTCACATGTGCTTATTGTTAGCTTGGATAAAAAGTTTGCTGAAACTAATTGAATTGCTCCTCTTTTTTGTGATGCAGGAACCTATCACTATTCTTTTCATGTTATTTCTGCCTTTGGTATAAAATTTTCTGTTAAAGAACTAATGCCTAGAAGCACATCCAGTTTGTTAACTGAGTTATACTTGTATTTTAAAACACATTCCAAGGTGAGTTTGGTGCTGAAGAAGCACGGGTGTGATTGAAGTCATGTTTAAAAAAAATAGCCTTGATGCTTCTAGTATGCAGGATGCATTGTGCATTTCTTGTAAAACTGCATGTGAATATTTCATACGATTGTTTACATGTAAGCGTTTGTTACCTCCTCCATCTACTGATTGCTCAAAATTGACAATTTGCATGCAATCAGGTGGCTGCTTCTTTCACATTAGTAAGTGAGCAGCTGAGAGATTTTACCATTCAAAAGCAGCAGCATGTCACAGAAATGTGTCTTCTGACAATTTCAAGTGTTCTGAGCAATTCAACAAAGAGGCAATTTAAGATGAAGATTATCCCTGGCTTTGACTTCAGCGGCTTTGCTTAGGCATTACCATATTGACGGACAGTGATGAAGCCTTTGGATACTGTGGAAGCTGTAAGAATAGCATAGATTATAGTATCTTTTTGTCATGAGGATATTTAGGGGCCTTTCTGACAAGATCATTAATGCTTTTGCATGGCCAATATTTAATCTCTAAGAGGATGAAACAAACCTAGAAGTGAGCACAATATAAGCAGAACAGCCAGGCATACAGTCTGGCAACCTTATACCCATTGCACAATTATAAGAACATATGGATGTTGGATGAGACTAAAGACCTACTCAGTTCAATGTTCTGTTCACTTAGTGGCCAATCAGAGGCTTTTGGAAAGCCCACAAGTAAGATGGAAGTGTGACAGCACCTTCCAGCTTACGTTCCTCAGTAAGTGATTTGCTGTGTACCATCAAGTCAGTTTTGACTATGTTGACCCTATCTATGAGAGACTTCTAAGAGCCCTAGCCATCCACTGCTCATGTCTTACAAATTCAAGACTGTGTGTTCTTTTAGTAAATCAATCCATTTCTGATATGGTCTTCATCCTTCCTACTGCCTTCCACTTTTCCCGTACTGTCATCTTTTCTGATTAATCAAATCATCACATGATATATCTAGAGGAGCCTCAGTGAAATCATTTTGGCTTCTAGTGAGAATTCAGATCCATTTGTTTGTGCTTTTGGTGGTCTCTGGTGTCTGCAGAGCCCTCTTTTAGTACCAAATTTTAAATGAGCTGCTTTTTTCTCCTGTCAACTTTCTTTTCTGTTCACATAGTGTTCATATATAGAAATTGGATTTTTAATTATGTATCTTTACACTTGGGGGATCTTGTCTAGTTCATTCATAGCTGTCACAGCTTTTGTCGGATTTCTTGACTATAGTCTCCACTTTGATTAAGGACTGAGCCAAGGTATAAGGTATCTTTAACTGTTTCAGTGTTTTCCTCACCACCTAACTTAGGTAAATGTTCCTCATTTTGTTTTTTTAATATCCATCTGTAGCCCTGTTTTGTACTTTCTTTTCTTTTTAACTTTCACCAGCTGTAATTTCAAGTTTGCTGTCTTCTGCAAGTACTGTAATATAGTTTCATTTCAATATCTATAATTTTTGATGATCCTTTCTCTATTTTTTCACACCTCCTTGCTCTGTGGCAAATTCTGCTTTCCATGTTATATGCTCTGTTTTTAAGTAATACAGATAGGATGATAAAATGCAGCCTTGTCTGACCCTATTGTCTATTGGATACTATTCTGTTTTTCCAGATTCTGTCCAGGCAGTGACTTCTGTTCCTGAGTGTAAGTTCAAGTCATCCTTGTGTAGATATAGTGTAGACTTCATACAATTTTCTGTCCTTGTCCTGCTCACAAGTCAACAAGTGCCCAAGGCAGTGAGTTGTTGGTGTCAGAAGTGGTTGAGTAGTCTGTTCAGTCAGGTCAGTCATGGGTTACCTGAACAAGATGAAGGAAGAAGCACAGTTGTGATCCAGAAGTTGTACTGGCAGGTCAGAAGTCCAGTTACATGAGCCAGTAAAAAGAATAGCCCATGGTCAAGACAAAACAACAATGCGAGAGAATACTGCTAGTCAACCAGATAAGACAGTTGTTTGCGCTAAGGTTGAGAGAAAACTACTGGGATATTTATCAGCAGCTTCTTCAAAGCCACAACTGCCTCATTAGTGCCTAACTGGGTCAGAGTTTGTTATTTAGCTCTCAGGGTCTAGATATGGCAACTCTTGTCCTTTGGCTCCCTAGCTTGTACTCACCAAGACTTTAGTATTACTTTTTCTGTCTTGTCCTTTCTTAATGAAAAGTTACCACCAAGAAGAAAGTGATTATGAAAAATTTAAGTAGCTATTTATATTTCTAGCCCTTTAAACTCAAAGCATGGTAAATCTGGAGGTGTTTGGAGAGTGGTATTCGATGTGAGTGTGAATCTGGAGTCTATGCTGTGTGTAAATGTGTGTGTGTGTGTGTGGTCTCTCTCAGATGAACTAGTCTCCCCTAGTTTGTGGTGTGTAGTCACACCACAAATGCTTATAGCTATAGGACTGTGCAGTATCTAAAATGGAGCATACAATTGTTGAGAGGTACTCTCCTGTACTGCATTTGTACTTAAGGACACCTCCAATTTATTTCCACAGTGCTTGAGAAACAATGTGGAGGAGAAGACGCAAGAATACACTTTTTTTTCCTTTTGCCATACAGAAGTAAACATATAATAGAAAGAAAGGTACTTGACTTCTATCTGTTTCAGCTATTAGATCCTCCCCCTTTCCCCTCAGATGTCTTTATTCCATTGTGCCCATAGTGCAGATGTGGCATTTTTAGACAGCTGTTAGTTCTGAACAGAAAGACACTGAGAACTGTAGAAGCTTGTCAAAGACTGTCAGTGTAAGGATGGGAAATGTTGCTGTTTTTCTTTACAAAAAGTGTCAGACGACCCCTTCTGACCATGGGTGAATGGAGTGCTGATTTCCTATGGGAAAGTAAAGACTTATTCCATTTTTAACCCTTGCTAATTGAAGCCAGGGTGAAATGTGACCCAGGGTTACATAGCTCTAATGTTTTTGCTCTGGGTTGGTTTGGGGGTGGGGAAACTTTATGGAAGGAGTGGAGGAGGATGACAAGAGTGAACTGGGATGGGGATAAGGAGGATAGAACAACAGTTTGATGTTTTTGGCTTTGCTGAGCAGAAAAGTGTTGCTGTTTTTAACAGCAGCTATATGTTGGGAAATTGGGAGGCAGGAAACAGAGATTGCCAACATAAAAGACCACAGTCTTTGCGGAGGCAGACAGATTCTGGAAACTGTATGTCATGAGCGCCACACATGGGATAGATGGTGCCTTTTTGCAAATAGTTTTGCAGAGAACCTGGCCAAAGTCCATGAATATAAATATATTCCCCTCAAGGAATGTATACTAGTAAAAAAGGAAAGATGTCAGACTATTAAGACAAGAAGAGTTGGGATCGAAAGATCAGGAAGAGGAAGGACTGAGAAGATAAATGAGAGGTGGTTAAATCAAGAAAGAGGCAGCAGTGAAGGTACAAAAACGTAGCCTGATGACTGTGATTGAGAAAAGGAACAGAGAATGCCAACCATTCCAAACAATTTCTTTTCATTTATTTATTCAATTTATATCCCACCTTCTTCAAGACACCAAGTGGATTCTATCATTCTTGCGTTTCTTTTTTAAGAGAGTCAGGGATAAAGTTTTAAAAAGAGGTTTCAGGTAGTAAGAGATTGCTGGGACTTACAGTGTAGAGCTTGGACTAGAAAGATGCTGATTCTTTCTGTGATGAAGGAACTGTAGAACAAGCTGTTTTTGAAAAGCTAGCATTCTCTTTGGAGAGATGTTCTTAAACTTATGTCACAAATGGGTCACGTAACAGGTAATAATTATATTGTGCTATAGTAGATCTGTGGTCATAGCCAGCAGGAAAACTTTCTCACGGTGTGCTGAAGGTGACATGGTAAGGACTATCACTGGGATATTCCAAGCTATCTCCCCTGTGTCTTAGTGCAGACCCACCATAGGATGGAAAGCTGGCATCAGGCCTAGGACAAGATGCGTGATCAAACACCCTCCCTAAATTTAGTAACAGACATTATTGCCACTCTTTGGTCCACTGATTTTTCACTGTCCAGACTTGCAGAGACTCAAATACTGGGGATTTTGCCCCCTCCCCTTGCAACCAGAGTTATCATTTAACTGGATGGATAGCACTATTCATCACTCTTGCCATTTGGAACAAAGACCCTATAGCTTTGCTAGTACTGTGTCTCAGCATATATTGCATACGAAAAGGGCTAGGTGCTGCCCCTGGCTTCTTCTGGTAGGACTGAGAAAGACTCCTCTCTGAAATCCTGGAGAGCTTCCCATCCATACATTCAGCTCTGAGATAGACAGGCCAACCCTACAGTCCAGTGCAAGGCAATTTTTTGTGTTTCTAGTTAATCTTGCTTCTGGGTGGAAATGACTATACTGTATGAGTGAAGCTGCCTATAGCCCAAGATTGCATCAGAATTCCCACACACTTTTCTGTGTATTTGCACTATTATGTTGTGGAGTTAACTATCTATATAACCTTGAAAACAGCTGGATTTGTTCGAAAAGTTAACTGAAAAGTACGTGCCCTTTTTAGAAAAAAGTCAGTATATGCCAATGGCTGCTTTACTGTTGGAAAGGACAAAGAGAGGTTAGAGTAAATTAGCATCCTTCCATAAATCAGCCCAAACAAGTTGTTACTTACAAATAAAGACTAGTTTATTTTAAATAATAAGTAGAGCAGCACTGAAAGGAGGCTTAGATTAAGGGTGTGTCAAAAGATGTCTTCAAGAAAAGTATATCCTTTTCTAATCAAGCAGCTTGATGGGAAGGCAGTGTTCAAAACAGCAGTGTATAGTGGGTTGCATGGTTATGAAGCAACATGACAATTTGACAAAATGACAGGTTTTTGTTTATTATTTTTATTGTTGTTGTCTCCCTTCCCAGGCTTTTCTAAAGATATTTCTGCTAATGAGCCAAATAATTCCTGAGTGTTTCTAGCTAGCATCACTGTATTTTCTAATAATAAATTGGAAGCTGAAAATGAGTTCTCATGCCTTTGGCCTCTCAGCTGCCCACTGCAGTATTTCTTACTGCTGCTATTTCAGGTTTTGGTGATCATTATCCAGCAATGATCCTACCATTTTATGCCACAAGGTGCATGGGATAATGAGTTTGAAAAGAAATCTGTATTTCTGGTAGAAATAATTCTAGGACCTCTATTAATAACTCTAGAAAATGTTGAGTAGATTGGGAAGGGAAATCATCCTCTGGTACACAAGTGGATAGCTGTTGCCTTCCAGATGTTGTTGGGACTGCAGGTTCCATCGTCCTTAGCCAGCATCCCCAGTGGTAAGAGATTATTGGAGTTGTAATCTAACCACATTGGAAAGGAAAACATGTTTCTCATGTCTGCTCTGGAACGCAGACATGGAAGCTGGTCAGTATGTCATGTCATCCATTTTACTGTTCCTCCTGTGTGCTCATTTTTTACCCTCAATGATAGCTGTGTTTCATGCCACTTACCAAAGGATTCCTCCCTGTCACAAGGTGGTTCAGTTTCTTCATCAGACCATCTCTGGTAGGAACAATTGGTACTTGCATGGAAACAGGCAGTATGATGGGGAGCATCATTTTTAACAGGGGTAGAAACTGTACAGCCCTCCCAGAATTTCTCACCATTGGCTATGCTAGCTAGGGCTGCTAGAAAGTGAAGTTCAATAATATCTGAAGGGCTGCACAATTTCCCATCCTGATATATAATAATAAAAGAGAATGTGCATCTGTCTATCAGAGTCATAGTTTCAAGACCATGAGATCTAGATACTTGGCATGCATACTAAGGGAAACCTATGGGTATTGTAATTAATTACCTGGGATTAATTTTCTGTTTTCGAGGCCTGCAGTACAGTGTTCACTCATTGATGATAGGCTTCTGTGGTCAGTACATCATTTTTTACTCAATAAGGTTTGGTGAGGGGAGGGGAGTGTCCCAAGAGTTACCTCTCTCCTCTGCACTTCAGAGTTGTAACTAGAGTTAGATTTTACAGCTGCTGAAAGTGTACAGAGGTGGGTGGTAGAGTGAAAATCACTAAATTGGATCCAGATTGAGTCATTTAGAGCAAAAATCCTTGAAATTGTGATACTTACGTTGGTCATGACTAATCTATTTCAGCGGGTTTATTCTAAGCATTTTATTTTTATTCTTAAAAGTTCTGCAAAAATTTCTTCAGTGCTTCACAACAAATTGAGACCAATATATGGCAGTGACTGAGAAGTGGGTAAGGTCTAGGCTGTCCTTCAATGGAACTTTCCTTCATGCCAAATAAAAGCCATGTGCTTGGATGAGGGCCAGAACAGGAAGTTTTAGAGCTGACCCAAGAAATGTCTATGTGTTTTTGAATACTTTTGTTGCATGCTAGAATAGTGATGAAGAGGAGATTCCGAATGTAGCATTCTGTCACCTTTTCTGCTTCTGGAAAATCTGGTAAACATTTGTTTTTAAGCAAAACATGTTGTTGTTGTGTACCTTATGGCAACTTATGGTGACCCTAAGACAGTGGTTCTTAACCTGGAGTCTGTGGACCCCTGGGGATTCACAAAGCCATCAGAGGAGGTTCACAAATCCTTGTTTCTGAACACCAACAGCAGCAGCAGCAGCAGCAACAGGGACATGACACTGGGTGGGGGGCATGCAGGTGCCAAAACTGTTGCAAATGAGAGAGAACAGTTTGGGCTTTTGCCACTATGCCCTTTGGCCATCACACCCCCTGCTGTTGTGTTCCTGATGAAAGGAACACGACAGCAGGTATGTGCACGCATCCAAACTGCTCCCTTGTTTTCAAACAAGGGAGCAGTTTCAGCACCTGCACACACACACACACACGCACATGTGCGCGTGTGGTCGCATCACTAACAAAAGGGATGTGGCAGCAGGCATGTGTGCATGCCCAAACTATGACTCTAGAGGCCAGGGTTTGAATCCTGACTTGGTCATGGAAACTGGTTGGACAACCGCAGGGAAGTCGCATTCTCATAGCTTCAGAGAAAGATGAAGATGACGACAAGAAATCTTGCCAAAAAAAAAAAAATGTTTGCCTTAAGGAGAGATAGGATGGCTAGAAAGAGCCTCCCCCTGTCAGCAGCACTTCGTTGTTGTGACTTGCCCAAGGTCACTCAGTGTCTAAGTGAGGATTTGAATCCTTGTGTCCAGAAGACTTTTATATATATATATATATATATATATATATATATATATTTGAATATTTAAATCTAAATTTAAACATTTAAATCTTGAGTTAAGTCTTGAGGGTCTCCAACAACAAATTATATTTACAGGGGGTCCCCAGTAGAGAAAAGGTTAAGAACCATTAGCCTAAAGTGAACCTGTTACAGGGTTGTTTTGGCAAGATTTTTTCAGAGGGGTTTGCCTTTGCCTTTCTCTAAGGCTGAGGGAGTGTGATTTGCCCAATATCACCAAGTGGGCTTCCATGGCCAAGTGGGGACTTGAACCTGGTATCCAGAACTGTAGTCTAATGTTCAAGCCACTATACCATGCTGGCTCCCTAGGCAAAATATTTCTGAAATAGAAATACAGTCCTCCCTCCACATTACAGGTTTGACCTTTGCAAATCTGATGATTCACAAGGTGCCTGTTTGCCTCCCCCATTTCCCCCCTCCTATTCCCTTGCCTTTTGCCCAGGTATGCTGTGCCTTCCTTTTCTGCACCCGGGCAAAAAGCAAGCAAATGGGATTTAGAGAGCCTTGTGCGTAGAGAAGGAAAGTGCAGATGAGCCTTCTTCCCCATTCTCTCCCTCCCGTTCACTTATCTGTAGCTCGGGTGCGTGGAAGGAAGGCAAATGCACCTGGGGAAAAGGCAAGGGAATGAGGAGAAGGGACCGCACCCTCCCATTTGCTCACCTTTTGCCCAGGCTCGTGGAAGGAAGGCAGACGTGCCCAGGCAAAAGGAATGGGAATGGGGAGAAGGTACACATGCCTGGGGAAGAGGCAAGAGAATTGGAGGTGGAGAATGGGGGAATGGGGAGAGGGAGCCCCAGAAGGGAATGGAAGGGAGAGCTTTCATTTGGGCAGGGATGGTTATATGTGTTTTTTTTTACTTTGACGAGGGTTCTGTGCCCCCAACTTGCAAAAGTCAAGGGACCACTGTAACAATTTTTTGCCATGTGTGCTCTTTTTCTTGTTCTTTTGAGTATTAATCCTGGAAGAAGGCACTAGTTGTTAGATTTGGATTTCATTATTTATGCAAGTCACCAGGAACCAAACTTGAATATCTTAATACAAATAAAACAGCTGAAACATCTGCATAGAAAAAGAAAGCCATCCAACTTCCAGATGTTTAAGAGATGGGGATAACATGGGCTGTGAGGTAGTAAGGCCAACTGGTATGTAAAACAAGAGGGAAAACCCTCCAGTGGCCCTGTTTGTCTATGGAATTGCATGACTTGAGACAAGTAGAGCTGTGTATGACTTGCAACATCTTTAAGTTTTGGCAAAGGCATGAATGCATTTAAATTATCTGTAGGAAAAAGATACTTTTGCATTTGTGGTTCCATTGACCTAGTAGGATCTATTCCCTAAAACTAAGATAGGCAAGTGTGGCCTTCCACATGTTTTTGGCTCACAGCTCCTGTTAGCTGTACCTGACATAGACAGTGTTGTGGTGTTATGTGAGATGAATTCCAAAAACATGTGGAAGGCCACAGTTGCACACTCCTGTGCTAGAAGGTTGGATGCTATGAATGGCTTCTTTTTGCATTGTACTGATAGGTTTATATTTGCTGAAATTGCAGAGATGCAAAAGTTGTTCCTGCAATGGTAGCTTATGCATCTCTTTTCTGGGGAAGCATGAAGAATGAGGACCACCGATCTGCTGTGCTTGCTTCTTCCCTCTCTGGTTATCCTCAGTTATGAAATGATTCTTAGTTATGTGGTACCAAAGCTACTGTGGTCAATGATGGCAATCTTAAATTCATTCACAAGTGAATGCATTTGTTTCAGTGAAGTACTTACATGAGCTAACTGTTTGTTCTTTTCCATATTAGAGTAAAGCTTATGATTTTTAATACTCAACTTAAGTAATAATCCTGTTTTCATTTCTTCCATCCCTGACTCAGTCAGCCCTGTTTCTCCTGGCATTTGTGTTAATTACTTGCATAGAAAGGGTTGTTTG
Organism: Iguana delicatissima; assembly: GCA_948472985.1. Taxonomy (NCBI): domain Eukaryota; kingdom Metazoa; phylum Chordata; class Lepidosauria; order Squamata; family Iguanidae; genus Iguana; species Iguana delicatissima. The sequence continues at coordinate 279,307 of CAOKZL010000228.1, forward strand.
TGCTTCTCAGAATTAGGAACAAACAAAAACAGAACAAACCCAAGACACTGAAGTGCTTGGAGAATTACTGAAGATCATGCAAAATAAGTCATTTTCTTTTTATTGCCCTTTCTGGCAATCCATATTCCGGTCAGATCATCACTTACCCTTCAAGCTGTGCAAATTTTGCTCAGTGCTCCAAGAGAAGCTGGTAGAACTCCAATGGGGGAAATTATTTCCTATCTCCAACTGGAAATTCTGCTCAAATTGTTGCTTGTTGTGTGATTTGGAAGAGTCATCATTAAGCAAGATTGATTTAGTTGCTTGTGACTTTGACTTGGGAATGAACCCAAAGTTACTGTGAGGTGCCCAAAAGTCTAATAACAACCATTTATAAAAGCATGATTGTCATTTTCTTCCAAACAGTAATATTGTTTTAATATTTCCGGTGTCTGTGTGACTGGTCTTGCTGGCTTTTTTAGGAGATACCCAATCAAATTACTTGTGAGCTAATTTTATTAGGCGTCTTTCAATATTTTAAAAAGCCACAAGATTTTTGTTTTCACACAGCACTTTGATTTCTTGCCACTGTATACTCTGGTGACCAATAGCATAACTGTGGGTTTACAGAGTGAGAAATACATAGACATTATATAGGAGACAGATTCACACCAGTGATGAGTAATCGAAGAACTAGGGAATGCAAGCCTCAGGAAAATTGTTGTTGTTGTTGAGTATCAGGCTGCCAAAAATTGGAAATGAATGCCAGATTATGGACCATTTCTTTGTTTCTCAGAGACTTGGAACACATTCTTCTCTGCGGTGTCTCATTTGCTATGACATAATAAGTAGCATCTTGGATTTGGACTGGAAAGACCTAAATTCATTCAGCCACAAGACTCTTTGGTGACTTTGAGCCACGTACTCTTACTCTCGTCTACCAGATAATGGGGTGATCTTCTTGCAGAATGTGTGAAAAATAATTATTCCTTATTATTATGTGGGAGGAAGGGCATTTGTGAGCTTGAGAGGTACATTTGCCTGTGGGCAAGCTCTTAGAGTCACATTTATTTTTCCCACAGTGACAGTTCTCATAGTAACAGGAAGGAAGTCTCAGAAAAACAGATTATTTTTGTACGTGGTTCATGGACCTCCTGAAGCCCTTGCATGGACCCCCAGTTAAGAATACCTTCCCCAAATGTTCAGTGGGCTTTTCCCTTGCATAATATAGTGTGTGAAAATGCATACTCCTCCCTGCATTTATGAACATTTTCCCCGTGGAAGTATTTCCCTCATGTCTGCAGAGATGACACTAGCATGTTCTCAAAGCTCATTATTCAATGAATGTATACCCTGCTTTAATGTATACTTTTTGGGTGGTTTACAGAAAATAGGATAGCTAAAATAATTTTAAAACATTTTAAACAAAAAACAGGATGATAGACCAGAGAGAAAAATAAGTCACATTGATTACACTGTTCTGGTAGGAAATCCTCAACATTATGAAGTTGCCAGCTAGAGCTGCAGACTATCTCTGCTCTGGAGGGGTCACAGCTAGTGCACAGCGGGGGTCTTGGGAACTTGGGAAAGACCCTTCATGCTCTGGATGTCATTTGACTATTTAGAATAAAGGCTGGACCCACAGGTATCTCCAGAGGTACTGAACTTGGTCCTTCATGAGGAAAACAGCTTCCTCTAGTTCTGAATGAACACCACTTCACCAGAATAATGAATGCTTTACCAAGAGTACTTCTGCCTTGCCTAGGCTGGACAAGGGCTAGACTAGGCAGTTTCTTTGCTTTCATCCAGTCCATTACCTATCCTACTCACTGCTTTGGTATTTCTGCCACTTCAGCTGAATTAAGTGAAAACAGGTAGAGCAGGATTTCACAACATAATGATGGCATCTCAGTCTAGAACAGGGATTTTAAAAGTTAGATACCCAACTGTTTTTGGACTTCATTTCCCAGAATTCCTGACTATTGACCATAGTGGAATGCAAGTTTGGGAACAATTCACCCATGAACCCAGAAACTTGGAAGATCTCCCTCAACAATTAAATGTAGGTGCTAAACAGCTTCTGAGAATGACTTTCCAGGTCAGATTGAAACCACTGTCTGGTGCACTGTGTTTCTGTTCCCCATTCAAGGCACCTGATCAAAAAGAATAGTCAATACAATTAATGCTGCTAAGAGGTCCTGAAGAAGCAATCTTCCTTTCCTTGGTCTTCTCCCAGAACAGGCCATCCTGTTCATTTCTTTCTACTGGGACTTTACACCATGACTTTGAGCTCTTAAGAGTGTTGTTGCCTCAGCACTGGAGCAGTTCAGGCTGAATATTTATATAGAAGGGGGAGGTTCCTTCCCCTCCTAGGTAGTTTCCATGCCTTGCTTCAGGCAAGTGTGTGCACGCTCAGTCCTTTGTTACAACTGATGAGTTCACAGACAGGACAGCCAAAAGTCTCCAGAGCAAAGTGTCACACCCTCCTCCGAATAAATCAGATTGAAATGAATCCACGTAATAATTGTTCTTGAACAATGCCTCCCCCACCTGAGCACCTTTCCTGAACATGGAATATTTGCAATTACTTGATAACTTGAACCAGTCTACTGGCTCCATAACTGAGCAGGTGGATAATGACTCCATCTGTAAAGTTTTAAACAAGTCCCTCTTTTTAAAAATAGCATAGTATTTGTAGCACAGCCTCACTAATACTAGAAGAGGGTCTGAAGCACACCTCTTTGCTTGAGGTCTTTCTAGTATCCTCCTGCCTTACTGATCCAAAGGATATTTGAAAAGCCATTTTTGTCAACAAAGTGTGTTATGGTTTTAAGCCATACCTGTTATGGTTTTAAGTCTTTCCACCATAGTGCCCTCTAGACCCTAATAAATGTGTTAGCAAGATTCCTTCTTGCCTAGAACAGATACAGAGCCACAGATTGCCCATGCATGTGTGTCTATCTGTCTGCCTGTACATATTTTTTTTTTGTGTTTTACTAACAACTACCTTTAAAAGTAGAATATTTTTATTATTTAAAAACTGTTTATTTAAAACACTTGCTGATTTGAAAACAAGGTGACTATGAGTGCTACTTTGAATGCATCTCTACAATGTTCCCTCTTGTCCTCGTTTCTCTTCTCAGTAGTATGTGTATTCTTTTTGCCCTTTGGTCAAAGAAATAAACCGTTTATCAGTACTCCACATCTGTAGCAACTTAGAAGACATAAACAGACATGTAGGACAAACAGAATTTTTGGCCTGCCTCTTGCGGTTGCAAGGTGGGGAAAGGTACATTCCATTGCTGACCTGATGTTTTCATTTGGCTTCTCCTAAAATGATCCAACTTGATAACATAACCTTGTGTAAAATGGGCAACAGAATGTAGAACCTGTTAGGGAAGAGATTCTGAATCCCAGGAAACTGGAGCATCATGAATAACATCTAGAAGGAAAACAAAAGTAAGTGGCTGCTTGTTTACTTTCCCTGACCATTTTGGGAAAATTGAGCAAACAACTCTCCAGCTGAATGGAAAAACTGTTCGTTTCTAATGCTATAGTTTCATTGTCTAGCTCATTCGTCTGTCAGCTTTTTAGCACGTAGTTGATTTTACATGCTCCTTGCTATTTATTTAAAAGCTGTCCTCACTAACTCAGTTTAAAGGGTATGTGTCCTTCATTATAAGTGGTGGGTTTAGAAAAACTAGAATGGCCACATAGGCTTAAAAATAATCCTAAAACCCTCGTGCAATTTTCCAAAAACTTTCTACAAGAACTCTGGGTTCCTTTTAGCAAATGAGGGAGTCTTCCTTCATTCTTTCTTTATTTCTACCCTTCATATAAAGCCCTCGCATTACTCAGATTTCAGAGTGAGGTACAATTTAAAATTGTTATTGCTTTATTGTAAAATAATCAGGTAGATCTTAAAACTCTTGAGCAAAGCTAAAAAGAACAGCAAATTAAAATCCTCTGGGGAGACAGATTTTTTTTTAATTTCTGAACAGAAGTACAAATGGAATAAAGAGCTTCTTTCTTAATATGAGTAGAATGCATTTGGTGTTCAGAGGGCTGTGGAGGAACTTCAGCCAACTAGGTCCAAGAGTCTTTCTGTCACTTTACCATCTTTAGCTAAGAGAAGCTTCTATCTCTGTGTGACTCCCTTAACTTCTTTGGGTCTCTGTTTCTGTTCTTACAAGGGTTGCTGGTGGCTGGAGAAATCAGGGTTTCAGTGAACTCACAATGGCTTTCATTTCAGACTTATAGGACACCTCCAAGGTGCTGAACTGTAGACTCAAATACTCAAAATAATTTCAGCCACTCAGATACCTACTCTGTAGTCTGGATTCAGTGTACCCCTGACATAATACCTTCTCTGTAGTCTGGATTCAGTGTACCTCTGACATAGAAATATAGATGCCTATAGCCACCTTGGTCATCAGTAGATTTCTCAACAAACGATGCTGATGATGAGCAGTCCGTCTGTCTGTCTGTCTCTGTCTCTCTCTCTTTTGACCAGAGCAAAATTGACTGTAGTACTATTTTACCAATGAGGAATTTTAGAGCTGCATTTCCCACTTTTAAAATTAAAGTGTGAGATCATCCTTTTAAAGGGGCATCTCTCCCCCACCCTAGGACATGAGCAAATGTGTTCTGAAAATCCAGAGGTCATCTTTGTTTGCCAGCACTTTGTCTCGGGGTAATGGATATTCATTCTTCAGCGGATTTTTTACCAGGCAAATCTTTTCCATAAAAGGTATTTTCTCCCTGCTACTTTCTCATATAATAAAAAACACAAAGCAAAACAGCCACAATGCATTCCTCCTTATCTGATCTAAATCTTTTGAGGAGAATATCGTACACTGGTTTAGTGGAAAGAGAGAAGACTTAACAGCCTCCAATGTAGTGAGACCTTGTGTGTAATGGAACTAAGAACTCCTAAATGTTTTTTCTTTTTATGCAGATACAGAGTTAGAAATGAATTGCCTTGACATAAGATATATTCTCCAACCTACTTGCAGCTTTTCCTGTGGATGGTAGCAATGATTACTTATCTTCCTCCTTTTTCTTCTTTGTTTATATTCTACCTTTTCCCCAGTTTGGAACTCAAGGTGGCTTACAACAGTTAAAACAAACATAGTTAAATTGATAGCTAATTGCCTTATGTTACTGCCAAAGAATGTTTGGAAAATCAGAGAATACTGTTACAGTTACAGCTTACATTAATGGCTTAAAACAGAATCAAACCCCTCACGAAACCTCACATGAGGTGATAAAAATCTGCCTCTGAGATCATCAACTTGTGCAGCGAAACAACTTCATTTGGGTCCCCTGATGGTCTTATCAAATTCTAATCCAGGTTTTAGTAAAATGGTTTTTCTCAAGAGTTTAGTTTTTAGATTGACTTCAACTCCTTATGTAGTAAATATGATCGTTATTGTATTGTTATTCTGAATGCATGTTTTGGAAATATGAAAGGTCGTTTCTAATCTGTGTCTTGAGATTTCCTTTTTTTTTGTTTTTAAAGAAGCATGTTTAGTCTCCCCATTCATCTGGACACCTTTCCCTACCTCATGGGAAGGACCGAACAGTTTCTCAGCTGATTCCTGACCTCCACAGACACTTCTATATCAATAATCTTATGTGTATTGGGAATTAACATTTAAAAATGGATTTAGCATTTTTTCTATCACCACCATACTCTTTCAGAATAAATGCTTATAATGTGCTTTTTCATATGTTCTGAGGTTTGTTCATCTGTACTCCTATTTATCAGACAGGTGGACATTTTGAACACACAGGTTTCTAAGGAGTAAATTCAGAGTACATACTTTGGTTGAGGCTCATCATTGTAGAGATTGGTGATGCTTTTGTTGGTTAACTATTCTCGAATATCACCCTTAGCCTGTCTACAGCACTTCATCTACTCTGAGAGTGGAAAATACAGTAATATGGCTTATCTATCCAAGGAGTCCTTTTTAAAGTTTAATTGTTTAATGCTTTGAGAGGGCCATGAGTGGAAGGTGCTAAGAAGAGCATCAGGAAGGGGCACAGTGGCTCCATTAAGATCAGAGTGACTATTAGAGGCTAAGTGTTACATACCATCACCTGAAAATCTCTTAGTATCTCCAAGAAGGTGGTGGTATGGAGCCTCTATACATTTGTGTTATCAGTTTGAGTTCCTTTCTCTATCTGCAATAATACCAGGGACAAGTGGTGTCTTGTGAGTCCCTAGCCTTAATGGCACTTGCAGCAGCTTTGCTGATGCTGACAGTACTGGCTTGAGCTACAGTAAGGCAAATGTGAAGGCATGGGAGCTCACATGGCTTTTTATTAATCTAGGCAATCTAGCAAGGAGCACATCAACATGCTATTAACACCAGCTTTGCTTCAGAGAAGGGGAAGGAAGCAAATGGCTGCCAGTGAGGCCTTTGCTATTTTTTATGGGGATGCAGTTTGATACCTTTGATGAATCTAAATGAGCAGTTTTTACTTATGTGTGTTTCATCTGTTGAAATGCAGGCATTTTAGGCATAAATGGAAGGAATAAATATAGAAGACAAGGTGGTTAATGCCTTGGTATCATTTATAGGTTTGCTGCATGCCTTGCTGTAGAAAGCTGCTGTTCATGTACTCTGATAAAAAAAAAAATAGAATGAAATAAATTGTCTGCAGCCAAGGGACTAGCTAGTTTCCATAATCCTCCTGCTTCTCAGCTGTCATGGTCCCTCCATCAACTAGCAGATCACGACACTGCAGTAGAAGCTGCAGCTGACAAAATTCTTCTTCTGTGCAACTATTATAGGAAGAGTGCTATCAAAGTCTTAGGTCTTGATAAGAGATTCCCAACCTTTGGTCATCCAGATGTTTCGTATTTCACTTCCCAAACCTCCTGGCCAGCATGGCCAGTGGCAAGGGAGTCTGAGAGCTGAAGTCCAGAACAACATGGAGGGCCAAAGGCTGAGAACCAGTTATAGATTCCACACATAGCATCCTGTGCTCCCTGTTCTGGAGAAGACTCCAACCTGTCCAGTCCCTGCCCGTCTTTTCTATGCACTTCTTTTCTGCCAGGAATGCACAACACTTCTTGTTCATTGACTTTATGTGGGAATTTCTTTCTGGTGAACAGGGAGAAAGAAAATGATTGTTTTGTGTAGGAAACAGAGGTGAAGGCTGGTTGTTTGAGCTGTTTGAAGTGCCACAGGGTTCTGTCTTGGACTAGGTGTTGTTCAACATCTTTGTATATGACTTTTACGGTGCAATAGGGGGCATGCTTATCAAATGTGCAGATGACACCAAATTAAGAGAGGGAGTAGTTAATACTCCAGAGTACGGAAAAAGGATTCAGTATGACTTTATCAGATTGGAAAGCTGGGCTAAAACTAATAAAATAAATTTTAATAATGATAAATGTAAGGTGAGATACTTAGGCAGGAGAAGCGAAATGCAACAATATATCATGACTGACACTTAGCTTGACAGTAGTACATGTGAGTAGGATCTAGGAATCTTAGTAGAGCTCAGGCTAACCATGAGTTAAAAGTGTGATGTGGCAGCCAAAAAGGCTAATGCATGTCTAGGCACCATTAATATCAGCATAATGTTTAGACTGAAGGAAATAATAGTGCTACTTTATTCTGCTTCAGTCAGATCATACTTGGAATACTGTGTCCAGTTCTGGGCACCACATTTCAAGAAAGATATTAACAGGTTGAAATGGCTGATCAGGATGGCAAAAGGTTCTAGAGTCCAAGCCATTATGAGGAACAGTTTAGGGAGGTGGGCATGTTTAGCTTGGAGAAGAGAAGACTGAGAGGTGATATGGCCTGAGCATTGGACTATGACCCTAGGACCAGAGTTTGATTCCCTTCTCAGCCATGGAAACCCACTGGGTGACTTCGGGCATGTCAAACACTCTTAGCCCAAGGAAACCCCATGAGGAGTTGCCTTAGGGTTGTTGTAAGTTGGAAGCAACTTGAAGATACACAACAATAATGATATCCGTATTTAAATATCTGAAGGGATATCATGTAGAAGATGGAGGGAACTTGTTTTCTGCTGCTCCAGAGTCTAGAACATGAACCAAAGGATTCATATGATAAGACACAAGATTCTGCCTAGACGTTAGGAAGAACTTCTTTACTATAAGAACTGTTCAGCAGTGGAATGGATTGCCTTAGAATGCTGTGGATCCTCCCTCCTTGGAGGTTTTTAAGTAGGATTGGATGGTTAGTTGTGAATTCCTGCAGGGCAGAAGGTTAGACTTGATGGCCTTGTGGTCTCTCCTGACTCTGTGGTCTTGCGTTTTCCATGACTCTGTGTCTGTTATCTTTCAGGTGTCTGTTTTTCACCTGGCTATGTATCTCTCTCCTTTACTACAATATTTTCAACATTGTAATACTATAACCAAAAGTATTTATTGATGAATTTTAATATGCAATAGTTAACTGATGTTGTGTGCTGTGCTGTTTGTTCTTGCTCCATAGGGAGAGGTGGGTAAGTAAGAAATATGATATTATTGTTGTGGTTATTGCTGTTGTTGTATAGAACCCTTCATGAGCTCAAACACTATGAGGTTTCTCTTTGCCTTTGTACCCTGTTGGTTCTGCAGACATTCTGATGTATGTTTTACCCCCTTGGGCATTGGAATGTTGGTGAGTAGGATTTTTTTTAGTAGTCCAATCAATCAGTGCCATCATAGCTGCAATGCCATTACCAATATGTGTGTTTATTCAGGAGACCCAGTGTGTGTTTGTTAATCCTCATTTGTGGGAAATGTGCCTAGGACTACAGCCTTACAGTACTGATTTGTTCACACTCATCTGGAAGTAAATCCTGTTGAACTTGCTTCTGAGAAGACACATGTATGATTGTGCTGTTGGCATTTATGCACATGTTTTCAGAAGTGCTTCACATATGCTAGGAATAATTCCAAGAACCATGTTAAGATAGACCAGGATTTTTAACCTCCTATTATAGGTGGGAGGCCTAGAAATATGCAATGATCACTTGCATAAGACTCTCACTCCATTGTAAGTGGAATAAAGTCCATCTTTAGGACACATAAAAGGAAATCAACTGAATGGTTACTGTACCTGGAACTAGGTTTGTGGCAGCAGCAGCAAAAGCAGTAACCATTTCATGGTTTCTTTTTTCTTTTTCCAAGGGGGCTGGAAGAAGAATACAGCAAAGCTACTCCTTTCCTGTTCTGGTCCTCAATAATAGTTTGCCCCTCTTGGTTACTTGATTTGATGTGACTGATTGATTTTGCTCTCTTTTTTCTCTCCATCTCTCCCTGGAAATCACACTTGAGGGTGGTACCAGTAAAATCAAGCAAAACAAACAGATGCTTTGTAGACTGTCAGATAGCCTGCTTCCTATTTCAATGCTGAGTTCTTATAGAAAAAAATCTGTCAGGTTTGGGGAAAGAATAGATCTTTCCAACATTCCTGATAACCTCAACAGTATGTAAAATCCAGTTCTGTAGACAAGCAGCAGAGATACTGAGTGTCTCATCACTCATGAGATCTTCTCAGAAGGTGACAACTTTCCATTTGTAATTTCAATAAGTACAGTGTGGATGATAGTAGCTCATGATATTCACTGATAAATTTTAATGGAATAAATTCACCAGTTGCTCTTTCTCAGGTGGGACCTGTTATTGTGTATTCACATCTCTGTAAAGAGCTGACTGATAGAGAGCTGGTGCCTCAATTCTGGCAGCAGGAGATATTCATTGTTTTGTAAGTGCTGTTATCATTGGTGTATGTGAAAGAAAGGCAAAGAGAGAGAAAGCAGCAATGGAAGGAGGCAAAAATTTCTTTTAAAACTCAGGTGCCCCTCCCGCCAAATATTACTTAGCAAGGTCTGGAATGCATTGAGGGGATTCTTTCATGCAGAGTTTCTTTTCTACTTATATTGATTTTAGCACAGTTAATTTCAGTATCTGATGTAGAACAGTGAGCCGTGAATATTACTTCATGATATGTCTAATATATGCATAACTGCAGTCTGACAGTCCTTTCTGAAAAAGCAGTGAGAAAAGCTCAACTGTTTCCTAGTGTTCAGTTTTCTCACTCCAGAAAAGGCTCTGGGCAGCTCGTGGATACAGGTTTGCTGTAGAGATGACATGTACAGACCTAACATATACAATTTCTTTTGTACTGGTTGCATTCCAGGTTTTACAAAGAGAAAGCTGGTATATTCCTAAGTGCTGCTATTTTGTTATTCCTATTGCCAACTATTTAAAATCCCTCCAGTAGGATAATGGGATGGAAAGTGAAATGTGCGTGAGGTGTTTCAGTTGGCATTGCTCTATGGATGTTTGCATTATTAACAATGATCTCCTGGTGTAGTATTCTGTCTATAGTCATTAGACCTGTTGCAACTGAGTAATGAATACATGGTCTCCTGATGCAGCTGTAATGGATCCTTTATGTCCCATATGGTGGATGAGTCCCATTACTCTAGTCTGGTAATTTGAAACATCTCTTGCTCTTGAATTAAATTTCTCTAAGGGGAACTCCAGTAGCTCTCATTGGAACTCACCAGGTGCATTGCTGGGTTACAGTGTGGACAGACAGAAGGCAGTATGCTGGCAGCCTGAGTCAGAAGCTGTCCCACAGCACTCTGCCACTAGAGTGAACAAACTTGGTGCTAAGATGGAGAGGCGTATTGAAAGGCTCAGTAGCCCTGTAGCATGCACAGATTCTTATGAATCGATGTCATTGAGAGATGAGGTGAAGAATGGAAATTGCAGCCATTCTAAAGGTAGGAAATAGACCTAACCTCACCAGGATACTGCATCAGCAATTACCAAGAGGTTTGATACATTGTGGATGAGGCTTCTGTGAGTCCATTCACTTCCTCCTCTTTATCCGAGTCCATCTAGCAAGTGGTTCTCAACCTGTGGGTCCCCAGATGTTCATGGACTTCAGCTCCCAGAAGCCCTGAGCATTGACCATAGTGGCTGAGGCTTCTGGGAGTTGAAGTCCACGAACATCTGGGGACCCACAGGTTGAGAACCACTGAACTAGCAAATTGTAAGTAAAAATGTTCCAAGTTTGCATATGGATATATTTCACAGTAGTCTGTAGATATTCAGATTTAGAGGTATTGTCTTCAACTTTCTACTCATATTGCTATTACTTGCCTTCCAAAAGGTTTATTGTACTATCAGTTCACTGGTTTATGTTGTTCGTTGTATATTGTGTAATAACTGGCAACATACATTATCCTTTCATTGCCAGGTTAAAAATGATAGGGTAAAAGTGTAGAAAAATATTGTGAGAATTTCTGTGATAGATGGAGTAGAAACAATATAGTATGGTTAATATTTCAGTCTTTCTTGTCATATGCTTAGGAATGAATGAGTACTGAGAAAAACCAGTGTTTGTATATATACCTTTATTACATAATTTAGATGCTTATATTGAGCTGATGGGAATGGAAAGAGATGAATTGACTTTGCCTGATACATGTAAATAGGAATAAAAGAAAAGAAAAAGAAAAAACAGTTCTCTCCACCTGAGTTGAATACTTAAGTGAAACTGTATACTCAGTGAGTTTATGTTGTGTGAATATATGCTTTATTTCCTCTTAAAATGCACAAACAGCTTTTATTCTTTGGAAATGTTTAGAAGATGCTTGAGGTTTGCTTTGGCTCTGGGTTTTTTTGGGAGTGCAGGCTGTCTAGTAGTTGCAAAGCCAAAACCCATCTCCAACTCTGAATTGGAGGCAGAGAAGTTTCTTGATTTGGCTCTGCATTTTCCAGATGTTCTTGAGTGTCCAGCAAGTGCAAAGACCACATATTCTCTTCTTATTGCCTGGAATTCTGTACCCTCATCCCTAGCTCGAAACTTAGAACCAGAGAAGGGAGAATGGGGTTTTCACTGCCCTCTAGTGGTGTTTTGGCAGGACAGTACAAAGGAGAAGGGCCACAGACACATTTAGTTAATAACCCAAAAATTTGTGGATCTCTACTCATAAATAGAGAGCCAGCATGGTGTAGTAGTGTGAGTGTGCAACAGTGGCCATGGAGACCATGGTTCAGTTCCCCATTTGACCATGGAAAGCCACTGGGTGACCTTGGGCATGTCACACACTCTCAGCCCCAGAAAACCATGTGATAAGTTTGCCTTAGGGTCTCCATTAGTTGAAAACAACTTGAAGGCACACAACAACAACAACTCATAAATGGACCTGGAATTTTGTGTGTATGGTGGAGTGCAGCAGTTGTGAGGGGATAGAATTCTGGGGGAAAGCTTTTAGTAGGAGATAAGATGATCCTTCTGCTGTTTGTCACTGCACATTGACTTCTCATGAATATGCATTGGCAGAGAAGAACAAGTATCATGTTTATGTTACTTGATGGGAATAAATGTGGCATAACAGTTATTTGACGCTTCTAAACCAGGCACATATGAAATTGTACCACGCATTCTATTGTCATATTGTGCAGGTTTTAATTACCAGTATTATGAAAGCAATACTATAGGACTTTCCACACTAGGCTGTTACAGTGCTATTATTCCGCTTTCAACATCCTGTGGAATCCTGGGGCTTGCAGTTTAGGGAGGGGCCTTTAGAATTCTCAACCAGAGAGCTCTTTGGTCTCAACAAATTACAAACCCCAGAATTCCACAGGATGTTGAAAGTGAAATGATAGCACTATAATACTGTAGTGCAGAAAGTCCTTATATATATTCTAAGAATATGTTGAAGCAGATAGCACAGGAATATGGTGATAAATATTATCAAGTGCATTGGATCCTTTCCAGCCTTTTAGAATCGGGAAAATCAAAACAAACGGCCAGATATTTTAGTTATGGGTCCCCACCCCCATTTGGGGACTAGAAGCTATTGGATGACATGAAACATGATCTGAACAATGAACAGGGAATGCTGAATGTATCTTTCCCTGATCGAGGATACTCTTAATTTCAAAAAAAATATGGTCAGAAAAGTCATCTGGATTATTAAAACTTTGTTCCAAGCTGAATGAGGCTGAAAGATGTTCTTCTCTAGAAAATTTATTTGATGTCAGATGTCGAAAGGAAGCTTGCATACCTGTGCAGAGATACTGATCAGGGTACTTATGGAATTGGGTTGAGGCTGTCTGACAAGGATCTTGATGCAGGCAGGACATGTGAATAACTGCTTCAACAGCAGGCCATTAAAATGTGGTTCAGAGGCTGTTAAGTGCCAATCCTTCCAGCTCTCATAATTTGAGGCAGAACATGCCTGCTACTTTGACATTAAATGAATCTCTTTTGGCATCATTTTGCAGACTTCTGGAAGGCTGCAGTAAAACAAAAGCCCATTTCAAATCCAACAGTGACAGACTATATTAACAGCACTGTGACTCTGATAGAACACAGCTGCTGTCATTCTCTGCTAACAGCTGGAACTGTGTCCTCAGAATTGATACTGGGGAGCCTGGGGCACGCCAGCCTCATTGCATTTGTCTCAAATTGGGGTGAGATGATGTATTCCCTTCAGAAGATCTTGCACAGTTTTGTCCAAAATGCCATCTGATCCTGTTTTAAGATCCCAGTTCATAAGCTGACATGAAAACCAGTTTTCCATTTTCAGACATAACACTGAACTCTGGTTTATACAAATGGGGATCATGGTGCTAAAGCTGAGGAAGGGAGGGGTGTATGGGCCTGACACTCATTCTGGCACATTCTATGGTTTAGGAAGCCAGGGAATGCTTCATTGAAACCAGTTCTCCGATTTGCCAAGTAAACTTGGGAGCCAAGGAGGCGCCATTTATATTTGGGTGTTCCATATCTTAATCCCCAAATCCGGCCGTTGCATCATTTTGGCTCCACAACGTTGCAACTTAACGATTTTTTGGATCTTTTAAAAAAAAAATCCTTTGAGGTTATGATAAACAGTTATCCAAATTTTATGACAAATTAAATATCATTCCAGCACTTAATAGGGTAGGAGACAAAGATTTACACTACAAACTTTGTAGGGAAAGTATCAACAAAGCTGATTGGGAAACGATTCCTCATGCTGGGAGAACTAACCATTAGATTCTAACCGACAGAAGTAATGTTTTCCTAGCATTCTATAAACTGTTATCATTCTTAATTTTTTTTAAAAAAAATCATTATTTAATAGATCAAAATACAATCTTTCGACAAGGCAAGTCCAAGACATTTTTCTACCTGAGGCAAATGGCAAATCCATCCCCGTATATGTAACTTGACAAGAGTGACAATTGAAGTTTATGTTAACACTACAGTGAGACTACAGCTTCAGCATATCTGAGGACATCAGGATCATTCAAAGAGTATAAGGCTGGCTGAATAGTAACTATAGCATCTTCTGTCCTTCAACATCACACTGCTATTCCACCAGCAGCTGCCCGTGAGGAAAGTGTGACTGCTTAATAGTCACTGAAGACTGAATCAGCTCTTAGGGCATCACATTAATTTTGCCAGATTGGTGGCAAAGTTAAGAATGGAAATCTGTGTCCTATTTCGCAGTGGCTAGGATGCACACCATGTGCAGATACAGCTTTCAAAGTTCCAAAAATGTCTAAGTAGAATCCAGTACAAAATAAGCAGAATAAAGATTCAAGTAGAGTGAAATAAGATCACCCACAGTTCTGGTCTCTAAAAGAAAAGAGGTGCCTGGCCTTCTGCCTGTATTTTTATATACATGTAATATATAAGTTCTTTCCTTCCTGTCATTTCAATGAACTGTCTTCATCACGTTGTTCTCCTCCACTGCCCCCCAAGGCAGTTTAGAAATACTCAGGATTAAATCAATAACAGCACAGCACGTTCTCTGGCTTAATGACTAGACAAGATGGAAGATGCATAAAATATTTCCCATGTCTAATTTATCTGGTCTCCTTGGGACATTTACCAGGTTTCAGCCAGTAAAGATTAGCAATATATAGCATGCCATGATATGTGACTAAGTTGTACGTAAAAGCTGCTGTCCACCATCTGACGTAATGGAGCACGCTTAAGCCGATTAACATGGGCAGGCTGAAGTGCACTTAAAGCTTCACTGGATAGGACTGTAGTTGTTGAAGCCTCTTCTCTGCCTGCCCACACGTGTTTCCATGATAGGATGGGTTTGGTAAGATGATTATGTATTTTTTGACAGATAAATGGCTTCAAATGAAGACCATTTAAACACCACTCTGTCACCTGGTTACAGAAATCTTAGTTTGTTCTTCGTGAATTTTGGTTGATCTTACCAGTTAGAACTGCATACAGTAGCGGAAGAAAAGAACATCATTTCTACAGAAAACGACATAGTTACTTTGCTTTTAAATGTCACATATCACAGCAACTATCTCTCAGTCTTTTTCTGTGTCTGAAAGAGAGAGACAAAGGGAAACGCCTCATCTAAGATGCCTGCAATTCAGAATTTTTGCAGAGTCTTGTACAGAAAATTACTTTAAAAATAATAATAAAATCTGTTGCTTGGTGAATTAGTGTTATCTTTGATCAAAAGCTTTTTAATTAATACATCTAACTAATTAGAGAAATGAACACTGCTGATCTAATTTAAATGAAATTTCCAGATCCCATCTGATCTTTGAAACTAAGCAGGGTACTTGGATGGGAGACCACCAATAACTGCCAGATGCTGTAAACTATATTTCAGAGGAAAGAAGTGGCAAAACCATGCCTGAATATTTCTTGCCTCAGAAAACCCTATGAAATTCATGGGGTAACCACGTTGACAGGTGACTTGAAAGCACGTACTGTTTTGTGTGCAAGTGTATATATTTCATTCTTAATTTTTTTGTAATTATGAGACCTTCCCATTGTTTTCCTTTTCTTCTGAAGCATTGTACATTAACATTGATAAGTTATATAGAAATGAATGGATGCCACAGGTGATTAGAATAAGTGAACTGCACACAATGGACCCTTAAAATAGAGCCTCCAGATCTCCCCTGCCAGATAGTATCCCATTTACTTCACAAATAGACATTCCTGGAATAATAATAATAATAATAATAATAATAATAATAATACATAATAATATAGACTGCTGCTGACATATTTCAAAAGATAGAAATGTTCTTCTCCCTTCTTGTTGAAATTAAAGCTTTGTGCTGAACAAGTGTGTTCTCTCCTGTTGACTTTGTCTCCCATTGGAAATGGTGCAGACCATCTACTGTAACCCTGTGCATATGTCTGTAATGTAAATCAAAACAATGGAGAACCAGTAGCCTTCTAGATGTTGACCTCCAACTCCCAAGCCAGTGGTCAGCATGTCGATAGGCAAGGATGCTGGGAACTGTAGTCCAGAAACATTTAAACAAGGACAGGTTTCTGGCTTATGTGCTACAGATTAGTAATTGTCTTGTTAAAGTTATCTAAATTGTTTCCATTCTGCAAAAGTATTACCATGAACTGTTTTGACAGAGTAGGTGTACTAGCGTAGATCTATCAAATAGTATCCTTCATCTGTAATAGAGTCTAGTCTAGATTCTACATCATGATCGCATGTATATCATTGATAGCTGTTGGCTAATACAGTACTAATAAGTACTGGAAAGCATGTGTAATAAATCAGCAGGAAAAAAAGGAGACTAGGCTCCATGTGCTTATGAATGGTCCAAGTTTATTCTTTAGAAAGCCCAACATGTTTCAGGCTGTTTATGATTTAATTTGCCTTCAGGAGCATAAATCCAATCTACAACAGAAATTTCTGGAGTTGTTGCTGCATTCTGTTTAAGAACTGGACCGATATGCAAGAAATATTCAAGATTCATGAGATTCAGGACAGAAAAAAATGGTGTGTTTAGACTGTACTAGACCCAGTGTTGAACTATTTTTCAAGGTCAAATGGATGCAACCTATTTACTTGTGGGTTGTCTACAGTAAAGCTCATTGCAGCAGAAACTTCACTGTTACTTTGCAGGGCCTTTTTGTACTGGATCACCTGGTTTTGAAGCCAGCTGCAGAATTCAGTAGGTTGGTCATATATGCATGCCTCATTGCATAAGAACAGCAGCATTGTTGAAAAATTAAAAGAACTTTATCTATCTGTTTTTTTATTCTGAACCCTGCCTTTCTCCTGGCATGGGATTGAAAGCAGTGTACAAAATTTAAAATAAAAGTTTAGCTAAAAACCTATTTTTATAAAAGTTAAAAAAAATTAAATCACATCAGCCATAAGGAGAGACAATGTCAAAATGCACAAAAATAGGCTTAAATGTTACAACAAAATATAAAAGGTTTGGGAAAATTAAAACAAAAGACGTTAGGGTAGGTGTTGAAGTGATCTCTCTGACTACAGTTTTGCTTTTGCATAACTGGAGGTATTGCAAATGCCCTTTCAGTTGTAGTGGTTTGCCATACCTAACTTGGCATGGCCATGTGAAGAAAGACCTCATCATCATCATCATCATATTTATTTCTATCCCGCCTCTCCACATGGATCGAGGCGGCGAACAACATTAAATACATTAATACATTAAAAAACATTAAAGAACATACCCAATCCTCCCCACCCACCAATCCACCTAAAACCAACCTGCTAAAACACACAACAATCAATCAACTATTAAAAGAACAGTAAGACAATTGATGGGAGGCGATGGAGATGCTAGTCTTGGAAGGCCTGTCGGAAGAGATCAGTCCTGACCGCTCTTTTAAAGCAGTCAAGACTGGTAGTGTGCCAGTTCTCCTCCGGCAAGCCATTCCATAACTTGGGAGCGATAGAAGAGAAGGTCCTCTGGGTAACCGCAGCCGACCTAGTTCTGACTGGCTGCAGTAAATTGATGAAGATCTCAAAGTCCTTGTAGTCCATATGAGAAGAAATAATCCTTTGTGTACCAAAATCTCAGATTAAGAAGAACTCTAAAGATCAATTCAGGCACTTTGATTTGGCCTCAAGGTGGACTGGGAGCCAGTGGATATGATAAAATGCCAAAGTAATATGTTCATAACATTCAGTTCAAGTTAGCTGCTTCCCAGTCATATTCTGTATCATATCATGAAGAGGCTGAACACCAGTCCTCCAGTCAAACAAAGCACCCAGGGTGGGGATGGCTGTCTGTTTTTTCTGAACTGAGTCTCATGTTATTGGTGTTCATCCAGTCCATTGCCATGACAAGACACTGATTTAGTACTTCCCTGCCTGAGAATTTGGTGGCCTAATGAAGTACTGAGGCATTTGGACAAGTTGGTCTCACTATAGATGTTGAAGATCTCATGGGAAAATCACCCAGGGAGTTCTCAGCACTGAGCTGACAGATATAACTTTGGTCATCTCAGGCAGAGAAAACTGTTGGGCAGTGGGTAGTCAGCATATAGCAAAATTCCTTATCTG
Organism: Iguana delicatissima; assembly: GCA_948472985.1. Classification (NCBI taxonomy): domain Eukaryota; kingdom Metazoa; phylum Chordata; class Lepidosauria; order Squamata; family Iguanidae; genus Iguana; species Iguana delicatissima. Next base: position 297,601 of record CAOKZL010000228.1, read on the forward strand.
TCCTTAGCTCTCAATGCAAGTGCAAATAACTCAGGGTTGGCATTCGAATGGACAAGAAGCCCATTACTGTGTTTGCCTACTGATGGATGTCTCTTGTACCTAGTCTGGAAGGAGAAGTTGCAAGAAATGGGGATGTTTCTCTTTTTATAAACATATTTTTTTAAAAGCTTTTGCATTGTAAATTTTGTAACGTTGCCATCTTTTGTCGCAGACTGAAATAATGCCACCAGACACATACAAATATGTTTTCTGTAATGTGGCATTAATCTTGGTGAATTCATAATGCAGTTAAACTTTTCATTTGTGCCAGCTTCTGTTTCTTACCAGTCTTCCGGGTTACATAAGGAATCTGGAAGGATTAAAAGAGATGGAAGGATTGATAAAATTAACATTTGTTTCTTTAGTATTATATTTCTTTATAACTCTTTATTTGAGTTCAGCCTTTTACAATCTGACTTCCTGATAGTTCAGAGGACTTCTGTGAGAAATATGCAGATACCATATCCTTTATTTGTTTATTCACACAACTGGCTTGGTAATCATATATACACATTCAAACATTAGTCTCAAAGGTAACGTTCTTTTGATGAAGTGCTATTACTTATGTCCCCATCATATCAGGCTTGGCTTTTGAGAAGATAAGATTTAGGATTGAGACGTTCCTTCTCACCACATCTTTTTTTAATTATACTTGGCTCTTGGAAATCTTTAGAGAAAGTCTCCTTTTACATTATGAAGTCTCACAGGGATATACTTGTGTAACATACCTGATCAAGTTGATAAATGCAGGTGAAGGTAAGCGCATTACTTCCCATTTTCAGAGGCATCCTGGGCAGCTGATAACTGCTTCTTCTAAGTACGTTGGAAATAGCTATTAGAGAGGCATGTTTCTGGAGCACTGATTCCGCATTACTTTTTAACCTGGTTATACTACTAGTATTTTTGGATGTGGGTTAACCCTTGGCTAGTATATGTAGGCATGTCCAAAGTTGTTTCATTGCAGAATTGAATAATTTTTTAGGAAGAGAGGGTTCAGAGAGAGTAGTTACTCCCGTATCATCTAATGAATTTCATGATTGAGCTAGGATTTGAAGCCAGGCCTATTGACTTCTGGTCAGATGCAATAATAAAACAGGATTCTGAGAATCTTGGCTTGTGGTGAATGAGATGCAAGATGGGCTACACAACCTGATAGCTTCTGCTTTGCATCTGTCTATTAGCATGATTACTAAACAAACCAGAAATGGTTTGTTTAGCGTGCCACAAACCAAAAGTCATGGCTTGTTACTCAAAACAATCCAGGATTCATTAGCAAAGAACAAATGCTGGTATATGATTCTGCCTTTTAAGTGGTACAAACATCCCAGGAAGCCTCAGTATGGATGATTTTCAAAGCAAGTTTGAATGGGATGTGTGCCCTGGGAAGGAGCATGTTTGTGTTCAGTAATGATTCTCTGGAAAACTGGCTTACTATTGTGTCTGACTAAGATCTCTGACCATTACACCAAACTGAGGTTCAACTCTCCCTTTCTTCCCTCCCTCCCACCTTTTCCTCTGCATATATATATATATATATACACACACATATTGCTCACTTTATATTTTTTAGTCCTCCTTGTTATTTACTTCAAAATATATGTGTGTGTGTTTGTTGTCTACACACACACACACACACACACACACACACACATACACATTTTGAAATTATATCACCCGTTTCTACATGAACATACTCAAGGGCCATTTCTGCACTATACTCTTATAGCGCGATTATTTCACTTTCAACATCCCATGGACTCCTGGGGTCTCTAGTTTAGGGAGGGGCTGGCTGTCCCTGCCCTAAACTGCAAACCCCAGGAGTCCATAGGATGTTGAAAGTGGAATAATCGTTCTATAAGAGTGTAGTGCGGAAATGGCCAACGTAGCAGATGAAATGGAATAAAAATGAAGCAATCACAGGATCACCAAACAACAGAATAAAAGGTATGGACCTGTATCCTACTGAGTTTAGCTGAAGCATTTATGCCTTTGACACTTGCTATTTGATAGTTGTCCCTTCAAACTGCAGAAAAAACGGAAGTATTGGATTCTTGCTGCACATGGGCCTGGAGGCTGTTGAAATGCAATATGGTATGTTTATATGTGACACTTTTCTTTGCTAGTAAGGATGGATTAGAACAGCAGAGCGAGTAGACCTCTTCTATGAACTGTTTCATTCCTAAAGCAGAAATGTTGCCAAGCCTGAGGCAGACAAATTAGTGGAGTTGGTGTGTTTTTCATTACCCAGACATGGAAACTTTGGCCTCACTGCTAATGCAGACCAGGACTCACAGCAAAGAAAACTACTGAGGGATAGTGGTGGTCATTTGTGGTGTATTCAACAAACAACACTGACAGTCTGACATTACTGACATCACTCTTGATAATCCTTGTAACAGAGAGCATAAGATTTCTATGGTATATAACATTCATGTTGTTGCTGCTGCTGCTGCTGCTGCTGCTGTTACTGTGTGTCTTCAGGTTGTTTCCCACTTACGGCAACCCTAAGGTGGGCTATGATAGGGCTATCACAGGGTTTTCTGGGGCTGAGAATGTGTGATACACCCAAGGTCACCCATTTAGCTCTCTTCCATAAAAAATAAATTCCATTGTTAGCACTTCATAGTAGGAAGGAGGGCCATTTCCACACAGAGGTCTCCTTGTGTTAGTAATCAGAAGTCACTGTACAACTATTTTGTTTTCATCTTCTCAACAGATTTTCTGTGGTAATGAAAAAGACAGAAGAAGTGGTGGAAAAAAAATAAGAGGGGATATTGTGGGAGGGTGAGGAAGTTTGGAGCCTCTGTAAAATTCAATGAATGTGACAGGGCTGTTGTGTGATAAAAGTCTTGTCTGCAACTGTCTACATCTATTCCTCTGAAATTTCTTTCCCAAAAATCTTAATGAGGCTTGGATCTATCTTATGAAAAACTAGCTTAAAAAAACAAACAAAATCAATAACTCTTTCCTCATATTGTGGCTTGACTTTGTCTACATCCTGTTGTGTGTCTTCAGCCATATCTTTACTAGATTAACTTCTCAAACTCTCTAAGTAAGTTTATTGCCATTTTAATTTTTTAATTTTTTTGGAAAAATGGGAATAGTTGATGAGAATGGAATGCCCTTACTTTATATAGCAAATGCCAAGTTCTCTGAATAATGGAGGTGGGAATCATATGTCCCTCAGGATGTTCCTGAACTGCAGCTCTCAGCAGCCCTGGCCAAGATAGTTAATGGCAAGGAACTCTTGGATGTGCAGTACAACATCTGGAGTGCCACACCGTTTCTAACACTGTTGTATAATAATAACCTAAATAGCCTAAATCCAGTTGCTTTTCCCAGCTAGAGTTTTGAGGGCTTTGGGATATGGGGATGTGTGTGGATTCACTAACCTCCCAAAGACACATAGCAACGGTTTCTGGAAACCATGAGGAGTGGAATCAACATATTTACAGTTTTAACAAATTGTGAGGTGGGGTTGGAGTACATATGAGAATGGGTTATGGAGCTGGCTGCAGCCCAAAGAAATGGCCTTGAGGAGTCACATGTGGCCAGGGGATACAATTTGCTCACCCATGAACATTCATCATGGAGATGATGAATATTTATTTCCTTTTTGTTGATAGAGTTCCTACTTTATATAGCGCTTTAAAATGCAAGACTTCTTTGAAAGCTTGTTTCCATTATAATTTGGATGTTAAAGGCTTTATTCCTGCTGAATATATCTTTTATTAAAGCTCAGTGTATTTTATAAGGTGAACTTGCGTACTGAGATAAAAACACCACTGAATATGGTGGAGATAATTTCCAAGTAACTATGTGTAAGATTGCAATCATTCCCCGTGAATTTAATTGAGAGATTTTATCAGTGATTTCTTTGTTTTGGATATCTTTATTTTATGATGGAGTTGTTAACATGAGTGTTATATGATCTGAAGATTCTCCTTATAAGCATGGCTGTTGTGATGAGCCCTGTAATTGAAAATCTACTACAGTATCACTGTATAAATAGTGTAGAAAATGAGTATGAAGACATTCTGGGTAGCTTTTGCTTCTGAGGAAGAAAAATTCAAGGTTTCTAAAGAGGAGGGTTCTTGTCAAAGGTTGACCCTCCTTTCAACCATATCAAAGTGGCATTTAGTCCTTATCTTGTGAAAATATAGCTATGTTTCCATAAAGCCTGCATTTTCAAAAAGAAAACATCTTGTCCTGTCTTCTTCTTCAAGAAACTGCTCTCTCATCACTACTGGATTTATGTGTCCATTAAATAGATCATGGACCTGGGTAAATGGTGTTCTATAGACCTGCATTCAACCATCAGGGGGCTGAGGGAGTTCAAAGTAGCAGTTTCCTTGGATCTCCAGGTTTGATACTCAGCTGTGCAAGACTAGGCAAAACATTAGATCAGTCTTCTGTGAACAAAGGGGAACTTAAACTTAACTTGGCCCCAGTGAAGAAGACTTGAGGTAAGGATTTATACATTACATTTTTTGTAACATTTGTTAGGGGAGGGATGGGCAACTGTAGAAGCCTAGGGGAATACAGGAATCCCCCCTCCCATGTTGCACCCACTTCTGCAAATAAGTAAATAAATAAATATCAAAATTAATCCCCTCTCATGCCCTCTGAGAGACACAGGAGGAATTCTCATCATGTTTTAGGCTCAGGAGAGGTCTTTTTTCCCCAGTGGGAAAGGAGTAGAAGTCATTGTCTAGTCCAAAAAAAAGATCTTTCCAGGGCATAAATTGTTTTCCCCGGCAGCCAAAACACCCCCGAAAATCTTTTTTGAACAATTTTTCAAAAGAAAAAATTACCTGTGTGAATCCCAGGGCGCCTCCAAATGTGGTGGAAATGCCCTCCATGTCCCTTAGAAGTCATTTTTTTGAGTCCTGGGAAGCTCTGAAAGCTACAGTAATGGTCATGAAAGCTGTGTGTGGTCTGGGCATCCGCTTGGCCCGTCCCCATATTGCACCAAGTCTAGTTAAAATTGTTTTGATAAAATGTAATAAATCACTGTTTTAGCAGGCAGAAGGTACTTGGTGGTGATTTTTTTCTTACTTCTAGCTTTCTTACTTCTCTAGTTCCTGATTGTGCATATGCTTGCAGCTGCCTGATGGCAAATGATAAATTTGCTGCTTAATAAACCAACCACAAAGTAAGTTGTAACATGTACCTAACCGGGGGCAGACTTTCTCTGAAAAAGATTTCTTTTTGACTCAACATACTCTATTCAGGCTTTTTTATGTGTATTTTAAATGGTATTTGTATTAGCCTTATTGCAGAAATAACAATTTCATGCAGTATGGTAGTGGTTTATCATGATTGGGGGTGGGGAAGATGAAAGGTTATTTTTTTTAAAAAAAATATTATTGTAGACCTGGTCCTTTCCTCCTGCTGTTGTTTTTTAAAAAAATGCAGCTGAAAGAAGCACACTTAGAATCATGCTGATTTTGGCCTGGAGGTGTGCAGTATTTTAGGAAACCAATGACTTTGTAAGGCAGAAGATGGTGTGTCACAAACATGCATTCCGGGCTGTATATTGCTTGCAGAACATATGGTGTTGATTGAGAAGAATACCATCTGCATTGCTGTGAAATAACAGCAAATGGAAACTTCAGTTGTAGCCAGAGAGACTGCAAGAGAAAGATTTGTGTCTTGGTGCTGTCAGGAGCAATTTTGCTATCTTCACTGGGGTCCTTGCTGACCTCACTTTCCTCAACTTCATGTTTATTTGCACACATATATGCACATCCACTACCTGTTTACCTATCTCCTCCAATAGTATGAACACAATAGTTGATGAAACAATGACAGTATTTGGTAACACAGCAAGAGGGAAATATTTTCCAGTTAAGAGTTATGACATTAAATATGGCATTTGCTTAAAACAGGGCAATTTAAATTGGGAAGAAGGTCAAGGTACAAGTCCTGCATTGTCTGTGGAAGGATTGCATTGGACAAATTTTGTAGTCTTTTCAGCAGCCACTTAAATTATCACTAAACAAAATCTGTTGCTTGCCATACATTGATTAAGATTGTATGAGGAGAGTTATGGTCTTTATCATACATTTTATGGCACAAAATATTGCTTCTTGTTACGGAAAGCTGAAGGGTTTGGCCTGTTACTGGAACTTTAATAGCTTTAATAGGTATTTTAATAGCTATAGTGAACATGGAGAATATTTTGAATATTTTGATCCCAAGAATTCTGTCTTTTCTATCATTATTCTAACAAGGCAACATTTTCTAGTATCATATTATTGTTGCCCCCTTTTCTCTCAGCAACATAGAATCACAGAATCATAGAAATGTAGAGTTGGAAGAGACCACAAGGGCCATCCAGTCCAACCCCCTACCATGCAGGAAAACCCTCAAAGCACTCCCGACAAGTGACCATCCAGCCTCCTCTTAAAAACCTCTAAAGTAGAAGACTCCACCACACTCGATGGCAGCACATTCCACTGCCGAGTTCCTAATAAAGCCTCCTTCCCCTAGCTGGCTCCTCCCCCTAGTTTGATTAACTCTCCCTAGTTTGATTGACAGTTAACTGACTAACTAACAGACAATTAGCTGACAATTAGGCTGTGAGCTCAGGGAGAGCACACGGCCAGCACAAACAAAAAAACAACACAGAGAAATAAGCAAACAAACTCAGCCCCACAATCCTGTAAAAACACCTAATCAAAGATGTCTTCACAGACACAGCTCACCTTCTGCTCTCTCCTCTGGAAGTCAGCAAGAAGATTGCTGGGAGTTCCTAATAAAGCCTCCATCTCTCTCTGTCCTGCAGTGAGACTCAGTGACAAGCAGAAGTACCTGGCTTAAGGCATTGACGTAAAGGTTGAATTTGGTCCTCTAGAATCCCCCCTCAACACATCTCTAGGCTGTTTAAAAGAAGCAGACAAGGGTGGGGTAGCTTATGTAATTTATCTTCCTTATCCCATTATCGGTGTGTGTGTTCAGTGTTGAGCTTCCTTGTGCACCTCTGGGATACTTCTAGAGGCACATGACAACCAGTAAAGTTGCAGACAGGAAAACTTACTTTTTGGATTACACCCTGCCCCTTGCCGTCATGCCCACTGGTCTTACTGCTTGGTGATTCTGAGAGCTGTACCCCCAAAAGTAACTTTGCTGAACTCTGTAAGCTACTAAGACTTTGCTAGTCACTTGGCTCCTATCCATTAACCATGCTGATTCTGAAGTAGAAGGGTACTGACTCATAGATAAGACTCCACATGTTGTAGATGCCCATTGCCTTAAAAAGTAGGGAGCTGCAAAACATATATAAATTTTTTTTTCTGAGATCCCATCCATATTCTTGAGTCCCATTTTCCTTGCCCTGTGAGCCTTTTCTTTAGAAGCCTCTCTAAAGTAGACATACATTTAAAGAGGGCTTATCTTTGGCTGCTGAATAACATTCTGAAAAGAATAACACTGAAGAAGGCATAAAGGCAGAACCCCCTCTTTTTTAACCAATTACAGAACCTCTATGTGTTCAGATCAGTAAATATGATTCTGATAGCTAAATCCTTGTTTAGTTGCAGACATCTGTGTCCTAGTTCATGGATCTCATTGTGTAAGATCACCATAGCTCATTGGTGGCTTATGTTCACCTGGAGTTTATTCACAGACTATGTAGAAAAACAGAAATTTCCAAGTTTCTTTGTATTTTAGTGGTGGACAAAAAGATAGCACTGTAGATTTTTTTTTTTTTAAAATTTGTGTTCTATCAGCCAAAAAACCTGATAAAATCCAGATGGAAAGACACATTTTCTGGCTGTAAAGATAACTTGCTACACAGGAAGTACTGGGTGTAGTGGAGAAAAAAGCTGCAGTTTAAGAGTGAGGGGAATACCAAATCTTACATGAGAAGATGATCAAGCCTATGAGCATCTATCAATCCAAGGTCCCATTTATAGGGAATTTGTGCAGAATCTGAACCCTTCAAAACCCGACTGTACAGATCATGTCCAGGGTACTTCGGCATGCATGACTATGGACAAAAATAATTGCCTACTTGGAAGATGGAGCGTGTGGAAAGATCTTGACATTTTTTTTCTTTTTTTGCATGGATTTTGATGTGGGGTTGTGGGCTTGTTGTAACTTCTGCACTCACATGCCAGAGGAAGGTACAGCAGGGATGCAGTTGTACTGAGAACCCAAAGGAATTCTCCTTCCTCTACAAAAGCTCACTTTTAAAGTAAGATTATTTAATAAATTAGGCCTAAAAATCACTTCTGGAAAATTGTACCCCATGTAGTTGTTCAAGTTTACTCTTAGTGGATTTGAAGCACATTCTGCTAATTCTTACTAAGACGTACATGCTGGCATCAGTTCCTGGGGCCTTGATATGTGTGGGACATTCAAGGTCAATGAAGAGTAAATGTTATTTTTTTAAAAAAGACAGTCAGTAATCACAGAAACAATCCATGCTGCAGGGAACTACATCAAGCAAAAGTGGACATGAGCTGTAGCAGGGGATACAAGGAATATGGTAGAAGTGTAGAAGGCAGAGGAACTTCTAACAAGAGCAGATTAGTAATCAGAAATCTTGGCGCTGTATATTGGCCTAAACCAGAAAGTTCAAAATTGCAATTTCATTCTCAGTTGCCTGGAGGTAAATCCCAATGAACTCAGTATAGTTTGCTTTTGAATAGGAATGTATAGAATTGTGTGACAAATGACTTTTTGGCCAGTCAGAGAAGGCTGTGCTGGAGAGCCATAAGCCTAGGAAGAATGCTTTGGTAAGATAACTGAATGAGGGGTTGCAAAGTAAAAGCCTCCTCTTGTTCATATGAAGGACTGTATTTTGGTCATGGCTGGGAAGTCTGGTGTTTGAAAACAGGAAGTTTATCAAAAGTGACTTGGGGTCAGTTTCTTAAAAAAAAATAATTATCCTAGGCCTAAAATTACCTGGGGGAGGGGTAGAGAAAATGCCCCCTATGCATGCTATTAGAAGGACATTTGGGGAAAAAAATATTTTGGAAATTTTGGGGAGGGTGCAGTGGGGAGCGTAACTCTTGTTACCCTGTTTACTAGGGGTCGCTGGAGGGATACCTAAATGCACTCTCAATTATAAAAGTTGGGGGAAATTAGCCAAGAGCACAAGCTAGCAATACGAGAGGCAGGGCAACGGAGTGAGATCTTTCACCCAATGTCTGAGGGGTCAGGCCAAGTCAAGGAGCACACAGAATTGAAATAATAATTGTGGTTTTTATTAAAATACAATCAAACAGTGTATGCAACACACTCACGCAGAGAAGTAAAGAAATAAAGGTTAGATTGGGATAGCGGGGTTTTTAGAGGAGTTGTTGGTTTGGGTAATACTACACCTGTCCTGAAGCCCAGTTAGGTCACTGCGAAAGTTCAAAGATGTGTAGTCTCAGTACATGGGACTGAGGGAAAAGCTTGCCAAGCACAGCAGCAGCAAGGCTGGATGAAAATCGGGAGCGATCCAAGTGGTCAGAGCAATCCAAGCGATCCGAGTAAGGTCTTGGAATTAGGGTTGTTTTTTTTAAAGAGGAAAATGTAGCCACAGGCTAGTCTGTACTTGGGGAAAACAGTGAGTTTCGGGTTGGAGACAAAGCCTCCGAAAGGTCAGAATTTAGCATGATTGATTTAGTTCTGAATAGACAATGGAATAGATAGTATGCAAACGCGGAGTGCTTGACAGGTGAGGATTCTTCTAATCAAGCTGCCTGCTCCGGGCAGGGAGTTCTTTGTACGTGGTGTGCATATGTAGTGAGGGTACTTGCCTTGAGGTCTTCTGAAGCGGCAGTTTGGCTATTTCTGGTCAGCCTTTATTTGTTTTGAATATTCCAGCAATTAGGGACCGAGCCTGTTTGTGTGCTTGTCCGGGGGCCTCGCAAGCACATGGAGAACAGAGGGGTATAGCAGGCCAAATTATTGATATCAAAATGATCTACCCCAAGCGCAGCCCAAGAACTTCAGTAACACCCTCCGATGTCTTGATGAGAGGCCCGTGCAGCTCCCTAGCCCTCAGCAGTTTCTCACCACTGTCTTATAGTGAAATTTTCATAAGAAAGTTGTGTGTTCTGTTTTATTGGTAGTATACTTTCTTCAAGATTGTTTGCACCAGCAACTGAAATCACATGAGGGCCTGGAGCAGTAAATTCATTTTTGCTGTCCCAAGGACTGGGACAGCATAGTACTGAAACTACAGAATGTCCCTTGGGATATTTGAGAAAGAAGCAGGCATGAGAATGAGGGGTTCTCAGAGTCTGTAATCTAAATGTCTACGTTAAGCTTTCCAGTTATTTTGTAGCCCCCCCCTCAGAGAAGGAAATGTTTTTCTTAGAGCCAGCAATGATTATGTTGTTTTTGGCTGTGCAGCATGGAGGAAAGGAATGGTGCTGAGAACTGCTGTCTGTGTTATTTATAGGCATTTTTCATGGCCTTATCCATACATGTTGAATGGAGATTGACTACGGTTTAGGATTAAACAGCTGCACAAATACAGAAGGAGGTAGAGGAACAGGAAGAATGGAGAAGATGGAAGAAGTAAGTCAAGGAGAAGAGACATCCCAAGACATAAATATTGTCCAATGATCTGCAATGAAGTCTGTATTCCATTAAGTTTACATTCTGTAGATAAAGGCAACTCTGTATCACAATGCTATATTCCTTTCTTTCTGTAGAATTCCTCCTTCCTCTATAGTCCAAGCTTTTTTAAAAAAATCCGGTTGTTTGTGGTTCTTGTTCTTGTTATTGTTGTATGCCTTCAAGTCATTTCTCTCTTATGGAAACTAAGGCAAACCTATCATGGAGCTTTCTGGGGTTGAGAGTGTGTGACATGCCCAAAGTCTCCAGTGAGTTTCCATGGCTAATGGGGGAATTGAATCCTGGTTTCCATTGTCAGAGGCCAGTGCTCAAACCACTACACCACGCTGGCTCAGTGTTTGGGGGGTGAAAAATTAGTTTCACACGAAGCAACCTTACACTTGTAAAATAAAAAACGTATTTACATAACTTCTAAATGTGCTCCCTTAAATGTCTTCAACCAACGATACATAGAGATTTGAAAGTTAAAATCATCATCTTGAATATTAGTCTGGAAACAAAACTGTTAACCAGTGAAATTCTCAAAAGAAAATGTGCAATCTCTGTGGCTGCCATCACACAAGAGATGTATCCCTGTGTTCTGGATCAGCTGATGTTTGTAAACCCTTTTCAAGTGAAGAGTTTCATTCAGTCATTTGTGTTTGTTGATTTTATTGTTGCCTAAGAAATTCTAAGTACTCTACGCAAAATAGACTGGTGACATGGCTCACAGACATAGAAAGGAAAACATGTGGGGAAAGAAGCAGAAAACAGTCACATTGAAGTATCAAAGCTTTCCAGTTGTATCATGAGCTGGAAAAATGGCCAGTAAGGAAATGGTTTGAGGGGATGAAGGAATTATACAAACAGAATAGAATCCTTATTACAGTCATAGACTAGCACAGGTAAAAAGGGGTACAGAAAAGGATAAAAGGATAAAAACACAGGTTAAAGACAGCACTGAAATTCTCCTTCAGGTTGCACAGCTCCCATATGACAAGACAAGCTTGGAGGTCAGTGCCTGACAAATTTTAACTGTTGCTGCACAGAATCTGGCAACATTAGATGTTGTATGGGGGTTGGTGTCCGAAAGTAACAAAGAAGTGTAGAATTCTCCAGTGCATCCTTGGTAAGGAATTATACGATCCTTGGTCCCAGCTGAGCTCTACTGTTTTGCTTTTCCCGAAAAGTTTCATGGGGCTTACATCAGGTGTGAAAGGACCTTGGGTAAGATGTCCTCCACATGCACCCAGAACAAGCCTGAGTAAGATGTCCTCCACACCCTGAGTAAGATGTCTTACCCAGAACAACCCTGATACCTTCACCCAGCTGAGTGAAGATGCAGTTCCTGCTACTGCATATATCTTCCTCCTCTCTCCAGAATTTTACTAAGTCAGGTAGTAGCAGGGAACGGCAGCAGATATGGCTGGTAGTTTCCGGCTTGACTGTTGGCTAAGCAGAAAAGTGCTGAGCAGACTGATTGAAGCTACAGTTGCCATTTCTGTTACTCCAGAATGCCTCAGGTCAACAAGCATTCTAGAGCCAAAAAATGGCAGCAGCTTCTGCTCCATGCAGTGCTTCTCATTAATTTTTTTTTTAAAGTGGGTGTAGGTATGTATGTATGTATTTTAAGGCAGGGATTATGGAATCAGCCCTTACAGCATTCCTGAGGGCCATAGCTCCTTTTGTTTGCTCTCTGCTGTTCAGAGTTGTCACAGGTCAGGATATGACCATGTGAACATGGCTGCTCCTGGGACAATGTTTTAGGAGAGAAGGGGAAACATGATACTTAATCCCAGTCACATTAAGAGAAGAGGCCTTCTGTGTCTTTCCTTCCCTGCCCCATCAAAAGGCAGAGATTACAGCAGTTAAGTCAAAAAGTTTACCAAGCGTGTTGCTGCATTACAAAGGGTGCAGTTCCAAGGGGTGTAACTGTATGTTATCACTGTATGTTAGTTCTGCTTTGGAGTGGTGAGGATTGTAGAAAATGATGATTCCTGAATAATAAGGGAGTTGCATTTGGGCAGAAAGACTGTGACATGGCTTCGGAGTTTGCCATCTGCTTTGCTTTTATGATGGATAAGTTTTCTGGAGCTTGGAACCATGAGACTATATTGTAGAGCGGCATAATACTTGGTTTTTTTCAAGAAGGAAAGAGAGAAATCATGCTAGGCCTGACCTAGCAGTGCCAGCTGAGTTCATATAACTGTGTGGTGGCATTCATTGGTGGAGGCTTGTTTGTGGTTTAGAGGGCTTGGCATGAGTTTATGTCAGTTGGCATGTCTCCATGTCACTCTTATGATTTGATCCAGATGGTGCCTGTAAGCTGCCCTGGTTGGCATTAGATCTTCTGCCTCTTAGCAGAGGGTTTTGTTGTCCTTGTTTACTATGGAACCATTCACAAACTCCTCTGCCACGCCCTGTGATTCACAGCTGGAGTGGAGAACCCTAACTTAATTATCTGCTGGGTTGTATTTTGCAAAACAATTTCTCTTTTCTGTCATATTTTATTACAACATGAACCATGAAATGTGGGTCATGTAACTGATAACAAAATAGGAGGAAAGGTCTGCCAGTGAAGTTCACAGTTTGAGTAGACAAGTGGCAGATGAAAGGCAGGGGTAATTATCAGTTAATTAAAAGGGGAACACACACACTCAAAAACACAGAGAGAGAGACTATATAGGTGACACCTTCTTAGACTTCCAGCTACACTATTATCACTTCCAATTTTGTCTTTTAGAGTTATCTCCTAAAACATTGAGGAGAGTTGCATACAAAAGCATCTATGATATATCTTTAAAAGTTATTTTAAAGTGCAATTAAACTATATAATTAAAAGCATTTAAAAATCCACTAAAAACAGAAGATAAAAATCAAGAAGAGAGGTTACCATTCAAAGCCCATTGCAGTCAATTCCTAAAAGCCTGTTGGAATAGAATTTTTTTCTCACTTGCTGGCATAAGGACAGCAAAGGAGGAGCCATCCAAGGCCTCCTAGTGAGGGAGGTCCATAGATAAGATCCTCTCACTTGTTCCTACCAAAGGTGCCTAGGAAGGTGGTGGGACTGAGAGAAGGGCCTCCACAAAGATTTTATTGCTTGGGCAAGCTCAGAAGTAGTGGTCTGCTTGGATGATTAAAAAAAAAATGAGTGCAAGTACAGCAGCTTCAGAGCCAGTGTGGTGCATTTGTTTGAACATTGGACTATGACTCTCGTGACCAGGGTTCAATTCCACACTCGGCTATGGAAAACCGCTGGGTGACTCCTGAGTGCATCACACCCATGATAGCTTCACTTTAGTGTTACTGTATGTCAGAAATTACTTGAAGGCACGCAACAGTAGCAGCAACAACAACAATGCAGCAGCTCAAGACAAACCGTGAGAGAAATCCTGCACGAGATTTATACCACTGGCATGTAATTTGGTGTGTACATTTTTATGTATGCCCAGAAAAAAATTCAGCAATATGAACTCAATTGTGTTGGCTGTTTTTTCAGCTTTCTGTTGTTGTTGTGTGCCTTCAAGCTGTTTCTGACTTATGGTGACCCTAGGGCAATCCTATCATGGGGTTTTCTTGGCAGGATTTGTTCAAAGGGAGGTTGCTTTTGCCTTCCTCTGGGGATGAGAGAGTGTAATGGCCCAAAGTCCCCTAAAGGTACTGTCTTGCTGTTGCCATGTATAATTCCTTATTCCTTAACGGGAAAAGGTGGAAACTTGGTACACAAGAAGCAAACTGGCCAACTGAATAATCTGGTAGTGAAGAACTTACGATACTTCAGGTGCTGTTGGACTCCTGACAGGCAATGATTTAAAATGTTGGACGCTGTTGTCCTACATCCTCTGGAGGAATTCAGGTTCCACACTCTCGCTGTCATCTTTTTCCTAATCTGTGTCCACTATGCAGCAGGAGGATTGCTACTTAATATCATTTTTCCAGCAGAAATAAATTTAATGTTAGGGAACTTTGGTGAAAGAAAACAATCTACATAAAGCAAGTTGTCTGTATATCTGTATCACAAACAGTTGAGATCAACAACCAGAATAGGAAGGGCCCATTATTAATCTTTATCTTCCCAGAATCCTTGAAAATAACCTTTCCCAGAACTTCAGGTACAAAAACACATTAGAACTCTCAACTCTGTTGTGGCAACTGCAAAACCAAGGTGCTTCACACAGGTAATGAAAGAGTGGGCCCGATCTGGGAAGGAGACTCCATACCTCAGGGTATGACTGCTGACCATGCCGTGTCCACCTCAAGCAATAAAAGTGTGCAGAACAACCAAACATATAAAGGCGCATGCTTCTGCACACCTCTATATGATGAAACTATGTGCTGGTAGAGGAGCTGGTACCCATGAGATGGACTGGACTATGCTTTTTATTACTCCTAGCCAGCAAACAGTGGGCATGCTGGATGGGGATGTTGGAATTGTTGCAGGAGGATGCTGAGTTACAGAAGGTTGTGCATCAGTTTCACTGCTCATCTTAAAATATGTTTTGTTTATAAGTAAAGCTCAGTGTAAGCAGAGGATGTAGATTCTAGCTGGATGGTTTTAGTTAAGATCTTCCCACGGCCAAAGGGTAATCAGCTAGTTTTTCAGTTGTTGGGTTGCTGCCAAGCATACTAGAATTTAAGGGCAGTACCTCTAGTCTGGGTAAACAGAAGTATGGCTGTCAGAAAATAAAATACAAGCTACATGTTTGAACTCTCCCATTCCAGATTGCAAAAAGCTGTTCGCAAGGGTTCTGGAAGAGGATGTCTTTGTTGCTCAATGCGTATATGTGGATGAGTTTGCATTTGTGTATGTAGGACTTTTTTGTTGTTGTTGCTATCTTTATTTAGAAATATTGAGAAGAAGAATCCATCTTCTGGTATTTCAGTCTGAAAGAGTGGAGGAAACTCCAGAATCTTTCAGCTCCAGGACATGATGTGTTTGGCCAACTCCCTCCCCTCTAAAATGCCCAAGCACCCTTTTTAACTATTTTCTGGATGTTGGGAGAGGGAACTCTCTTACATAGCATTCTCCCTACCCTATTCCTACATTATTGCTTTCTTTCTTGAGTCTCTTATGAATAAAAGACAATAAGTCCTGGGCATGAAGGTTAAACAGTCTGCTCACAGTGAAGCTGGGTCTGCTTTACCATATCCCGTGTAATACCCCAACTACATTCCATTATAAAGAACCTCCAGTTTATTTTTATTGCTATCTGCCCATTCCACATAAGTTGGGTTGTGCAATGGGAGAATGAAAACAAAAATGAATATCTGATACTTAACATGACCCTTTATGATGACAAGGTCCAAAGCCCTTATCTACCCATTCACTATCAGTTACTTTCCAACCAGAGAACCACACAAGCACAATTGATGGTCAAAACAGCATCATGCCCATGCTTTGAACTGCAGATATTTTCAGTGGTAGTCCCTTTAAAAGTTCATTAAAGTAGTCTAGTTGCCAGGAGAAAAAGAGCCATAGAAGTCTGAGCTTGAATCAAAATGCTTGTCATTACCAGATGAGCTTTAAGAGGGATACAGTTTTCTATTCTTGCAGCTTGATGGACCAAGGGCAACAGTATATCCAGGACTACTCTGAATGACCAGGCCAAATGTGCAAAGTTAGCACATCAGGGGAAAAGAAGTCTTTTACTCTACTGTTCTCACTGATGGGCCAACTTTACAAACACAGTGAGGAGTTATAGGGGAGACACACTCAAATCAACTGATTCTCTGCATTGTAGAGTCTACAACTGTTCTGAGGCCCTCTCAGTCCCCAGGTCTGCTTTTAACTAGAAGCAGTTGGGGGAAATTCCACTCTAGTAGATTTGGGGACAGAGTTTCCCTTTAAAAAGATGTATTTCAAGAAAATGAAGTTCATTCCTTTTTATAGTGGGACTTGTTGTAGGTTCCCTGAATGAATTGGATAGTATTTAGGTTAGAGATGCAGATGGGCCTGATCTTGCTCTTGACTTTGTGGGTTGTGAGCTGCATCAGCCTCTTGCCTATCAGAAAAACCACAGTTAGGATTGTGGTGTTCTAGCTGACGTTGCAGAAGAAATTCCTTAGGCATGGTCTCCACAGAGATCAGAGAGTGAACTTGCTTATTGGACAATCAGGGCCTGAGCAGTGATGAGGGGTTGCAGAGCCAAGAATTCCTGGGTCAGCCCTGCTCCAGTGGCGTTTCTTGCCTACGTAAGACTTTTATCTTGTACATCCATATGGTCTGTGCTCTTGAAACAGCATCCATGCACAGCAATTCATTCTTTGCAGTTGACTTGAGTGGTAGGGATTTTATGCTTATTCTTTACCATGTTACAAGTTCTCTTTCAGGTCAGATGGTATAATTCCTCCATTAGGCTTCTCTTCCCATCCCTACTCCCATCCCAGATTATGCTTTCCATTTTTGTATGAACAAAAATCAGGCTTTTACCTCACCAGGTACCTTTTCTTGTGACCTGCTGCTAAGGAAGGCAAGGTGGGCTTTTCTGCACTGGGTGGAGTATGCCACTGTTTTGTTCTTTCATTTATTGGTTTTCTTTAGTGTAATTTAGGCATGATCTGATGTGCACCAAAATCTTGTGCTGTAGCTTCCCAGCCATCATTCTTCCCCACTTCTGCTTTTTGCAGAGCCTTGTTTTTATTTATGTAATTTGAGTTATTGCACCTTCCTTATTTTGCCTGTTCGCAGGGTCTGTAACATTTTATCTAAAAACCTCGTCAAGTTTCATTAAACCCTGAAACCAGCTGCTACACTATCTTGTCTCAAAGTTTCCTAGTCATTTTGTAAACATTGTGTCAAAAGTATTAGAGCACATATGCGCATACAAGTACAATTGGTTAATCGCAGTTTTTATTATGAAAAATAACTTAATTCCTGAGCATTCATTTCTGGGAGTAGTTTCTGTATAGATAGATAGATAGATAGATAGATAGATAGATAGATAGATAGATAGATAGATAGATAGATATAAACCTATCTGGGAAGCATACGAAAAAGTAAAATAAAATACTGACAAAAAGTGTTGGTATGAGCAGAGTTTAATGGGGCAACAAAGACAGTTCATGCATATGCATAAATGCAAACAGCATTTATGAAAAACACTGTGAACAGGACTTGTTCCAAGTGAGATCTGCATGTTTCTGTGGATAATCTACTGGAAAGACTTTTTAAATTTCCTTTTTGGAATGTATTTATTGTTGTTTCTAATAAATGCCATGGACAGAAAATAGTCAACTAAATGTAAACGTTTTTTTAAGAGGGGGAAGATTAGACTAGGAATTTAAAGTATAGCCTCAGTACATTCCATGTTTTGTAAAGTTTTCATTTCGGCAAAATGCTTTGTCATTCTGCCAGCCAACAGGAGGATTTTTAAAAATGGATTTGGGATTGCAGCATGGGCGCTAAGTGATGCTTTGTGTACTGATGCCATGGATAAAGTAGCAGAACATAACAGCTTTGAGATGATAGAGTTCAGATTAGAAGAGTGCTATGGCAGGGAATGCTATATATGTATCTATATCTATTATTGGAACAGCTGTGAAAGTCACTTATCAAATGTATCCTTAAGCAATCCAACAGTGTCTACAGCTGATGGCATTCAATATACCAGTTACACACATACCATGCTCTCCAACAGAGTCTTCTATTAGATCTAGCACCCAGTGTGTATGTTCAAGTGAGTCAATTACCACACACAAGTTCACTGCACAAGTGTACACACATATACACACACAGGAAAAAAATATGCACTCTTTAATTTTCCAAAATATAAAACACTAAATACAGGCCAGATGTAACAAAAAGAAAACATAGGCCTGATGTAGAAAGAAAAAAGTTCATGAAATACAACCAGTTTAATTAGAAAGGACAATGGACAGAACAACAAAAGCTTGCACAGTGGTTATTTTCATTTAGTGGGTCAGCAAGATCTAAGAATAATCAAAAATGGGTTTTGGATACAATATGCTTGTTCAACAATTTGTAAGCTGCTCTGAGAGACTTGTGGCTGAGGAATGGGGTATATATACTCTAAACCAGTGGTTCTCAACCTGTGGGTCCCCAGATGTTCGTGGACTTCAGCTCCCAGAAGCCCTGAGCATTGACCATAGTGGCTGGGGCTTCTGGGAGCTGAAGTCCATGAACATCTGGGGACCCACAGGTTGAGAACCACTGCTCTAAACAAACATATATCTCCACTTCAAAGTTTCAAATTGGATATAATATTTAACAACTTTCATTAACAACTTTGGCTCCATGTATTCATCAATATATGGCCCCAAATCTTTGAAACCAAGTCTTGATAGATAGATCTGCTGAAAATTCCACTGAATTGTAATTTTTGTATCTCTCTTCTGCTAAAGCAGGGATAAGGATGGTTCAGCTTGTGGGCTGCATGTGACTTCCAACCCTCACTTTTGCCACCGCTGAAGCCCCCTAGTTGTCTGCCAAAGCCCTCTGAACTTCCCAGTCTTTTAAAAAAAAAATTCAGGAAATTTTCTGGCCAAAAGACATCTGAAACAGACCAAAACTGTATCTAGATGTCAAAGTTTGCTTTTCCTTCAACTTTCCTCAAACCTTTGCTTATGACAAAACAAAACAAAACCCATGGCCAAAACAGCAACTAGAAGCCATGTAGGCTATGCCGCAAAAAACAAAAAACTCCAAAATTCACAGGATAGTGATACCTTTATTGGACCAGCTAAAATCCACAAAATACATCATGCAAACTTTCAAAGCTTCATAGCCTTCCTTTTCAGGCAAAGATGTTAAAATCATACAGGAGAAGAAAACTTATGTTAGAGCCACAGGCCTACATTTTGTGTCAGATGTTATTTCTGTTGTCTGTTAAAGTAGTCTGGGGGGATTTCAGTGCAGGCAGAGGCTACTCCTCTTCTTGGCCATGTGGGGGGACCAGGAACAAAGGGCAATGAAAGGAAGATAATAGTATTTCAAATCCATTGGCAGCAGCAAAGTAAATTCCATTGAGATCCAGGCAAACTCTGTCCCGCGCAAAGCTAACTGCCCCTTTCTTAGGCAGAGAACATTGAATTTCTTAAGAAGCCTCTGCACTATTACATCTGGATAAACTTGTAAGTGCTGTACAGGTAAAATTTCCCAAATGTAGTATAAAGGAAAGAGTTTTACCTTTGCTGGAAGTAGAAACCTCAAAAGAGTTAAGCCCTAGCCCATTAGCTCCCTCTTGTTAATGTTTCCCTTGCGGTAATATGATGTGACATTCCTCCTGGTGCCAGGAGTATGCCAATGTGGCCTGCAGGGGTAAAAATTGCTTCTAGCTTCCCCCTCCAGTTGCCCATCACTGTGCTACAAAGTGTGAAACAGGTAACTGATAGCTTTTGTCTAGTTTTACCCACTGTTTATGTAGGATGTCCTGAGTATTCAAAGCACAGTATAGCCTTATCCTAACAGCCTTTCCAGCATCTCTTATCAGTGGCACTATCTCTGTATTGCAGGTAGACCAGGACACTGAGACAGAGAGAGAATGACTTCTCTAAAGGCAGATTTTCTGAGGCAGGGTTCAAGTCAACAATTTCTCAGCTCCAGTTAGCAATGCTTCATTAGCTTCAGGATACAGATAAATTAACGCTAAGGAAATACACATGCTCACATTCACACTTTCCATAATAGTGGTTACAATATGCTAAACTGGTTGATCCTGGCAAATGCATTTTATTGAGATGTTAAGCACTCCAGTATCCTGAACAGGGAGTTCCTGTCTAACAACTTTTACTGCTGAGAGACAGGTGATTGGTTAAGCATCTGGATTTTTCTTCTTGTTGGCTATATTTCAGAAAGTGTGCTACCTTGATGTAGAATGGAAGATCTCTAGATTTCTAGGGTAGCTGAAACTGACCATGATATGTAATGCATGTTACAAACGACTTGGTTTGACAGGTTGTCAGATAAGAAAGACTGCTCTGGAACAAAGGCACAGTTGGCACGTAATCAAAAGTGAACATACGTCTAACTAGACCATTTTTCATGACGTTGAATATGATTCGCTTTGATGAAGTATAGGCAAAGCAGACCATTGAATACCAAGGGAGGAACATTATACTTTATCCTTTATGTGAACTAGTTCCCTCTTAGAGTCAGAATTCTGCCTCTTAAATGTAATTTGTGTATCAGACTTAACGTACTCCTGCAGATTGTGGAAGTCGTGTTTCTTCCTGTTAATGGACACATTTGACCTATCTAGTCAGGGTGGCCATTCCAAGATGAGAAGCAACAGTTATGGGCAGATGAAGCCAAGGTTGTGAAACAGCTGCTGGCAGATGAGTATTCCATCCTCCCATCAGAGCAAACATTGCAATAATCCAAGGGAAGATGGGGCCCCTTTGCTGTAATACATATTGTCTTGTCAAGCCTTAGGAGACTGTACTCTCTGTTCTCCGGGAATAACATTTTCTACTATGGGGACAGTTCTTTCTGCTTCTGGGCCTGGCTCAAAAGGCTGTTTGCTTTCTTCTGGACAGCCAAGATGGTCAGCCTCAGAATTTGCTCATCATGAAATGGTGATGTTCTCTGGCCAATCAAGAATGAGATGCTCTGTCCTGCATGAACAGAAAGATGGGTTTTCATTTAGACACTCATTATAAATTAATAATGTTTAGACACCCATGGTTTATAAATTCAATTCTTTCTTAGTATGTGGATGTCATTTATAATGATTCAAATTCTAGGACAACATTAGAGAAGCAGGCTTAGTTATGTGGATGTATTGGTAGCCTAAGAGCCAGTGTGGTGTAGTGATCTGAGTGTTGTCCTGGTTTGATTTTCCGCTCAGCCATGGAAACCCACTGGGTGACCTTGGGCACGTCACACACTCTCAGCCCCCAGAAAACCCTGTGATAGGTTCACCTTAGGGTTGCCATAAGTCAGAAACAACTTGAAGGCAAACAGCAACAACAATTGGTAGCCTAGCAGAGCTTCTGTGTCATATAAATCCCAGCAGGTCTGCAGTCAGGCTAATTCTGGGAGAAGTGTTTATTACAGCAGAACAGTTTCCTACAGGAGCAGGGAGAAATGCTATTGAGGCATTAATGAAATATACTATGTGAGAAACAAAGGTTAGTGAAATGCTGCAATTATAACCTCAATAACATAAAGATATATGTATCTTTAAAAAGATTTGCCACTCTTTATCATTTAATAAAATGACATTTAAATTTGCCAGGGCTCTCTACATATTGTAGGACTACAGCTCCCAGGATTCCTCATCATTTGTTATACCTGGTAGAGCAGGAGTGATCCATCTTACATGTAAGTGCTTTGCATGCCCAAGTGGAGGTGCATAAGAGGAGTGCAGGTGCCTGCAGTTCAATCCCAGGAAGCTTTTTTGTAGTGACACATGCCACATCTTCACCTCCTTTTAGGATTGTGTGTATGTATGTGATGTCCAGTTGCCTGTTGACTTGTGGTGACCCCATGAATTTCATAGGGTTTTCATAAGCAAGGAATACTCAGAAGTGGTATGACCAGTTCCTTCCTCTGAAATATTGTCTGCAGTATCTGGAATTTGTTGGTGGTCTCCCATCCAAGTACTAATTAGAGCTGACCCTGCTAAGCTTCCAAGATCAGGTGGTGCCTTTAGGATGGTTAGGCCACTTTCATTTTAGGATTAGCTGTTACTAAGCAATGCTCAAATGCTGTCTACTGACTGTATCATCCCTGTAGGCATGCTTTCTGAGAAGACTAGACACTTTCCTTTCCATATGCCATCTAATGCTGTTTAATCTCTATGATGAGAATCACTGATTAGCCGGCAGACTAAAAGGGAAATAAAGTGAACGGTCTACAGAGCTCCTAGAGAAAATGTGTGGTTTAATTACAGCAGTGTGCACATTGCAGGCAGGTCTTTTAGGTCATAGCCCAAGATATCCAGGGATTAAGTTAAGTAAGATACCAATTACTTGAGTTGAGCGAGGTCACCGACTGTAGTAAGATCATATGCACAGCTGGTTGAGCTCCTGCTTCTTTCAGAACTTGCAATCAAAGGCTTGCAAGAATGTTACACGGTTGTCACTATCTTGTCATCAAGATGCTAAGCTCATTGGCCCTACAGGTCAGCCTTGAAAATCCTCCTTTAGGAAAAGACTGAGCAGTCTCACAATTTGAATATATTGCTTTGAAAAATTAGCTAATTATTGCAAAGCCAACTTGTTCGCAATCAAACTACACATTGAGCAATGCATATTCCCTGTAATTAAACTTTTTCTCCTCCCACAACAGGATTTTCTGAAAGATATGTGGCTCCTGCTATCAGACTTACAAATTAAATCAGTGTTTTGCACCCAATGACCAGTTTCCAAATACACAGGATGTGGTGGTAAGGAAAATCACATGCTATGATAAGCAGTCAATCATCATTTGGGATAACACTTTTGCAAAACAATACAATACAATATATGTGCCAATCTTATTGGACGCTGCAAGAGGGGTCATGAAGTAGGAGAAGAGACAATGATGTATGTGGAGGGTTACATTTTGTAGTTTGTTTTTGAAAAAGTTATAAAATCTGAAACAAAGACTGGATTTTTAAAGATGCTCTGTACAAATTCATTAATAATATCAAGTGTTACTGACTACTTGGGCTTAATAACGTAACAAATGTCCCTCAGTATACAGTTAGCAGCAGCCCTAGACAATAATGCAAGGTTTCCAAAAGGAGCAAGAGCTGAAGCCTGATAAAAGAGCAAGGATCCACTCCATCTGAAGTAATTAGGACAATGGATCACTATGGCTTTACTTTTATGTGCATGATCCCTTCCTGCATTTGCCACTCAACTGCTATAATTAATATTCAGATCTGTGGGACCAAATGTATATGTATCTCCAGCCCCCACTCACCCCCTGGCAGCAGCCAAGAATATGGAGCAGGGTCAGAGGAGCCCCTGACAGCAGGAAATAGTCAGCAGGGTGATTGTCATTGCATGCTATAAAGGGAAAGAACTCAGAATGAAGGGGCTGCCATTTTTTATCTACTTCTGCCTTCAGTGTCTTAGCATTGGAAAATGTTGACTTTGTAACTTGCTTGAAGTAGGGCAAACATTGGCATTCATAGGATGTTAGCTTCTTCCTTACCCATCAGCGTTTTCATCTTTAAGAAGTGCCTGAAGCTCTCCAATGAACGCTTTATTGGAATGGATTTCACCCTTCATCTACAGAAACTTTCTATTAATTAATTCACTTTTACGTTTTAATTAGAAAAACATTTTATCACCTGAGGGAGTTGCGAAATGCATGGAACCCAAGAAGGTGCCAACCACTCACAGACCTAAATGCTCTGTATTGTGCACTGCAGGGAGCCAAAGGGGTTCCTCTGGTATGTGTCTCTGAGGGAGACATAAAGCCAAGATCCATTAAGCCTGCTGGTAGAGTGTTGAGTCTCCATCAGTGTACTTGCACCATCATCTGGGGGTAGCAACTATTCCTTCTGTGCTTCCTCTTCGAATGAGAACAAGGAATGGTAGTGGAGGTTCCCAGACATAGTTTTGTGCTCTCAGCCATAGTGACTAGCTGTGGGAGGTGCACTTTGTTATATTCCAGCCACATTTTAGCTCCTGGGGAAGGAGTAGCAATTGGGCATGGCTGATCAGTGGCAAGGGGGACAGAACTGTAATGTGGAGTTGCCCCAACTGTTATTGCATGGTAGGGGCAAGGAGCATTGTGCAAGGAGCTCCTTCTGCATTGCCTCCAGAAATACATGTGCAGATGTAACAAATGTGTGCAACCAACTGGCAGCACCTTTCCTGGATCTCTAGCAGTGAGCTTGCATTTTCCATGTTACCTGAGATGTTTTTAACTGGAGATGCCAGGGATTGATTCTGGGAATCTTTGCTTGCAAAAGCACATGCTTTACCTCTGAACTAGGGCCCCACCTCCACTGAAGGGCTGATTAGAAGCTCCTATGTTGCTGGGTCCAGCTAATGATCTGTCTATGTCATTGTCTCATTGGCAGCAAATCATGAATTTAGCTTTCCAAGGATGCAGGCAACTTTGCTGTTTGGCTGAAATCCTTTAACTGGTGATATCAGTGCCCAGCCCCTGAAGTCTTATGTGAACAATATGTGCCACTAAACTAAAACATTTCTCTTTTTTCAGTTGGTTACTTGCCTGTGGGCTTCTGTGGTTAAGTTCTGAAATAAAATTGCACTTGAACATCTGTGGACCTCACAGACAGCAACTGCATAATTGGCAGGCACACCCTAGGAGGGGCTTCCATAATATTAAGATAATGTCATGCATGCTTACATATGTGTAGCAATTACAGGTGGAAGGTGCTCAGGCTCAGTGGTTAGTTGATCAGGATAGCAAATAACCATGGCCAAAATCCTACTGGCTGGCATACTATGTTGGTAGAGGAGGAGGAGAGGCAACAGCAATACAGCAAAGGGATAGTAGCCATGAGTGCTGTGACAAGTGTGAGGAGGGGAAGGCAGCAGCAAGGAAAACTACCTTGGTCAGCTACCCTGCTATCTCAAGAGTGGCAGGACAGCTTGTTCTCCAACAGAGATAGCTTTGCTCTTGTCCTCCCGCTACCTCTACACCCAACTTGAAAAAGTGATGTACACTGGTATAAGGGATCCATATACCCACTTAAGTCACCAAAAAGATTCCAACAAATTTCAAATACAGATGGTGGTGAACTTATCTGATCAGTGTGAGGATGCCCAGGAATCATTCCTTTGACCTGTTTTGAGGGTAGCCAAACAGTTGTGGGTGTTGTCTTCCAACATATTTTTCAAAAGGAAGCAAGAGGAGGTTGCACATTAGGTGGTGGAAGCTCTACGTGCTGCAGGATCTTTACTCTGCTTCTTGATCCTGGGACCTTGGTCCTTTTTGCTTTGACTCCAGCCATGGAAATGATCCTTCAAAAACTCCTGTTGGAACCTGCTTCTCAGAAGATGCTTTTAGCTGATCCCTATCAAATTTGCCTGCAATATGGGTTTGCTGTTAGGATCCTGGAATCTATAGACTTCAGACCATAGACATGTAGCATGACTGAATAAGGAGCTTTGGCTGTTCCTAAAGATTTTCATTATTAACCAGAAATAAAACATGTTAAAGTCAAAATGGGAAGTAATTATCATTGTCTGTCATTGTTTTTTTTGCAAAAGGGCTGACCCAGATCAAAGGAAGTGTTTACTATCAGAGAAACATGGAAATTGTGCTGAAATATCCAGAGACTGGGGAAGCTGCTTTTGGACTATAACTCCCAGAATCCTCTATTCTTCAGGGTCTATGTGCATGCTCGCTGTGGGAGGATTTCTGGGAGTTGTAGTCCAGAAGATGATGTTCCCAGGCTTTGTAAATATCTCTGTATATAAACAAATGAAGATGCTTTCTTGTCTCATGTGGATTTGGATGAACAACATGGGGCTTCATCGATCATTTTAGCAGGGAACACCTAATATGTTCCTGAGCAGCACCCTGCTGGATTTGAAAAGTGTACCAAAAAATTCCTGCCGAAAATCTTGAATTTTAACACCTTGTGAAGCTTTTAATTTCTTTTTGTGACTGTGAGGCATATAACCACATTTAGAAAAACAGTTATTGTCAGATTTTTACAAAAAAACTGTGAAAGAAAAACTGGCAGGCGTGAAAAGTTCCATATGGTGGTAACAGCAGCAGCAGTAAAAGTGAACTGCATTCAATCAAGGCTGTTGCAGGTTGTTACAATTCATTTCTTTCATGTCCGAAAATAGCTCTGAAATGAAGGTTTTTGCAGTGTACTGTGCAGGGATGGGTTGAGTGGAGTGGCTGTAAAAATCAGTTTTAGCACTCAAATCCATCCTCAAACAGGCAGAAACCTACTTATGCTGACTCTAAATCCAATGGCCAGAATTAGTCACTGCATCTAGGAGAACAAAAGGATGGTCCTCCAGCTTTTGCTAGACTGCAGCTTCCATGATCTATCACTAATAGCTATACCAGATAGGGAAAATGGGAGTCATTCCTCTCACATATCCCCCTACTCTGTTCTGGAATACTGTGCAAAAGAACAATTCTATGACCAGCAATTTCAGGTTTTATAGATAGTAGTTAAATATTCAAATATCCAATTATTTCAATGTGTGTGGTACACATTACTTGTCCTGGATAGAGGTAGCATTCCCTTTAAGTAAATAATTGGGACTTAGCAGTGTAATTGCTGCGTATGAGGAGGGAGTTACAGGCTGGAATTTTTATAAAAAAGCGTGGAAAATGCCCAAGCAGGTTGAATTTTAATTTGAGATTCAAAATATGCACAGCCTTGCACATTCTTTAGATAAAGGGTTTGGGATTCTGAAAACTCTTCATCAGGTTATGATCTAAAGCAGTGGCTCTCAGTCTTTGGGTGCCTAGATGTTTTAAACTTCCACTCTGTTGCCCATGCTGACTAGGGTTCATGGGAGCTAAAGTCCAAAACATCTGAAAGACCAAAGGTTGGGAACCACTGGTCTAAAGGGTAGGTTCTCTTTTATGTTCTTTGTTTCTTCAGAGATTTTCTAAGTAGTCCAGATGTTAGCCCAGTTGTACTTTTAGTGAGATTTGTAGCACATGACTAAATAATTCTCTCTCCCTCTCTCTTGCTCTCACTCTCAGTTTGTAGCATTTTGCAGTTGGCTTTGTCCAGTCATGTTAATAAGGAGAAGAAACTGCAACTTTCAATAAATACAGGCATTTTGTGGTTAGTTGTCTCCATGAAGCAAGGAACCTCATACTGCACATACACCTAGATATGTCTGAGGCAAGGCGTCTGTCTGCTTACTGAAATATTTGTTCACTGATACCTTCTGTCTTCTTCTTAGGCATGTTCTGATTCCTGTGAACTGCCACCCTCTCCTCTCTTCCTTGCAACCTGTCCTGTTCAATGTTCCCAACCCCCAGGTAAAGCTGCAGCCAATGAGCCACCATTCACTCCACACTTCTTGTGGAACAAAAGAAGAAAAGTTCTGTTGTCCAAAGCATGAGGGACAGAGAGGGATGAATGGGTTGATTAAAGGAACTGGGCAGATAGATTTGAAGGCCCATGTTGTACCCTTCTAGATACTTTGTCCAACCAAAGACCTGACAACTTTGTGACCTGCTAGAATGTGTGTGTGTGTGTGTGTGCGCGCGTGCGTGTATGTTTCTTCAAGTTGCCTGTCAACTTTTGGCAACCCCCTGAATTTCATAGGGTTTTCTTAGTCAATGAAGCTCAGATATGGTTTTGCCAGTTCCTTTTTCTAAAATACAGCTTACAGCATTTGGTATTTGTTGGTTGTCTCCCATCCAAATACTAACCAGGGCTGACTCTGCTTAATTTCCAAGATCAGACAGCATCTGTTGTCTTTAGGCTATTTAGGTAGGACCTGCCACAATACAGACTCTCAAAAGAAATTGCATACTGGCCCATTGTAGGCTAGATCTTTTGTTTGTCTTCAGTGACATGTCTTGAGTGTGCCCCCTCATTGTGTGACAGTGCTTCCTGTTTTTTCTCAGTCAGCATCCCCCTCCCCCAGCCCTGAGCCCATAGCAGAAAGGACCATCCTTGTACTGGAGGCTTAGCAGGCATGTTAAACCTCTGAGACACCAAGAAGCTGAAACCTTCAGAAGCTGAAGGATGGAGAGATGAGTGAAGAGAGGAAAAGGGACAGAGGTCCTGTGTTTGCCATTTGGCTATGGCTGCTGCCGCCAGCTTTGTCTAACCCTAGCAGCCTTTATGCAGGAGTTCCTATTGCTTTTTGGTGTGTGTGTTTGTAAATGTGTGTGAAAGAGAGAGAGAGAGAGAGTTTGTGTTAGCACCATACTTTCCCTCTACTCAGGGAGAAGCCTTTTTTTCTGGTGCTCCACAGAGGCAGCTGGGAGGTGAATTGCCAGTAGACTAAGTTTGCCCTTATGGCTGAGGAAATGGGACCCTGCTGAGCAAAATGTTTTGTCTATTGGTTGAAGGTGCACTGTCTGCAGTGGCTTGTGGTTTGGTTTTCTGGCTCCCCATTTTGCTGTTCCCCCTTTTTTGCTATGAGTTTGATTACAGACAAGGTATCTTATTGTTCGATCTCTTTATCTGAGATGCTTGGTGAATCACTTAACGTGAGCGCAGTTATGTTATATACTTCATATTGCTGACTGACCTGTTAGCATGCCTAATGCTCATTTGAATGTTTTACATCTTTTTAAATGAACTGTAATTGAGTTGTTAATACTGTGTTGTAATGTATTATAATAATAGCTTCCGCATTTTTTAAAAATGAGTTTCATTGAGCACAATGTACTGTGGAAAACACAGCATACAGATAAATTAACTATGGCTGTGACTATTCACTCAAAGAACCTGAAGACCAGGGATGTCTCAGAAATACAGTGGGCCTTCAGTATTGGCTGGGTTTTGTTCTAGGACCGCCTCATGGATACCAAAATCTGTGGATGCTCAAGTCCCATTATATACAATGGCTTAGTAAAATGGTGCCTGTTATATAAAATTGTGAACTACTCAAACAAGTGACAGAGAGAACCTGAGGATCTGTAAGACGGTGGGAGGCTGCAAGTAGGGTATACCCACACATCAGCATAGTACTTGGTGCCCAGCAAAATCCAGGTTTACTTTTTGGATTTTTTTCCCCAAATATTTGCAAGGCATAATTCCTTGAATCTGTGGGTACAGGACCCATGGATACAGAGAGCTGACCTTACTTTAAATTAGAAAATTGATAAATAAACTAAAAGATCAAGTGGAACACCCCCCTTCATGAGATTATAGATATGCTGCAGCAGACTTCTTTTTCATGTATATGTAAGTAATCAAAAGGAAGCAAAGGCTATATCTGGGCTGGAGAACCTGTAGCGCTACAGGTATTGTTGGACTATTGTTGGTTCCCGTAACCTCTGATCAACATGGCCAAAGATGAGGAATAAAAGGGAGTGGTAGATAATCAGCATCCAGGTGTCCACAGATTCTCTACTTCTGGGCTACATGTGCCTGATGTTGACTTCTAATTGCATCAATTTCCAGAGGGGCAATCAAATTAGTCTGCTGCAGGAAAACAAAAATGGGGTGTTGTGGGACCCTTACAGGCTTTTGTTTCTAACTACCTTCATCCTGTAGTATACTCAGGCAGGGACAGTCTGTTTATTTGAAGCTCTTACAGTATCTGTTTTATTTATCGTAGACTGCTGGGTTCCTGTCACTCAAGAGTTTTACTCCCCTTTTGTGAGGATTGTCTAGGCTGATGCTTGTATTGATTCTTTGCCATTTTGGATCTGAAAGTGATAAGCAAATGAAAAAAAAGGTGTGGAAATTAGAGCTTGCCTTTGGAAAACTTTTAGGTGCTTCTTTGTTGGGGCAACTGCAGCACTGCAAGAACAGTCAGATGGCTGATATGATAAAGTCAAGATCTCCTCTCTCTCTTTTTTTTTTTTTTGGCAGCAGTAGATGAGCTGCTGATGTGCCTTCCCAGTTTTCCTTCATCAGCCCTCTTTTGTCCAATGCCATTGTGATAGCCTACATCTGGACAGATGGTCTTCAATAGCAGTCCTTTGAGTCTTATTAATTAACAGCTAATGCACTCACAAGATACTGGAAGGAGATTCAGTTTCCATGTGCAGTTCCTTTTGCTTTGCTTTGTTTTATTTTCAGGAGATGGATATACACACAGCCCTACTGCCTGATGGTAGTGTTACCACTGCGATCTGGCCTGGCTTTGGATTTTTGATATCATAATTCAACCTTCTGCCACCAGCCAAGTGTTTGTGAGGCCCCGCCAAACAAGCGCGAAACTAGGCATGGATGATACTTGTCACTCCGATATTGCCAGATCCGCTTCAGGGGGAGACCTCCTGACACAAACACCTTAATTACAATTGCACAGTAAAACAAAAGGACTCTCTACCTGAGAGCACACCCTGGCGAGCTAGGCACTTAACGCCGAGCTAGCCGCATCTACATACCGGCCATACTATTGTCAATTTGGCATATAATTTAATCATGCAAATTCTGACCTTTCAGAGGCTTGTCTCCAGCCCAAAACTTATTGTTCTCACCAGAGACCAGATTAGCCTGTGGTCATTCTTTTCCCTATAAAAATCCTCCACTCTGAGAGCTCTTTGGAACTCTCGCTGGACTTTGCTGAAATCACTTAAACTCTTGCTGAAATCACTTGAACCAGTGGACTTCGCTGGACCTGGCTGAACTCCACTGGAACTCTCGCTGAAATCACTTTTCCTCGCCTTGCTGCCGCTGGGCCAGCAGATTCCCCTCGGTTTCCACGCCGGGTTTCCTCCTCTTCAATTGGTGTCTCCAGGACTTCAGACAGGTGGCGTATTGCCCATTCCCCAAATTCTCTTTCTTTCCTTTTTCTAGTTAGGAGTGTGCTTGTGTTTTTATTATTTTTGTTTAATAAATGCTGTTAGTATTTTGAACTGCTTGACTCCTCACTGACCTGAACCGGTATACATAGGATAAAAGATCCTGCTGTGTTGCCCTGCCTCTTGTTAGCCAAGAGAGTGCTCCAGCTAATTTTCCCCATCTTGCTTGTTGTTGTTTGGTTATTTGGGCGCCCCTCCCGGGACCCCCAATTTGCAGGGTAACAGTAGAGCCCACTCCCCAACAGTTTTCTCTTTGGCTTTGGGCTGTATCATTAGAATAAGTAAGAAATGCCGCAAAGAACACACTCTCTACAAGTACATGATTGGCGGGGGGGGGCGGCAGGTCAGATTCAGCCTTCCTCTTCCAGACTCATGATGGGCTTGCTAATGTTAAAACATGATGAATTCTAAAAATAATCCTCAGGTTTCTATAGTAACCTGCACTGTTGCTATGTGTGAATCTGGAGAGGATATTATCCTCTTGATACCTGCTATTCCAATCCTTTCAGCAACAGGCTTGTGTACACCCTTGGGAGGGCTTTGACAACAGCCAGATCAAACTGCTGCTTCTCCTTTAAATAGCCTCCGTGTGAATTGACTTCCTTTGTTCTGTTGCATGGGGCATTAACAGGCTGAGGAGTGTCTCTCGCTCTACGCACAGAGCCATGTATTCTTCCTTTCCTTAGCAAAGTTTGTGTGTTTTTTTACTGCTTGTTCCCCTGCCCCTGCTGCCAATTCTCACTGGCTATACAGCTTTCCTTGCTGCCATGATCCAGGGATGATTTCAAAGACTAGTAGCAGGGGAGACAGATTCATGTGATCTTTTTCTGAAAATGAGAGAGAAGTGGTGCTAAGTAGAGGAAATTGCACCTATCCAAGTATGTTCTGGCAGGAATGTGCATGCAATGTCCATGTTGCATGTTCAGTTTTGCTGCTCCTAGATTCCCAGCTGGAATGAGAGGCTGAATCAGCCCACAGATTACCACAGATTTTGCCCTAAAGGTTTAAAGAGAAACTGTGAAAACCAAAATACATCCTCAAAAAAACCATGAAATGCAACCTTCCTCTGATTGTAGTACATCAGAATGTAAGCAGCAGGTCCTCTGTTTGAGGAATGGGCTCGGTTAGAACCTTGCCTCAGATAAGGGTGGTGGTTGGGAGGTATTTGCCAGGGGCAACCACCCAAACAGCCCTTGCATTTATACCCTGAAGTGGCATAGTCCTAGGAAAAGTTTGTGTAGCTTACTGGTTTTATGTAACTTTATGTTGTTATGTACTTTTAATTCATTTCTGACTTACAGTGACTATAAGGCAAGCCTATCATAGGGTTGACTTGGCAAGTTTTGTTCAGAGGGGGTTTGTTTTTGCCTTCTGCTGAGGCTGAGAGTGTGTGCCTTGCTTAAGGTCACCCAGTGGATTTCTGTGGCTGAGTGGATATTTGAATCCTGGCCTCCAGAATCGTGTTCCAGCTCTCAAACCACATCACACTGGCTCTCTATGTAACTTTATAGTGTAGCACATATACTCAGAACAAGCAATGAAACCTTATCAACAATGCCTAACACCTACACTCCCAACAGATTTCCCATTTTGCTTATTCCAGATAGTACTCTGTGCTGTGAGCTCTCCCTTGCATACAAAGCCAATTCCGCTTACTGCACTTGGATATGATAAAGGATATCCCACTTGGCAAGAAATGGTGGTAGCAGAGCAGGTAGGCCTGTATGTAAATGTGAAAGAGCCAAAGAACAGACACATCAGTCATGCACACCTTGGCAGCTTCCTGTCCCCTTTCAACCACCCAGTGTTTGTCATCTCATGGCTCTAATGTTAGAAACAAAGACAGTATTTAAAAGCACCAAAGAGGACAATTTTTGTTTTAGTTAAGAAGGGCTTTTTAGAGAAAGCTGTCCACACTAGGACATGTTAGACCACACATGTTAGACCACAGCACCATATTAAGGGCCTGGCCTTTGGAGGGCTTGCATCAGTCTCATGCCGCACAATTAAAATAGCTTCAGCATATCCTTATATTTATTTTTTTTAAAGTAGCTTTCCAAGCTCTGCCTTTAAGCAGACCTGGTTCAGCATATGAACAATGACTTCTGAGGATCAAAGTAGATGCTAAAGGAAATGTGTATTTCCTGCTATTAGCACACCTTTCTTTCTGATAACAGGTTTCCCTCAGAGCAATGTATCTAAACAATCAGATCTGCAAGCTTAAGCCTGTGTTTAACTTCCTGTAACTAATCTCAAACAAAGCACATATCTTTGCAAGACATGGAACTATGGAAAAGCACATACTCAGACAAACAGATATACATATTTCACCACTTTAGGGAGCATCACTTTCAAATGTAGACTAAAATTTCTTGGATCTTTTTGTTCATTCTCTTTGAATATATGCACATTTTGGCTTTGTCTCTGCTGAATTTTTGCTATAATCTTTAATGGAAGCTGGATGTGTAGAGCCTCTCTGGAAATCAAGTGAAGGAATTAGGACTAGCCTTAGTGGTGGAATGTAGCTGATTGGCATAAGGTATTGTGCTAGACATTATGTCCTTCCAATCTAGAGAGATCCCACATTTGTATCAACACAGAAGAGTACAGCAGTTCTAATCTTTGAACTTCCCCTGCCAGGTTACAAACTAACATACAAACTGGTGCAACATATTATGCCTGTACTAGGATTAAGAAATTATTCGAAGGGCTTTCCCAGCAGCATTTGGTTGATTTTGTATACATGTGCTCTGGTTAAAGGCAAAAGTTATAGCAACATTGTTTTCTAAGCAAAGAAGGGCACTGCCAAAAGGAATCAATAACAACAAATATCAAGCAGGACATATATCTGGAAGTTTATTGAGAGACAGCCTGACAAGCGGTAGTTGAGAAACACTTTTAAGGATTAGACATACTCACTGAGCTATTTCAGTGACTACTAGCTGTGACAATTAAGTATATCTTCCATGAAGACAAACAGTATGCATCTGTTTGTCAGAAGCTAGTATTCCTATGCAGATATTTACCCTCCTACAAAGGCTAAAACTGTGATGCAGGGCAGGGATGCAAATGCGAATCCTGGCTCCAGTGTCAGTCTGCATGCATTTTGTGCTGTAGTCTGAAGTAAGCTCATAAGCATTTTAGACTGAACTCAGTTAACTCTATCAGACTTTAGTTCATGCAGATCTTTAGAAGAGCACAGACATCTAGGAATGTTGTAGGTGGGACTCACACGTACATCCACAAGCCCCTACACAGCTGTATTCCTCACGTGTGCAAGACAAATGCTGCATAGGGGTTGATGATAATCAAAATGGTGAATCTCATCACATGCAGTGTGTGTAAACTTCTCAGAGGCATCTAAGTGGCTACTGTTAGCAGCAGAATTGTCCCTTAGTCTGACATATCAAGAGAATTTTCCTGGTTTTGCATTTCTAAATTTCTCCCTGAGCGGTCTGCAATGGCCCCAGCCTTGACTTAGATGAATCCATTTTCACATAGACCCTGCTGGAAAGACAGGAACATGAGAAGGAACCAGCATAAGAAGAACTCAGAGCTCTCTTCTCCAGCATTCTCTTCACACAGTAGCCAACCAACTGTCTCTGGGAAGCCCCCCAGCAGGAGGTGGAGGCAGTCACCTTTTCCTGCTATTGTTTCTCAGCAACTGGTATTCAGAGGCAAGCTTTCATAATTTTTCCAAGGCTGCCTTGCCACATTGTCTACCATTAACGACCCAATTAGTGGCTATTGTTGAGTGACAGCAGCCAAATGACCTTCACGCCAAATATTTAAGAAAGCATCCATGTGGGCAACTTCCTAGCTGTTATTTGGGAGCACTGGAAACATTAATATTACTATAAATAAAAACAGACTTTGCCTTTCTAAAAAAAAAGAATCATTGTCACTTTTCTTTTGCATAAATCCAATTCAAATGTTGCTTTGCTATTGCAAGAAGACTAAGGTTTGGCACAACAATTGATCTAAATCCAGGAATACATTCTGAAAGGAAAGAATGACTAAAGTATACAAAAAGGCATAAAGTTTCAAGATGGGGCAGATATTGAAGAATATTGAATATTTTTTTATGCCTACAAAGGCATGCCATTTAGCAGACAAACAGAATGATTATTTATGTCAGAGGTGGGCAGCCTGTGATTCTTCTGATGTTAGACTACATCTCCTATCATCCCTCACCACTGACTGTGCTGGCTTGAGCTGGTGGAAATTGCAGTCCAGCAACATGTGGAGAGGGTATAAGTTGTCCACCCCTATTTTATGCTGTTGCACCGCCACTAATACAGAAATCTGGTAACTTGGCAGGTGTATCCTTTGGGAGCTTTATGTGCTCTGAAGCAGTGGCTTTGAATGAAAACTGTGGACAGCTTCCCATAATTCCTGGGACTAGTTACTTCAGAGTCCATTTAAGCAGGGTGCCCTGTGGCTGCTGCATCAGCCAGGCCTGACTGATAGGGAAAATTCAACAAGGACTTCTCTGTGTGGTGGATCACCGACTCTACAAGGACTAAGCAGAAAGATCCAGTGGAGGTGTTGCCAAGCATCACCAGGACTTTGGGTTGGTGTAAGAAAACTGGTAGTGTTCTGACTCTTACCAAGCCTATGCAAACAGTGGAAATATTAAGCCTATGCTTCTTTTTCTTAGACTTGGTTATGCTTTGCAAGGAAAAACTTACAAAATTGATTCAGTTGCAGAAATCTGCTATGTTAAGTGCACTTTTCACGGCCCAGCTGTAATGACTGTCAATGCTTTGCATTTTAGAAAATTAAACCTTTTTGATTAAAACTCCCTCTCTGAATTGTGAATTTCTTTCATGTATTTTCCCATGATCGATAGAAGCCCTTTTGGGGGAGAATAAATGCTTCCAATATTATAAATGCTTATATTTTTAATCTAACTTTCATACTTTATGTTCATAGTACAGAGATTGTCTCCTGTTAAAAAGGTATGTGAAAACCTGTTTAAGGAACAAATGAAAAACATATATAGGCTGGGTAGGCATTGTTATTACCCTGATCCAGTTGTTCCACTTCTCTGATTTTATCAAAATGTATAACAGAAATATTTGATATTTGGTTTAGTTTTGACAAGTGGCTTGAAATCTTTGGATGAAAATTGGTATGTAAGAACTCCGATAGTGTCTCCAAGTGACACACATTTATGGCAGTTTTAAATAGTGCCTGGTGACAGGTAACTTAAATGCAAAAGAGCC
The DNA here is from genome assembly GCA_948472985.1 of Iguana delicatissima. NCBI lineage: Eukaryota > Metazoa > Chordata > Lepidosauria > Squamata > Iguanidae > Iguana > Iguana delicatissima. The sequence continues at coordinate 333,775 of CAOKZL010000228.1, forward strand.
CTTTAGGATGTTTAAATAATCGAAGCAGACTAGCGGAATAATCAAAACCATGAAGCGAGGTGAGGAACCAATAGAGAAAAAAGCAGACATGCATCATTCTATATGACAGGGAGATAGATCCACTCAAGATTTTTTTTTAAATAAAAGTAATGGTGGTGGTGGTGTAGGAATAGAATAGATTTTGACGTATTCGTTTTTCTGTCATCTAATTAAAAGCAGTCAGTGACAGCCACATATTAGTGCCAGACAATGAGGAAGCTAAATATAGAAGGAAAATGTCAGCATCATCTTCTGACTGTGGACTAATTGTGAGCAAGATCCCCCCCCCCCGCTTGCAGTATAGAATGCCATTCCATTTTTTGAGATTTTCTGATTTTGAGCTTCAGGAATGGGTGTGTTGATTTGGGATATCTACTTGATGGGCTTTCTGTAGCTTAGTTGTACATTTTCTTCCTTGGTTTGACACATTTTCTGAAGCACCGGTGCCTCTCTCCCAGCATGCCATCCTCTAGCGTGCCATCTTCTAGACAAATGATTTAAAAGGTGTAAACTTGAGAATCCCTTCACAAGGCATATTTTTTTACTTGTTAAAATAAACAAAGCCTTTTCATAGTGTGAATGGAAAGGAGGTTTCTTGGCTACCTGAGAATGAAGTGGAAAAAAGCTCAGGGTTGGAGTTTTCCACAGGTTGTACTGCCAGAATATAGGTTCCCCCCCTCCGAAAGGCGCTGAAGAAATCTGCCAGCATAGAATCATAGAATCATAGAAATGTAGAGTTGGAAGAGACCCCAGGGGCCATCCAGTCCAACCCCCTGCCATGCAGGAACACCCTCAAAGCACTCCTGACAGATGGCCATCCAGCCTCTGCTTAAAAACCTCCAAAAAAGGAGACTCTACTACACTCCGAGGTGGCGTATTCCACTGCTGGACAGCCCTGACCGTCAGGAAGTTCTTCCTGCGGTTCAGGTGGAATCTCCTTTCCTGCAGCTTGAATCCATTGCTCCTTTTCCTGGTCTCTGGAGCAGCAGAAAACAAGGCCTCTCCTTCCTCTACATGGCATCCCTTCAAATATTTAAACATGGCTATCGTGTCCCCTCTTAACCTTCTCTTCTGCAGACTAAACATCCCCAGCTCTCTAAGTCTCTCCTCATAGGGCATGGCTTCCAGGCCCCTCACCATTTTGGTCACCCTCCTCTGGACTTGCTCCAGCTTGACCATGTCCTTCTTGAATTGGAGTGCCCAGAACTGGACACAGTATTCAAGATGAGGTCTAACCAAAGCAGAGTAGAGTGGTATCAGTACCTCCCTCGATCTGGACACCGTACTCCTTTTGATGCAGCCAAGAATTGCATTGGCTTTCTTGGCTGCCGCATCACACTGCTGACTCATGTTCAGCTTGTGATCTATTAAGACTCCTAGATCCCTTTCACACGTACTGCTATCCAGCCACATGTCCCCCATCCTATATTTCTGTATTCCATTTTTTCTACCTAAGTGTAGGACCTTACATTTCTCTCTGTTTGAATTTCATTTTGTTAGCTTTGGCCCAGCTCTCCAACCTGTCAAGGTCATTTTGAATTTTGATCCTGTCCTTTGGCGTATTAGCAACCCCTCCCAATTTGGTGTCATCTGCAAATTTGATGAGCATGCCCTTTATTCCTTCATCCAAGTCGTTGATGAAGATATTGAACAGCACTGGGCCCAGGACAGAACCCTGTGGCACCCCGCTAGTCACTTCTCTCCAGGATGAAAAGCAGCCATCAGTGAGCACCCTTTGGGATGTAGCATGTAGTGTCTAACTACAAGACTGCACAAAATACAGTTCTGCTTTTTGTTTTGGTCCTTGACCCCACCCCACTCTACATTCCCCCAAACCAGCACTTTTTTAAACAAAAAGGGGTAAATGGAAGCTCCTAGGAACAGCTGTTTACCTTTTACATAGAACGTGGGGCCTATCTGCACTGTTTAACCTCCAAAAATACAGTTTCTCAGAACCACAGATGGACTTTTGGCCAATTCTGGTTCAATATTGTTTTAATTTGGGGGGATTTTTAACAATCCATGTGCCTGCTCAAGAATGTCCAAGAGCAGAAAATAAGCCTACACACCCACTGACATTCTCCTCCTGTGCTTGAGGTGCTGATGTTTCTCCAGAGGCACCCAGTTTGGGCCTCAGCCTTGGCTTTAGCTTCTTTTCTTCCATCCTTGATACTATGAAATGTCAGTATTATTGATATTTAAGATAGCAGGACTGCAAAAGTAGTGCTTTTATGGACTGGATTGTTATGGACAATCCATTATGATTTGCCAATAATTTGCTATTTATGCCCTGCATGTTAGAAATAAGAAGATTATACAGCTTATAAGGGACAGGATAGGCAACTGTTTTCCTAAGGAAGGCCTGAGAGACAAAGCAGTGCCGTTAATGTGAACCTGCCAAAGTGATAGGGAGAAAGAGAAGCAGAGCCAGCCTCTCCAAGAGAAGCTATCCACAAAATCCTATCTGGGATGTCACCTGAAACAGGCATGGATCCTTCACCCCAGCATACTACAAATACCACATACCTTATAGGTATGAGGAATGCTCCTTGTGAGAAGAAATGTGTCTAGATTATGTAACATATTATGAAGCAGTTGCATAAGCTATGTAATGTCTATGTGATACAATGTCAGAAGGCCCACCAAGTTAAGGTTCCTTTGGCGTGCTGATTGCTGACTGCTCTGTTAAAAAAAAATAAACACTGGAACCTCCCTCAAAACTGATAATAAGAGTAGTCACTTGGGTTAGAAGACAATCGAAATAATGAAATACTCAGTACTTAGCCGATGATGTATTTCATTAATTTGTTGTAAATATTAATTCATTAGTCTGTTTCATGAACGTTTGATTGTTACTCATATATAACCACAAACAACTATAGGACGTGCACAAAGTTCATAAATATATACCATTATGACACCCTTTCAGTTGTCTTCCAGCATAAGTGACTACTCTTAGCTGCTCTGCTGTCATATTCTCCAGTTGCTTTGCTGTTTGGGCATTGCGGGAGTAGGCTGGTCAGAGCCTTTCTGTGTTACACAGCGTGTGTAACTACATAAGCTATTTTTTTTAACTTAATAATTATATAAAAAGAATGATAAAGTTACATGTTTGTCCTCCTATAATATACATTTCTTGAATGTGGAAAGCTTAAGGGAAATGCTGATGTTTTCTGCCCACTAGTAAACAGTGTTGTTTAAAACCTTGAGAGCTCAAGTGACCAAAATGGTGAACTGTTGCTATATCCAGATTGACAAACACGGGGCAAAGAACCATCAATCCCTCTACAAAGAAATAGGAGTGGAGGAAAGAGGTCTGTTTCACGGTAGGCATATTAAGTCACAATGGGGTGCAGAGGAGGAGGTCTGGTTGTGCAACAGATAAACTTCATTGCACCAGAGTAATCCTGAATTGTAGATTGGCATGTCTGTGGTTTTTCCAAAATATTAGCTTTGCAAAGCAAAGTGGTGCCTTTTAGAGAGAAATATTACATATGAAAAGCAGAGCACAGAAACATTGTGATCTTTGTTTTCCGTTTTCTTTTTATTTTGCTAAAGAACAGAGAATAGAATTCCAATCACTTGCTTAAAGGGGTCTTCCTTGCAACTTGGGGATTTCTCTTGCTTATGGGGTAGAGGATGGAATTTCACCAGCTTGCATGAAGCAATCAAATCCATGTGTGTTTGCAGAGTCTGCACGCTCACCATAACAAATGCTAAAATAAAAGCACTGCAGGAGGCTTTACTATGGGAAGAAATGCAGAGGAAAAAGGCCTCCCTCCCAAAAAGTGGAGTTACATATAGTATTGGGCAAAAGTTCCCAACATTAACTTTTGGCAATTGAGTAATTTTGATATTGGTCACACTAGCCTTGTGTCCTTACTCCCTGCATTGGTAGTACTTTTCCAGTAATGCTAGTGAAAGATGTGCCTGCTTCCCAGTTGAGCTAAATATCACCTATATCCCCCAGTCAGGTTTAATTTAGTTACAAATCTGCATGTCCTATCACCTCATCTCTTCACCATACTGGAAAGTACACATCAGCTTCACCCTCATTCAAGAGCTTGGAGTTCTGCTGCAAATGACACATTTGATCCCTTCCTCCAGAAGCAACTGGAGAAAGTTGTAGTAGGCTGAGTCATAGGATGGGATGGTGATGTATGTCTTAAGATTCGATGCCCTTGAGCGCCATGGAAACTGAACCACGGAAAGATAGCATTAAAGGCTTATAGACTGTCACCCACGCTTAAACCATTGTAAGTTGCATGAAACACAGCAAGGCTGTATGAGTTTTCATAGCATGCGTGTCACGAAGGATTTTTTTTTTGGTGGTGGTGGGGAACAGTTAAAAAGATAATTCTGGAAGCAAATGACGTCAAGAGAATAAATCCATCTTGAACTTTATGGCCTTGGTTGTGCCTGGGTTCACATTCTTTCTGTAAAGTCTGCTATAGAAAACCTGAGTGGCTGTTCTTCATGTTCCATCCAGTTATGTTGGGATTTTTTTTTTTAAAAAATAGGGGATTGAATATTTGAGATATTTTACCAATGGGAATTGTTATGCAGCTGGAGCAAAGTGATGAACAACTATTGAAAGGTTGGGGGCCACATTAGCCCCTACAAGACCTTTGAATGCTGCAGCCCCTGGCAGACTTGCAGTCATAAAGAAAAAAATAATTGCCCCAAATGTCCTGTAGCAGACAAGAGGGTCATTTTCACCATGTTTTGGGGGCCTTCTTGAGGCATTTTAGGCTCAGAATGGGCCTGTTTTTGTCAGCGAGGGGTGAGCAGAAGTCACTTCCTAGTCACTTCCTTTTTTAAAAAAGGGGGGGCCTAAATTACCGAGGGCAGAAATGCCCTCCCATAGCCACCAGAGGCATTTGAAGGCAAAACAGTTGAAAAATGTTGCTTTTTTATATATATATATCTTCTTGGAGCAACAAAAATGGCTATGGGAGGCTGCCTGCAGACTGCACTTGGCTCACCCTTGATCTGGTCAATGACACTCTAGCTGTTTTATTCCTAACTTCAGTTGTGAAGCTAGCTGGTTGTTTCTGGGAGGCAGAGTTGAAGAAAGTAAGACTGCATGTCATTGTATAGTACATAGCAGAATTCAAGTTTCCATTTTTTCTTAACACAAAATAAACAGTAGTGTGTGCTTGGACCCTGGAATGGGGAAGCAGGGAGCTCCAGCCCTCCTTAAGCAGAGGCTTGAGTGGGCTGATATTCACCAGAAATGATCTGGCAAAACTGGGCCACCAAAACTCCTACGTGGTTAGCTTCCGCAGGCATTATCAATCTAAAGTACTTAAAGATCCATCACTAAGGAATATTAAGGCAGCAATTGTCACTGAATCCTCCAATAGATAATAAAAGCTATCTGCCAGCTGTCCTATGCAGACCTACTTGAGATTAAGCTATATTGAACACACTGAAGACACTTCTAAGTACACATTGTCCTTATAAACGTGTTCATTTTTAAAGATGATATTGAATTGGAGGAGTAATTTGCCCTACCCTTGTAAGTAGGCAAAATTAAGAACGGCCTGCTGGCAAGTGTTGACCCCTGCACATTTTAAAAAACATTTCTGGGTGGGAGAGGCGCTCACCTGCTGTCTCCTCAGCACTTCTGGTTGGGTAAGCGGATGAGGAGAGCAAGTGTTATGTAGTGATTTGAGCGTTGAGTGCTGGATAACCTTAGGCGTGTCACACACTATCAGATCCAGGAAGCCCCATGATAGAGTAACCATAAGTCAGAAAAGATGTGAAGTCTCAGAACAACAACAAGATAGATGCATGTGCACCATACTTGCAGTGTCTGGGATATAGATGGAGCTGTTGCTTTCTGTATGCATTTGGATTGCAGTTTCCATCAGCTCTAGCCCAACATAGTTGATGGGACAATGGGGGGTTGCAATCCTACAATATCTGGAGGTTCACAGGGCAGCAGGTGAGAGACTCTCCCACCATTGGTGTTTCTGAAGCAAACAAATTTGGGCCTGGAATTGTGGAACACATCAAGCTGACTAGACAGGATAACTGAGGGGATCTGAGGTTGTAATGTAGCTCGTTATGGATAATGGAGAACCTTCAGAACCTGACAAGGTGAAAGTAGTTTGTTTTTACTGATTTTGCATCAGTGCTCTTAACAGTTTGAGCTGCTTTCCCATTGGCATTGTTCACAGCATAACCAATAGCAAAACAACAGGGTAATTTATAGAACAAGAGTTTGCAATGAGCGATAAAAGAAGACTGTGTTTGGTTGGGACTGAATAATAGTCATGAGGGTCCAGGATTTCTGGGAGCATGAGTCAGTAGATACTTTGCTCTTGCTCTTCTTATTAACATTTGTCTTTTGAAGTTCTTGTCAAGAAAAAGATCCTTCTGTTTTTTCTCTCTTCATTTTTTTTTTGGCAGGGGGGAATGCTCGCTAGAAGGGGAAAAGGACAGATGGATAGATTTTTAAATGAAGCTCCAGATTATAGCTGGGCATACATCTCATATTCCAGGAGAAGCTGGTGGTTTCCATATCTGTGAAGTCATGAATTTGCTTTGGGTTTTAGTGTAGTAGTCTAGTATGGAAATTGTACATTCTTTTAAGTTTCTTCAACAAGGTAACAGATTACCAATTAGTTTTACAAAGCTGAACAGAAATCTACATAGAAGATCCCTAGAAGAGGTTCAGCATCTTGGATATCTCCTCTAAGGTTTGGACTCTGCTGCAGTTTAACATCTATATCCATCTCACAAAGGCTCTGAAGTAAATTCACCACCCCACTGAGATACAAGTTACCACTGAGCAACTTTTTAAAGCTACAAGGGAGCATGGAAGCTTACCTGTTTTTCTGAGGGTAATTCTTAATTGTCATTTTAAAAAAATGTGATAGACTGTCTGCAATTTAGCTATCAATAAGTGTATTAATTTTTAAAATCTCACGATTTGGAGACTAATAGAAAAATATACATCAAATTGTTTGTAGCTATTGCTGATGTCCCATTTACAATATATACTTGATTACAAGTTAATCTTGTGGATAAGCCGAAGGGAGATTTTGGGCCCAAAATTATGGAACTTGCTATGACCTGTGGATAAATTGAGGGTAAAACTTAAGAGACATGTAACAAAGAATGTAAAGGATGATGCAAAGAAAGCTAGCAGCTGCTGGGACTTGCAGTTCAATAAAATTTGGAGGGCTTCATGGCTCCCATACCCTGCTAGCTAGCTAGCTAGCTAGCTAGCTAGCAGGGTATGGGAGCCATGAAGCCCTCCAAATTTTATTATTTATAAATAAATAAATAAATAAATAGCTATTTATTTATTTATTTATTTATTTATTTATTTATTTATTTATTTATTTATTTATTTATTTATTTATTTATTTATTTATTTTTTTTTGATGTCTTGCCTTTCTTCCAATATGGAATATGAGGCAGCTTATAACAGAAACAGAACTAAAAGCCACAGTCCAACTGGGAAAGCCCATATGATTGACAGAAAACCCAACAGCTACACATTGCTCTTAACTGAACACATTTTCATTAACAGACCAATCCCTATTTTGCCATCCTTACAAGGGTCTCCACACTTCTTCTTCGTGGTCTCTGTGCCTCACACAATGGGAATCTTCGCACATGTGCAGTAGCGTTTTGGAAAGTTCCAGAGCTGAGCAGCTTGGCGGGAACCCCTCCCCCATATGGTACTGAGCATGCTCAATCTCACCAAGCTAAGGGTCTCTCCGCAGTTTCTTTTCACCCGCCGCCCTGTTGGCAGCTTGAAAGGTTTCCTCGCTGAGCAGTTCTTCTCTTTTTTGGATTTTGGTTCTTTTGTTCATTTTCTGTCGATTTGGTTTCCTCCAGATAAGAAAACTGTAAGAACTCTTCCCCCTTGTTATGTCTTCTTTGTTTAAATTGTGTGTTACCTGCGGCCGCAAGGTTTCACTATCTGATGACCACCTCGAGTGCTTGTTCTGCCTCAGGGAAGGCCATAACATTCGGACCTGTTCCATCTGTAAAAAGTTTACATCGCAGACGCTGAAGAACAGGACCTCCCGTTTAAAATCTTATTGTTGGGTGCAAGCTCTTCATCTAAAGGAGCAGGCGTCTTTGAGTACAGCCCTCTTTACTGCTTCCGTTCGCTGCGTCCTTCGCGAGGCCTCTCAGTGTCGAAGCCCTCTACTGTGACTTCCTTGTTGACTATGACATTGACAGTATCGACCGCATTCTCGATACCAACAACTTCTGTATTGGTACCGACCTCGACCTCATCAGCTTTACCACTGATCTCGTCTCTACCGAGGATTCAAAAACTCTCGAGGATGCCTGTTGTTCCATCTTCTAGTTCCGGAGATGCGTCCTCCAACTCGTAGCAGGCCTCGGTTCAGCAGCCTCGCAAGGTCCCTACCTTGGCGGAGCACAAGAGAGCATCCTCGCACCACTCTTCCATGTCTTCAAAGAAGAAGAAGAAGAAGGAGAAGTATTGCTCTCCTTCACCCGCTACCCGTCCATCGGCTACTCGACCATCTTCTCTGGATCCTCTTGCAACGCCTCCTCTGACGCAGCCTCCGGCATCCACTGTGGAGGAGGTTAAGGCTCCCGCCCTTTCACCGGTGCATGATTCCACCCGGCTCCCACTGCTATCTGTTCTGGTTACTGTCGACATTGCGTCCAACCTGGACCATCGGTCTACGCCACCTACCTTTCCAGCCGTGACATCGGGCCAGCCCGGGGACGGATCCTCTCAGACTCTACTTCCTCCGGCAATCTCTTCTGACCGCCCAGAGATGGACCGTCCGCCTAGATTGGATGCTCCTCAAGCTTCCTCCCAAGACCGGCCTCGAGTCAGCGTGGCCCACTCTCTGGGACGTGGTGAAAAGGGTAGATCCCCACATCGCTGGGATTATGGCTGCCGTGGCAGTCATGAGCTTTCATCGGCGAGTGTTGACTCGCCTTTCTCGTCAGCTTCTTACATAGCTCGATACAACCACAAGCATCTCTGGAAAGAGCAACCGGGCTCATATCACTCATACTCACCTGCATATCGCAACTGGTACCATCTCAACATACATTGCTGGTGTCCGTATCACGCTTGGTGTTTGCACTCTCCATCGTGATCTCTTCCTGGATCCTGCTACCAACACTCTCCTCAGTACTGCCACTCTAGATCCTGGTCTCGGTCTAGATCGGTCTATTACCGGCATTCTCCATCTCACACTCGTTATTGGTCCCATGAGCGATCTCCTTGCCATGGAGCTGTTTCACCACCTCCTCGAGTGACGACAACGGTATCCCAGTCCCTGCTGGACACCCAAGCAGCATCACTTCTGCCAACTACTTTGTCTGCCTCGTTACCAACGCAGTCTGTTGCCGCACCGATCCCAACAGTTCTACCTATATCGTCGGTACCAGCCCTAGTACTGGTACCGGTACTGACCTCAGTACCAACTCTGTCTGTTTTACCAGTCTCGGCCCCTGCTTCACCGATTGTCCTCGCCACACCTCTGGTTATTCGAGCTCACTGCTCTCAATCACCTCTGTCATCTTCTCCTTCTTCTGGCTCTTATGATTCCGATCGTGATTCATTGGATTCGACACCTCAATCTCATACTTCTCCTCCACTCACTTTTGGGGATCCTACTCCTGATTCAGCTCCGGAGGATGTCAAACAGTTTTTGGATATCTTGGTTAGAATGGCCAATGCCTGGGGCCGTGATATCTCTGGTCCTGCTTCAACCGTACAGGATCTGGTATTCCACTACGTTGACACTCGACCTGTGTCAACTGCTCCTATTCCCTTTCTCCCAGTCTTACAGGGGGTACTGAAACATCCATGGGCTCAATCAGCTTCCCTTCAGCCAATCCCTCACCATTTGGAGCACCTTTACCGTACCCAAAGGAAGGATGTCGGCTTCCTGTTCAATCATCCGACTCCAAATTCTCCAAATTGAGTCTTCTCAAATGAAAGGGGGTAAGAGAGTACATACAACTCCCCCTGATCGTGAGGGCTGTCACCTAGATATCTTTGGTCGCCACGTTTATTTGGCCTCTTTGTTGATTGCCAGGATCTCCAACACTCAGGCTTGCCTGGCTGCTTATCAACAGGATATTTGGGATAGATTCTTCCCTCTGCTTTCTCATCTGCCAGATGACCACAAGGTGACTGCCATCCAGTTCTATATCGAGTCTGTGGCTCTTTCTAATCAGCAAATCCTATCTTCTCAACACGCTGTTGAGTGCAGCGCAGGTGATGGTAGGTGCGATCACCCTTCGCCATTTTGTATGGCTTAGGTCTGCCGGTTTGACCAAAAAAAACAGGAAGAGGATCGAAGACCTACCCTTCAATGGTCAAGGACTCTTCCGTGCCATCACAGATGATGCCATGGATCATCTGATGAAAGCTCGTGTGATGGCAAATAAGATGGGTCTTCACCCGGTGGCTCAGCCTAGAAGACCATCTTCATCCCACTCCTTGTGGAGATGCCCTTCCTACTCCTATAGGTCACATTCTCCACATCACACATCTCACCAACCTTCTCTGCTGGCTTCCTCATCTCGCCTCTCGTTCAGGCGCCATCAGCCATCATTGAAGAAGTCTTCTTCAACCACCCAAGTCACATTTTTGATTTCTCTCTCAGTTCACCACCTCTACCACTCTTCCATCTTCCAGGTCTCCTGTCCAAAGACTCAGGGCTGGCTCACCATTTCAACACCTGGCGCACCATTACTTCAGACTCTTGGGTTATTGACTATCATCCATCTTGGTTACGCCATCGAGTTTTCAAATACTCCTCCTCTCGGTGTCTTCTATTCTACGCCTGCAAGTCCTGCTCTTCTCAAGGAGATCAAGACCCTCCTTCTCAAAGGGGCCATAGAACAACTACCGTCCTCCGCCAAATCCACCAGCTTCTTCTCCCGGTATTTCACGGTACCGAAGAGGGATGGCACTCTTTGACCCATCCTCGACCTTCGGGGAGTCAACTCTTTCATTTCCCCCCTGAAGTTCAAGATGGTCACCCTGTCATCCATCCTGCCTTTCCTCAGGCATTGGGACTGGTTTGCTTACATAGATCTACAAGATGTCTACTTCCACATCGCCATTTGTCCCCAGCACAGGAAGTACCTCTGGTTTGTGGTTGACGGTGTGTGCTACCAATACAAGATCCTGCCGTTTGGCCTGTCCACCGCCCCCAGGGTCTTTACCAAATACCTCGCCCCTGTGGTGTTTTACCTCTGTATGAAACATGTCATGGTGTACCCCTATCTGAACGATTGGTTACTGCTTATGCGTCATCCGTTTGAACCCATGGCTATGTCTGACGACCGTCTCCTTACTATGAAAACGGCATTCTTGGTCACTGTTATGTCAGCCAGAAGGGCAGGCAAGCTGACTACGCTACAGTCGGATGAACCCTTCCTGGTGTTCCATCGAGACAAGGTGGTCTTTCGTCCAGACATTTCATTTCTTCCTAAAGTTGTCTCCGACTTCCATCTGAATCAGGATATTGTTTTGCCTACTTTCTACCCTGACCCAGCTTCGCCTCTCGAGCACTCTCTCCACTCGCTTGATGTGCGTCGCACCCTAGCTTTCTACTTGCAACGTACTTTGACCTTCCGCCATACTCCCTACCTCTTTATCTGCCACGATGGATGCCGGAAAGATCACAAAGTATCCACTCAGCGCTTCTCTAAATGGGTTGTCCAGATGATTCACCTGTCCTACGAACTTGCTGGACAACTGCCGCCGTCTCTGCTTCGTGCCCATTCTACCAGGGCGATGGCCTCCTTGGCGGCCCTTCTCAAGGGAGTTGACCTACAGGAGCTTTGTCATGTGGCTACGTGGTTGTGGCCTTTGACCTTCATCTGCCACTATTGCCTTGATTGCAGGGCCCAGCACAATGCCCACTTTGGTCGTGTGGTGCTGTCTTCTATCATCTAGGACTTGACCTGTCGTCCAGTGGTAAGCTACTCAGTCTCCCATTGTGTGAGGCACAGAGACCACGAAGAAGAAGAACAGGTTGCTTAACTATAACTGTGGTTCTTCAAGTGGTCATCTGTGCCCTCACACACACACACCCAGCCTCGTCTCTTTCAGGTCCTTGCTTTTCGGACTTTGAAACTGAGGAGAGACTGTTAGCTTGGCGGGACTGAGCATGCTCAATACCATATGGGGGAGGGATTTCCGCCAAGCTGCTCAGCACTGGAACTTTCTGAAACACTACTGTGCATGCGCGAAGATTCCCAGTTACCAGTAAGCAACCTGTTCTTCCCATATTCAGCAGGCAGGGATCCTCATCACTGTTCACTCACTGAGACCTCCCAAAGTGAAAAACCAGCAGTGGCGCAGCCAGCAGGAGAAAGGGAAGAGAGAGGAAGGCAGCCATATCCATGGCAGCAGCACCAGCTGCTGCGGCGTTGGACAGCAGAGGACTCCCTCCAGTGGTGAGCAGGAGGGGGAGAATGGCAGGTCAAGGGAAGAAAGAAGAATTGGAGCTGCAAAGAGACGTGCTCTGCTTTTCTCTCTCATGCTTTCCTTTTCATTGGCTCACTCCACAGGCCTTCCCACTCTCTCTCCAGCAGCAGCCTGACATCCAGTCCAGACCTCCAAGGAGCCTGAGGGCTGGGGGCCCAGGAGTTGAGGGAACAGACCGTTGTAAAGTCCTGCCAGCTTGAGGCAAGTACAGAGCCTGGGCACCTAGCTTGGGAGAGAAGCAAAATGGCCCTAGAGCTCATCAAGCCAAGAGGAATTTGTGACAGTCTGCTCCCTCAACCCTCCCCACAGCAGCATGGGCTCCTTAGACATCTGGATGGTTTTTCAGAGACCTCTTGAAGCTCTTTTTTTTTTTTTTAATCAAGTTCAGCTCCTATGGAGCAGCACTGACTTGTGGATAAGTGAACCCAGGTTTTCAGGCTTGATTTTTTTAAACTTATAATCAACTATGTATGGTACTCTAAGAGGAGAGACATTGTTTAGTGCAAAGAAGTCCAGATGAACTACAGTGAATTTCTCCATAGTAATGGGATTGCACATTTATTTAGTTAGTTATTTAAAGTATTTCTGTATACATGCTAAAGGCATCGATTTCAACCAGATAACAAGGGTTGTTCTCCTGGAGAACCCGTATTTAGTACATATACTGCATTCTGAAACACGTCCAGGATTTAAGATTTCTTAACTAGAAAGGGAAAAAGCAGTCTTTCTAAATTAAGAACATTTGCCGCAATTTCCTCAGTGACAGGATGATCACATAGGGTGGCCCAAACTTTTCTGACCAAAAGGGTGTACCTACATAAGATCATTTTCATTCCTAAGGCCAAAGGAACTCCTTAAACAAGAGGTTGGATTGTTACCAACTAGGCTAATTACTCTTCTTTTCACATCTTCCTGTTGAGGTGCCAAAGTCTCCTTCTAGAAGGTTCTGGAAACATTCCCTTTCAGTAAAGAGGCTGTTTAGGTACTGTCTTTCCTTTGGGCGGAAGTTTCTTTTATGCATCCTCCCTTACTAAGGGCAGTTGCACAGAAAAGGATGTCCAGATGTGTTTTTTTGGTCATTTCTGCTGCCTGAGGTTGTAGACTTATATCCTAATTACCTTTCTTATATGTTAAGGGTGCTTACACCTCCCCCCTTACATGCTCTAACCTGTTTACAACAAATGAGGCACAAAATGCACATTTTGAATATGAAGATAAAACTCTTACAAACTAAGTTTCGTTGGACATTGCTTTGAGTACATAGCCTGGGGACATACTCCTTTCCTTTAAATCTGAGGATCATAAAGCCATATGAAGATCTTTCAAAAATGGAAATTCTTTCCTTTCTACCTTTCTAAGACTGCTCATCATGGTAGCTTTTCCTTTATTTTTCAGTAGTGGTTTACTACAGAAAAAATTACTCACCACATGAAAATGGGATGGGCAAATTACCATATGAGGACTTGACCCCAAGGAAAATAAATTTGTGAAATGGGCCTTCAATTTGACTCTCCCACTTACTTTTCTCTTAGATTCTTTCTTTCTTTCTTAACCAATTGGAAATTGCTGCCGTAATCTGGAAGGTTTTAATAGTGTACTGAATTTATTTTGGATGTGTTTGTGCAGGCTTACTTTGTTTCCTGTGAGGAGTTGACACATAAAGAGAAAGCATCTATCCATCACCATCCATTGAAAATGATTATTAGATGTGATGGTTGTAAACAGCTGTATGCAACAGGCAAGACTGGAGTCATTCTATTGCTTGTTCTTTGTGGGAAATGTAGTAATTGTAAATTCCTTTAAGTTTATTCATTGAGGAGACAGATTACATTTGCCAGGATGAACGAAAATCTGGATAGGAAGTTCTAAGAGAATAATGACTAAGAACGTTGCACTAAATAAACAACAATACTACTGGGAATAATACTGCTGCTCAAGCTGGAGTGAAATGGCAAGGGCACAGAATCTGGCCAAACTTTAAGAGAGACTTCCTAATAGCAAGAACTGTCTGAATGTGAAACAAACCTGTGAGTCTATCAAAGATGCTGTAGTTGCATCCTGCACTGCAGATCCTACTCTGGGCAGGATGCTGTGACAACCAATTACCTTGAATTTGTGCAGTGTCCCTTACTTGAAAATTAGGTGTATACCTGTGTGCAAGCAAATGCCAACAATTCTACAGAGTCAAACACAGCATTTTTTTTAAACATTGCAGCAGAGGCACACAAAGAGATAATAAAATATCCTGCATCACAAATCTTTTAACCAGCTAAAGTGATGCAAAGTAAGCCTCATTTGGTATGTATTGCTGTACATATTTGGATTCTGTTTGGATACAGATTGGATACTGCCACTCAGGGGAGTGGTGACAATCTGTAGGATGGTAAATTGAAGCCCTGTCCCCTAGAATTCTGGCACATGTCTCTCTTCTTATTACCACCACCCATTGCACCCTTCAGCTACAGATCTTCCTCCCCTTGACATAGGTTGTATACATTGTGTGATCAGAGAATTTATCCATTTAGGCATATGTGTTGTCTATGTATATAGGTCTTCAGTTTGCCTTTCTTAGGATCTTCTTAAGCAAGGAATACTCTGAGGCAGTTTTTCCAGTTCCTTTCTCTGAAATATAGCCTATAGCGTGTGGTGTTCATTGGCGGGCTGCCATCCAAGTACTAACCAGGGCTGACCCTGCTTAGCTTCCAAGATCACACAAGATCTCATGCTGTTAATGTATTTAGGCCCTTGTGATGATAACACATACAAGTTCTGTATCCAGTGTGGTCTCTTCCAGTTTTTTTCAGGAAGACTGCCTGTTTTTTGTCCGTTTTTTTAAGAGTCTGCTCTAAAAATGTTAAGGCCAGCCAGGCAGCAACTAGTATGGCTTTTGCTGAAATGCAGTAGGACGTTTTCCCCTCAAATTCAGGGTCCTTCCCCACTGTACTGTTATAGTGCTATTATTCCACTTTTAACATCCTATGGAATCCTGGGGCTTGCAGTTTAGGGAAGGGCATTTAGAATTCTCAGCCAGAGAGATCTTTAGCCTCAGTAAACTACACACCCCAGAATTCCTCAGGATGCTGAAAGTGGAATAATAGCACTATAACAGTTAATGTGGAAAGGTCCTCAGTCCTACAGGAAAAGTTTGTATGTCTGTCCAGGATATAGTGAGCTTGCTTCCACAGCCCAGTCAGCATCTAAAACTGTGAAATCATGCAATTCAGAGCTCTGAATTATCCCTGACATTATATGGCTCTTTTAATCAGTGCAGGGATGTGTCCCAGTAGAAAGTCATATGCTTTTCCATTACTGCTGATTTCCTGTATAGAGAGGGTTTTTTTTAATGTCTTGTGAGTCTCATCTCTAGGGTGAGATCTAGATCTGTGGTGAAATCTATCAAGATAGGATTGCCCATTGTGCTGTAGCAGAAGAATTTAATATGAGCGCAGACTTTCTTTTGTAGCTGTTTCGCAGTCCTAGGGGATTTTGACCCAAGGTCAGTGGGAATTCATCTTGTGATAGGAAAAAAAAGGCAGCCACCAATCCTTCTGTGTTTTTAGTGCAGGGCTGTTAAGGTACTTTCCCAACATTCATACCAAGTCCATTACCAATAGAAAGTGACCTAGATTAGTCACTCTGTCTGCCAGTGGTAGAGATATTTTAGCAAAAGTACAGAGAAAGAGAGATACTCACTTATGGGCCTTGAGGCAGACCAACAGTTTCAGACTCATTTCCCTGGGCTGGCTTGTTTTGTTTTTGCCATTTTGAACATGATTACAATCAAACCCACCCATGTCTGATACAAAAGACTAATGTAAATGTTTGCTCGACCTCAGCTATATAAAGAATTTTGAGTCCAATGACTGTCATTAACAGCCTTTGTCTGGTAGTGACTAAGATCATCATTGTGAAAGAGTTAGCCCTACTTTGTGGGGTTAGAAAGTTACTAATAACTCCCACACAGGCCAGTGAGTCAGAGCAACTGCCAAAACTGGAGGAAGATGGGGAGAATGCCTGTGGCTTATGTTAGCAGAAATCTAGCCCCACGATTGAGCTTCGGACAACATTTATTTATAATGCCCTTTTCACCAAAGGGCAGAACATCAGCATATACAGCCAGGGACAAAGACAATAAACATAATACTATAGCAACACATGGAATGAAATCCCCAGCACTCCCCCAATTGCTACGCATCTCAGCACCTTAAACACAAGTCAGTGGCAGTCATTACCCACCCAATTGACTGAAAAGGTGACAAGGAGTATGGTACCACTTTAAATCAGATCCTTACAAGGCATATGGGGCTGGTGCTAACAGATACTGGTGCTACAAGATCCTCAGGCTATGGCAATCCTAAGGCAAATCACTATTGGACAGTAAACCCATGGCTGAAATGGGTACAACTCCAAATTCAAATATGGACGAAATGCACTGCTAATAATGAGATGTTTTCCATATGCTTCCATCTAGTGCCCCTGCATGGCCAGGTGACAAGATTTCTACATAATTTCATAGCTACTGTAGTAAGGAGTAGGACTTTTTCAAAGGCGTTGGGTGGAGGGGCCACACCTTCATGATGCAGTTATTCATGCAGAAAGCTAGATGTTTGCTGGCATCAGTAATTAAGTGATCTTGATTAACAAGGTTGGTAAACATCTCTAAGTCTTTCTTGGACTTTCACTCTCTCTAGAGTAGACAGTTGATCACTTGTCAAATTGGAGAAATGTTGAAGCCATGGGGAAAATGCTAGGGGTTTTTTTGGTGGAGGGAGGATGGGGGAAAGAAATGAAATTTTCAGAAAATTAACAATCAGGTATTACTACCCTTTACAGATTGTAAGTCACTTTGCTGCTTTTAGAACATCAAGTAGTTTAGCTATTATTTTGTTTTGCATCAAATTATCCTGTCTGGTAAATTAAAAGAACAGTTTATTCAGAATATAATTACAAGTTGAAGTATAAGACGGAGGCCGTGTGGCGGGATAGCAGTACGTGTGAAAAGGATCTAGGAATCTTGATAGATCACAAGCTGAACATGAGTCAGCAGTGTGACATGGGAGTCAAGAAAGCCAACGCGATTCTTGGTTGCATCAATAGGAGTATCATGTCTAGATCGAGGGAGGTAATGGTGCCACTCTATTCTGCATTGGTTAGGCCTCATTTGGAATACTGTGTCCAGTTCTGGGCACCTCAGTTCAAGAAGGATGTTAACAAGCTGGAACGTATCCAGAGGAGGGCGACCAAAATGGTGAAGGGTCTGGAAGCCATGCCCTATGAAGAATGCCTTAGGGAGCTGAGTATGTTTAGTCTACAGAAGAGAAGGTTAAGAGGGGACATGATAGCCATGTTTAAATATTTGAAAGGATGTCATGTTGAGGAGGAGCGAGCTTGTTCTCTACCGCTCCTGAGACTAGGACAAGGAGCAATGGATTCAAGCTGCAGGAAAGGAGATTCCACTTGAACCTCAGGAAGAACTTCCTGACGGTCAGAGCTGTCCGGCAGTGGAATATGCTGCCTCAGAGTGTGGTAGAGTCTCCTTCTTTGGAGGTTTTTAAGCAGAAGCTGGATGGCCATCTGTTGGGAATGCTTTGATGGGTGTTCCTGCATAGCAGGGGGTTGGACTTGATGACCCCTGGGGTTTCTTCCAACTCTACGATTCTATAATTCTATGATTCTTTTTTTTTAAAGTTTATTTTGTTGTTGATGATGTTGTTATGAATGGAACTGTAAGCTCCTGAACATCTAAGGAACTTCTTTGAGCAGGCAAAAAATAATAAGAGAAGTAACCATCAGCATTATTAAAACAGAGAAAATTATTTACTACTTCTCCATAGTGTCAAGCAGACATAAAGTACTGATTCCTACAAAAAGAACAGAGAAAAGGAACCCATAGCAGGAACTGCAATGATTACATACTGTGCATTATCTTACATAAAAGTCTTCCTGTTGCTCAATCTTTAGAAGCAATTTTGGGAGCATAAAAATACAAACACGTTATCTTAAACATTTTATGCATTGCTCTAAACGAAAATGTTCCATAATTAGGTTGTTGGGTTTTTTTCATTTTTTTTCCAAGTTTCATTCTTTCTGGAGAAAAAGAAACCTTTTTTCTCAATTTTTTCAAGTTTTCCCTCCAGGCTTTCTTATGTATAATTTAGAGCTTAGAAGTAACTGTTCACATATAACTATGTGTAATGATTTCTTTTCTCAGTTAACGAGCAAATAAGTGCACTCCTTTCACAATGCAACTCTAACCTTCTATATACTTTTTATAGTCATTGTGGGGGTACTGACAGCTAGTGGCTCGCATGACATGGGAACTGTGAATCTGCTCTGAGTTTTAGTGTGGACTTTAAAGAAGCTGTCCAAGGTACTGAATCTATTTTTGGGATAAGGATCAACACCTTGTATAGCTCATTTAAAGCACACAAAACCCAAAGGAGAGTCAATATCTCCCTGATAAGGGAGATACCACTGCAAGGGGATGTGGACGGGGAGAACTAAATGCTGGTTTTGATATATTAATCTCTATATGGCTTGGGGTCCAGGTTATTTGAAGGGCCATATCTCGAAGAAGTCCTTCTCTCTCTCCCAGCACCTTCCCAGGAACTGAGGAAGGAGAGGGCTTGTTTTCTGCTGCTCCAGAGACCAGGAGCAATGGATTCAAGCTGCAGGAAAGGAGATTCCACCTGAGCCTCAGGAAGAACTTCCTGACAGTCAGGGCTGTCCGGCAGTGGAATCTGCTGCCTCGGAGTGTAGTGGAGTCTCCTTCCTTGGAGGTTTTTAAGCAGAGGCTAGATGGCCATCTGTCGGGAATGCTTTGAGGGTGTTCCTGCATAGCAGGGGGTTGAACTGGATGGCCCGTGTGGTCTCTTCCAACTCTACATTTCTATGATTTTATAACAAGGGAGAGGGCCTTCTCAGTTGCTGCTCCCAGACCTTGGAACTCCCTCCCTAGAGAGGCCAGGATGGCCCTCTCCTTGTTCTCCTTCTATCAACCTGTCAAAACATATTTGTGCCGTCAGACTTTTATACAGTAACCAGGCTTTGGTTTCTAATGCTGTGCAGTTCTGTTTTTAAAGCTTGTATATAGAATTTCAGTGCATTTTAATATTTTTAATATTTAATGTTTTAACTTCATAAATGATTTAAATGTTTTAAATAATTTATTTATACTTTTATTAATGCTTTTGTGTTGTTTTTAATTTGTATTATTTTAAAATATATTGTTGACCTCCTTGAGTACCTTTATCAGGAGAAAGGCAGGACAAAAAAGAAAATGGTGATGATGATGATGATGATGGTGATGATACATGGTTTGAGTATTGACCTGTTCTGTGTTTTGTCCTCTATACTGGATGCTGAGGTGACAGCAGTGTAGATTGAAGAAGAATCTATTTTGTACCACAGATTGGAGACTTGCAGCATTCAGATTTAAGTAATGAAAAATAAACATTTTGTTACTTTTGTCAGAGGAAATACTTTTAAAGATTTGTAGCTCTGGAGGTAAGTAATTTCTTTTGGGGGTCTTGAAACTATAACTTTTTTTTTAAAAAAAGGACCCTCTGATCAGTGTAGGTCAGCTCAATATGTGAAACACATCACATACTATGAAAGACTCTACAGGTGTTGTACTCAGATTCACCTTTCCTAATTCTTGCTGTTTTGTTTTTTTTAATAGACTTTGAAAGGAGGGCTGGGGAGACTTTAGTTTTTTGGGATCAGGTTCATGACATTTAAAAAAATACAACCTGATACCTTGACTGAATGCATATAGCCTCTGGACCAAACTGGATGAAGGCCAGATCACCTGGAGCCCTCTGAAAAGGGTTGTTTAAAATGCTGGGCAAAAAACACAATAACATTTTCTCTTGTAACAGAAAACAGAATTTTCAGGAAGGTGATTTCAACTGAGAAAAAAATGCAGCGCTTCTCCTGCGGTGCTTCGGTCTTGATCTGGTTTGGCTTCATTAAGGGTGTGTGTGTGGGGGGGGGAATAGGGTCCAGTCACAGATATCCCCTCCCACACCTTATCTAGCTGGATCTTCAGTTAGTGAACTATTGGTAGTCATTGCCATTTGTGAATATGTAGCTTTCTCAGAGTTACTAGAAATCCTCCCCATATTTCGCTGCATATGTTTGTCACAGTATGTAAAATCATTTCTTAAATTTAACTTACTTAAAGATATAGAGAGTCTACACATGTAAGAGTAAATATTTGCAAGAAGATTATGGAGGAAAGGAACAAGGGAAAGAGATACGAACATTTCAACAATTGTCTTAGATATATTTCTAAAGTTATTGTTATGTTACGGTATTGTATGTATATTATAGCTATATTAGGGTAGCTGCTGTATTATGTAGTATTGTGTAACAAATGTAGGTCTATTTATTAGCTCAAATCTCAGTGACTTCACAAAGGGCATTGTGATAAATGGCTTTTCCACAGTGTTGAAAAAAGGAGATGAAATGAATCCAACACAAGCAGATCAGATAGAAGAATGGCACCTAGGACAAGCAATTAATTCATTGAAACCCATTTTTAAAGTGTTTTGATGAAGCACAGAACTTAATAACTTTCAGTCAAAAACACTGAACATTGTCTGCAGCCACACAGCCTCACCAGCACCAGTTAGTTCATGAGCATTGATACTGGCATGGTGTAGTGGTTTGACTGTTGGGCTAGGACTCTGGAGACAAAGGTTAACATTCCCAGTTAGCCATGGAAACCCATTGAGTGACCTTGGGCAAATCACACTCCATCAGCCTCAGAGGATGGCAGTGCCAAAGCTCCTCTGAAGAAATCTTGCAAAGAAAACCCCATGATGGAGTCATGATAAGTTGGAAACAACTGGAATGCAGTTGATGCTTCAGGTCATCACTTGATTGCCAGGTAGGACTGGCAAGATAAATTCTGCTTGTCAGTCAGTGTTACACTGCTATAATATGTAGAGTCATAGAATCATAGAGCTGGAAGACCAGAAGAGCCATCAAGTCCAGGAATACACAATTAAAGTATTCCTGACAGATGGCCATTTAGCCTCTGTTTAAAAACCTCAAAAGAAGGAGATTCTACCACA
The DNA here is from genome assembly GCA_948472985.1 of Iguana delicatissima. NCBI lineage: Eukaryota > Metazoa > Chordata > Lepidosauria > Squamata > Iguanidae > Iguana > Iguana delicatissima. The sequence goes on from CAOKZL010000228.1 coordinate 355,360, forward strand.
CTCTGAGGCAGCACATTCCACTGTCAAGTTGCTCTTAATATCAGGAAGTTCTTCCTAATTTTTAGATGGAATCTATTTTCCTGAAGTTTGAAGCCGCTGCTCCATGTCCTAGAAATTGTGCCTTCAGTGTCTTACTTGTAAGAAACTCCAATCCATCATTAACTCCCTTCTCTTTTAGTATTCCTGACTGTGGGATCACTCCCAGTATTTCCCTAAGTTTACTGAAATCAGCTTTCTTACAATCTAGAATGCATGTCTGACTATGCTTGGCTTCCCCTTTCGGCTGTGTAATAAACTCCAGGACAACATGGTCACTTTCACCTAAGGATCCAGCCACTTCCACCGCATTAGCCAGGTCATCATTGTCGGTTAGGATCAGATCTAAAATAGCTGTTCCAGGAATGCATCATCGTCTCCTACAGTGATATCACTGTTGTTTCTCTCCCCCTTAATTTTTACGCAGTTGCTGTCAACCTGGCTTCCAGGATTTAAGGCATGGATCTCTTCACAGGTGTAAAATGCCCCTCTATTGCTAAATTCCGATCATGATGCCTATTATATCATATTTGCTTTGCTTTGCTACAAGTTCAAGTTCATTCTGTTTGTTTCCCATGTTCTGTGCATTAATGTAGAGGCATCTCAAACTGTGGGTCATTCGCACAGCTGCTTATTTAAAATTTCTCTCCTCCTACAGTCAGGCTCTTGTACTATTCACTCAGTTCCTCAGTAACATTTAGATTATTATCTCCAGCACTTGATGAACTCCTTCCTTAAAGAATACTGTCTCCCTCCCCCTCCCCCGCTGTAACTCAGTTTAAAGCCCTTCTTATTAGGTTTGTGAGACTCTTGGCAAAATCCTTCCTGCCAACTGCTGGGAGGTACAACCCATTACTTGCCAAAAGTCCATCTTCATGAAACCATAGACCATGGTCCAAGAAGCCAAACCATTCCTGGTGGCACCATCTGTTCACCTCTGCTATTTTATTCTCCCTTCCTGGGTTGTTTCCTTCAACTGGGAGAAGAGCCGAAATGACAACCAAGGTCTTTCAGCGTCCTCCTCAGACGCTTGTAATTCCTCATGATCTCTTGAAGGCTGTGCCTTGCAATTTCATTAGTTCCCATTTGGATGAAAAGGAAGTGGTAATGGTCTGTGGGCTTGACCACTTTTGTCAGCTGCTGTGTTACTTCACACATTTTTCCCAGGGAGAAAACACATCTCACAAGACATTCTGTCAGGTCCACAAACCACTGCTTTTGTTCCCCTCAGCAGGGAATCTCCTACTACCACCCCATGCCCCCTTTGGGGATTGGCAGGGGTCAATCCATGCACTGAATCTTCCAAGGTCCCCTGCATATTTTCTGAGGACTGTTGCTCTTGCTCATCCTTACTCATAAAGGAGAGAGCTTCAAATCCATTATGTAGCGCCAAACTAACAGAAAGATCCCTGGTCCATCTACTTCTGTGTATCATACTCCTCAAATGTCTACCTCCTGTTTTGGGGAACTGACTGGCCTCTTCTTCAGGAACATCTGCTGTGTGTTCCTCATCCAGGACAGTCTGTTCTGCTCTGTCCAAGAAAACCTCATACTCCCTAATATGCTGGAGAGTTGACAAATGGGCCTCAAATTGCTGGACCTTCTCCTCCAACAGGGCAACCAATTAGCATTTGCTGCAGGTGTAGCACATGTCTTCTGGCAAGAACACAAACATACCACAGCTGTTGTAGGTGACTGCTGCAGCTCCTTCAACATCCATATCCAATAGTCCTAAGTAGGCACTGAAATAGCACTCCAGACCTCCCCTGCCAAACTCCCCCACTAAATGCCCATGTGAAATATATGTTGGCCTTGTGGCCTGTTAGCCAATAATGCAGTGGTTCTCAACCTGTGGGTCCCCAGATGTTTCTGGACTTCAGCTCCCAGAAGCCCCAGCCACTATGGTCAGTGCTCAGGGCTTCTGGGAGCTGAAGTCCAAAACATCTGGGAACCCACAGGTTGAGAACCACTGCAATAATGTATCATATACAATGAAGTAAAGCTCTTACAGGCTCACAACTCGCTGGCTTTTACACCTCCCAAGTTGCTAAAATGCAGTTTCCTATTTTCAGCCTTTCCCAACTTAGGACCCCCAGGTGTGTTGACTGTAAACTCCATCATCCCCCACAAGGTGATGGGTTGAAGGAAGTGCCATTTGTAGTCTTGTGCATCTGTAGGGGATCAGGTTGGAAGAAAAGGGTATGGAAAAGAACTGTTTTAAACCACAGCTCCCAGAATTGCTGAGATGGCACTGATATATTTTGTAGGATCTTGCAGAATCTGAGAAAAACTTAGAAATATAAGGTGCATGATCCTAAGGGCTGGTGCACAGTATGGCCCTGGCATGTAGCAGACTGTGGAAATGTTACTTGTTTATTTTATTTTTAGCTTCCAGGATGGTTTACAAACTAAACATGAAAACTGTTAGATAAGTATTTATCTGAAATTATGCCTTTGGGTGCTCCGCTGTGCTTTTGCCTTTCTGTGTTGATTTTTACTGTATAGACCAAAAAAAAAAAAAAAAAGTAAGATATTCTGGAAACATAGTAGCACTCCAGATAAGAGCAGCCTGAAGAGGAGTTTCTTATGCTTCTTTTTGACCATCATGAGCAGAAGCAGTCCAACCCTGCCTGCAACATGTTCACTGCCCTAAACGGGTGATAGATGCCAAACAATTATATGCATTACAAGATTGTCATGTAAAACCAGCAAATTTCTTCTGGTGTCTGTAAAAGAGAACATGGCACAAAACCATTCCATTGGTATCTGTGACTTTGCACTGTTTTTTACTTTTAGCTCTTGTTGAGCCAGCCAGCAGAGGGTGTCAAAGCTAATTAAGAAATCGTGCTTCCAATGCTATAGAAAGTAAATTGATGTTAGAGCAGAGTGTTTTGACTAATTGTCACAAGACCAGGAAGCAAGAGGATCCTGAATTTTCCAGATTACAGAAAACAAATCTGATAGGGAAAAACATCCAGTTTCTAAGACTAAACTCCATTAAAAAAAATGGCACTTGCAATGTTTGCAACTGTTTTTCAGTCTTTGAACTGGGAGAACAAAAACCCACATGTCATACCCTAGGCCAGAAATCTGTAAATAAACTTAATTTAAGCCAGTTGTGGAGAACATCCTATCTTGATATTTTAGAGTACAGTTCCCACCATCCCTTATAAGAGACCATGCCAGCTAGGGTTGATGGGAGTTGTGAACCAAAACATCTGGAGGGCCAAAAGTTCACTACCATTGATTGAGCTTGTAGTCCTGTGCAGACATACTTGGGTATAATCCCATTGAACTCTCTTTCTGAGCTTGCATGGATAGGATTACACAGAGTTCTTTGGGGCAGTGGAGTAATTAACTTCTTTTTGAGGTGCTGTCGTTTTCTCTTCTGTTTTGTTTTATATATACCATTATTCTCAGCAGGGGAAAAATGGGGGAGGTGGACTTTAAGCCCATATGTCTGTCTCCCGCAGGCTTCTATTTCAGAGGCCATTTGATAAGCCTAGTTTTAGCTTCTGTGTAGTTCAAAGCTTCTCAAAGCAAACAAACCCTAAAGTTGTTCAGATAAAGAAAAGCACTAGATTTATACTTCTCTACTTATGAGGCTTCAGCAAAAATCTCATTTAAAAATATGCAACTACACTCTTCAGGTTAGCCATTGCAATATTTTAGTTGTAGTCTTTTTGACTAGCACTGAGGAAACCAATGTCCAGATTTCCATTCAGCCGTGATGCTTGATGAGTAACAACGGACCATGTACTATCTTTCATTCTGATCTATCTTGCAGGGTTGTTGCAGGGATAAAAATGGAGAGGTGTGAACTTCTTATTGGGAAACTGGAATATAAAGATAACAAATAAATGAAATAAATATTGCCAAAAGGGCTTATAGGGGCAAAAGATGGATGAAGTAGTCCCTTTGGACTCCTCTTGTGATGTTCATAGGATGGCTTGTCCAATCTGGATGTGAGAGGCCCACCTTCAAGTCCTAGTTCAAGATCAATCTAGATGTAATGCTGAAGTAAGGAGCCATGAATTGGATCAGGGCAGCAGTGCAAGAAGAACAAAGGTTTAAAACTCTCTACTCCAGATGGAATGTCTTGAATCCAGATAAAACCTAGCCCCCCAGAGCAATCTGGCAACCCTTATCTCCTGTATCTTGTCCAGTTTGGCCTAGATTCATGTAGGCCAAAAATTAGCCTGGGTAATTGTAGTTGCTCTGCTTGACCTATATTTTTGTGCACCAGAATTCTGTCTGTCTGTCTGTCTGTCTGTCTGTCTATCTATCTATCTATCTATCTATCTATCTATCTATCTATCTATCATATTTAGTCTTCACCAGAGCACCTAATAGCTGGCTTGGAGCCTGTATCTGCAGAATGAGTCTTGCATGAAAAATAGAAGCTATATGAAGTGGTATCTTCAATCTGTTTCCCATAGCTGAACTAAAAGTTTACATGAAATATAATGATAGATAGCAGGAAATGAAACACACAGGAACAGAAATTAGATTTTATCTTATTTATTATTTATTTTATCTATTTTATTATTTATATTATCTTTGTCTCCTGGCTACTTATCCCTGATTTTTTTCTGAAATGCTTTAATCCCAACTTTTATATATAGACAAGTGTTTTGTATTATTTTGTTTTTACTGTTTTTTGAAAACTAAACATGCTATATTCTGCTTTTCTGCTTCACAATCAGTGTTACAAGATGAGAGTCTACTATAATTGAATATTCCATTAAATTAATTGTAATACAAGGAACAAAATTAGAATAACTAAAAAAATGGAAACAAATTCCTCATTTTTTGATTATTAGCTCCTAGAATTCATACTGGCTAGGGGGATCCTACAAGTTGAAATCCTAGAAAGGAACTGTTCCAAGTATTCCCTCTGAAGCATTCTGTTCCCTTGTCTTTGCTTTGAAAGAATGTAGCCATTGACGAAAGGGCATTCTTAGGCACATAGGAAGTTACCTTGTATGAAGTCAGGACTTTGGTCCATATAACCCAGTTTTGATCAATTCTGACTAGCAGCAGTGGATTTATAGATTTATTTAAGGCAGAACCTGAAGATCCCTGGTGTTATTGAGGCTCATTTATACAACAAAGTTATAGCATAGTGTTTCTTATCCTGGGGTCTGCGGACCACTGGAGGTCCATGGAGCCCTCCCCGGGGATCTGCAAAGCCCTGCTGCTGGACACCGACAGCAGCAGCAGTGACAGGGGGTGCAGATGCTGAAACTGCTACCTTGTTTGCCAATGAAGGAGCAGTTTGGGCACACACACATGCCTTCTGCCATGTTCTTTTGCACCCACACTCCCTGCTACCATGTCCCTGACAGCAGGCATGTGCACGTATCCAAACTGCTCTCTTGTTTGCCAACGAGGGAACAGTTTAGGTGTATATGCATGCCTTCCACTGTATTCCTCTGCACTCACAGCCCCTGCTGCCACTTCTCTGATGAAAGGGACATGGCAGCAAGTGTGTGTGCACATCCAAACTATGACTCTGGAGACCAGGGTTTGAATCCCCACTTGGCTATGGAAATCCATTGGGTGACTTCGGGCAAGTCACATTCAGCCTCAGAGCAAGGCAACGGCAACAAATCTTGCCAAGAAAATCCTTAGGGTTGCCATAAGTCATTTTTCAGAGGGGAGAGACATGATGGCTGGAAAGAACCTCTCCCTGTCAGCAGCACTTTATTGCTGGTTCATTCAAGTCACTTCTGGCTTATGGTAACCCTAAGGTGAGCCTATCATAGCAGGGGTTTTTTGTTTTTTGTTTTAAAAAATTTAATATTAAAATAGCTTTATTTATTTCAAGTAAAAAAAACAAAATGACAAACACTATAGCTACAACTTTACATTAAAAACAACTAGACATTCAAAAAACAAACAAAACAAAATAAAACAAAAACACAACATAGATAACATAGAAAAAAGAAACCGAAAAAAAAAGAAGAAAATTTTTTTTTTCATATATACTTACATACATACCTTCTAAATTACCACAATTTATCTTATTCCTGTTTCGTCTTTATTTCTTCTTACTTCTTCTCTTCACTGCCTTACGCTATTCATAGTTACACAATGACTTCTTCCGTTATCATCACGAGGTTATTACGAATAATTCTTTCTCATCCTGCTCCATTAAATACTATCACTTACACTTTACAGCAATACATTTACTCTAATCTATTCAACTGCATTTTTCTAACATTCACATCTATTGTACATCTTTCTCCTAATGGTAAGTCACTTCCCAATCCATTGTAGTCTTTCATATTTATTTATTTCCAAACATAACAGTTATATTATATTTATTAAAAATATTACTATTACTTTTATTCATATAATCCAATCGTTGCGTAATCCCCCCAATATTTTTCCCATAAAGGGTTTAAGATCTCCCATTCACTTTTAAAGAAGTTTTTATTTTTATTTTTTAATTTTAGTGTCAGTTTATCCATTTCTGCCAACTCATATAATTTAGTTGCCCATTCTTCTACCATTGGTATATGTTCTTCCTTCCACTTTCTAGCAAATATTATTCTTGCGGCATATATCATATAACTTAGAATTCTTTGATACTTTTTTCTTACAGTCTTTTCTATATTCTCAAACATGTTTAGCAGAAATATTTCCGGTTGCATTGGAATCCTAAATTTCAGGTATTGTATTATTAAACCGTGAACTAATGACCAATATTTCTTTGCTTTCTTACACCCCCACCAACAATGAAAGAAGGAACCTATCTCCGAACACTTCCAACAAATAGCCTTCGCTTTATTCTTTTGCATTTTTGCAGTGGGTTTTTGGACAAGATTTGTTTAGAGGGGATTTCCCTTTGCTTTCCTCTGAGGCTGAGAGATTGTGACTTGCCCAAGATTACCCATGCTAGTCTCCAAAAACCTTTAACAAACAAACAAACAAATAAATATTTGCATATTTAAATTTAAATATTTAAACCTTAAGTCTTGGGAGTCCCCAGCAACAAATTATATTTACAGCGGGTCCCTGATAAAGAAAAAGTTAAGAACCACTGTTATAGCACTATAATTCCAAGTAATCTGCTGTGGCTGCACCCCATGGAATGCTTGGGTATATAGTCTGGTCAAAGGCACTAGGAAAATTCTCTGGCAAAGAATTCTAAGTGTCCCTCTATAAGCTACAAATCCCAGAATTCCATAGAATGGAACCATGTCAGCTAAAGTGGAATAATAGCGCTGTAATTGAAGGGTGTGAATGGGCCCCAGGTGGTCTTCCATTCAATACTAACCAGGTTTGACCTTCCTTAGCTTCCAAAATCAAGATGGATACAGCATGTTTATGGTTCATTTCTGGAGAAGCACAGAGGGCAACTGTAGCCTTTCATTATCTGTCTTCTGTGCATTTTCAGTGAGAAACAGGAACTGCTACTGTCAGGAACTGAATCCACACACACAAATAGTACAGTGCATAAACACTATTTTGAGTGAGATGCATCGTGCAGGACTTCAGTGAAGGAACTAAAGGCAATTAGCAAATTCAAAAGCATAAAATACGAAGGCGTTTCTCCCCCGCTCGCAAGAGACCTTGAAGCTGTGAAAGCCTGGCAGCGCTTATCAGTACATTCCTATCCTTTTGTTTACCTAATGGTCTCTGGTTCCCATGCTTTTGTTACAAGCAAGCCACTAATTCAAAACCTGCTACATATCCCATTACTATAATATGGAGGGCAACCTGACAGCTACCATCTGATTTATGGAGTAATGTCCATGCTATTATGCAGCAACATCAATTGCCTATAGAGCCTGAAATGCTATTTAGGTCACCTATCCCATAAGCAAGATATGACCAATGAATTCACAATGGATGCTGATCTCAGTTTGTTGGGCAAAGTGATAACTGACATTTGGAGGAAAATGTGTGTGTGTATGTGTGTGTGTGTGTGAGAGAGAGAGAGAGAGAGAGAGAGAGTAAAATGACAGCAATAGTGATAAAGCACACGCATTGCATACAGAAGGTCCCATTTGGCCCCAAATGTCTAAGGAGAGCTAGAAAAGTGTCTGAAACCATTCAGTACAGAACAACCTTCCCCAACTGAGTTCCAGATATATTTTGACTATACTGGTGTGGAATGATGCAAAGTGTAGTCCAAAAGGCCTGGAGGCAGCCAATCAGTAAACAGCAGGATTTTCTTATCAGGATTTGTTCAGAGGGAGCTTGATTTGCAGCTGTGTGACTTGCCATGGTTACCCAATGGTTTGCCATGGCCAAGTGAGGATTTGAACTCTGGTCTCCAGAGTCACAGTCCAATGCTCAAACCACTACACAAAGTTGAGGTACTTCTTACCTACTGGAGGTTCTTCCTGCCAAAGATGATGTAGAGTCTGACAGTTTCTTCAGCCATGGGTTTATTTGTCTAGATGGGATATGAATGGGTATCTGCAATATAAAAGGCACGGGTGATATTAAACAGGAGCAGGCATATTGTGAACCTTCATATGTGGGGCTACAACTCCTATCAACCCTATTCAGTATAGCCAATGGTAAACAATGGGGAGAGTTGCAGCCCTACAACCTCTGCAGGACCACAGATTGCTCACCCTGACAGAAGGAAATTTACCAGTCTCATTTTATTTTGGACTTGATCCTTCCGATGTACAACCAATGCTATCGTACAATAGACCATTTTAACATTGTGCTACCCTGAGCTTCTAACAAAAGCCATAGCAATAGTTTCACATGCTTAGATTGTGATTCCAAATACAGTTGGCCCTCCACATTTGCAACGGTTAAGAGCACAAGACCCTCACAAAAGTGGAAAAACTGCAAATATCCAAATGTGTGTGTGTGGGGGGAGGAGAGGCTGAGGCATGGTGGAGAGAATGGGCAGCCAGGGTCCAAGTCAGGTCAGAGAAAGAGAAGAGAAGGAGGAGTTAGAATGACGGCCTTTTCTCATCTTCTTCATTAGGTGTGTATGGGAGGTGGGACAACGGGAAAAGATTTATAGTGTGGACAGATTGGACTGTAAGCCATCCTTAAATGGCCAGACAGCAGCTGGTGAAGGAGGAGGAGGATCAAAGGTGGATTTTTAAAGGGTTGTGTCCCCACTGGAAATGAAGGTTTTCCCAGGAAAGTACCTGAGGTGCAGAGGTTGAAGAAACTCACAAATAATCAAATCTGTGAAAGTCAAACCCACAAACATGAAGGATTGACTATGCTCTAACAAGGGGGATAGTCCCCCGATCACATTAGAACTTACTTCCATGTAAACAAGCACAGCACTGCAGTGTATATCTTTCTGTTGCGAGGACTGCACCAGAACACCTATGAAGTGTGCTTTACACTTAGTGCTCAACTTGTTTTAACCCAAAGACCATATTTGCAATGTTCCTGGCACAGCACAGATGGCCCAGTGCCAGCTAGAACTTGGTGTGGCAGCTGTAGCAATCCACCCTGATGAGGAAATTGGGGGCAGGTCATGTGCCTGTGCAATGTACAAATCACCACAGAAGCTGTGGTGCATACATGTCCTTCAACTTGGCTGTTCCCAGCTTCTTCACCATATTAGAATTTTGGAGAAAAGTGTCCTTTCAGGTCTCAGGTAGATGCCCATACTTCCTCACATTCTGAGGTAAAATAAATTTAGGCATATATTAATTCATCTGGTAATTGTATATATTCTGAGGTGAAATACACCCGAGTACTGCATCTGTATCCCTTCCATGCTGTAGATTCCAAGGGGTCTACAGCATGATGGACAGATGACATTGTTTGGTGTTCATTGTCTTTTAGAATAAGTTCAGTGCATCCTCTGGTCCAGGGGTTGGAATCATTCAGCCCTCCAGATGTTATCAAATTGATGCTCTCCACAAGTGTAGCTGGCATAGCCAGTGGTGAGGAATGCTGAGAATTGCAGTTCAACAACATCTGGAGAGCTATACGATTCCCACTCTTCCTCTAGTTGGTACTGCAGGGGATGGGGACCCCAAAGTGCCACATATCATGGCCAGTGGCTGGGAATTATCTGAGCCGTTGTCCATAATATAGTGGCTACCTTTAATGGCAACATTAGCTATCATCTTAAAACTCAGCACTTAACAGTGGAAGTTAACCAGTTGCTGGTTTTAGATTGTCTGGCTATTCTTTTTCACCAAAGGAATTGAATTTACTTATGTTGTAGGAGACAGATTCTTTGGCTACCCATGTTTATTAGTTACCTCACTTCAGTCAAAAATTCAGTGTGGCATTTAGATTTTCACTCAACAAATCTGATTTTTGTTTCAAGTTAGTCAAGGCTTAGGTGGTTTGTTGTTTTTTTTCCAATTTTCTTATCACATTTTTTGATACAGTTACAACAAGCCACTTTTTTAGATAAATACCAAAATTGATAAATCCTCTGGAATCTCAACAAAAGTAGAATTATACTCTATATTCAGTGATATCACTATTCACTACTATTCAGTAACATAGATATTTGTAAAGTAAATTGTGGTCTCAAGATTGTTTTCAGAGACATATATTAAGGTAAAGGCCTGCTTGTTTAACAGCTGTCTTAAACTATCACAGCAAATTAGGTATACAATAACTAATAAAATTCACTTGGATTTTGCCACTGTAATTTAATATACAGAATGTAAAAGGATCACACAGAAACCAAAACAAGTTTTGTGGTATGGTGTGTGTCTGGGTGGCAATGTAAAAATACCATAGAGCAGGCATTGAGAGAGTTGTAATATGCCACAAAAACTATAATGATGCAATATGATCCTGAGATGTAGAACAGCTCTGTCTGGGTACAAACAAATCTCCACCCAGTATGGTCAGGATAAACTGGACTACCAAATTCATCTCCCAGCAGTGACCATTAAATGCTGGTTTAATTCCTGCAAGGTCTGGATAAGCTAAGTATGGGCCACTTCTGTGTTACAATATCCATGGAAGGCAGGGAAGGGATGGTCCCCTGGTTGTCATGGGGAAGAAGAAGAAACCTGAGTTACATGACTACATAGCACAGATAATTATTGTTTGGATAAGAGAGTAATAAATTGTACAAATGCCTATGCTTGTAGATTTAAAAAATGGTCTGGGATTCAGTTTTGACCTCTGGAACTGTTTAGCAATCACAGAGACACTCCCGGCCAGTGCAACCAATAATAAATAGTAGAGAGACAGAAATACAGAAGGGCCCTTGGAGCTCCTAAGCTAATGACAATAAGGATTAGTAGTAGCATATTTTATTTTAGTTCATCAGTATAATGTTGGCTACAGATGTATCATACAAACTTTTGGACATATCAGCAGTCAGTTGGAACTGTGGCGATTTCCGCACTGGACTGTTATAGTGCTATTATTACACCTTCAACATCCTATGGAATCTTGGGGTTTGCAGTTTAGGGAGAGGCCAGCTGGCCCCTCCTGAAACTGCAAACCCCAGAATTCCATAGGATGTTGAAAGTAGAATAATAGCACTATAACAATCTAGTGCGGAAATGGCTTGTGACAGAAATCTTTTTTTTTTTTTTGGTGAAATATAGTTTTCATTTTCTTAAGGGAAGTCTGTTATGGAAACAGCTCTTCAGCATCTAATAACTGACTCCCATTTTCCTGGAAGGGCAAGATAGGATAAAAGTCTGCCTTTCCTCCACCTATTGATGACATCATTGAGTAAACCTAGGAATAACATAACCCAGCCAAAGAGAATCTAAAATGAAGCATAGCAGAGGAAGGGAACATTTCTCCATGTGTCTGCCATAGAATTACAGAATCAGAGAGTTCGAAGAGACCACGAGGGGCATCGAGTCCAATCCCATCCCATGCAGGAATATACCATCAAAGCATTTCTGACAGAAGGCCATCCAGACTCTGTTTAAAAAACTCCAAAGAAGGGGACTCCACCACACTGTGAGGTAGTGCATTCCACTGTCAAACTGCTCTTACTGTCAGGAAGTTCTTCCTAATGTTTAGATGGAATCTCTTTTCCTGAAGTTTGAAGCCATTGCTTTGTGTCCTACTCCCTGCAGCAGCAGAAAAAAGGTTTGTTCTGTCTTCCATATGACATCCCTGCAAATATTTAAACATAGTTTTTATGTCGCCTCTTAACCTTCTCTTCTCTAGGCTAAACATATCCAGCTTCCTAAGCCTCTACTGATAGGTCATGGTTTTCAGACCCTTCCCCATTTCGGTCACCCTCCTCTGGACATGTTCCAGCTTGTCGATATGCTTCCTGAACTGTGATGCCGAGAACTGGACACAGTATTCCAGGCAGGGTCAGACCAAAGCAATGTCTGTCTCCTTCTGGGGGAAAAATGGCTTTTGCTTTTTTTTTAAAGCAAGTTTCAAAAATGAAGTGCTGGTGGGACTGGCTAAGGTTCTCTCTTATTCTGTTGACCCTTCCTGCTTAAGTCTCCCCCACATGATGTTGTCTAGAGATTCAGTGGAGACCTAATCCAGAAGCTTGGCTCTGTGGGTGCTGCGCCTGGTTTTGTCCTTCCTCAGAAGAATCTGTTCTGTTTCAGAACTTAATGTCTTGCAAATATAATCTGTGAGTCCTAAGGCTCACAGTTGGTTTATTTCCTCTCACCCACCTGTACTGAATTGTACTGAAAATCACTGGTTAAAGGTATTTTATTTTCCTCACCTCTTGTGGATTATTTTTTTGAGTGATTCTTTCATCTTAGCTTGTAAACAAGCATTAGATCAAAAGGACTGTCCTGTATCAACCATGCTTTATGCAGAAACAGAGACTGGTAAGGAGAAGGGGAAAATGCAGGCTCTGCTTCTTTAATTAGCTAACATGGCAGATGCATGAGGGATCAGAACTCCAAGAGCATAAGGTATCTTTCAGCCACCAGACACTGATAGCCACTGAGTGAGATCATCTACAGTAATTCTTTCCCAGAGTGAAGGTTAAGGAGTCCTCCTCCACCCAGTTCCCAAAATAGATTTTCTGTTGAAAACCCAGCTAGTTACACTATTTCGGTATCACACAGACACTCCTTGCCATTAGAAGACGAGATTTAGTGACCTCATTGGCACATCTTATCCAGGCACTTTGGAGTTCCTGTAGGCAATCTGGTCTGACCAGGGAATGTGGAATCTTGCTGGTTGTGCAAGTATCCACCTCAGGACACCTCCCTCAGTGGAGTATGTAGCTGGTTACTCACAGGAGTGAGGGTGGTCTGAGTTAATCGTAAGGCAAATTGCCTTGTTTACACCTACAAATGCATAATTTGTATGAAGTAGAAATCTTCAAGGAAGCATCAATCCTTGTTCTTTTTAATTCTTCAGAAGAGCTGAGATGTTGAACTTTATTGACAGGTGAGGAAGAATGGGGCAAAGTTCCCCTGGGTGTGAAATGCTAACATTTCATAAGCAGTGTGTTGATGCTTTTATTTTAAATCTGTAGCTAGCTTATGACTTCAAGGAGCAAAGACTAAAGGTGGAACTAAATTGCCAGGGTGTTTCCTTGAGATTAAATAGACCAGATCGTAGGACCTATGCTTCCTAGCCACTTAGATTCTTCTGACATTGCAGAAACACTTTTTGTATACATTTTCAAATTATTCACATACTTTGCATAGTGTAAGTGGTTTCAAGCAGTTGCCTTGATACAGTCTCTTTAGTAAGAATTGGTAATTGCAAGGGCATTGTGATGTTACCATGGCATTCTGGTCTGGTTTTTGGTGAAGTAAGATATCATTTTGATATCATAATTCGGTCCTTTTCCCGCCATCAGCTGAGTCTTTGTTAGGCGCCGCTGGACAAGCGTGATGCTAGGCATGGGTGATAGTTGTAAAGTACCAGATATAGCCAGTTCTGCTTCAGGGGGTAGCCACCCGAAACAGACACCTTGACTGTGAAAGCACCCTGGCAAGCCAGGCACTTAACGGCCGAGCTAGCCACATCTGCATACCAGCTATACCATTGTCAATTCGGATCATAACTCAATCATGCAAATTCCGACCTTTCGGAGCCTTTGTCCTCAGACCAAAACTCATTGTTCTCTTGCAAAAACCAGACTAGCCTGCGGTCGTTCTTTCCCTATAAAAGTTGCCCCACTTCGAGAGCTCTTTGGAACTCTCGTCGGACCAAGCTGAGCTGAAATCACTAAGCTGAAATCACTTGAAGCTCCTCTTGGATCTTCGCCTTCGCCTCGCTGCCACTCGGCTCCACAGATTCCGCTCGGTCTCCACACCGGTTTTCCTTCCTTCTCTCCAATTGGTGTCTCCAGGACTTCGGACAGGTGGCGTGTTGCTTATTTCTCTAAAACTCCCTTTCTTTCCCCTCTAGTTAGGTGTGTTTGAGTTTTATTATTTTCTTTGCTTAATAAAAACCATTAGCATTTTAAATTGCTTGACTCCTCACTGACCTGAACCAGGATACATAGGATAAAAGGTCTCGCTGTGTTGCCCTGCCTCTCATTAGCCAAGAGAGTGCTCCAGCTAATTTTCCCCATTTTACTTGTTGTGTTTTAGTATTCGGGTGCCCCTCTGGGACCCCCAGCTTACAGGGTAACAGTGATGGTGCCATAAATATTTATTTGGGAATCTATGGTATGCTTTTGAAACAAAACCTTAAAGCCAATTCTCACACACTGGTAGAGACTCTGACAGTTGTGACTATTCTTCTCTGGTAAAGGGAACAATGTGTGAGTATCCTGGAAAGTCTGAGAGTTTTCTATATCAGTGTGGAAGCTAGAAAAAAACTATCTTCTCTGTCTGACAAGAGAAAAACTTTTACGGGAAATTCTTGGTGCCAGATTGAACGAAGTTTAATGTCATCTATTGACTCAACCGCGTAATGACGCTATCCACATAATCAAGTTTCATCCTTTTTATATAGATTTAATTCATCATATATTAAATGCTCTGTGAGATGGGACCTCTGCGAGACAGGACCTATATCTGGAGGCCTCATTAATGCAGCTTGTACAGAATGTAGAGATGCTCATATAGTTTCACCACAGAATAACTGTCCTTTCCTAGATGTGCTTTGAACAACTTTGAACCTTTTTGAACAACTTTGGCAGTGATACATCAGTGGTCTGTGGCAGCCTTTCCTAACCTGGCATGTTCAACATGTTTTGATCTACTGCTGTAAATTTCAGCCAGCATGATTGATGGTCAGAGATGATGGAAATTATAGTGTGAAATATCTAGAGAGCACTGAGTTGGAAAAGGCTGCTCCAAGGTAAATTCACTTCATCTATAGTTTTAATATAATGAGGGGATGGAAAGGCTATATACATTTAAGTATTTGCAACACACTATAAGGAGTGGGGACTATTTTCGCAGTGTAGAATTTTCAAACAGCCTGGAACTTCACTTTAGGAAAGTAATTTGTTACTTCTTACAGTTTTTTAAGAAAAGAGGCAGCTTGTTGCTTTTTATTAACTAAAAAACCCTTTAAATTAAAAAAAAGCTGAAAATCTTCAAAAATGACCTCTTCTTGATGTTGATGACATTACCAGTTGTTAACGTTGCTTTTAAAAAGTAGCGATATTAGTAATATCCACATGCCAAAACTGAAGTGTTATAGGTAATATTACTTGTTATAATATTGTTGTTTGTAACACTTCCATGCTCTGCTTTTAATAATTTTTCTTTCTGTATGGAGCACTATGCCTGGGAGAGGGCTTTAAGCCATCTCCAGTGAGAACTGTAGTATTAAGCCTGTGCTGAGAAGACAGCCAGGCAATGAGAAAGAAAGTCAGAAGTCAAACGTCATAATTCCAAGTACCCCTTCTTTTTTTCTGTATTTTTTTTTCCCAAAGGAATGAGGGAGAAAGTGGAGAGGACAAACAAACAGAGGCAGCTGGCAGATTACGTGTCATACAGTGGGTTTTGCTCCAAACATGAAGCTAAACAAGATGCTGAACTCTATGCATAAAATTAGTCAAGCACTATAAATGAACAATTCAAATTCAAAAACAATTGAAAGTTTTTACTAAAACCTGGAGAGGTTTTATTGTCCTGGTGACTTGAAAGCCCCCAACTACCACTGGAAATAACTCCCATGTCTCATTAGTTTGTTAAACAAACAATCACACTCCATCTTTCCCAAACAGGAATAGACTTTTATTGGTCTTTAAATGTGCCTAAACTGTTTTTTAACATTTCATAATGCCCTTGAATGAGTGGAGTTCTGTGCGGTAAGTATATAGTCAAGACCTGTTTGGTACTCATACATTTTTATGAAGTTCTGCTTCTTTTGAAGAGATATCACATTTTCCTAGCACTCTGAGTAGGAAAACATGATTTTTTTGCTGATAGGACAAACATTGTGGTTTCTGTGTCAAATGTGTTTGTGTGTGTCACAGATGCTTATTGGAAATTTTCTGTGATAGGGAGGGTGACAAGTGTTTTCATTTAATAGTAAAGGAAAACAACACACTTGAAAGAGATGACAAATGGTAAAAACATGGACTGACAAAAGGGCAGCATTGCAGTCTAAAAGACTATTTTTGAAGAAAACAATGCTGAAGATCTATGTCTCCAATATTCTTGTCTGAGCCAAGTGTCAGCAGTTATATCAATTTATATTGTGCCTTTTAAAGGTTCTAGGCATAAAGGGAGGTCAGGTACAATCCAGCAAATTTAATCCAGAGTATCTTGTGTCAGTTCCTTATCTTCATTCCATGTGAGTTTATAAGGATCCTTGTTACGAGTTAAGAATTGTGTCATAAGTTTTCAGCTTCTCTTTGAATTTGACAACTGAAACTAAAAGTTCCTCAGAGTGAAGTTCCTGTTCTAAAAGGGTGGCTTTGAGACTGAATATCCATCTTCATCTATGGGTACCAGAGATTGGAAAATTACTTTTAAAAATAATTAGCTTTTCATTCTAAAACCTGCCAAAGTAGTTGGTTACCAATCTAGGCCTAAATCCAAGTGTTAATTCTGAGTAAAACAGATCCATTGAATCAGTGGGAATTTGGTAAGTCAACACTTATGTGACTTTCACTGATTGATTGAGTCTGCATTAGGACTACCAATTGGATGTAAGCCAAAGCAGCACTTTTTTTAAAAAAACACAACTATTTGCTTTGCCGCCCTCTCAAACGCATTTATTTATTTTATATTGTATTAATAAAGCTATTTATATCCTGCCATATATCCAAAGATCTCAGAGTACTTACAACCAGATCAATTTTGAATAATAAATAATAATCATTTTAAAAGACTAGAAATACATTAAATCATTGTTCAGTTAAAAGCAGGTGAAATATTTGATATTTGGTTCTAAATTGTTATAATGTGCACCTGGTTTCTCCTAGCATATTTCATCTCCTGTGGCCATGTATATATTAGTGTACATGCATAGGTAGACTGCTACATTGGGTTCTGTATATGAAGAATTCAAATTATAGCCATGTTAGTCTGGATCAGTATGTAAAGGGATCTCGTAGCACTTTTCCATAGAATCATGGAATCATAGAGTTGGAAGAAACCCCAGGGGGCATCCAGTCCACCTCCGTGCCATGCAGGAACACACATCAAAGCATTCCCAACAGATGGCCATCCAGCCTCTGCTTAAAAACCTCCAAAGAAGGCAACTCTAGCACACTCCGAGGCAGCATATTCCACTGCCGGACAGCCCTGACCATCAGGAAGTTCTTCCTGAGGTTCAGGTGGAATCTCCTTTCCTGCAGCTTGAATCCATTGCTCCTTGTCCTAGTCTCTGGAGCAGCAGAACACAAGCCTGCTCCCTCCTCGACATGACATCCCTTCAAATATTTAAACATGGCTATCATGTCCCCTCTTAACCTTCTCTTCTGCAGATTAAACATGCCCAGCTCCCTAAGCTGCTCTTCACAGGGCATGGCTTCCAGACCCTTTACCATTTTGGTCACCCTCCTCTGGACACATTCCAGCTCGTCAATATCCTTCTTGAATTGAGGTACTCAGAACTGGACACAGTATTCCAAATGAAGTCTAACCAATGCAGAATGGAATGGTACCATCACCTCCCTCGATCTAGACCTCATACTCCTATTGATGCAACCAAGAATTGTGTTGGCTTTTGAGACTAACAATAAAATATATTGCAAATATATTGAAGCTTCTGAGCTGGAAGACATGCAAATTAAACAGAAATATTTTCACTAACTGGCCATGCTGTTCTGTACAAGTTTACTCAAAAGTAAGTCCTGTTCAGTTCAGTAGCGCTTGTTCATAAGTAAGTAGGTGCTGGATTGCAGCCTGAAGGGCTTTCTTATCCTGGGAGGAAACAAGTTAGAGCAGAGGGGCCCAACTCATAATTAAAGGCCTGAAGGAATGTGTGCTCATATAACAAGAACATTGCTAATTATCAGTTTGGTGTTTAGGTGTCATTTCATTTCCTTCTCTGGTGGCAAGAGAAAGGGTATAAACAAGCCTATCAAACAGAAAGAACATCAGCACAAAGGGAAATAAACTATTTTAACGTTTCTACTGATCAAAAGGTGATTTTTTTTTAATAAGTTTGCGTGAAACTGACAGAAAGAAGTTCAAAGCCATGTGTAATGGGAAAGAGAATAATAGATTGTTAAGTGAAACTCCTTTTTTTTTTAACACCTGTCTCTTTAAGTACAGGTAAACATTCCCGTTCATCTGTACTCCCATGAATATACTGGGAATTCTCCACAGCGATCACTTAACACTAGTGAGGCAAGATGTCAAAGTGCCTATAGGTCAATGACTCATTCTTAGGTAGGCTTTCTTTTCCCACCCTCCAGCATAGCTAGGCCATCTGCCATTCCTTTTACAGGCTTTCCCATAGGTTCACCCACAGTGCCTTCATAACATTTAGAAATCTGCAAGTGTGTGATTGTGTGGCCAGTTAGCCTGTGGCGATTCCAGAACTGCTGTGCCATAGTGGTTATCATGGGGTTTTAAATATTATAAACACTCCATGGAATGAATACATAGGGGAACAGCTCTTACAGTGGGCACATAAGATATAAAGTCAGCTTTATCATCCTGTTATGTAGTAATCAGAATTTTGCCATACACCAGCTGCAGATGACTGATAATATGGTCAACACCTTCTGTCTCTGTAGCTTAGATTCTGTTCATTTTGAGATGCAACAGGGTCATGAAACAACGCATATTTCTCTTCTTTGCAGGAATGAGTGTGCTTCTGTATGCCTTTTGAAGTGAACGTATTTTTTTTGTTCCACTTTGATTTCCTTTTCTTTAACATTTGAGACCTGGCTGGTCTTTGGAGGAAAATGGGACTTTTCTTGGATATCATCCTCATCCTAGAAATCATGAACCTGGCAGCTTTTGTGATCTTCAGTATTTGACCTCATCTCTATAGGAAATGCTTACCACGTATCAAAGCAACCAGCAGGGAGTCGGCTGTCTATAAAGGTCTCACGTACCCTGTCTTTGTACATCTCAGTTTCATCCTCCTCCTGTTTTCTGTAGAGCTGTGTCTCTTTTTGTTACTGCCACTCTTACTATCACCCCTTGAGCTCAATGCTTTCCCAAGCCACTATCTGTCTTTAAAAAGGGAAATATTTGACAAACAATACCAGGCTAGAATAAATCATAGGTAACAACGGTAATAAGTAAGTAATCCAAAATAGAACAAATGGAACATGGTGTCAGAAAAGACATGGATGACCTTTCAGAAACACTTTGCAGTTTGAGACTCAGGCTAAAACAAGAGGCTAAATTTAAAGTGAAATAAATATATATTGTTAAAGAACAAAGGCTGTAATCTAAGAGAGGTGGGCACCTTTGACCCTGCTGGAATAAATAGACTCAAGAGATACTGAGTGCTTAATTCTTGTTGAATTGTGAACAATGTGTCTACAGTACCATATGTTTGCATTTTTCTAGAAAGAAGATAATTATACCAGTTCTTCTGAAGTTTCTCAATGCTAGGGGTTGTGTTTAATGTACTAGCATCAAAGATTGATTCCCCCACCCCAGATTTTGTCATATTGCAGTACTTTTGTGAGGGTTTTGATGCTTTGTTTTACCATGATATTACATACAATTAGATAAAATCCTTAATGTTTACCTGGGGCATATTAATCAAATTATGAAAATGTCATTGCATTCACAAGATTGACCCATCAAAAAATACATGAGGAAAGTATAATTTGTGTTGATTGCATTGTAGAACATATTAAAGGCTGAATTTACTCTGGTTCTAAGACTATAAGAGTGTGTTTGCAGTACTGTAGGACTGAAAGTTTGATTGAACTTTCAGCCTGAAATTCTTCTGGGAGCCATTTTCAGAATCCTCGTCATTGAGAGTTATGTGTGTATTTTAGAAATTTCCCAGAGACCCTTAATTTATTCTTGGCTACTGAGATGTTTGAACATGGTGAAGCAGGAAGGCTTCTAAAATAATATAGAAATAAAACCACATCCACATATTCATAGGAACAACCTAGCATAGACTGGAACATGAAAGATGCATGATATTTTCCTGGGACATGAACAACAGAAGAAGAAAATATAAATTCAGTTAAACTAGAGATAGCACAACTCAGTGCTGTGTAGTGCTCTGAACACCACCACGGCATTTTGCTTCATGCCCAGAAGAGCTGTTTATTCACCTGCTTTCACAGAGGTTATTGCCGAAAGTGCTCTGCATCATTATTACCTTGGAATCATGCTTAAACATAAAAAGATGACTAACAGCAAAAATAAATGAATTATTTATTGGTTGATCAGGAGTTTCTCAAGATAGACAGTTCTGTTGTAGTCTTAATGTGTTAGCTTTTGCAGTAAAAAGACAAGAATTTTGTGGCTGCTTAAAGACGAGCGCATTTATGATGGCATAAGCCTTCTTGGATTAGAGTCCACTTCATGAGATGAATGATGTATTATCTTGAGCTGCAAAGGAATAGACACATGGGAGGGGGAGGAAGTAAACATTAAGAGCAAATTGGAATGAAATTCAGAAAATGAGGATATTAACAATTATGTTATTACCAGCGGCCTCTTTCTCTCTCCCTCTCTCTGACACACATACTTATCCACCCACCCAAAAGACTTGTTGCTAATAGTGCAAACATGCTGGTGTTGGATAAGTGAATTAGAACATGTAGTATAATTAAAAATTCTTATCTCAATTGAAGCTGCAGAAGCTAGAGTTGATTCTTTTGATGAGCTACAACCAAATAGTTCCTCATTTTCTTCTCACTTGGAAATTCCTTTGCTCAAGAATGGCCATGTTGAGGTCAGTAAATGTCTCCTGAGAGGCTGAAATATTCCCTTAGCAGTTTCTGAATATTACCATTTCTGATGTCAGTTTTGTGTCTCTTTATTCCTTTCTTGTGGAAACGGTCTTACAAAGAATGCAGAAGGGCGTTTTTCTGGGTAATGGCGTCTATCATGCTGGATGACAGAGGTATATAAGCCTTTCTGTTGTGGCTGAAGTTTATGAAATAGAGATGCTAGAGTAAATATGGGGACACAGCTGGCATCTTCAGGAAGCTGTTGGTCACTGGTGACTTTTAAGAAGTGATTGTGACTTTAATTTCTGTGAACTGTCTGCATGCTTGCTAAAATATGTTGGATATTTGCTTAGGATGGTGAAATCAGTGAAAAGCCTATGATCTGGTATAGACTGGCTTTTCTTTTTGTTCTTTATTGGTAGCCCTTTTTTGTCAAGATAAGCATGAGACACTGCTTGGAGACTACAAGCAGTGACTGTTATACAACTGAATTTCACAGGGTATGCATCAGCCTCCAGAGCTGTCAATCTGGAACCATTCACCAGTATACGCACCACAAACAAAGGCTTGAATTGTCTTTTAAAGAAAGGATTCTGCCTACAGGATGCATTTTATACCAAAGGTGTTTGACAGGCTTTAGTGCACCAGGAAGCCGTAGTACAATGAATGCACAGCAGTCTGGTGAGTCATTCCAGATAGGAGAGCTAGCAAAATGCACCTTAATAGCCTTAATCACTGCTGAGATACGATAATTACAACTCCTATACTGTGCATGCATTGGCTGTCTCTTAAAATGGAATAAGGGTAATGTTATTCACAGGAAACCTTGCATTCACCTCACTGGCAAGCCTTTAACTGCTAACTCCATCCCCAAAGAAAAAGATAAAACTAAGATCAAGAATCACAGAGTTCTTTCTTAACTGCTGCTATCAGGCTGAATAGAAAATATATGGGCACCATCCTGCAGTGAATGATACCATGAAACCCAAATGGAACCCTCTGTGCATGTTCAAACTGTGGATATGCAGCAGAATATTTTAATAGTCTGCTTTGTGGCTTCAGTATGAGTTGTTTAAAGCTTATTTATGTCACATCAAGATTTTCTCGTGCTTCTGTATTGAAAATGTTTAATTTTTGCTTTGTGTTGCATCATTTTCAGATGCCTGGAATTAAGTGTGGGGTTTGCTTCTTTGCCCTCTTAATCTTTTTCTAAAAAAGCGTTTAGGATACTCTTGCATATTCACATGATACTCAAAAAGCAAAATCAAGTAGAATGGGTTACAAAGGGGAAAGACATGTATTATGCACATTTTAATAGGATGGTCAATTCAAGCTGTAAACTTGGATCTTCTCCAATCTCTAATAGTTTAAAGTTGAATAATTCAGACTGTGCAGGTATTTCCCACTATGTGTTCTGTAAATATCACAGGTGAGATGTGCACTAATTTAAATACAAATGGAAAATAATGCTTTGCAGGATGAGAAGGCAGATGACCTATCAACAGTTAACATGTTAAATTGCTAAAGTTATTTTTAAAACCACAGGATAATTTTTCGGCTTAGTGTAAACAAATGGTAAAGACTTTGCTGAGTTTTGCAATTTGAATTTTATCCCTGGTTGGCTATTGTGAAAACCTCCTAGAGGAAGATTATTATGTATCTTTCATCTTTATTCCTCAGCAAAAATTAGTGTCTCTCTGACATATCAGACTGTGCAGTCTGTTCTCTCTTCCTTTTCATGGTGGCTTACCAATGATTATTTAGATATATGAGGTTGATCTACCTTCAGAAGTACTCATTTCATTGTGCAGGAACCAATTCACTTGAACTATTTAAAACCCAACCAATTAAACTCAACCCACAAGGGACATGCCATTAGTCAAGTTTGCGCACATTCTTAACAACCATGTACTTTTTGTTGTCATGCTGCAATAGCCAGCAGAATCTTCCAGTAAAGTGAAGGGGGCAAGAAGAATATTTCCTGTTTCTAAGTAATTAAAAATGTGTTTTCTTATTCCATTCCCTTTCTTTCCTTTCTGTCTCTTTCTTTCCTTGGTCATTTGAAAAAAGTAGGCCAGGCTCGTTTGTAATGATTTTAGGTTAAAAAGATTGTACTAGACAGACAAGGAGCCTTTATTGATTGGTCAGGACTCAGAAATAGTGTGACAAGGATGTGAAATCATCTTGGCTTTGATAACCATGAAGGAAATTGGTTAAGTATGTAGCACTGCGGGAAAGTTATCTTTTAGAAGGATTTGTCCCCCATATTGAAGAGGTTCCCAGTTACGCTTTTATCACACCTTGCCTCATTCACCTACTTTCATGAGGGCTCCAGATAATGTCTTCTACCATTTGTAATCACCCCATGATATTTTTGCATTTTTTTTCTTATCATAGAAAATCTGTTTAAAAGAGAAGGATGGCAGAGCTCTCTGGGACCTTCTAATTGCTAGCATGAGGAGTTTTCCATTGGTTTTTTGTTATGTGTCTTCAAGTCATTGCTGATTTATGGAGACCCATGGGATTTTCTTAGCATGATTTGTTTAGAGGGGTTTTGTCATTGCCTTCCACCTAGGTTGAGAGAGTGTTGACTTGCCCCAGATTGCCCAGTGGGCTTCCATGGCTGAGCAGGGATTTGAACTCTGATCTCCCTGAATCCTAGTCCAACATTCCAACCACTACACCACAGTGGTTCTTCACACTTGCTCTCCTCCATTGGTACATGCCCTTAATTTTCCTCTTGTGTTGATTAGGACAGATCTCTCCTTCCCTTAATGCTTGTGTGAGGGAGATGATGGCAAATACATTCCTTAGCTTCTTTGAACACAGTGAGCCACAGAGAAGATTTGGACCACAGCCTACATTTCATGGAATTCCCCCATTATTTTAACTTCACTTTCCTTCTGGGGCCAAAAACTTGGGGTGTGTGTGTGTGTGTGTGCATGTGTGCCAGCTTCTATTCTTAGAAAGGCCATTTCCTTAGGAGAAGGGTAATGGGGAAGGAAACTGTTACAATGGAATGGTCAAGCCTTTTTGCAGGAATCATCACATGTCTTGATGGTTAAAGATTTCACATTAGTAGGATTATTGTTTTTAGCAGCAGCTGGTGTTTCCTTTATTCTTCTTTGTTTCAGCTGCTCTGGTAAGCAGTCACTCAAAACTGCTGCCATTGGACTGAGCTGATATGGCAACAGGAAAAGCACATCAGTGAGTTCAGCATATACCCTACTTCCAAGTCCCACTTGGATTTATCTGCACATTTGGGACATGGCACTTTCCAACTTATGACTGCATTTCAAAGGGGGCACATTAAATTGCCACCAGATACGTAGTCAAGATTCTTGCAAGAAACAAAAGGTTCTTCACTCATAATGGACTTCCTGTGTGGCTATTTTTTTATGTAGAAAAGCACATGTGTACTATAGATGAGGATGGGAATAATGCAGCCCTGTACATGTTTTTGAACTGCAACTCCCAGCATTTCTCATTATTGTCTATGTTGGTTCAGCCACTTCTGGGAGTTGAAAGCTAATAATATCTGGAAGGCTTACATGGTCCACTTTGTTATGGGCCATCAACATGTACAGCTTGCATATTCAGCTATCCAAGAGTATTTATGAAGACACAACCAGTCAGGGTCTAATGACTGCAAATATTCACATGTAATTGAAGAATATATACATATCTAATAATTACACTGGACCATCTTCATTCTTGTAGGAAATTTTTCACAATTCAGCTGGATATGACTCATGAGCAAGCTGGTTAGTTTTTACTTCAAGTTCATCTACCCTTACTGAGGAGAGGTCTGTTACTTAGGGAGGAACAGGGAAATGGCCCAGTTCCAAGTTTTTGTACCTCTATGCACACTAATAGAATGGTAACAGGGAGCGCCTGGGGCCCTATCTCACTGCATAATTATAGTGCTATGATTCCACCTTCCCTGCCATGGCAACATTTTATCAAATCCTGAGGTTTATAGTTTGGTGAGACATTAGAGCTCCCTGGTAGAGAATTCTAAATGCCCCCCCCAAGTTGCAAATCCAAGGATTCTCTATGATGTTGCCAGTAGAAACACAGTGCTATAAACTTCCAGAGAAATTTAGAAGTTTCCCTAGGAGGTGCCCTCACTATTTTCTGAATAACTCTTCATAAGAAGTTATACCACAAATGGGCTCTGAGATGAATGAACAACCTATGAACCTAAAGTGGTACTAACTCCTTCATGATATTTATTAATGAATGCAAATAAGCACAAGTAGAACTGTGTCTTAAGCAGATGGCTACTCAGAATCCGTTCCTAAGCTAATTTCAACTTACAATAGAACTGTTCTTGCATTTTTGCACATTCTTGAAAATTTCCTTAGGATAATGCCAAGAACTTGAAATGAAGCAGACACTGGCTCAGAAGAGAAATGCTAACAAAGTTGTGTACAAGTCAGAAATGGCATAAAGGTGCTGACAAACTGCAATTTGCCAGAGGAGTACAAAGCAGTGTGGTGGTGATGGTGTTGAGTGCACAGATACTCTTCTAGGACAACCTAGGGGAGACTCCCTTGAAAACTCTGGAAGCACCATTTAGGAAACAGGCTTTCCTTCTGATGGCAAGGCAAGTTTAATTATGGACAAAATTGTAGGTTGTGAACTGTGCTTAGGACAGTAAGTTAACAGAATAAAGTGTAAGGAAGTTAATATCGTTTCCCAGTTGTACTCAGGGGACAGGTAACTTCTTTATTCTAAATGTTACAGATTTTACAGCATAAAATCTCTTTTTAATTTTTGAACAAACTTTGGGAATTTGTATATACCTTATCTACACATATGTATGGGATTCAGGTTACTTAGCTCATCTGCATCCACACCAGAGAACATGTTCAAGCCTTTTGTTCTTTCCCCTTCTGTTACTTAATGGGAAATACCACGGATCTTTTCTCACATTGGGCTCAAGGTCTGTTGGGTATCTTGAGTATAGATCAGCTGAATAGTTTTGAAGCCTTTCACCAGAAATTGGCAAATGCCACTAACTGCTCAACAGGTAGGGTATGGAAAGCTAATCAGCTGAAGGATGCTTGCTCAGATAGAAGAGTCCACTTCTGTTTGGTTTGAAAGTCTTTGCTCCTAATTAAACTACATGTAGGGTATCTGAACCTGTTGCTGGATCCTGCCCTTTGGATCTGTTCTGGGTTCTCCACACATCTGCTTCCCATGACATTCTAGCCCAGCTTTCTTCATGTTCCGCATTCATGTTGTCCTATCATACTTCTTCCATAGATACACACAGCACCTGTCCCTCATCTTTCTCTTATTTGCGTCCCATTTAGCTTTAGCTTTAATATATTGACTTCTTTCTCCAGTTTGAACTCTGCTTTCCCTTTGGATTTATCGTAGTTTTATTTAAATAACATTTCATATTTATATATGCCAGAGAGGTTCACTAGCATCTTTGCTCTCTTACTGAACTTTGCAACAATGTTTGAGCAGAAGGGCTAGAACAGAGTGGACAGATGTCTGAAAACGGGTGGTGGGTCATTATTTGCTCCCATGTCTTTTCAGTGGGCCACACGCTTACATTTTGAGTGGATCAGACATAATGTAACATCATTTCCTGTTTCAGTATCTTGTGCGTCTATGAGAATGAATAAGAATCAAACAACTGCTTTCAGTGACTTCTTTATCTCACACTAAATTCCATCCAAATGGCATGAGGAATATATCTGGTAATTTTGTCCTCCATTGGTTTGAACAATTATAGGACAATCCATATTCTTCTTCCAAAAATTACGATAGGCAATCTGTAAGTATGGGAGACAGTTGGAGTGAAAATGAATAGAAATTTTTGGAGTTATTCACTAGCTTTTGCTCTGAGTAAAGCCCTTCTTTAACATGGGGTGGGCAGCTATGAAACATTAGGGGTTACATCAATCCCCCAAGAGATCTTAGAAGACTGCACCCTCCCCACTGCACTTGCTAAAAATAAAAAATCAGAAAACATTTTTGCCCTCAAAGGCCCTCTGGGGGTAAGGCTCAGGAAGGACCCATTTTGACAACAGAATAGAAGTTGTTTCCTGTTTACTCCCTGTTTGTTTTTAAAGCAGAGGCTGGCAAAAACATGCAGAAATGCCCTAATACCCTCTAGAACAGTGGTTCTCAACCTTCCTAATGCCACGACCCCTTAATACAGTTCCTCATGTTTGGTGACCCCCAACCATAAAATTGTTTTATTTTTTGTTTGTTTGTTTGTTTGTTTGTTTGTTTGTTTGTTAGTTAGTTATTTCCAACATCGAATAGATTGGAAGCACTGCCCTAAATCACTGCTCTGGATAGACTTCTAATGCCTAAAAACTGGTAACCCTCCTCCTTTTTTTTAAGCACAGAAAGCATCCATCAATGCCAGAATTAAGGCAGTAGTTCTAGTTCTGAATGTTGGGTTTCCACAGTTCAAAAAGCCAGTCGCTCCCAAAGGCAACGTTGAAACAGCCCACATTTTACACGAGGCGCCGGGAGGAAAGGACAGGGAGAGAGGAAAGATGGAGGCGGGATAAGCAGACGCATTTTGTTTCACTCCCACCCTCCCTCCCTCTCTTAAAGGGAGCACGGCTGCTCAGACGCTCTCACTCCCACGTCACACAGGCGCCACTTCCTTCCTCCTTTCATCCCTCTGAGGGCTTGGGAGTGGGGTGCGATACCCGCTGTAGCCCCTTGACCGCACTACACCCGCGAGCCCCTCTCGGTCTCTCCACCTATGCCCCCCGCCCAGCAGGGAAAGACAAGGAAATATCCCCACACGCCTGCTCTCACCTCCTGCCAGCACGGGATCTCCTCTCACCACTTCCGCCCCCCCCCCGCCCGGCAGAGAAAGACACCGAAACATCCCCACATGCACCTCTACCATCCCCGCCCGGCAGAGAAAGACGCGGAAAAGTTCCCCCATGCACCCAGCATGTCTCCTCTCCCCTCCTGCCAGCGCAGGGTCTCCTCTCCTCACCTCCGCCTTCACGCTCCGGCTCCACGCTCTCTCCTCTTGGTCTCCTCACCTCCGGATCCACCTCCGGCTCCTCCAATGTTTCCCCACCCGGCAGGGAAAGACGGGGAAACGCCAGCATGCCTCCTCTCCCCTCCTCCCAGTGTGGGGTCTCAGAAACATTGCTCCCATTGGCTGTGAGGCCGCCTTCTTTCAAAAGGGGGCGGGGCGGGATAGAGAAGCGGCGACCCCTGTGAAATGGTCATTAGACCCCCAAAGTGGTCGCGACCCACAGGTTGAGAACCACTGCTCTAGAAGGCATTTGGGGGCATTTTGGGGGGAGGGGGAAATATTTCAATAAATGCAAGTAGGAATGCAAGAAGCTGTAGCCCAACAACAGCTGGATGGCCACTTATTGCTCAGCCATGCATTACCCATATGTAGCATTTTCCCCATTGCAGAGGCAAGCATGATTTTCTCACAGCTCATATTTTTATCTGGCTCCCATTGAATTGTTACAAGAATGGCTTTAGATGGGTGTGTAGAAGCCTTTGACAACGGCCTAATAACACTTTTGTTTATTGGTAAGTTCTGACTCTTATAGCTACTGGTGTTCTGGCAGCGGAAAACTTCTGCATTCCCACTGCTGGCAGCGTATGTGAGGGTGGTTGGATGCAGGCCTCTGGTACACCCAGAATCTGATATGCATTGATTTTTGGCATGCTACCACAAGCAGATCTTGCATGGCACTCTCAAGGGTGTGATTAAAATCTGTGTACGCTGAAAACTAGCCTATTCATCCTCACCTCTGTGCGGCTTGAAATCAGCACAAACAACCACAGATTTTGTAGGATCATGTAGAGAATCAGGCCTAAGCTTTTTCAAGATTGCAGTATTGTTTGTTTGTGTAGAAAAAAAGATACATCTCATTTTCCTTAAGGAGCTGCTTAAGGTAAGTATGATCTAAGGCAGTGGTTCTCAACCTGTGGGTCCCCAGATGTTTGTGGACTTCAGCTCCCAGAAGCCCTGAGCGTTGACCATAGTGGCTGGGGCTTCTGGGAGCTGAAGTCCATGAACATCTGGGGACCCACAGGTTGAGAACCACTGGTCTAAGGCAATCTGCAAAGACTTTGGTGTCACGCTTAGTTGTAGATGTCTTTCTCCCATACATGCAAATACATATTTCCCCAAATTTGAGACTTATTTTTAGAAGGTTGGTTTAAGTGTGTTCCACAGCTGCAGGGCTGGCTTGTGTCTTCATCCTTAAGCTGCTGATTCCTGGGTTTTGTTGTGGTTTCTTTTAATATCCTGTCTTTATTTAACAGCTGAGATAGCAGGTTCAGGCCTATGTGCCCTTAGGGAAGATTTTAACATTAGCAGCTACGAAAATGCATCAGTTTAGCTGAGAAACAGACTGAGGCATAGGGGAAATGGCCAATGATTGAATTTACAGAAGTTTTTCGACACTGCAGAAACTCTCTTTGTCACAACCACTTTTCAGCAATGATGATTCCATGAAATCCTGTCTGCTACTTATAGGTTCTTTTCTTACACTAGTAGAGGTTCCCTTCTCACATTTTACCTGATGTGTCAGTTTAGCCAAAAATTTGGCAAGCTGATACAAATTTAACCAAAATGTCAGCAAAGGTGATCATCTGCTTTTATGAGAGCTGTTGTCCAACATCTGGAGGGCCATATATTTCTCCAACCCTGTTGTAGAGATAGGCTGCAAGGTCCTTTATCTCCTTTGTATATTATTGACAGCTGTTTTGCATGTACGGTGTTTACCTATGGTGAAGCTCCACTGATACCAATAAAGAGTGCTCTGAAAGCAGGGATGACCCAGTGATGAAATTTTCCATAAAACTCATGTGTCTTGTTAAAACCAGTTGCACATGTTTTTCAGAGTTGCAAAACTTCATGAATAGGGGTAGTTCATAATGCAAAAATGTTTACAACTCTGAAAAGCCTCGTCCTCCTCTTTGTCCAGCAGACTTCCTATCCAATGTCCCTGCTGCCTGACTTCCTCATTCATTTAGTATTTTCTCATTTCCAGCTCCTGACAGCAGCCTGATGGATCTTGATGTCCTGGTAAACTGTTTGTGGCTATGCCACTTCTGAGTAGCAGGGGGAAGTCACTGTTTCCTCTTGAATTAAAATTTTCCTCTTTGTGAAAAATCAAATGTTGGAGAAGAAGAGCTAATGCAGATTTTTTCCCCCATGACATACTAGATTTGTGTGTGTGTCTGTGTGGTTTTGTGTGTATGCACAGAAGGATTGAAATATATAATCAGTACCATACACAGTCTAAAGTGATATGATCCTGAACAAGTTTTGCTGCTTTCTTTGTTGTCTGTGTAGATAGATCATTCCAGTGTCTTTCCTCTCTAAGATCCAGAATGGCCTTTTAAACTTGGTTCTGCTGTTCACCCTTTATGGGACAACTAAGTAAATGGGAAATTTGATTCCTATTTTTTTGTCAAGTCTCGATGGAAAAGTCTGTAGCACACTGCCACTTGTAGACGTTGATGAAAAGTATTTCCAACCATTGTTAAAGGGGGAGGAAGGTATGTAGCCGTATCCTACAGCCATATGTGGGATACCAGATCCCATCTGATCTCAGGAACTGAGCAGGGGCAGCCCTGGTTAGAACTTGGATGGGAGACTGCCAAGGAATACCAGGTGCTATAGGCTGTGTTTCAGAGGATGGTACTGTTACCACTGTGTACTGGCCTGGCCTTTGGTGAACCAAAGATATCATTTTGATATCACAATTCGGACCTGCTGTGCCACCAGCCAAGTGTTTGCGAGGCCACCGAACAAGCGTGAAGCTAGGCATGGCTACTATTTGGTGCTCCCACCAAACCAAGCCAGAGATAGCCAGATCTGCTTTAGGGGACCTCCCGAAACAAACACCCTCATTACCAATGCGCAATAAACAAAGAGACCCTCTGCCCTGAGAGGGCACCCTGGCAAGCTAACTGCTTAACTGCCGAGCTAGCCGCATCTACATACCGGCCATACTATTGTCAATTCGGAACATAACTCAATCATGTAAATTCTGACCTTTTGGAGGCATTGTCTCCAACCCAAAACTGATTGTTTTCACCCAAGACCAGACTAACCTACGGTCGTTCTTTCCCTGATAAAAACCCCCAGTTCCGAGTGCTCCTCGGACCACTCAACGGACTTGTGTTCAGACTGCTCTCCTGCCGTGCTACCACCTTGTTCTGCGAGCTCCCCTCGGCTGCCGCGCCGAGTCCTTCTACCCTCCATTGGCTTCCCTAGGACTGCAGGATTGGTGACATATCACCCATTCCCCAAAAACTCTGTTTTCCTATTCTAGTTAGGAGTGTGTTCGTGGTTTTCTTAATAATTGATTAATAAATCTTAATTGCTATTTTGAACTGCCTGACTACTCACTGACCTGACGCTGTAGACATAGGGTAAAAGATCCCCGCTAAGTTACCCTGCCTCTCGTTAGTCAAGAGAGTGCTCCAGCTAATTTCCCCATCTTTGCTTGGTTTGGTTTGTTGTTTGGGTGCCCCTCCCGGGACCCCCAATTCACAGGGTAACAGTACTGACAAAACCACCTGTGAGTATTCCTTGCCCAAGAAAATCCTATGAAATTCATGGGGTCACCATAAGTGGACAGGTTACTTGAAGGCACAGGCATGCACGCGCACGTACACACACACACACACACACACACACAGAGTAATATATACTGTAACTCTCCTTTTGGGGAGCTGGTTGGCCAGAATAGCAGTGACGGCAAGAGGGAATGGAAAATAGGTCACAGGGACATCTTTCTCCTCCTTTCTTTTTAGTAGCAAGAGCTAAAATTGAGCTGTGAGAGAGCCTATCCCACCAAACACCCACTGAGTACATTTTTGAAATCTGATTTCTTGGTCTCTGGAGGAAAACAGAAGCAAGATCTCTCTGTCTTTTCCTTGCCTCCTGGAACGGGGCCTTATTTCATGGAATTAAGAGGGGTAGGAAAGAAAATTCAACAAAGAGAACAGTATATGCAGCCACTTCTGCAGCATTCCTACAACATGATGTCTTCCCTTGCTGGCTTTTATTTAGGGGCAGATTGTTAGACCAGAAAATGATGTAGTTCAGAAAGCCTGCTTAAGCCGACTGTTCACTAGAAAGATGAAAGACACACTCTTAGGCTATAAATCATGGCTTGCAAAATGTGCCCCCAATAAGGAGGCACATGGTGGATTTGGATCCTTTGTCATTTGTCTGAGGATAAGGGCGGCTGCATGTCAGACGCACCCAAGGATGCTGAATGCTGGCGGCCTAAATGCTAGAAGAACATGCTCAGGAAGATAGGGGTTTAAGTTTAATTATATCAGGCACCCAAGTGGGTGCAAAGTACTTGGTAATGCAAGCAAGGATGTATTCTGTTCTCAGAATGGCCTTTCGATTGGATGACTTCATTCTCAAAATCTCTACTTACTGAGGTAGGGTTGGGGGGAGGGTGTCATAGCCATCAAGATAATTGTGTGTGTAGCAACAAATAAGTTGGGCAGATTCTTGTTCTTTCATGTATGTCAGTTTTATTTGCATTTTAAGAATTGCAATATATCATGCTGAGCTTACTCCTTGGATTAGAAATCCCAGAATACCTCAGCCAACATGTTCAATGCTTTCTGGTGGTTTATGGGAATTACTATCCCAATTTTCGTTGTTGTTGTTGTTGTTATTGTTATTACCATCATCATCATCATTTCCAAGCTCTACTAAGCACAGAGATTGATTTAAAAATATGCAGCCACCTGTTGCCCCTACCTTCCCACTATGAAAATGTTGTCTTCTCTTGGACCATTTCTGCCCTACACTGTTATTGTGCTATTATTCCACTTTCAACCTCCTGTGGAATTCTGGGGTTTGTAGTTTACTGAGGCCAAAGAGCTCTCTGGCTGAGAATTCTAAATGCCCCTCCCTAAACTGCAAACCCCTGGATTCCAGAGGATGTTGAAAGTGGAATAATAGCACTATAACAGTGTAGGGTGGAAATGGCCTTGGTTTTCACTACTCCTCTCAATCTTCAAAAAAGAAAGATCAGTGCATGCTGTTCTCTCTTAAGAAGCCACATGAATAGCATATTTACTGTCACCTCAGTGTTAAACAGAGGAGTCAAACAAATCAAAGCTCAGAGCTCAAATTTTTCTTGTAGGAAGAGGGGAGAGGGGTGGCCAAAAAGGAATCAGTGCCAGAATTTGCTGTCTTTTCAGTACAACAGGTATGAATATTTCAGAAGACCAGTAAGGGACAAAAACCTACCACACTACCCAGTGTTCTCCTCTGTGCTTCAGATAAGGTCTCTTTGTGTGCCTCATCCTCTTTCTCTCTCGAAAGCAGATGGCATTGCTATTCCCATATTTGGGAATGTAGCTCCAGGGTTGTTCCATCTTGCACAGGCATTATTGTGATCACACCAATTCAAGGAAAGATTATTTTCAGACATCACAGATCTATGCCACATTGGTTCCCTCTGTTGATTTTATTATATGTATTTGCCAGGGGCAGATAATTTTCACAGAGCTGTGTTATCAGATATAACTAATCAGTCTAGGGAAACAGGAGGGAAGTGAAGGATCTGAAATGTAAAAGTGAAGGATCTGAAATGACTTGTACCTCTTTACTGGTATTTAATCAAGTATTTTTCCATCACACATTTTAAGGATCTAAGAAATTTGTCATTTTAATCCTCTTTAAGAAATGTGCGATTGCCACTTGTTAGTCTACTGTCAAGTTTTCATGTTGGGTGTAACATGGGCACAGATACAATGAACTGTTCTACTGGCCTGGCTACCTAACTATGATACATCAGCAGTGAAAAAAAAATCTGCTTTCCAGTCTTTGACTCTCAGTTGATGTTACTAGCAAAAGCAATGGTTGTCTAAAGTTGAACATAAGAACTGATGGATCAGTGCTAAACTCTTTGTAGTTCAAGTGCGGGAATGGTGCCCTCCCCAGTTGTTGGACTGTAGCTCCCAGCACTCTCTACAATTGACTGTACTGGCTAGTGATGGGATTGGAGTTGCAGTTCCACAACTTCTGAAGGGCTGCAAAGCTCCTATTCCTGCTCTGCACTAAAACTTTCTGTCTTCAAATGTCAGACTTGAAAACATTTGTGTTAGCGTGTTAACATGGTAATGTTAAATTGTTAGAAGCTGATTCATCTGTTAATATTAAATTATGAAGGAAAACTTACAAAATCAAATAGTTAATTGATTTACAAAACTATTAAAGTGCTAAAAAGCATTCAATATTATTAGAATGGCCCATAATGAATTCAAATGATGAGATATGTTCATCACTGAGAAATAATACTGTTGATGTTTTAACAGTTAAAACAATGGATTTTAATTTTTTTTAAAAAAATGAATTGCAGGTAACAATTTTTTTTAATAAATTATTTCCAGGCTCTTCAAAAAGTGGCCAGTTTTATGCATCTTGGAACTTAAAAGCAGAGCCTGGAAGCAACTCTGGCATCCTTATTGTTCGTCCTCAGCACTTATAATGCTTGGAGTGTTATACAGGGACTTGGGAGATTCAGGTTCAAGCCCCCATTGAGCCATAAAATTCACTAGGTGACCTTGGGCCAGATGCTGTCTTTCTCTTGTCAAGACAAGTAGGGGAAGAGGAAGAGTTATTGTCATGAACCTTTGTGGTTCCCTGTGGCAATGTATGCAGAGATTCCCATACCTGACGAAGGGCTTCAGATCACAGTATCCTATTTTATAAAGCTTTGTAACGTTTCTGTTAACAGGCTGTCTCACACATACACACCAAGCCCATCAGTTGGCTAACTAACCAGTTATAGCTGTGTCAAAGAGCATGAAACAGATAGATGAGATAGATGTTTCAGTAGATTGGACAGCATACAAAATCTGTGCAGCATCTTGAGTTCGTTAGAGGGAAGACAAGTTGTAAACGTAACTGATGAATAGTATATAAATGTACTGGTGTTTATTATTGAGGTTCATAGCTTTTGACAGATCTAACTGCCTTAAACATACTTAGCCTTTTTAAAAAGGCATCTGAGATTGGCACCATTGACACATTTGTTGTGGTAAATTCTATGATTTAATCATGTGTTATGTCAGCGTGCAGAAGAAATATTTTCTCTTGCCCTGGGGTGATCTCGCAAGTTTTAGTGATAATAACACACAGAGAGTCATGCAATTCAATGAAAGAGAAGACCCCTGAAGCTTTAGATGCAGCTTCTAGCTGTAGCAAATCTCCGTGTGTAAACTCTCAGTCTACATGTGTAAAATAAAGACCTTATTTTCCCTATCTCCTAAAGCATTGGTTTTCAGACTGTGAGGTGGGACCCTAAAGGGGTGTGTGATAGTTGCTCAAGGGGTGGGGGTGCAAGAAGAATCAGCCTGCAAGTACAGCAAATGTGAAAAAGGACAAGCTCGCTCTGTGTGTGTGTGTGTGTGTGTGTGCGCGCACATGCGCGTGCATGTGCACACTGTTGAGGATTGACTGGTCTGTGCAAAAGTGCAATACAAAGCATATTCCACCATTATGCTTTCCTCCAACTCAAGTATAGTAAAAATTGGCTAACCTCTTTGTGCTTTTCCCACCCAGCTTCTCTGAACATTCTGTTGTTGGCATAGCAGGCGCACAGCCCTAAGTGACCATGAGAGCTCAGCATTAAGACAGAGGGCATGTGTGGCATGAAGGGCCTTTAAGAGAGAG
The DNA here is from genome assembly GCA_948472985.1 of Iguana delicatissima. Lineage (NCBI taxonomy): Eukaryota > Metazoa > Chordata > Lepidosauria > Squamata > Iguanidae > Iguana > Iguana delicatissima. Next base: position 391,251 of record CAOKZL010000228.1, read on the forward strand.
GGAGAGAGAAGTGTAGGATGGGATGTAGAAGGGCATGACATGGAGCAGGGGAGGCACAATGTCCTCATGTAGATGTAAAGGGGGTCGTGGGGTAAAAAGTTTGAGAATCACTGTCCTACAGGTAGTGAAATACAAGTAAGTTAAAACAGAATAAAATGCAGAAGCTATGTGGCTGGGATGAGCTAGTATTTCCCAAATGCCTTTTACAGTGACCAGAACAGGGCACTTCAAAGCAGTAAGTACAGAATACAATAGTTACAGAATGATCTAAACCTCTACTGCTAATCCCCCTTTTAAAAAGCTGTGTAATATAAGAGTGGCTCTGTTACCCAACCATGCTGGTTAATGCATATATTCATTCGACTTTGTGTTATTGATGTTTCCAGCTATTGGACAGTGAAAAGAATACAGATTATTGGAGGCAGACTGTTGAGAAACCCCAACCTGAATTTCACCACCTACACACACACACACACAATCTAGCACGACTAGCAAAAATTTTGTCAAGTTAACCAGCTTCAGTTGTCTGTAAACATTTGTGTTGCTTAAGAACAAAAGAAGACCCTTGCTCTTCTTTTTCGGCATACACCTGATCTCAGTCTGGTATGTGCCTGAATCTCTGGCCTTTCTACCCAGTGAGGAATAGCAGTCTGCAAAACATCCTTGGTTGGTAGGACAGATTGCAAGGCACTCTTTGTTGCATATCAGAGGTGGAGCCGCCACTACTCCCACGATTACTTATAGCAATTCTTAGCTGAACTCCTGAATATGCAGCTCATGGCAAATACCCTATGGAGAAGGACAGTCAGCTTCTCCAGAACTCCTTATAATCTAATAAGCTTTTAAGTATTGGAACTAAGGTAGAATGCAACAAGTAGTCTATGCATTGGTAAGTCAAAACTCAGACTTGGGGACAGGGGAAACCCTAAATCAGATCAGGTTTCCAGCTGAGATTTTCAGATTTCCAGTTGACTATATTTATTAATGATCCAGGTTCAGAGAAATTCAGAAATAGAGGTATACCTCAGTTAATCAAGTTGAAGTGATCTTGGGCATTATAGTACTTCTTTAACAGAAAATTTGGTACCAGAGACAGAAATAAGAGGGAGAGAATAGGGATAGGTTCCCACATCACATCAGCAAACATTTTATCCAAAATTGTGAAATGAAACAAGTAGGTCAGGTGAAACAAAAGGAAACAAAAAGATTTTTGAACCTTGTAGAGATCACTTGAAGATTTCTGCTGAAAGACACTGAGGCATGACTTTTGTTCACCCACTTTCACTTTTCTTATGATTTTGATTTTGGTGACCAGATAGCTAGACCTATGCTATTTTGAAACCTGCTTGGGGCAGCTAGTGAGGCAGCTTTCCCACCCTACCTTTTTCTCTCTGTTTTATCTCTGTTTCTGCATATTCCCTCTCTTTTCTCTCTGTTCATTCATATCTAGTAAGGGGTTCTGAAGGCAGCTGCTGTTTACCTTGCATGGTGCAGAGAGGTAGACATGGCTACAGTCAGATTGTCCATAGCAGAATTCCACTTTTTCCCAGCTCAAGTTTTATTGCACTGTGTAGTGCAGATTACACTGCTGCGACCTGACATTGAAAGTGTATCTCCGGTGTATCTTCACCATCCTGGCAATGATGACAGTGTTAAAAAAAACCCCTTCTAGCTAGTCAGAGGATGAAACAATAAAGGAAAGGACTGAGCAAGCATAAAAAGACTTTATAAAAAGGAGTTTTACTGTGAGAGCCTTTGTTAACTGAAGTTTGTATGTACTTAACGAGATCCATTTGTTCTAAGAATAACCCACCAAAAGGGCATGGGGGTGGGTCAGTAGTTGCATCTGGGACTCTGCTGCGTTGGCACATACATTGACACTTTGTCAGCCTGCTGAAGACAAAGGAAGGTTTTGCAAACAAGGGCATCTTGGAGTGGGGAAACAGGGAGCAACTTCCAGAAAGACATTGGAAATTCAAACTGATTAAGAAAAGGTCTAAGATGACCTTATAATGTGTCGTCCAGGTGATGCCTGCATGTGCCTATTTAATGTAAGTCTGGGTTGTGGGACAGAAAATAATGCAGTCTTCAGCAGTGTACCTCTAGGTGGGTATGCCCTTTGTTCAGAAACATGTTCTAGTAAACGGAGAAAAGATTGGGCTTGTCACATGCTCTCGTGTGATTCAATGTATACTTAACTACATTGACCAAGAGGAAAAAGAGAAAGGAGACATGAAGTACAGATCATATGGAAAGAACCATATAGCTTTCAGGATTAAAAGAATGATGTGAGGACAAATCCTTGAAAGTGTCTCCATATCTACTGAGAAATACTACAGGACTGAGCAACCAATTTTGTATGCTTTACTAAAGCAGTCAGTATATGCTGTCTCCTGAACCAGCCAAAGGTGCCAGATGCTGGTGGCATGGAAATGCATTTGCACCTCTCCGGTTTCTGGAATGAGTTAATTAATCCCTCACTTTCAGTTGCTAGTTCTGAGGGCTAAATCCAGTATTAGTTCTACCTAAACTGGACCCATTGAAATTAATGTGGCTTATTTGTTAGTTAATTTAAGTCTCATTGATTCCAATGGGCTTGCTCTGGATAAGACTAACATTGGATTTAATCCCTGAATATTAGATGCGGAATGGCCTTATTTGGGTTCCTTCTTCCCTAAGCCTATTTCATACTGGTAGTTATGGGCAAGGTTGAGACAGTAGTTAGAAATTGCTTGTAGCTGACCACAGCTAGCAAGCATAACTCTGGAAAGATATTTTTATTTTATTTATTTTTATCTGTACTCTAACTTTCTCCTCAAAACTGGATGATTGTGGCTGATCAGTGACACATTCTGAGGTACCATTCTGGTAAAGGTTGTTTAAAATATTTTATTTTATTAAAATATTTTATTGTTACTATTGTAATTGTTTTTAATCTTGTGGTCCTCTGCTCTTTTTTGTTCTTGTGATGTTTTATATTATGGTTCTTTTTGCCAGCTGTCTTGAACTTTTACATGGGAAGGCAGGATCTAAATATTTTAAGGAATAATAAAATAAAGCAATAACCAGACTAGTGCTCAAGAGTGGCTGGCATGAGGCGTGAGAGAGGGGGGCCTTCCAAGGGCACAAGTAACAGAGTTTGGCCAGCTTGAGGGGAAGCTACTTCTGCCGCTTCCTGGATCTTCCTCAGTTGTGTTAGAGGATTCCCTGGGAGAAGTAGAGTTGTAAAGTGGCTGATATGAGGCTAGGTGGACCGTGTCAATCTCCCTGTAGGGCCAGCACAAAACAATCTGCTGTCTGAGGTGGAACAGCTAATGGCAGCTCTCCATTTACTGAAGTTACCCTGAAACGTGGGTGGCACAGGATTCCACCTGTGATGCCAGTACTTCCAGAAACAGTGGGGAATTATTAGCTCAAAGAGGAGGCCTGCAAGAGGGAGGTAACCTAATAAGATCTTTTACACCTATGTTTACTAGTACTTCTGCAGAGAAGAACCAGCCAGAGATCCAATAAGTAAGCTTAATTGTGTTTTATTGGGGGAATTAATCACACACCCAAGATCCAAGCAGTCATGAAATCACACAAGGCTAACTGAAGGAAAAGGGAGGAAAGTTCTGGATAGCAAGAGTTCAGGGTGAAGTGGGTGATATTTACCAATCCAGAAGAGCAGCAAAGAGATGATGTGGCTGGACTTGCATCTAAGGACGGTACACAATTGGCAATTGGAGCAGCACAGTGGTGATCAGCAATCAGTGTACCGTGAGTTGACTGGTCAAAAACAGGGCTTTAAATACCCAATTTCTGCCTGGAGGGCAAGGGTGTCAGTAGCTTTCTGGCCAAGTAAACAGTGGAGTTTGCAAAGTGAACAATGAGGTCTTGAATGGGCTAATGGTCTTAGCATTAGGTGACAAAGGGCTGATGGCCATTCTGGTAGCTTGGTACTTGTTGAATGGTTTTGAGAAGAAAGGAGAGGTTTGCTTGGTCAGAGGAAAAGAAATTAAGATAATTCAGCAATCTTGTGGGAATCTTCCAGATGCTGTTGTCTAAAAGTCTGAGCAGGTAAGGCTAACTGCAAGCCTATTATCTTGGGAGTTTCCTCTGATTTCCTGACTATGACCTGGCTATGCCTGGAGGTTCCTTCTGACTTAATTCACAGTTCACATGTTTAGCCAGCCTCTTCCTCTTATCTAGCCTGGCCCTACAGCCATAGTAGGGTGTATTTTATATTTTTGCCAATTAATATATTTTGCCAATTAAGTCATATTTCTCCAATTAAACCATATCAAAGTGTGGGGATGTACAGCCTGGTAACAGCTTAATATCAAAAGCCAGCCAAGTAATTTTGGGACATGAGGCAGCAATTCCCATGTCTACCTGGTCTCATTCCTGGGGCAGTAAGAATACAATAACAACAAATTAAATAACTAATGAGTTGCTGCCCTTGCATGATACCCAAAATCTGCTGTCTGAGGGGTCCACCTTGCTATGCAGGGATGGGAACTCTGTGGTCCTCCAGATGCTGTTGGACTGCAGCTTCCAACAGCCCTAGTCAGCATAGTGAAGATTGTAAAATGGTGGGAGTTGTAGTCCAGCAATATCTAGAGAGCAGTATAGTCCCCCCCCCCGCTCTTAGGGTAGGACTGGCCCTGATGAGAGGATGTAGCCACCCTGGCCTTCCTTTTTAAGAGCAGGAACTGCATTTAGAAGGGTGGGCAAATATGACAGTAGAGGAATGCTTAAATCTGTAGCAGATAAGTTATAATAATGAAGTGGTATTGTTGGTTCATTCCACAAATTGCTTGTGCCTCCTTCTAAGTGTGGGAACAAAACACTGAACTAGCACGCACAGACCTTGACTTTTATTTTAATACAACCCTGTTCCAAGATCTGTGAAGAGATCTCCAAACAACTAGAATTCCTCACAGAGACCCTCCCTCTTTCTGTATGTACGTGACTTCTGAGATATTACAGCAGACCATTTATTGCAACTGGCGACCCAAGCAGAGCCGAGCTGTAGAGATTCATACTGGGGCAAGCAGCTGACCCGAGGACAACATGTGTTAGCTTTCAGAATGTGTATCAGAGCTTCGCAATGTCTAAGGACACTTTACCAAATATGGGCCTGTTTATTTTTAACAAAAACATGGTGAATAAATGGCTTAAGGGGATTGGTAATAGCATTTACAGATGTGCAGTTCAAGATTGCTGGTTTCAGTCCACCTAACAAAACTGGGTTAAAAGAAAAAACTCACTTCAATGTTAGTGGCTAATTTAAAGCCAGTTCTTTAAGCCTACTTTCCTGTAAGCACACCTTCATCTGTTTCTCTGTATTCAACCACACAAATCTCTCTTAAGTTCTCAATTATCTCCTCACTAAAGTTAGGATTGCTGTTTTGTTTTTTTTAAGTATTCTGTTCCTGAGTCTTTAACAGAGACCCTGGTACATGGAACTGAAAGAATAGCCTAATACTCTGAAGGCACCAGATCCTATCTGACCTTGAAGCTAAACAGGGTCAACTCTGGTTAGTATTTAGGTGGAAGACTACAAATGTATACCAGGTACTGCTGGCTGTGACCATTTTCACACAACACTGCTATAATGTTATTCCACTTTCACCCTCCTATGAATCCCAGGGTTTGCAGTTGAGGGAGGGGCATTTAGAATTCTCAGCCAGAGAGCTCTTTGGCCCCAGTGAACTACAAACTCCAGAGTTCTACAGGATGTTGAAAGTGGAATAATAGCACTATAACAGTGCAGGCAGAAATAGCCTAAATTTTAAAGGAAGGAAATGGCAAAACCACCACTGAGTCTTCCTTGCCTAAGAAAACCCTATGAAATTCATAGGGTTGCCCTAAGTTGACAGACAACCTGAAGGCACATACTCACACATAGCTAAAAGAGAAGAGAGATCTACCTGGTAAGTATCTAGCTTCTGCTAAGTGCACAGGTGCAAGAATACCGTTAACAGTGGAAATTCTATGCACAGTGACTGGCAGTGATTCTCCAGGGTCCTAGGCTAGGTCTCATCTGCCTCTGCTACTGAAACTTCTCCTCCTTCCCCCACCTCTCCCCCAAGTGGAAACACTGTAGAGTTATTATTTTGTTTCCCACACAAGAGCTAGGACCTAAGTGGCTTACAATTAAAAAAAAAAAAACAGATAAAAGTACATATCAGTAAAAACATACAACCAAAACATACATCAAGTACCAATAGAATTAACATTTAAAAATATAATCCATTAAAAAGCAAAAGAATAAAAACAGTACAACACAGTATTAAAAGTTCTTCCCTTTCAAACAGTTTGTTCCCAAAGTCCTGTTGAAAGAAAAAAGTTGTCTCCCATTCACAGAAAGAGGGGGCAGTCAAGCTCCTCTACAAAGTGAGTTCCATAGCTTGGGAGAAGCCACCAAGAAAGGCTTCTCCTTTGTGACCACCAGATGTGCTTGAGAGGATGGGTGGGACCAAGGGAAGAGCCACTGTGAAAATCTCAAAAGTCTGGGCAGACTCATACGGGAAGAATTATTCATTCAGATAACCTGGACCCAAGCCATATTGGGTTTCCTAGGTCATAACCAGCACTTTGAATTGTGCTTGGTAGCCAGTGGAGCTGTTCTAACAAAGGAGTTGTATATTCTCTATAACCAGCCCTGGAACAGTAGACTTAGAAAGTAAATGTTTGGCCACTGAGCAATAGCCTGTTACGTAGCCATAAAGAGCACTGCCTGTTGCATCTAATGTTACTTTATATTGTTGTGTGCCTTCAAGTTGTTTCTGACTTATGGCAACACTAAGGTAAACTTATCATGAGGTTTTCTAGGGGCTGAGTGTGTGTAGTGCACCTAAGGTTGTCTAGTTGGTTTCCATGGCCAAGTGGGGAATTGAACTCTCCAAGTCTCCAGGGTCATAGTCCAACACTCAAACGACTACACTACACTGGCTCTGTATTATCTTATTCTAAAGGTTATTTGTCTAGCCCAGGAATGGAGAATATTTTTCCTGTGAAGGACCATTAGCCCACCAGAAAAATCCATTAAAAGCTGCAGCCACTAGTGGAGGAAGCCCAAGATTGTGGGGCTGGCAGCACTGTAGGATTCCATGGCTTGTTCATTGTGTGCTATTCCAACCTAACCCCTCTTTCTCTTTTTCTTTCCTGCTCTCTCATTTCTCTTCTTTTTGTTTTCCTTTTTTTTTTTTGGACTACAGCTCATTCTGACCCTTAGCCAACATAAGACATTTCCCATGTTGTAAGGCTAAAGCCTATCATTTCCAAGCTTTCTATGCACACAGAATCAGTTGTGTAGGGACGGAGGGCAATGAGGGTGGCGTGCCCCCAGCGGCAATTTTTGGGGGGTGCCGCAGCTCCTTGCTTGCCCTCCCTGTGTGTTGTAGTCCCGCCTATGCCCCCATAGCATAGCCCCGCCCCGCCCCGCCCCTCCCCCTGCACCGTAGCCCCACCCCCAAGCACCGTAGCCACAGTCCTGTGTGCCGTAGCCCTGCCCCTCTGCCCCCCCAGGCACTCCAAGCTCTGCCACTGCACAGAATTAGTAGTATAGAAAGTCATTCCCAAAGAACTGGAGTAGGGTCACATCATCTGAAGGGACAGATGATGCTATCTGTACTAATTGGCAGCAGCTATTCAGGGAATCAGGCCAAGGGGCTGAGTGGTCAGGACTGATAGCAAATGAATGCAAAGCATTTATAGACCTTGTACATTCTATGTATCCTATCAGGCTGATTTCACTGCCATCAAGCCAAGCAGAAACAAAAGATTAGATAAGGAACATGGGCACTGACACAGCATCTTGCCCGCATCGCCAGGATTTATAGATTACTGGAGAAAGTGCATTGCCACCTGCTTGTCCAACCACAAGTGGTGCATGGTTGCAGAGGGAAAAAGACAACCATGAAACTTGAACTTATGCTACAACATTTACATGGGCAACTGTGTGTGTATTTTTAACTGTAGGCCTCTGCAATGGAGTACATGCAGTATTCAGGTTTCACATACTATGTTACCTGGGCAACATGAAGCTTAATTGCTGCGGCAACATTCAGCAGCAGTGCTTTAGGGGTGGGGGTCCAAAAAAAAAAAGATACATTTTTTCTATTTGAATAATTTCATGATTGAACAAAGCCAGCAGTGTTGGATTCATATAGCCTCAGGAGACAAAATTCTCTTTCTTCTATCATACATGTATTCCTCTATTTTTAAAAGAGATGTGTTTCTCCCATGCTTTCCAACCCACATATGCGTATGTGCACAAAAGGAATTAGGTGATTTATTGTGGTGACACATTCAGCAAAATCTGTTTGCCAGAGCATGTGTTGCCATTTAGGCTAGCCCTGGAAACTGCCTGGGTTACAATAAGGGCTCCTTGAATCTTCCCTCTAGAAATGGCTGCTAACCTGCTGGCATTTTGCATTCTCTACCTGCTGCCAGAAAAAGCTAGTCTGTAACTCTTTTTCAACAAGCCTTCCTGGCACACCATAACAAAAAGGCAAGGTTGCATTACTCTGATTCACACATCATCTGAAGAATAGCAGGAGTCATCTGTGGAAGAGTTTCTTCTGCCAGCTTTCACCAGGAAAATCGCATTGTTTATTGCACCTCTGCTGTGGGAGACAAGCTTGGTTATTGGACCCATTTTGATGTACTTTGAACAGCATCACATTGTTACCTGGCTGTACACCTCTCTGTTTTATATGATTTAATTGGCCAAAAATATATTAATTGGCAGATATGTTTAAAATATAAATTATAAAATAAAATATAACTTATAAAATATAAATTATATCACTAACGGCTGAAAGGCCATGTGCAGAAGGGACACTAGCTGGAAAGCAGATCAAAAGTAACTTCACCTTGGCCAGGTCATAAGTTTACTGAGAATTAGCCAGGAAAGCCTGACTTAATGTCTCTAAGCTAATTCTCTCAAGGTAAACAATAGTCAAGTCCAGAGGCAGCAGCTGCTATGTGCATTTCCTACCAAAACTTTCCATAGTCACATCACCCAACCAAGACATTGAGACAATCAGTTCATTCCAAACCCCTTTTGTTTACACTCCCAGAAAGCAATTAACTCATACCCCTTCAGGGAGAGAAATAGAGTATATAAACCCTTGGCTTTAAGCAGTCAGATGCAGTATTTCGCTTGCTGGTGGCCATACTGTTACTCTGATTTCTGGTTGTGTGCTGCCCTTAGACACACAAGTCTAAGCCACTCCACTGCTTCTTCACTACTCTTCTGGAATGCCAATTATAACCCCAAAACTTCAGCCTCACTATCCATAATTTTTCCTCCCTTTATCCTTTGGGTTAGTTGTTGTGTGAATGTGTGACTATTTGTATCTTGTGTGCACATGTGAGTGAATTTCCCGCAGTAAAACACATTTTAGTTTACTTTTGAATCTCTGGCTAGTTCTTTCCTGCATGACCCCATAAACACTGGTTGAAAGATCTCATTGAGTTACTCCCATCTCGTGGGTCTCCTGATTTTGAGCTAATTAATTTCCCTCTATGACACTGAAGGACTGGCATCACGGGAGAACCCCCGAGTCACTCATGTTTTAGAGTAACAACATTATGCAGAAAATAAGCAGGTGAAGCTTCATACTTACCCATCCCTCTCCATGCCAAACCTTTCTATGCCAAATTGTCATTAAAGGCAAAGAATAGAGCTCATTCCTCTTCCCCCCGCCCCGTATTGAGTGAGAGAAAGGGGTAGAAATTAAAAAAAATATAAATATAATTTGTTTTTTCCAAGTGTCAGTGTTGCAGGGGATGGAGAACACAAGCTGTTCTTTTTCAGAGAGCCTTTTGCTTGCCAGAATTGCAAATATTGGATCAGTGTTACTGGAGTGTTTATTAATTGGTAATTAAATGCCATTGATGAATGTGATTTATACATATATTTTGTGATTTCCTAATGCTAACATAACAAGTCATTAGAGAGCTTTTGTTAAGTAGAAGTACACAGATTAATAAACAGCCAAACAAATCCAGAACATTCTGTGGTGACCCTGCCAGAGAGTGATTGAGAAGCTATATCCAGTGTATACTTCATTGCTTGTAAAAAAATATCTTACTGCTCTCTTGTTTTGCTAGGGAGACAGATGAATTTACTCTGTGTCACTACGTTTAACCCATTGTCTGCCTGTATCACATGCCCTTTGTAGATCAGCTCTGTGGAGGCAAGTGCATTTTCTCGTATATTTTCTGGGTTCTTGTTTCACAAAAACGGAACAAATCCCACTTACCTCAAAAATAGTTTTTGCTTCTATCTGTGTGCTTGCCATTGTGTACTACAGTTCCACAGTATACAGCTTAATTGTGGGTTGCAACTTACATAGCCTTGCAGGAAACAATCTCTGGTTCTCAGTTAATGGTTTCCTTGGGTGTCTCCTGCAGGGCTCCCTTTCAGGTGCTTAGTTGGAAGCCTTTTTTCATATTCCCCATTGAGTGAGTGTCTGATGGGGCTGGACAGGCATGGGTTAATGCATTTTGTAAAGCCACTGCTTGGTTACTGCATGGAGATCTGTCAGTCCATTTAAGACGAGAGGGGGGAAAATCCAAATGCAACAGGAATGTTTGCTTGTCTTAGATTAGTTTACCTTCTGATAAGTGCCAGACCAAATTAATCAATGGGATAAAGAACCTATTGCCCATTATTTGAACTGCTTTGTTCTAAAAGGGAGCTTGAGGAACTGAGGCAAGTAGAGGGTGACGAAAGATAAAGTTCTAGACCTGGGGAAAACTACAGTGAGCTCAAGTAAACGTGCATAGGATTCCAAATAGGCATATATAGGACAGTGCAATATCCTGCTTCATTATGCTTATCCAACTGATTTCAATAAACTTCTGGCATGATTTCGTCAGAGCTGAATTTCGTATAGGACTTTCATTTAGTATATAGTCATAATTTGCTTGTTAAGAAGATATATCAACAATCTGACATGCTAACATGCCATTCAATCTCCCTTACAGTTTCTTCAGTGGTGGCAGTGTGTCCTCCTGACAATAGTACAGTATTGTTCATACTTGCTTAAATGCCTGTGCCCATGTATAGATAAGAACACAAGAAGACTCCTGCTGGGTCAGACTAATGACCTACCTAGTCCAGTGTTCTGTTTCCACACCAACCAACCAATCAACCAACCAAGCAGATGCCTTTGGCAAGCCTGCAGTTAGGACCTGAGTGCAATAGCACCCTCCTACTCATGTTTCCCAGCATATTGCGTCTGATCCTGGAAGTAGCATATAGCCATGATGACTAATAGGCATTGATGGCCTCATCTTCCTGTAGACCTTTACATCACTTAACATGTCAAAAAAAGCATTCGTAGTTTAGCATTTACTAGATTTTTTTAAAAAAATCTGCCTTTTAAATGCAAAGTAATTAGCTGTGGGTTGAAATTCACAATGAGTAATAATGTAATACAGATAGGTATGATTCATTTTGGCTTGCTAATATAATATACATATAAGATCCCATTTTTAAAAAAACATTTTGCACAATGCCTTAATCTTGCAGTGTGACCTTCTGGGTTATGCTGGACTACTGGATAATGCTTGTCTATGCTGGACAAGCAATTCCTAGCTTGTTACCACTGTTTGCCCCAGTCCAGCTCAGGCATGAGTCTCATGACCCTCTGGAGATTAAATTACAGTATCCGTTGTTCCTCACTACTAGCTGTGCTGGTGGGAGTTAACAGCCCAACATCTGGAGAGCTGCACATTCCCAATCCTTTCTCTCATATTTCATTTTGTTATAGATTATACCTTTTAACACTAATCCATACAATCTAGCAGGCACCTATCAGAATGCAGAGGACGTCAATTGTAACTTTTGGGAGAGAACATTTCTAGCCATTATGATTATCAAGCAGATATATTTATTGAAATAGTTTTATTAATTGCAGCAGGACACACATGCAACAGGCCATGTATGAGGCTCAAAACTTAGCAAGAAAACACAATGATTTCCAGGCAGATTATAATTCAAGGCAAGCATGTAATGTTTGCAAATATTGGTAGGAAGTTTATATTGTAAGTTGCCTGTCAACTTGTGGAGAATCCGTGAATTTTATAGAGTTTTCTTAGGCAAGGAAGTTTTCCCACTTGCCTGCTATGAAATATAGCCTACAGCACCTGATATTCATTCCCACCCAAGTACTAACCAGGGATGACCCTGCTTATCTTCCAAGAACAGACAGAATCTGGTATCTTTAGGGTATGTATTGTGTATCCCACAATAAAAGAAATTATTTCTTGAAAACTGATACATAACACATAAAGGTCAAAGCAAGGGCTCATGGAATTTCACAGATATAATTGTGAAACTCTGTGAGTTCGTGACGTATGCAGCTATTGCAAACTGTGTGTGTATAAATATTTCAAATTGCATACAACTCCCTATCCAGTTCATGTTAATTTCCTCCACTGCTCCTCTATCTCAGTCTTACTGGTGAAGATGTGTTATAATTTTTATTTGATGTAGTGCAATTTAGTGGGCATTTTACTTACTTTTAATTTTATCCTATGCCAGAAGTAAATACAGTCTTAGTCTATCAAATTTAGAGTGTCCAGGTTGCATGAGTGACACACTAGCCATGTTCTGCACTTCACCAATGCTTCCAATTCTCCTTTTTGCCAGTTGTCTAATGAGTGCTTCAAACACTGGGCAAAACACCCTAGGTGATTGGCGTGCCCTTCTGCAGCCTTGAGGATTATGAATTTACAGCCATTTTTAATAGGACTAGGAAGAAGAGAATTCCCTATTAAGGTAAAGAGACCACCCATTGAAGTTTTACAGCACATCTTCAAGCTACTTGGAGCAGTTCTTGGGCTTTCACTATTACTTATCTGAGAAATGTTGGTTAGAAGATGGCAGCTTCTGTGCCACACTTTGACTTCTGTGAAGATGAGTCACACACCGACTTGACACTTGAATAAACAAACACATCCACAATTTCAGCTTCCTACAAGGCTTTGTAGAGACTCCAGCAGGAAACACCTTTTCTTGCTCTGCAGCCAAGGGCAGTTCAAGATGTTCTCTGAAGGGTGTAGGTTTTCCTTTGGTTGTACTGGAAGCTCCAGCTTCCCTTGACATCCCCCTCCTGCATTCTGATGAAAACGGTTCCTTTAGGTGACCTGTGGAGACCCTGGGCATCCTGTTGCTTGTGTGAGGAGCAAGAGAAAGAAAACAATAGCTGTCAGCATCGAGGCTGTGTGGGTGGCATGATAGCTCTATGCAGGAATTGAAGACATGGTGTACGCCAGTCCTTCCTAAACAAAGAGCTCTTGGATGTGTGTTATGAAAATTGATCAGTTTGCTTGCTTGGGTAATTATTAGTATTATTCTTTGCTTAATAGCACTGAGGCAACCAAATCACAAGACGAAGGAATATTGAAAGGTCTCCAGCCAAGCCTTGGTTTGCTTTCTTTGCTAGTCCTTTGTGTGATACTCAAGCCAATGGCCCTTTCTTAAGCAGAATCTTTCTGTTTGCTGGAGGGAGCACAAAAGACATGATTTCTGTTACTGTTCCTTTTTGGACTAGGAAAAACTTTCAGCTCCAAAATAGTGATTCCCATTATGCTGCAAGGAGTGTGAGTGTACTTTTGTTGTATTAGATCAACCATCTTTAACCTGAGTATGTCCATGAGTGTGTGGCCATTTCCGCACGGGGCGAGGGAATTGCCTCATGCTGGTGCTTACCGGACTTCTTGGCTCTGTGCTTGGGTCCAGGCTGGTCCGGAGCACTGTGTGGCCGCCGCTCTGCACTGCTCCGGGGACAAAAATGGCAGCTTCTGGTTGGTCAAGGCTCTCCACCAACCGCTAAAGCTTGCCAGCCTAAAGCCCGCCCCTGGCAGATCGCAGGCTTGCACTGGTGCAAGCCTGCAAATCTGCACCGGTGCGCGGGCACGGAGTGGCGTGCTCCATGCTTTTGAAAGACCTGTTTCAAGTGGTCTTTCAAAAGCACGCTGGATGACCACTTCGGGTCATTCCAGAGCAGGCTGAGGTGCGGAACTACACTAAGTAGGTCCGACCCAGTCCGCTCCCAGGTGCAGACGTCCTCCCTGGAGGACGCTCTGCACCATTTCTTTAAGCTCGTGCGGAAATGGCCTGTGTCGCGTGAGGGAAAGTGCAAAATTGGAGGAGCTGAGTGCATGTTAGTCCATTATTACCCAGTTGTAATTCCTCCCCTGCATCACCATCATCCTGCATGCAACCTCAGCTGACATAGTGGAAACATCTGGAGGGTATCAGGTTGGGGAAGCCTGTGGTAGATTGGTTATGTACCTCATGGCATATTTCTCAGCTTTCCCTTTCTCCTTTGCTTATTGTAAATTAGAATTAGAATTACTCCTTCTCTCCTCTGAAGGTTCAGCAGAGTAGCATTCTACTGCTGTTATGAAAAGGAGAGTGTTTCAAGTCTCACAGGGAAGCAATGGGGAAGTTAGAAAAGTCAGTACTCAAAGAAACAGAAGATTCTGGATAAAGGGGGCTGCAAAATATGAGGTTAATGCTTATGTGAGTGTTAAACTGATTTAACTGAATGTGTGACTCTCCTTTTGGGAGACCCTTTTCAGTTTGAGTAAGGCAGGCTGAACAAGAACAATGACTGCTGTTTAATTTTTATCAATTCTGCTTTGAGACCTGTTGATATTTTCCTAGCATGAACATTAAACAATATGTAGCACCAGAACTATATAAACAGTTAAATATTCATTGAAATAAATGTCATTATCCTAGCAGTATGGATGAAAAGAAATTGGAAGGATGGGACACGGGATGGGAAAGCTAGCTCAGAAAGACTCAACTTGGGAGTATCTGAAAGCTGAATGGATGAAATGGAAATAAATGTCACAGTGGGTTTAGTGTTACTTTAGCTGCACTTCTGGCAGTAGAATGATCTGGGTCCCCTTCCCATTGAGGAAGATTATTTTAAAGAGCTAGAATGGAAATGAAATGATGGTTTTATGCTGCTAAGTTTCTGCTCATGTGATACAAAAATGAAGATGGTATTTGGATTTGTAATCCATTTTATCTCTGGCTCAGGGTTTGAACTTATATATATCCATATCATTTCTATTTATGGTTTAATTTTGCAAAACCAAACATTTGTGAAGAATTAAAGAATTAGGACTTGGTATAATGCTGTAGTTATCAGTGTGTGTTGGGAAATCATTCTGATGTCACTTCCACCATAAATTTATCAGGTGATATCAGAGAAGCCACTTCCTCTGTTTAAACCCCTGCTTGCTAATATGGAGCTGCTGCTGCTGCTGTCCTGCCGTATAAGGGTGTGGTAAAAGTAATGGAGATTCTGTGTGTGAAGACAACTTTTGAAAACTCAGAACCTTCTGTATGGGTGCCAAGCAGTATAATGCTAGATCAGTTAAGATCACATTGTTTTTATTGTTATAGCTGTTGTTATTATTGCTTTCATTGTCATCAACATCTTTATTTATACCCCACCTTTTCTCTCAAACCAGGACTTTAACACAACACTATTTTGCACCTGTACCGAATGTTTTTGAGCTTCAGCAGTTGACTATTAATATGGTACCATAATCAATAATTAAATTAATAATAAACTTCTCCCACCATCATGGGACCTATTCTTGGGCAAAGAAATGTGAGTCAGGAATTCCCCCACCCGCACTTGTATATTGAAGAAACTGTAATTAGTGCCATATGTAGACACATCCCTTGTTAATCGGCACTTCCAGAAGGAGCACAGGGCATCAGTTATATAATACGCATTAAACATGAGACTAATTGATAAAAGGGCAACACCGAACAATACTAAGGGAGTAACTATATCAAAGTAAGCAATTATAACAAACCCCAAGGGCATTCAGCAGGAACAGGGACATAGCAATTGGCACTGATTTACCACCATACCAACCAGTTGAAGAACACTACAATTCCCTTCCTGCCGCACATCACTTAGAAAATGAAACTGTCTGTAGCAATGTGATCTTTTAATAGGTTTCTATCATTATTTCATCATGGCTTCTACTGAAAGTTGATCAGTCTATTGTTGTGTACAACCTCTCACTGTGAGATGCAAGAGTATGTGCTGATAGTACTGATCATACACCTTTCCCCCAAAAGAACCTGGCTCCCAAGGGGATTTATAGACCTGCATCAGGGTGAGCAACTTGTAGCTTCAAGATCATAGAAATGTAGAGTTGGAAGAGACCACAGGGGCCATCCAGTCCAACCCGCTGCCATGCAGGAACACCCTCAAAGCACTCCTGACAGATGGCCATCTAGCCTCTGCTTAAAAACCTCCAAGGAAGGAGATTCCACCACACTCCGAGCAGCATATTCCACTGCCGGACAGCCCTGACCGTCAGGAAGTTCTTCCTGAGGTTCAGGTGGAATCGCCTTTCCTGCAGATTGAATCCATTGCTCCTTGTCCTGGTCTCTGGAGCAGCAGAAATCAAGTCCTCTCCTTCCTCTACATGGCATCCCTTCAAATATTTAAACATGCCTATCATATCCCCTCTTAACCTTCTCTTCTGCAGACTAAACATACCCAGCTCTCTAAGATACTGGGCCCCAACTCCCACTGTTCCTCACCATTGGCTATGATGACTGGAACTAGTGGAATTTGTGTTGCAACAACCTTTGGAAGACCATAGGGTGCCTGGTCTACATGCTGCCACAATAGCTGAATTTTCTTCTTCAGATCTGTACAAACAAATATGAATTATGACTTTCAACATGCTCCCAGTCTCTTGAAGCAGTGTTCTCATTTGTCCAGAAAAAGAAAAAATTGGTGGCATCTCAAGAATTACTGTGATATGAAACCCTATAGGAAAGCCTATTTAACAGGTTAACTTAGAACATGTTGACAACTTGTGCTTTGTGTTGTCTGTTGGGGCATATAGCAAGGCCACTGATCATGAGTTTGTGTACTGTTTTCTTAACTCATAAAATCATGGGAACCTGTTGGGGTAGGTGAGTAGGCTGACTGATTAAGTGGTGGGAATGATAGTGTGAAAAGGGGGGAAAGCATGGGATATGTTATGTGAAGTAACACATGGTGAAAATAGAGAGGATACCTGAACCTCAGGAAGAACTTCCTGATGGTCAGAGCTGTCTGGCAGTGGAATATGCTGCCTCGGAGTGTAGTGGAGTCTCCTTCCTTGGAGGTTTTTAAGTAGAGGCTGGATGGCCATCTGTTGGGAGTGCTTTGAGGGTGTTCCTGCATGGCAGGGGGTTGGACTGGATGGCCCGTGTGGTCTCTTCCAACTCTACATTTCTATAATTCTATGATTCTATTCAGCTATTTGTCATGTGATAAGATTAGGAATAGGGCTCTTCCTGCCCAGCTCTCTGCTGATGGTTGTATAAGCAACACCTCCTTGCCAGCTGTGCATGTGGCAGCTGAACAGCACAAGTTCCCAGAGTCTGAGAAAACTAGTTTCTGAGATGATAACTCCTAGAATTCCCTTGGAAGCACAGAAGGGGAGTTGGAGAGCTGTAGTCTGAAAAAAGCGATGTTCCCAGTCTCTGGTTCCCCTCCCCCATGAAGAAAGATTCTGGATCAGTCAGGATTTCAGGATGTGTATGTGTACAGAACCCTATGGCCGGTGTGAGGCGTTGGCAGCAGAGTGGGGCTTACACAGCCCCCACTCCTTGTTAGCGGATAGATCCTTGACTAGTTTGTGCTTTCATGTGAGGACAAATGATTACAACAGTTTTCTCCCACCTATTGGAAAAAGCAAATATTTCACCACAGTATTCTCCCTGTGTTCTAACATCTTGAAGGGTTGGAGAAGAATCATTCTATAGGAACAAGAACTACAACACTTTTGTGTGTGTGCAGAAAACAGGTTTCCAGCACAGGGAGCAGTATTTTCTATGTAGGAAACCCTAAGTGTTTTTCTCTGCAAAGTGATCCCTCCACAACACTTTGGAAGATTAGAATATGGTGAGGAAACTACAGAAAATTCTTGCTAATCTGTAATCTTCCCAGAAAGCTTTCCCCTTTTTTGACCTGGGAATGAGTGATTACAAATTTTCTTTCTGTCTCTTGACCCACATGCATTCTTCCAACAGAAAGGGGTTGTGCTGAAACTCCCAGGAGAACATTCTAAAATATTGTAAAGGGTGGTTAACACTCTTTGCTCTTAAAACAAATGCCTCAGAACATGGCAAATGGGCATTCAGACTACTTCCATGAGACTTTGGAATGTATCTTTGTGTTCTGTAACTATAAATGCTCTGGTGGAGAAGTCTGGGATTGTCAGTAGGTGGCAAGGTTGCAAAGGTGAGATATCATTGCAGAACTGTGAGAATATATAACACTGTTAGCATAACAGTTAGTGCGCTGCTGTTAGCAGAATGCTAAGGTTTTTTTTCCGTATTTCCATAAATAAAAGGGCTAGACACACTTAACTATTACTTTAAAACAAAAACTAAAAAACAAAACCTCCTTCCGGGGGTGAGTCTCATCTCCTAATTTTGACCCTTTTTTGTTCTGAAAGATAGGTTCCGTTCCAGCAAGGCTCATGCTGTGTGTTATAAAACTGAACCTGTATTACTGCTGCGTCAGTCTGGAACTCTGTCCCACCAGCTCTCCTTCCTTCTTCCTGTTCTTCCTGTCCTCTCAAAGTGGATCTCCCAGTCCTAGTGATTACATGGGTCTTCTTGTATCTGAGACCCACATAGGATGATTGCCAGGTCATTGTGGATTGGGTGCAGCAGATGGGGATCTTTCTAGGTCAGTTTTATTGTTTGAGTTCTCATTGTAAACTGCTTGGGAATAACTGAACTTGCTGTTTTACTGTATATTAATCTGTCATTTCTTTGTTCTGTTTTGTACTTAGCAAGGACTCCTATTTTCAGCGGTAGATCTGTATTTCCTATGGTTTAATTGTAATGCACCTTCTTTCTATGTCATCTATTTAACAATCAACATCATATTTATTAAGGCTTTCCATCATGTACACTAATAACAAACTCAGTCCTTCAAGTGCCTGTTCTCATGTAGCCAAAATCACACCATCCATGTGGCAGGCATGGCTGGCTGTCCAGCTGTCCAGCAAAACCCTTGAACTGGTCAGGAGCACTGTATGTTGCAACATGTTATAGATTCCATTTGTTACACATACCACTTAAGGCTGTGAGGATTTGTCTATGTAATATATTAACAGCAGAATGAACAGTTTTGACTCTCTCTTCCTTTTGACCAACAGCATTTAAATGGCATGTAACAAATTTATCATTGGGAAGGGGGTATCTCCTTGTTTTTGTTTTTTTTGTTTTTTTTTAATAAGGCCCTGATGATTACTGCAGTGTCTTATTACTTTCTGAATTTTGCATGGCTGACAATCATGTCATTAGCTTTATATTTATATAACTCTACTGGGAACATCAGAGATGCTAAAAGGATTCACAGGCATCCAAGCAAATATACAACATCTATCCTTTGCACTCATTTTTTTTTTTACAGCTAACATATTTTGAAGTACCATAGCCAAGTCATGCTACCCCCCTCCTCTGCCATATAACATTAAGGCCAACACACTTCTACCTGTTTCCTGAAACTACTGCTGCCTTACATTTATCCTTTTCTCCACACTTAGAACAGAGTAAAGACATCAGGAAGAGATGCCATACTTCTTGTATGTGTTGCAGGTTCAAGGGAAGGTGAACATTTAGAAGTTACTCCCCAGAGCAGTAGTAGAAGACATCTGTGTGGATGAGTTAGCATAGAAGGATTGGGAACACAGGAAATTTTCTTATTCTCATACCACTGGTACATCTAACCTAGCATCTCTTGTCCTTGCCAGCAGTTGCTAGAAATTGAACCTGGGTCTTTCTGCCTGCAAAACATGTGCTATGCTGCTGAATTGTGCCCCAACCTTCCTTGTAGGAATCGTGCCTGGGTCCAATTCCAGTTTCTTGTTCCACCTCAGAAAGTAGTTAATGATCTATTTTTGTATTGGTATAAAATTAAGCAGTTTAAAAGGAGCATCAGAGGAATTCAGATTTCTGCCCATTATATCTGAGTAGTTAGGAGAGAGTTGGATGGAGGTGTCATCTGCCAAAATAATCATCACTGATATAATAATGGGAGTGCGCTTACTTTCTTCAGGAAAAGGATTAAGTAATTCTTTTGCCATATGCCCAGTGCTGCCCACGTCTCTTGTAGCGTTGTTGTTGCTTGCATTATGCTTGTTACCTACTGAAGCCAGCTTCAGTAACAACTTAATGACATCATATAAGCTTATTTCATCAAAATATGGAGACTAACCCTCCTTCTTTGTGGGAAGGGGAGGAAAGAAAACCCTTTCTGAACGGTTGTTTCGGATATAGCAAGCCATAAATCTAAATAAATACTTTTTACAGGTGAGATAAGATGACTCCTTTAGCGCATGGTAGACATTTGAGAGTAACATAACTCTTTCACTGTTTTATGCCCCTAAATGAGAAATGTGAAGTGGTAATGTAAGGTGTGTGGCACTTCCTCCTGCTCTTCATTGAAATAAATGAGGTTTGTGTGGGAACAGCTCTCTGTGCCACTATTCCTTTGAAAGGTAGAAGTGAGCTGCTTTTTAGAATAGAGGGATCTCATGGCACACCACAACCCTTCAGTACTTTAGGGACTTATTAAGCCCTGTAATTATATTTGCCCTCAGAAGTGTGAACTAGTTGAAGGGAAATTTCCCTTCTGGAGAGCAACCGCTACCTGTGCTTTTTAATGAGTTGTATTTTCCTCCCTGGGTTTTTCTGTTCCATCCTACTACCTGAACACAGTTTCCTTCTCAAAAGAGCATATTATATTTTAGTGAGATTTTCCATTTTTTTCACGGGACAGTTTTTGAATTTGTTTGGCTGCTCGGGGCCACTTTGCCACTGACCCATATGCCTCTGTACTGAATAAAGTTGTCACTCAGTTGCTGTTGGACGAGGCAGTTCTCAGACATGTCAGGAAGGGGAATAAAAAGCAGATTCCATCATCTTTTGATTTCAAGGGTGGGAGATTTCACAGATAAGTTGGGGGCTATTACTGAAATCTAGAATATTTTTAGGCCAGGCTAGGAAGGAAGTAGGGATGCTACTAGAAGGTGACAGGTGGCATTGGTACTGTACAATACCAGAACTGCGTGTTTTTTTATGCCAAATGTCCATCTTTCTTTGATTGGTCATGTAGCATGGTTTGGAATGGATCTCTCGTTTTGTATGCACAGATTCCCACTGGATTGGTACACTCTGTGTAGGCAAAGAATGTTTTTTTAAAAAATTCTACCTCCCTCCTCCTTGGGCTTTCAAACATGGACAAGGTGTTGTTGTTGCTTTTTTGGTTATTAAGGGATATCTTCTTGTCTTCTGCGCAGTCCAAAGCTAAAATAGGAGTAGTAGATAGTCATTCCTCAGACCAGACTCATAGGAAGAATGTACCAAAGCAACTCAAGAACCTAGATACTGGCACAAAACCTGTCCAACTGCTTCTCTCCAGCTACCCTGAAAGCAAAGCTGGGCATCCCTGATTGAATAAACCTTTCCAACCAAGAGGGAAGACCAGGAACCTTCCTCCTCTGTTAATACTTTTCATAATCAGAAGACTGCTCTAGAGAAGTATCATTCAACCTAGCATTTATCCCTTATACTTCAGTCAAGGCTCTTAGTTTCACCAAGACTCTGCAAACACTGCACATACATGCACATTTTGACCAAAAAGAGTGTCCTGGCAGAATCTATGGTTCTCACCAAAAAAGATTCTGGGAATACATCCCGGGCAAAAAGCATAACTATTAATAACTTTTCTCTTCTGAAGCCTCTTCTGTGTTCATTTAGACAACCAGGTGATAATCCTTTGATGGCTTTTTGTGCTATCCATGGTGTCTTTTGTTTATTGTTTTTACTATGTTCCCCTTTAATGTTCTGGAAAAGCTTGTTGCCTGTTCTGGGAGTTCTGTAACACTAGCTCATAAGAGCCAGTTTGGTTAATTGGCTTGAGTGTTAGACCAGGGTTCGATTTTCTGCTTGGCCATGGAAACCCACTGGGTGAGTTTGGGCACATCACACACTCTCAGCCCCTTGAAAATCCCTTAGGTTCACCATTAGTGAAAAATGAGTTGAGATTGCAGAACAATGCTAGTTCATATTCTCTTTTTTATTTTTTTTTCTTCCTTAAACTATGCTTGATTTAAAAAGTTGTTTTGCCACACTGCCATGTTATTAATTTAATTTTAATTTGTTTTTATTTTCATAATAATTGTCCACTTTATACTTTAAAAATTCCTTGAGCCAATGCTAATTTGTGTCAGGAAAGAGTTCTGCCAATCCAAATATGCTCCCATGTGTGCAACACTAAATACACTTGGGAATGGTAACCATGAGGTACCTTTTCCCTGGCAAATTTTCCATGCTGTGATGTAATTGAAACAGTTGGATTAAATAAAATTAATGGGTAATCATGTTATTAGGTAATATGGTATGATGCATATCTTTGTGTATCATTGCAAGGTAGAAGTGAAAGATCTGTGTCACCAAGGAGCGTCCTGATTAGTACTTTTGGGTGCTCTGCTATCTTTAGCAAGCACATGGTATGAAATGTTATTGAATATCTAAGGTACATCTGATAACACACCTATGTAATATTATCTAGTATCTCATGGTTATCTAATGACACATGTAGGCAAAATAAGTGCCTCAGTCATGCTAAAATTTAGCAGATAATGTCTGAAGCTAGTCTGATTTTCAGTAATTCTAACAAATGTATTCTCACATGAAATAAGTAAGTCCATAAAGAACAATTTCTTACTGTGCAGAAGTTGCTGTCAGCTGAACCTTATTCAGAACAAGAGGATGAAGACTGCAGCGTTAGACTTACATGGGAGTAAGCTCCCTTGAACACAACAGGACATAGCAGAACACATATTATTTACTTACAAGTAAGTAAGTTTAGGATTACACTGCAAAGCTGCACTCCATGCACATATAACTGGGAGTAAGCCTACTGAACATAGCTAACTTTTGAGAAAACATGCAAAAAAAGAATGTGCTGCATGTTTCACAAAATACTGAAAAACAGTTTCTAGTAGCCTTTTCACTTTGGATGGCAAAGGAACAATGGGAAGGATCCTAATACAGGCATGTCAGAAGGAGATTTTTCTTCATACGAACTTCCCTGATATGTGTATTTAGGCAGGCTTTGAACTTCTCTTGTTAAAAAGTGGTAGTGGTAGACTAATATAGATTTTGTCTTAGCAGAGCAAATGCAGTTTTCAAGAAATTATTTTACACCTCAAAGACAGTGTGCAGGACAAAGGTATGAACAAGATAGCCTGCAGGTGAGTTATACCAAAAAGAGTGGGCTAATCTGAAGACTGTGATGGAATCAGCCTTGTGGGTCTAGAGTGCTTTATGATGACCTGAAACTATGCATCTGGCAGTTCCATACAGTCAGAATACCTGAATATGGCAACTAACTGCATATTTATGCCAAATGGAAAATCTTCTCACAGGGAACTCCTAAAATCCACACATTTCAAGGATAAACATCCTTGAAACTGGCCTTACTTGGAATAACCATAGAGAAAGATAGTGGGATAAAAGGATTTCAGCTGAACCAAGGAAACAGTAGCTTTAAAAACGCACATCCCCTATGTGGGATGTTAACTATAGTGATCGCCAGAATTTTGTGGATTATTAATACTCTGTAAATGTCTGGATTTTTTTTCATGCAAAAATGAACTCCAAGCAAGAAACACAGAGTTTCTTAGATTAAACTAATTAGAATGTGTTATATAGAGAGAGGCACACGATAGAACAAAATGTCTTTCCAGTGTATATTTTTAAATGTTAATAGATTTGATTTTGAGGAATTATTAGATTATGAATATCTCATGTTTCACCAAATGGTTGTGTAGCATATACAGGCCACAATTTTACATAATTGCACTTAGCTAAGAGTTCTGTATGTGGAACTCTGTTACAGGTCCCCATCACCAGCCCCAGGACTCATTGTGTTTCTGCAACAGCCATCCACCAATGGATATTCTGTGGCTGGTAGAAAGCAGAGTCTGATGGATCAGAGAAAGATGAGGATATGTTCTGCCAAGAACCACAGGGGTTCTCTGAGGGTCTCAGCAGATCTAGCTATGGTCTGCATCTAGCTATCACAATACTGTACAGCTAGATGCTTCTCTGATATTCTCTGCTTTCCACTGGCAAAGGAAAGTGGGGGGTCAGCTATAGGGTTACGAGCTTGGTAGATGAAGGGAATGATGTGGATGTAGCATTTCTTGACTCCAGTAAGGCCTTTGACAAAGTTCCCCATGGTATTCTTGCAAAGAAGCTAGTAAAATGTGGGCTAGACAGCGCTACTGTTATGTGGATTTGTAATTGGTTGACTGACTGAACCCAAAGGGTGCTCACCAATGGCTTCTCTTCATCCTGGAGAGAAGTGACTAGTGGGGTGCCACAGGGTTCTGTCGTGGGCTCAGTGCTATTCAACATCTTTATCAATAACTTGGATGAAGGAATAGAGAGCTTGCTGGTCAAATCTGCAAATCATACAAAATTGGGAAGGGTTGCTAATGCCCCACAGGTCAGAATCAAAATTCAAAATGACCTTGACAGATTGGAGAGTTGGCCCAGGCCAACAAAATTAATTTCAACAGAGAGAAATGTAAGGTCCTATACATAGGCAGAAAAAAATGAAAAGCACAAATATAGGATGGGAGACACCAGGCTGGACAATAGTACATGTGAAAGGGATCTAGGAATCTTAGTAGACCACGAGCTGAACATGAGTCAGCAGTGTGATGCAGCAGTCAAGAAAGCCAACACAATTCTTGGTTGCATCAATAGAAGTAAGGTGTCTAGATGGAAGAAAGTAATAGTACCAATAGTACCACTCTATTCTACTTTGGTCAGACCTCATCTGAAATACTGTGTCCAGTTCTGAGCACCTCATTTCAAGAAGGATATTG
Organism: Iguana delicatissima; assembly: GCA_948472985.1. NCBI lineage: Eukaryota > Metazoa > Chordata > Lepidosauria > Squamata > Iguanidae > Iguana > Iguana delicatissima. The sequence goes on from CAOKZL010000228.1 coordinate 416,217, forward strand.
GCAAGCTAAAACGTGTCTAGAGGAGGGCGACCAAAATGGTGAATGCTCTGGAAGCGATGCCCTATGAGAGTGTCTTAGGGAGCTGGGTATGTTTAGTATGCAGAAGGGAAGGTTAAGAGGGGACATGATAGCCATTTTTAAATATTTGAAAGGATGTCATGTCAAGGAGGAAGAGGGCTTGTTTTCTGCTGCTCCAGAGACTAGGACAAGGAGCAATGGATTCAAGCTGCAGGAAAAGAGATTCCACTTGAAACTCAGGAAGAACTTCCTGACAGTCAGAGTTGTTTGGCAGTGGAATATGCCACCTCGGAGTGTGGTGGAATCTCCTTCTTTGGAGGTTTTTAAACAGAGGCTGGATGGCCATCTGTTGAGAGTGCTTTAATGTGTGTTCCTGCATAGCAGGGGTTGGACTAAATGGCCCCTGTGGTTTCTTTCATTATTCTATGATTCTATCTCATCACCATGGTGAGTCCTAGAGGTACTTTGGCCACTGAGTGGGGAGGAAGGAAATGCCAACATCTACAACAAGCAACAAAATACATAACACAAACATAAGATGGAATTTTACTTGCATGTATCACTAAGAGGATGCCAGCCACTGTATTTAGTCTTTGAAATGTACTAAACACCCACTCAGCAAAAGAGCCAGAATCTCCTACCGGTAACTTCTAGACCATGATAAATCCAGACGTTTTTATTCTTTTTTATTATCTAAGTAACAACATCCTTAGTATACTTTGCATGTTGATAATTTTGCACAACTGGCTTGCGCAACAGGAATGGAACACAAATTCAGTCCTTTTTATGACAATATTTTCAATGTGAGTCCACAAGCATATATGGCTGAAAACTGATTTATCTAACGTGTTAATATTAAATGTTAACATCTTAAAATTGATATGTTAACACTCGAATATACTGCACATGTAAGGCACTTCAGCTAGAAAAAGTGTATTCCAAAGACCTGAACCACTAGTTCTTTGTACTCTTGGGTGCTATAGGCACATGGGCAACACAGCTTGGAAAACCTCTTTTGAAATTGAATAAAGTTGAGAAATGGCATTTGGTTCTTCTGTTCAAACATTATACAGCAAGGAGGGAGAAAGATGTTGCCCTTCAGATGTTGAACTGGAGCCTGCATAAGCCCTAGCCCACATTACTGATGATGAGCAATGAAGGAATCTGTCATTTCACAGCAGGACGAGGATCACATGTTCCCTAGCCCTGATCTATGGGATTTAGGCAAGAAGCTGATATTGGGTTTAGCCTCCAAAACTCTGGATCTAGTTGATTCAGATTTTGTGCACCTTTGAATATATTTGTTATAATTATTTGGGCCTACATCCAGTTTCTAGTGTCCCAACTAACATGGAGCCATTGAATTAATTGAATTTTTATCACTGTTAAATGACCAACTTTTCACTGATTCAATACGTCTACTCTAATTAGACTAATGATTAGGTTTAAATTGTGGGTAGAAAAAAAATATTATCTGAATATTCTTTTGAATATTATCAAATCGTCACTGAAATTGTGTGCGTATGGCGATGATGATGATGATGATGATGATGACGACGACTGCTGCATAGAAATGAAAATGCTATTTTTATATAATATTCTGAAGTGTATTTTAAAGTGGCAACATTTGCTCTTTTGCTTTTTGAATGCATCTTTTCATCCAACAGATGTTTATGGGCTGAGAAATAATTAACATAGTTTGACACCAACAGGCTAATCTATGCTTTGGTTTGAAAAGGTATCTTTTCATATGGATGCATTCTTTATTTTCCCACACCATGCAAGTTTAAACAGACAAAAATGGATTAAGGACCATACGAATGTACCTAATCTCCGGCATGTTTTGCTAGGTTTAGCTGATTCCTGAATACACATTTCAAGGTACACAAATTACATTTCTGAGCACCTACATGCTAAGCCATGAAGTGCCTTAACCTGTAGAAGAAACAACATCGGATGGGTGAACCTGGACCTAATCATTCAGTTGCAGAGCAATCCACTTGTAAATAATCCGCTCTGAGGTATGGGCAACCAGCCAGAAGGGTGAGGTTTAGAGAAGTGTCTGGTTCTACACACCGAAAACTATTTCTGTGTGCCTTGTGCTTCTTGAATACCCTGCCGTTAAGGGAAGGAGGCAGGCAAGGGCACCACCCTGGGGGCTTGGGGCTTAATGAAATAAGGTAAACGGGGGTGGGGGCGGGGCTCGACCTGTGATAAAGGCATCTTAAAACTGCCCATCTCCCTCCTCCCCCTGTTTTGGAAGCAAATGCGCTGAACGCAAAATGACAGCACGAATATGATTTGCGAGAACTGCGCCTTCCCCACGGTTGCCGACGGATGAACTGCTCGACATCCCAGTTATATTTCCAGGCTCGCCATCTATCGGTCCTCACTGTCCTCTTCCTCGAATCCCGGACCCGGGAACACGGTTGCCTTTTCCCTCCGCGCCTTTCAGCTGCCTTCATGGCAGTCTCTGTGGGCGGACTTGTGGGTTTGTTTTTCTTTCAAGGCCAGGATTTAAATCCCCCTCCCCACCCCGCGTAGATAAATAATCTCGTAGGCGTGGGAGCGGGGATTAGATTTCCACAATGCTTTTGAACTAAGATGCACCTCATGGCAGGCACAGCCCCTTTAAAGGCACCCCGCTCTCTGGCATGGGCTTCAGGCGACACTGTGCGTAGGTATGAGGGGGGGTCGTGTATGTATGTGTATGTGTGTGTGTGACATTGGAGTATGCCCGCGCGCGAGAATGTTTGCTTCTCCCCTCCACAAACATAAATACATACATATATATACACACACACACATATATATATATATATACTCGTCTCCCCTCCCGCCCGGCAGCTGGCCCCCGCAGCCCACCCCCCACCGCGTGCATTGTGACGCCACAGACGCCTCCGCTTCTTCCCGCGCTTCAGGCGGACGGACACCTTTCCCCTCCCCCTACGTATGCGGAGCAGGGAGGGAGGCAGGCCGGCGGTTGCCAACTTTCAAACAATGCGTGCTCGGCGGGCTCCTCCCCAGCTGGGCGGGAAGAAGGGTTGGGCTCCGAGGCCTCGGCCAACCCTCTGGGAGGCGGCCCCGGCCGCGGGGAGCTCGCGGCGGCGGCAGCGGCGGCGGCTGCTGCTCCTCCTGTTGCCGGGGCTGGTGCAGTGCTGCTGGTCCGGGCTGAGCGAGAGGAGGGGGTGGCAAGAGGGAGGAAACAAAAGCGACCACCAGAGGCACCTCCGAGCGGGGAAGCCGAGGCCGGGCGCCCCCTCCTCCGCTCCCCGGGTGCCTGTCAATGGCCCTGATTCGGAGCGCTGGGCAGTGCCGGCGGGCTTCGAGAGCGGTGTGGCCTGAACCCCCTTGCGCGGCGTGAGCGGCTGAAGAGGAAGGGGAGCCGGAGTGATGGGCAACACGGCGCACAAGACCTTGGCAGGTAAGCGCGGCGGGCAGGCGTCGAAGGGGCGCTACCGCTGCTGCTCCCTCGGTCACCCCTCCACCAGCCTCTGCTGAGGCTCTGCCGGACCCGGTCCGAGGAAAGGGGGCGACGCAGGCTCCCTGGCAGAGCCTCTTCGCCCGCCCTGGAGCTGTTACACAAGGACGACCTCCGGTGTCTGCTCCGCCTGTACTGCTGCTGCGCTGTTCTCGTGTGTAACCAGGCAAAGACGGGCGAGGGGAGAGAAGAGGGCTCTCCCTTCCTCCCTCCCTCTGCGACCACCTGCCTCTCCCGCTGCCTCCTTTCTCTGCAAAGGAGCCCGGACAATGGGACGACACCCACGGAAGCGCCACATGCTGGGGCACGCGAAGAGGCGGGAAGCCCCAGCATGTGGCATTTCCGTGGCTTTCGTCCCATTGTCCGGGCTGCTTTGGCAGCTCTTGCAGATGCTCACCGCACTTGCAGTGCGCATGTGTGCGTGCGTGCGTGTGTATGTATGTATCCACCTTCTTTCCCCTGCACGTGCCGTTTTCTGCCCCCTGCTCTTTCGGCTTCCCCGAAGGACGGGGGATCTCGACTACGGTCCCTCCTGAAGGTAGGAGGAGGATAAAAATGGTCCCTCTCCTGATGGTGACCTGCCTTTCTGCCCTACGTTGTTATAGTGCGGTTATTCCACTTTCAACACCCTATGGAATCCTGGGGTCTGCAGCTTAGGGAGGGGCCTTTAGAATTCTCAGCCAGAAAGCTCTTTGGCCTCAGGAAACCACAAACTCTAGGATTCCACAGGAGGTTGAAAGTGAAGTAATAACACTATAACAGTGTAGTGGGGAAAGGTCCCTAGATGGGTGGCTGGTTAGCGAGGACTCAGTTACAGGACATTTGTTAGTTCAGCGGGATAACTCTCCATCCTTCTTTGAGACTTCTTAGGAGAAATAGTTGGAGAAATCCATACCCCTTCCCAGAATTTGAATCTTATATACGCCATGGAACTGACCCAGATGTTCCTTGGCAGCATTTTAGTTCTCTGATATTAATGGTTCATGGAGTCCCCCTCTTTTCTGCACCAGTCTGTTGCTGGTTGGTGAACAAAGGTAGCCATGAGATGTTCCTACTAGATCAGTGGTTCTCAACCTGTGGGTCCCCAGATGTTTTTGGACTTCAGCTCCCAGAAGCCCTGAGCATTGACCATAGTGGCTGGGGCTTCTGAGAGCTGAAGTCCAAAAAACATCTGGGGACCACAGGTTGAGAACCACTGTACTAGATCCTTGAAACCCAACCTGCTGCCCCCTTATTTGGGATTTACTCTCATGTAAGCATCCAGCCATCTCCACGACCTCAGAAAGGGGGTGTGGCCATAGCATAGTAGAAGAGAACATGCTTTGCATGCATAAGATTCCAGGTTCATCCCCCAGCATTTCTATTTAAAACCTGTGATTGCAGCAGCCAGGCAGGGAGAGATCCCCCTGTGGGAGATTTTAAAGATCTCTTGATGGGTCAGTGCAGACAGTGCTAAGCAGGATGGGCTGGTGGTCTATACTGTCTGCTTCAAGTGTAAGGCAGCGTTATAGGGAAGAAGGGAGTTAATGTGCTTTGACCTGAAAGGGATAATCACCTACATATTTGATAAAAATTGAAGTGTCTGCATTGCAAACGATACAGTCTAAATAGTGCATTAAAAGGGTGTTGTTGTTGGTGTGTGTCTTCAGGTGGTTTCCAGATTGTGGTGACTAATCACAGGAGTTTCTAGGGCTGAGAGTGCGTGATGCACCCAAGGTCACCCTGTAGATTTCCATGGCCAAGCAGGGAATAGAACCCTGGTCTCCAGGGTCATAGTGCAATGCTCAAACCACTACACCATGCTGGCTCTCATTAAAAGGATACTGAATGCCAAGTGCCTTTCAAAGGCTCTGTCTCTGTGCACTTACTTGGAAGTAAGGTCTGGAGAAAATGTTGTGGCCTCCTTTCCAGTTAGTATGTTTGAGATTTGGGTGAGAAAGAGCTTAAGCAAACCGGCTGGGGGCAAAAAGTATTGTTGTCTTTTTTATGAATATGATCGGCAAATTAGACATGTGTGAGGGGAGAGATGGTACTATGCCTTTTGTTCACTAGCCAAGTAACATGGTGACACAAAAATGGTCAGTTTCTGAGACAGATGGTTTTCTAGGGGAAGGTTTTTCTTTTCTTTTTTTCTCTCCTCTTCAAGTCTTGCTCCTGTAGAGTAGAATGAATATGCTTTTAAAAATTAAAGACCTTTCAGTATCCAAGGTGCTCCCCTCTCCCCAGTCTTGAATTGGAATAAAAGCAATGAACTTCAGCAGCAGGGATGTATCTTGATCCCCTGGAAACACAACAAAAGAAAGCAGAACTGGTGTTTCTGGCTGGGGAAAAAAAGGCATTTATGCAGCTGAATTGGATAGATGCTGCCTTCCATTGTGAAACGTGCGTGTGCAAAGGAGATTTTTTTTTAAAAAAACTTTTGAACACTTTGTATGTATCTGCTCAGTAGCTCATAGGCGAAAAAAATAATACTTTGGAAACACACTTGAAATCAGTTTTGTTTTGATTTGAAATAAAGGTTCTCTCCTGCCTTCTCGCTGCCCCAGTCACCCAGCCTGTATTGTTCTGAGATAATAGAGAGAAAAACCTCTCCTTTTTTTACTTGCAAGTGTGTAATAGGGACTCAGTGGTTCATCCTTGCTGTCCATGAGTCAGTGGGCAATGAGAACAGCTGTTTCATGAAGAATGAAAAGTACTGAATTGCTTCTTTGAGCTCCTATAAGCCTGCAGCTTCAGCTGTCTGTCTCCCTCTCCCCTGTTTTCTGCTTTTCTTTTGAGCAGCCTTATATGTCATGCTTAGTATACTTGGTTAGCTTACTAAAACTGCCAATACATTTCTCCAAACTGTGGCTTCTACATGCCATAATTATCAAATTCCCTTGTGATGTGGAATGGGATGAAGGAAGAGGACCTCAAGTCTGAACTCTTCTTGGTATTGCAAAACAATTTTATGAGGTCTGGCTTTGCTAGCTGGAGTGAAAGAATTACACTATACTTTATTTAGCTTAATTCTTTTTTTGCCCCTCAACATTTTAACTTACATTAATTATTTTTCTTCTCGTTAGGATTGGGATGACACTTACAAATAAATTGATCCAGTTTGTCAGACAATCATTTGATTCTATAAAGAAGATATTACTATAAGCAGTTCATACATACAAATAATTGGGCACCTGAACAATGTTTTAGAGTCTAAAATTTAGACTCCTGAGACAAGCAATTAATCTTGAGGTACATGAGACACCTCAGGAGAAAGAAGCTTTTATTTCAAAACTTTTATCTGTTGCTGCAGCCATGCCACTATTTTATTTTGGATTGTGGGCGTAGGTATAGCTTAGGCCAATCATGTTTTCTGGGCACAACCTACTTCATAAGGCTGTTGTGAAGACAGTATGAATAGTATGAGAATTGTTTGTGACACCCTGAGATCTTTAGAGGAAGGGCAGAAGTTAAAGGTATATATAATACCCTGCATATGTATATTCTTGGTATGCTTATTGTCAGAATTGATTTTTATTTACCTTATCCTACAAAGTGGAGTACTCTAGAAAGGTTGGGTGAAATCTATTCTTGAAATAGCTTCATAGCAGATTCAGACCCACAAGCTAAAAGACCCACTGATGACCTGGGTCTAGGCACATTTAGGCATGTCCACTGGAAGCATTGCAATTACAAAAAGCTCTTCATAGTTTTGACATTGAAAATGTTATTTCCATAAGGGAGAGGTGTGATACCTATCAAATCTATCTAAGAAGAATGGTGAACAGGGAGAGCTTTACATCCTCTGATGTGGAAAGCGATGAGAAGATGCCTTATGCAATGCATGAAGGTTAAGATGTTATTGTGGCTCCTTCCGTCATTTTGCTAGGCTTAGCTGCTTATCTCTACCAAACCGGCTTTAGGACAAGGCAGCCTGCACAAACATGAATGTTAGTAGCTGAGACTTTAACATCCTTGCCTCAGGATGGACTTGCACTCTTATCTAGCACACAACTGTCTTAAAACACTTTATTTAAAGAACACATGACTTGGAGTTCATGAAAAGCAGAGCATTTGTTAAGATATAGGGTCAACAAAAGAATGTTCTTATTTTCTTGCATAAGTAATACTCTGTAATGCTCTGTTTTATGAAACAGGCTTTGTAGATTATAGTTGTTTCTTCACATTTTTCTACAACAATTGCTGGAGAACAGAAATTCTTCTGGACATATTTAAATTCTTGTGCCAATTCCCATTTGAAAAATACCAAGGGTGTTTAGAATTATTGCCTTACTGCCTTGGTATGTCTTGGAGATTTTCATCAGAAATCTAAAGAACTGCTTCTTTTGCACTATTACAGCAGATGCTTTTCCTTATATAAAGAAAAGAAATTCTCTTGCCTTGTCATTGAAACAGCAGCAATTTGTACTAAAGCTAAGACAAGCCAACCAATGTTAGCTCATCATTTTAGTTTTTTTTAATTACTATTATTTTCAAAGATCATTTCTTGCATTTATTTTATTTTCTTAAATTCAGCATTAAAGGGTTGGTTTTACTTTGTTTTTTAAATGAAGGAAACAGTTCTATTCTGATCCCAGACAAAATCCAGGCAGGGAATACTCACATCATGGAAAAAAGCCCAAATAATCAACATGCCTCTGAATTTGTTAGATCCTTTAGCCTTTAATGGGAATATTGGGAGAGACGTAACATTTTTGAAATTCTCTTCCCGCTATCTTTTAGGCTATTTAGGCCACAGTCCTGTGCTCACTTACCTGGGAGTAAACACCATTGAACTCATTGGAACCTAGACATACTCCAGTATGTCTAGGATTGTACTGTCAAGCATTAGTTTGAGCTGCTACACCCTTCCACTTTTACCATTTTTTAAAAAATAAAACCTTTATTTTGGAAAAGATCTTGGTTTTAACGTCTGCTTGGCCAGTATTTTGATAATTAGCACACAGAAGATTGATGTTGTTGGGTGCCTTCAAGTTGTTTCCAACTTACGGCTACCCTAAGGTGAAGCTGTCACAGGGTTTTCTGGGCCTGGGTACCTGTGACATGCCCCTGGTCACCTAGCGGGCTTCCACAGGTGAGCAGAGAATTGAACCCTGGTCTCTGTGCTGGCTCTGCACAGAAAATTATGAAACATTAACGGCAAGTACTGGAAAGAATAATAGCACAAAATAATGAAATGGCGTTTATATACCAGGGGTAATACGGATGCAAGTTAAAGTGCAAGAGATATATCGTTTTTTTTTAATACTCTGGATGGTGAAAATTCTGATGTGGATAAGTGTTAACAGAAGAATACAAGCTCCCTATTATGCTTATATGCACAGTCCCTATCCCTAAATTGCATGCTATTTAGTTGTAGTCACTGGGACTTTGCTAAATTAAGCTAGTCAAGGTTATAGGTCTAGTTTGGCCTGCCTTCCCCTACTTCCTATCCCTGTAGTGGCTATTGACAATTCCTTGATAATCTGTGTGTGCTTTTTAATTTTGTTATTAACCAGTCCATGCATGGAGGTTAGCAATGGAAGTGCTCTTCAGAGTCCTCTGCCATCTAAAGCAAAGTACATGGCTATCAGAATAATAGTGTCCCATTAAAATTTGTAGTATCTTGCTTGTTTTTTGAATTTCCTCTCTAGTGTGGCTATCCTGGGACCTCCACTGAGTTCAGATATCACAGTAAACAATGCTTTATCATGTTGAAAGCAGTGAGTCCTTCCCCTTCCTCTGTTGCAACTGCAAGAAAAAATCAGAAGTCTTCATTCTGTTTTGGGATTAACTGCAGTTAATCTGGCTGCTACACTGGAATAGAAGATGGGTGTGTAAACCCAGGTTCATAACATCACACCTCTTTTACAACTATAGTTTGTCATGATGTCTGAGCCAGTTGAATTGTATCCCTTCAGTTCTTTGCTGTTGTGTGCCTTCAAGTCATTTCCGTTGTATGACAACCATGAAGTGAACCTGTCATGAGGTTTTCTTGAGTATGACTTACCCAAGGTAAGCAGGCTTCCATAACTAAGGCTGTTTCCACACTAGACTGTTATAGCGCTATGATTCCACTTTCAACATCCTGTGGAATCCTGGGGTTTGCAGTTTCAGGAGAGGCTAGCCAGCCCCTCCGGAAACTGCAAACCCCAGGATTCCATGGAATGTTGAAAGTGGAATCATAGCGCTATAACAGTCTGGTGCGGAAATGGCTTAAGTGGGGATTTGAACCCTGATCTTCTAGAAGCTTCATCCAACACTGAAACCACTACAGCATTCTGGTTTTCCATTCTTCTACACCCTTTATATTTTTAAATTGTCTAAAAGTTGCTTGATTGTATTTTAATAGTTTTAATTAGATTACCTTTAATTTATTTTTTATGATTTTACATATTTACTGTTGCTTTTACATTGATAAATTTGTTCCTAAGAATGTTGTCATAAGAAGCATAGTGTATACGTTTGTTGAATAAATAAATGGAGAGCATAATGTGGGTACCTTGTGCAGAGCTTAGAAGAGTCATCCTTTGAGTAACAACTTGCAAAATTCCCCACTAGCATAACTATTGGTTTTGCCGGCTGTTGGAATTCTGGGAGCTGTAGTCCAAAAAAGTAATGTTTTTAAGCTCTGTGAGTCACTATTTCTACATAGCTCCTGAAGCTAATTTCAAGAAGATTTAGCTGCGTTAGTCTCTTGCAGCAAAAACAACAGAGTCTTGAGGCATCTTTAAAAGCTAACAGATTTATTATAGCTTGAACATTTGTAGAAGTAGGCTGTGGTCCACTAAAATTTATGCCATGATAAATATGTTCATTTTTAAAGTGCTTCTTTGTTGATTTAATAATGATTCTCTTTCACCAGGAATGCTGGGAATTATTACATTATAATTTGTGCCATCTGTTTGGGTTTAGCAGTTCCACTGTGTGGTGGCTTTCTGAGTATTTATGAGCAAGCCAGCTTCAGTTGTGAGTGGGTAGGACTTGTTCTGATTTGAAAAACTGGCCAAAAGGCAAAATTGCTGTCTGTAATTTTGTGACGTTTCTGTGGCTTAGTATTTAATCACACCTCTTTGTGGTCTGGAGCTAATTTCCCTTTACCTAAATTATTTGATAGCTTATTCTTCATTCAAGGTAGATCTATAATTGGTCGCTCCCCTTTGATATTCCTTTCACCTTTTCTTTCCTGCAGTCACCTGTCTACACGGATGTCTAATTATCACCTTTTACCTGTACTCTGCCATTTATGAATGGGACTTATTATGGTTTATGACCACACAGTAGAATATCTCTGTCTGTGCTGGTATGTGACTATGTGTATGAGAGAGAGAGCACTTCTTTAGAGATTGCTCCAGAAAGAACAACAAAAATATCTAGACACCTTGTCTATTCCAGTCTTCATAATGGCCAGATTAGGTCATAAGTACACTGTATCCTTAAGTCATCAAAACAGAATTTTGGTACTTAAAATTTGTTTGTTTTTTAGTTTTTTTTAAAGTGGAAATTAATAAATGTCGAAGTCCTTTCTGCAAACCAATCCCCGAACAAAGTAAAGGATATTGAGTAAAATCAGATAGAATCTGCCTTCTGATCACAATTTGACATTTGATTGTATTTTTCCCAACCACCTGTTCTTTCTTTCTGTTCCAGATCTTGACACCATCTACAGATCTTCCCTCTCCCTTCTTCTTTATCCCTGGGTGCATATGGTATCCCATATACTTAGAGCTTGGAAAAAGTTACTTCATTGGATTACCACTCCCAGACTCCTCAAGCTACCATGGCCCATGGTGCTTAAAAACAATCCTGCATGTTCTTTTTGGAGCTTAGAGTCAATTTCTCCCCATTCAGTCCAGTTGTTCCTCTTCTTTAGATTTTAAAAATCCAAAGCGTATTCTGGATTTTCAGAAAGAGCTGAAGGAGTTTTCCAACTTGCCTGGGAGAAGTCTAGAGGCTTTCCCCACTACACTGTTATAGGGCTATTATTCCACTTTCAGCGTCCTATGGAATCCTGGGGTTTGCAGTTTTTTGGAGGGGGACATTTAGAATTCTCAGCCAGAGAGCTCTTTGGCCTCAGTAAGTTACAAACTCTAGAATTCCACAGGATGTTGAAAGTGGAATAATAGCACTGTATCAGTCTAGTGCAGAAAGGCCCTAGGAAGGTATTTTTGAAATTCTACCTTTAATTGTAAGGCCATTAAGATAATATATATATAGACACATGTTTGGGAATGCTTTGTTCTGTACTGTTTGAAAAACCACAGGAAAGACAGGAAGCAGCAAATGGCAGGCAGTTAAGTCTGATGAGAGCATCTGGTCCGAGCAAGAACAGAAACAGAACAATTGGCTGCTTAGCTGATGTTCAGACCTAGGATTTTGTTTTATGCCATCGTGTTTTGTGGTACAAATGCCAGAGGAGAAAAATGCAGATTAATGGGCATGACAATATAGTTTCTCTCTCTCATCTGGATTAAGTTGTAATTTCACTGAGGGAAATGGCTGTGTAGGGAACACACACACACATAGACCGGTTGAATTTACCTTGTGGTCTTTATGGGCAAAAGTTAAATATATGCTGTGTATTTTGAAAAGAAAGCCCTAACTTTTGTACAGACAGTTTGTATACACAAATATTCACTTCCATTTCAACTGATGATGGTGTGCAGCTTCTGTTTTTGTAATCTGGTCAGTAGAAGTTCTGATTTGGCTGTGATCTTGAATAAGCTACTTTATTTATTCAGTAAATAATCATAGCTTGTACAGAGTCATCTTGCATCATGCTTCATTGATAACAACAATGATATCTTTGTGTTCTTTTTCCATGCAAATCACAGCAATTGATACTTATTCCCATTTTCATTTCCATACTTTCATTATGTGTGAATAGATTAGCTGCAAATAAATCCAGAATTAATTCTGTACACTGAAGTATCCAGAGCTTGCTGCTGTCCTTTTGGATTGTTCAAACCTGTGTGATTGCCTGTATGTTTTAAACCAGTGGTTCTCAACCTGTGGGTCCCCAGATGTTTTTGAACTTCAGCTCCCAGAAGCCCTGAGCATTGACCATAGTGGCCGGGGCTTCTGGGAGCTGAAGTCCACAAACATCTGGGAACCCACAGGTTGAGAACCACTGTTTTAAACTATCCAGGTAGTTCAACTGCTGGTTTGATATTCTGGTATAAAGTTTGCCGCTTACCAGAGCTAGAACTTGACTGGTGACACTTAGGTGTCTATGGCAGAATGTCCAAATGGATTTTCCCTTTTTCCTAGCCTTATTCATGAATATGAAAAGCACATTCTCCCCTAGAGCATTCTTCTGTCATACTGAGTACTTGTATAACTCTTGTTCATTTCAATGAGAATTGCACAAGAAAACATCCTGGTGGGTTTTGCCCCGTAGGTCATATCTGTCTGTCTCCCATTCTGTGACCACTTAAAATAATATCCCATGGGGCCTGAACTGACTGCTGTGACTTGCCTCATGCTAGGGCTGCCTCCCTGCATGGCTGAATGAAAAGTCCTTTATGCATCACAGGCTTGCCAATTGCAATTAATCTAGCTTTGCTTCAGTACAGTATTAGTATTTACTCTTAGTTTATGTCCCAACTGATTTGATGCTCTCTCTTTCTCTCCATACTCTTTTGCCAGTACAGAATAGCCCATTGGGTTATTCATTCATTGGCATGTGCGTGCACACACGCACGCACGCACACACAAATCTCAAATCTCCATTGTTGCCTGAGTGCTCAAATGTATGGATAAAGTTAGAGCCTCTCACTCTTTTTATATGAGAATGTAAGCTTTGGTATGTGAGTGATGATGATGATTCATTTGCAAGGTTACATAACATCTCTATTCATATTCTAAAAATCTTTTTGCAAATCAGTTCCACTCTTGTTCTAATCAAAGATGAAAATAAACATCTCCTTCTTTGGCAACACCCAGAGTATTTCTGTATAAGTAGGGCCTGCTGTATAGTTGCCTTAAAGGGAACCTCTGTTCCAAACTTCTTGTCCCGCAGTCCCATCTCTTCAGACTACAACTCTCATCATCCTTAGGGAGCATGGGGACACTGGTGAGGGAAGATGGGTATTGTATGCCAAGCAGTGTTGGGTAGGGGAAGTGCCAGTGGGAGAAGGCTGCTCTGTTCAGTTTTCTGAGTGGACTTGTGTAACTGGGAATCAAGTGGAAGTTGACAGGATCATGATAAGGTGCGTGATGGGTGACAATCATGTGATCTCAGAAGAAAGTGTGTTTCTAGGAGAGACAAGAAGAGGGAGAGAGCGGTTGTTAACTAAACATTTTGTCATAATTGGTGACCTTTCTGGTTTGGGATTATTGAGCCATACTATGCCATCACAATAAATCACTTTTAATTAACATCTCTCTCTCCAACTCACTATTTTTTTAAAAAAAAAACTTTTCAGAGACTTTGACACTGAGTGATAGACAAGAAGATGCAGATGTGGACAGACTGCTGTACATTTTCAGGGCCTGGTAGAACAGGGAGTTAGAGAAGCAGCTTTCTCTCCAAGTCATACCTGCAGAAATCTCTTCCTCCAACCAGAAAAAGCTACAAAGGATTCTGTCTTCCTTTGTATCTCCTTTCCTCCCAAAGATGCATGCCACTCACAATCAAATATCTCTGAAAGGCAAACAGGGAGACAACTGGATTAACATGGTTAATTGTAAATGGCAGCCCCTTATCCTCCTCCCTAGAAGCATTCTCATGTTTTAAGGGAGGAGAAGCCCTCCTTACTTCAAGCTATATACTGTAAATTTCATTTGAAAAATAGATTCAGTCTGTCCTTGCAGCTTCTCCTCTGATAATATTTTTTTCACTTCCTTGTTCTTTGAAATGGCGGATTGTATACTTTTCCTCTTGTGAGATCCTAAAGACTAACCTGAACATGTCAATACCTTTTGCTAGACTGCTTGAAATTGGGTTTGCTTTACCCTGGAGGCAGGGAGTCAAACTGGTAAATGTTTTGGTTCACTCTCTGTTCAATTGCAGCAGTTCTGATTTAGGTCAGTAAAGATTCAGCAGCCAGTTTCCCATACTTTTTCTTTGCTTATCCTCTTTTGGGGTGGCGCAGGTGATGTGCAGTGGATGGCTAGGGTGTGATAGGACAGAAGGAGTGGCACCAATCTGGGAAGCTTCAATCCTTGATCTTGAGACTACACTTTGACATTAATTCCTGTGAGACAGAGAGAAGGGACCGCTATAAATAGTGACTATGTTCATACTGGGGTGGAGTAAGCTAAAATGCCTAAAACTTTTGCAGCTATCAACCTTAAGTACTCTAAAGTACTTATGAAACAAAACATGCATTTTAAGCATCTGACAGCTAAATGCTTATTATATTTTTACCATTTGATCTTAATTGTAAATCAGAAACATGTGGGATATGCAAAGAATGAACTGAATCAGTTTCCATGTTGCTGCAATTGCTTGTTGACCAAACCCCACAAAGGGGAAGCTGACCTTCAGTCCAGTAGTTCTGTAATGCTGTCCAAGCTGAGTCCTCAATGAAGGTAGAACACAGATGCTTGTAAGAACCTCAAGTATATAAATGGTTCCAGAAGTTGATCTTATGTTACCTGCTCTGATTCTGGTGGAGCTCATAGGTGTTTGAGTGAGCCCTTGTTCTGAAATTGTATCCGCACCTACTCGCTCATGCCTCCTCATCCGTTCTGATTCTGTTCTTGTTCATGAAATAGTTTCAGATAATGGTTTCTCTTCTGTCTTGATCCAGAGGGGAAAAAAACAATTAAGGTTTGTTTTGAGTTTTGTTATGGGTTTGGTTGGTCTCCCTGCAGAACTTCTTCTTTGTGTCAGCCCCACCCCCTCCATACTGTGGCAAGTTGCTGCAACCTGTTTTTGTAGAGTGGGTGAGATCCAACTTCATATATTGGATTAAACCACACACTCTTAATATAGAAACCTGGCTAAGAAATTTCTCACAATTACTTCCATTGTCTGAAGCAAGAGCTTCTTCAATATGGTCATGGAATTTATTTACTCTTTTTGTTCTGCTTCTTTCTTCTGGGATTATGTAGATGTGGTTTTTATTGTATGTCTGCAAGGAGCAGAGTCTCCTAAGTAGTTGTGCTCCTTCAGTTGCGGTGTTGCAATCGCTGTTTGTCAGGGAATGTCTACAAAAAGGCAGCTCTCTCCACTTCCAGACTCCTACTGTACACTGTGTGTATTTCTTGAAGCTGGCTCCTGCCTGCAGATTTGAAAACAAAAAAGATTGTTTTTGTTAAAGTGCTACAAGATTCTTTATTGGATCCTTTAGTTAAAAGAAAGTAACTTTTTGCTAGATAAATACTAGTATTCCATTTCCTATTTTATAATTTATCTGAAAACAATAAAAATGCTCATTTTATTATTTTCCTAGCTCCCCCAAAATTTGTTTCTGTGATACTGATGAGTTCATATTTGTTTTGTAATATCTGAGGTGGCATCGTAAGCCAACTGCTTTGACCACCATTCCAGATACTTACAAGAAATGCATACTGTATGTGTGCTGCAAGTGTCCTGAGAGTGATCCCGCCATAATCTCCAGGAAGAATATTTTCCGTTGTCTCTCTGCTTTTTGGAAAGTTGCTTTACTACTTCTGTCTCTTGAGTCCCTGGTAAATGTTAACACTGCTCACCCTGCTTGACAAGTCAGAGATTAATGAAAAAATACCCAAGGTTTTAAACTAAGAAGGCAGGCAGAGTGAAGTAATTCTACCCATGTTTATCTTCTTTCTCTCAGTTAAAACAATGTGGTTACAAGGCTGGTTTTTTTTTTAAAGTTTATGTGATTTATATCTGTTTTGCAAGGAGGCCCTAACTTTAATCTCAATGGGTTCTTTGACCTACATGGAATAAATAAGGAGTTGCCCTTGATCTTCTCCTTTGCAGACTTTTTAAAGAGCTCTTTCTTGTAGCACACATTAGCTCCATTGGTGAGAAGCTAAACATGGAGTCTTGGGCTTGGTGAGTTAAGATGGTGCAAGATGGTGATTCAGTAGTTGGCAGGAACGAGGGGAATCTGTTTCACATCTTCCAGTAGGCATGATTAAAGAGTTATTATTTCACTCTACTGGCACAGAAGAGCAAGTGAATTGAGGGCAGGGAGAGATCAGTGCTTGGAAAAGACACCATTTTGGATTCCAGTTTCTAGTGGCTGTGTTGGTCAGGGGATTTTGAGAGCTGAGTTCCAAAAAAGTAACTTTTCTGAGCTCTAGGAAAAGCACCGGACTGGAAATATGCTAGCTATGAGGAGCAGATGTCTCATGTTACTTAACTTTGCCATAAATGTTAGACCTCTGGAATAACCTGTTCGTTAAATGTAATCTCAGACACATTCTTGCTGATTGCTTTAACAGCCTGTTTTTCATATTGATGTACATTACAACACACTCAAGACATTTTTATGTTGCTGTTGGTCTTCTAGATGATTAGACCCTGAGTGCACAGGCACGCATGCACACACACACACACACACACCACACCACCCTTTCCGTCATTCATAGACCTTAAGTCCTTCTGATCAGATGAAAAAACAGCTGAGGAGGTCCTGTGTTGAGCCTTAGAATATGAAAGGATGGGGAAGAAAAGCTGATTGTAGATGGAAATGAGACCACAAAAGCCCTGAAGTGAGTCTCTCTCTCTCTCTCTCCACACACACATACACACGTAAATATTATTGCCTTGTTTAGACCCATTTCTCACTCAATACACACGTTCACACTCTTGTGCCCATTTGTTTAATCTAAAATAATTCCCACAATTTGGTTCTGTACTGTATTCCACCTGTGTGGATTACAGTCCTTTCTGTCTAAAAGCATGGAAGGAAAGGATTAAAAATGCTTGAATCACTCTCTTTGTAGTGGATGCTAAGGAGTAACTAATGCATGGTGAATGATTGTAATGGTTCCATGTGGGTGAACAAAGGGAAATAATTCTCTCTCACTTTCTGAATATCAGTATTACATGTATTTAATAAAAAAAAACCAGCAAAAGTTTCTGCTGCCTAATATTGTGAGTAGTGCTCTTTATACCAGTTTGAAATACACCTATAACCAGTTAGGGAATCACATTTGTTCCAATGATAACTGTGTTTAATGCTAAATAGGCTCCTTTGTCAACAGGGCCCTCTACCACATCAAACCACAGTTACTTACTGTGATGAATATTTGTGTTGCTTATGTAGTGGTTAATTTTGTTTAAAACTGATGAGGAAAGAGGAGGCAGGTTTGTATCAAGGTGTGGCTCTTTATTGCCTCAGGAGGCTTCTTAGGTTTCCAACATCAGTCACCAAAGTGGATGTTTTCTTCACCATGGACAAGCAGCTGAGTATTTTGTGTTAACTGCACTTCTGCAAGGGGGTGCTGGCAATACTTTTAAGAATTGTATGTGTGGCAGTAAAACCACAGCTTGAAAAAATTCTTTGGTCTTCACTTTCCAGAATGCCAAAGGCAGCGGGACCACTGCCCATGCAGGCTAGAGGATTCTGACAGTTGTATTCCAGCAAAGTGATTTTTTCAAACTGTGCATAAAATAAAACTTATCACATAAAATTTGGGACCTCACTGTGGTAGTTAGTTCGGTCAATGAGATGGTAGCATTAATTAAGTAGGTCCCAGGAATTTAACTGAAGTAGCTATCTAAACTAATTTAGGAAGGAATTTTTTAACAACATGGAGATAGATCACTATGTTTTGTATAAAGTAAAGTTGTTGTCCTGCTGGCCACAAAGAAATATGACCTGTGGGGATTATTTTAATAATCATAATCATAATCATAATAAAAAATTGTTACTTGCCTCTCCTCAAAGCTTGAGGCGGGGTACAACAAAGGTTAAAATACAATTATTTTTAAACTCCACTTTCACAGGTTTTGAGGCACAAGGCTCCCGCAAAAATGGAAAAAATGTTAATAAAAATAAAAATCACATTTTTTTTTAAACCTGAGAACACTTCTCTTGGAATCTCTAGGTCTTCCAGCGTGATTCTGTGGTTACCTTTTGGAGGAAGTTGGCCATACAGTCACACTGGAAGACTTCACAGTACCCAGAGAGGTGTTATCTCTGGGAATCCCTAGGCCCTCCAGTGTGATTTTATGATCCACTTCTGGAACATATTTTTTTTCTATGGCGGGGCAAATAGAGTAAGAATTTTTTAAAATAAATTAAATTAGCTGTAAATAATCAAATCTGCAAGTGCTGACTTCAGAAGTAGAGGGCCTGTTACCACCGTCTACTGGCCCTGCCTTTGGTGAACCAAAGATATCATTTTGATATCGCAATTTGGCCCTACTCTGCCACCAGCCAAGTGTTTGTGAGGCCTGCCGAACAAGCGCGAAGCTAGGCATGGCTACTACTTGCTGCTCCCACCAAACCAAGCCAGATATTGCCAGATCTGCTGTAGGGGACCTCCCGAAACAAACACCTTCATTACAGATGCACATTACCACAAAGGGATCCTCTGCCCTGAGAGGACACCCTGGCGAGCTAGGTACTTAACTGCCGAGCTAGCCGCATCTACATACCGGCCATAACATTGTCAGTTCGGACTCTAACTCAATCATGCAAATTCTGACTTTCGGAGGCTTTGTCTCCAACCCAAAACTTACTGTTTTCATCCGAGACCAGACTAGTCTGCGAGTGTTCTTTCCCCTATAAATATCCCCCGCTCTGAGAGTTCTTTGGAACTCTCACCGGATCGCTCTGGACTTCTACTCTGCCTTGCTGCCACTCGGTTCAGCAGATTCCCCTCGGCCGCCATGCCGGGTTTCCTCTTCTACAATTGACTTCCCCAGGACTGCAAGACAGGTGGCGTACCATCCATTCCCCTTCAAACTCTCTTTCCCTTTTCTAGTTAGGAGTGTGTTTGTGCTTTTCTTTAATAACTGTTTAATAAATCTTAATTGTTGTTTGAACTATTTGCCTCCTCACTGACCTGACGCTGTAGACATAGGGTAAAAGATCCTGCTGCGTTACCCTGCCTTTCGGTAGCCAAGAGAGTGCTCCAGCTAATTTCTCCATCTTTGCTTATTGTTGTTTTGGCGCCCCTCCTGGGACCCCCAAGTCACAGGGTAACAGGCCCACTGTAATTCTTAATTTGAAACAATTACATATTAATGTTTATAATCATCTTATGTTTCTGTATGTCTACCATTGAGACAAACTATTTTCATACAAAATTAACGTCCTAGGACAGTGTGTCCTCAGTATCTGCCAAGAGTTTGTTGTCAGGACCCCTCTGTGGATTCCAAAATTCATGGATGCTCAAGTCCCATTATGTACAATGGTGTAGTAGAATGCCATCACTTATATAAAATGACAAAAATCAAAGTTTGTTTTTTGTTTTTTTTGGAGGAATATTTTCAAGCTGTGGTTGGTTGAATCTGTTAATACTAGGGATGGGCCAACCGAATCCTCGAATCTTTGGCAAGGATTTGAGATTCGGGAATCTGAATCTCTGTGCCAAAATAGGCAAATGGAATCTTTTGAATCCGCCACTCAAACAATTTGTTGGAGACCAGGACACCTGAAAACCTGGGAGACTGGGACACCTGAAAACTCGGGACCAGGACGAGATCCCGCTTCTCATGTGTTTCTCCACCCAATGTGGGCACAGGTGATTGGCCAGCAGACCAGCATAAAGCCTTGCGTGCCCTGGAGGATACCATTTCTCCCTCCTGCTTCCTGTGCCCCTAGTGCTGCCTCTCCCTGCTGCTTCCTCTCTCTGCAAGGTTATTTTGGGAGGTGAGGGACAGAGGAGCAAGACTGAGTTTGTGTGGTGGTCTAGGAGCTTTGAGAATGGCCCAGAGTTCCAAAGACTGCAAAAAGGGGTTCAGAGGTTCCATGCAAGCCATGCCAGCCATACTTTCCCCTTCACCAGCTTTCTTTGGTCAATTCTGGGACTAAGATTGTCATGATGCCACTTCCTCTCTTAGTTTCTGTGTCTTGAATACATGAATACTTCAGTTAATCCGTTTTGAAGCTCCCTTTCAGAAAATCTTTTAATGCTTCTCAACCCCTTTTTCTCTTTTCCCTGTCTATCTGCAAATTTATAAGCAGCATTGCCATTGGAAAGGTTACAAAGGAGAGCTGAAGAAACACAGACTTTTGGTCTTGTGTTGCAGCAGCATATCTGTGGTAAACAATGAATGCCAAAAAACCTGAGCTGGGAAAGAATGGGATTCTATTCTAGCTGATTCTATAGGAGGAGTGTGTGTTGCCTACAACAAACAAGGTGAACAGTAGCTGCCTCCAGAATCGTTTATTGAGCACGCATTAATCTGTATTATTTTTTGATTTGAGACTGGAGGGTAGGGATTGGGAATTGTTGAGACAGGCCTAGAGATTTGACTTGAGTGTCTCTTGCAGGACTTGAGGGTAGAGAATTGACTGGACTAGAGGCTTGTTTGGGTGTAGGTGTGCGTGTATGTGTTTTTAAGTGCTTTCTCTGTTGCAGGACTTGAGACTTGACTGGAAGGTACAGTCTTCTTGAGATTTCAAGGACATCTGAACATTTCTTTGCATCGCTCCCTTGCAAAGCTCTTTCAGACACAATTCTGGGGTTTGTAGTTTTACAAGGGGTCACAGCCTTCTCTGACAAAGTGTGCTGGCACATCATCAAATTACAAACCTCAGGACGCTAGAAGGAGCTATGCAAAGAAAAGCTAGTTTTGAGCTGGATTATCTCTGTACTGTAATATGTGGCTCTGTTTACACAGGCAGGAAAATGTGGGATTAATCCACATTTTCCTGCCTATATAGAAAGGGCCTTCAAGTCATTTTCAGTCTGGGGAGATCCTGAGGCAAAACTATGACAATTGTCCTGGCCAGATTTCTTCAGAGGGAGGTTTGCCTTTGCCTAGGCTTTTGCTAAGGCTGATAGAGTGCGTTTTGCCCAAGATTATTCTTCTTTCCCTTGCTTTTTGAATCTTTTTAAAAAAAAGGATTAGAAAGATTCGAGATTTGTGGATTCCTAGAACCTTCCAGGGATTCAGATCCGGATCCAGATTTGGAAAATTCTGGATTCGTCCCATCCCTAGTTAATACAGAATTCATGGATATAAGGGTCAACTGTATTTCACGTTGCCACAAAATGTGACAAGTTGTGATGTGGTGATGGGAAGGCTCAAGTAATATACAATACATACCCAGAGTGATTTTTGTCATCTCTGCTTAGATGTAGATATGTGATATGTACACTTTGGCTTAGTTAGGAATGCTGCTAATAATTTTATGTTGTGGGGATACAACTCCCAATTATTTTGCTCTTCAGTTCTCCTTTGAAGAAAGCTTGTACCAAATTATAGTGTTCAATAGGAGCATTGTCATATTTTTGTAAAAAAGCATTATGCCTTAAGCATTATGAAACCAGACACTGCTTTTGAATAGAACCTAGTGGACAATCACAGGATTTTCATGTGCTTCTTGTTTGAGCTACAGTATGTTCCAGTCATATCTTACATTGTGATGGATACTTGTGACTGTCTAGATGTTTTTCGACCACAGGCTTCCCCATTTATCTGACAGGTTAAGGAGTGAATCACTGTCAGAAAATGGAATTGGTTGAAAAGTCTACTGTACTGTAGGGAGAATGAAGGACTTATGGAAGCTCATTTGGGACCGACTACATGCATGCTGTTTGCAAAGTCTTTCAACTGGTTTAGTGTCTCCCCCTCCAGCTTGCTTTGCAAGCAGCATCTGTGTGCGAGCAGTTTCAAATGAGCCTCTGTAGGCAAGAAGAACTGATAAAAGTGTGGAACCCCTATTGAATCAATGGAATTTGTCCTTAATTTGGAAGTGTCAAAAGAGTGAGTTGTCAGATAATGCAGTATCAAAAGATGGGGACTTTCTGTATAATGCTCATTACCACAGCCAACTTAACTAGTGGTGATTTGAGGGATGGGAGTTTCAGTCCAACAAATTTGAAAAGCCACAAGTTGCTCACACTCTTGTTTTACATACTTATATGGAGTACAGAATCAGTTACGTGTATCATTTTATATTGTGGGAAAGAGACAGTTTCAAAATATATTTCTGAGAAAAGCAAATCCAGCATCTGAAGTTGCCTTACTGTTGAACTGGAAATTTGGTCTATCTGTTGCTGTTTTTTGTTTTTTGTTTTGCTTTGTTTTGCCTCTTGAAGGACTTTGGGCAAAATGGGCTAGATCTTACGTTTCCCAGTGTAGTGTAAGAGTTCTGCAGTTGGAGCTGTATTACAGCTTCCTGCTTACTACCCTCAGGACTCTCAGTTTGGCTGAAATACTCCCCTTGAAGAAAGGGAGGGACCAGTGAGGCATCTGTGTATACCCCATAGCCAGATGCAGGATGATGGCATCTTCCACTGAAATTTGCTGAACTGCTCTTAGATGATATCCTCAATCTGCCTCTTGCCATGGAGTTTGGCCAGACGTTCTGCTGATTTCCACCATTCGTGGAATAACTACTCAAAGGGACTGTTGCAGCAAAAACATGAGTTCTGCCTGCACTTTGGTTGTTGTGGAGAGTAAGAGAATATTAACCCCTGCAATGACCAAATAAAGATATACACAGGCATAAAGTGGACTTTATCTGGTATATTTCACAGGATCTCGGCCCATGACTGTGATATCAGCTGCTTCCTCCAATTCTTGTTAACTTCAAGTCATGGAGAACTTGTGTGGTCTTGGACTGCCCCTTCTGCCATCCCTTGCCATTGATTATAAATTCTGTGATGACTTAATGGGAACTGAAACCCAACAACATCTGGAGGTCAATTCTTTCACTTTTCTTATGCTAGAGCAACTGATGACTTCTTAGTGTGGAAAGCATGTGCTCTGCTACTGAGCCATGGCTCTCCCAGAGTGACACACAAGTTTTACAGAGAAGTGAAAGAGAGTTTTCGGGAGGAGGAGAAACATTTGATTGTTCTCTTCTTTGAGTTCTGCATTTTCCAGTAATCAGGCAGAAGCTTTACACCCATGCACACCAAATTTAGACATAAGATATGATAGGCATGGATGGAAGCAGGGCTACCAATTTTTCCTCAGTACCAGTATTTTAAGCCTTGTTTGTTAGTGTTATTAAGTGTCAATTTGACTTTGGCTTCCAACGACTCTATGAATGAGAGACCCTGAAGAGCCCAGTTCATTAACAGTCCTGCTCAGGTCTTGAAAAAGCAGGGCTGTTGGCATCTGTGATTTGATTCAGTTTGTCTATAATGTAGTCTTCCTCTTTTCCTACTGTCTCCCACTTTTCCCAGCACTATCATTTTTTTCCATGGAGTTGTGTCATCTCATTATATGTATGAAGTATGATAGCCTCATTTTATTCTTTTTTGCTTGTAGTAACAATTCAGATGTGATTTCCTTTCAGTCCCATTCTGTTGTCTTTTTGGCAGTCTGTGCTATCCATAGAACTCTCTTCCAGCATCACAGTTGAAGTGAGGTGAAATTGCTTTCTCTCAGCTTTCTTCACTGCCCAGCTTTCACAACCATACATAGAAATCAGAAATACTATGGCATAGATTATTTTGACTTTGGAATCACTGATACACATTTACACCTTGTATGTACTGCATGTACTGTATACACTGTCTAAAAGCTGCACACTCGCCCGTTAAGAGATTTTTTTTTTTTTGAGGCTATTCACAACATTTGGAGAATGACGTCAATAAAATATGTTACTAGAACATTTCTTAGCCCCTGAAGTATATTCTGTTCCTTACATTTTCCTGTGCCTCTTGGGGAGCCTGCCAGGTTCTCCCACGTATCTTCTGTTTCTCTGTATCATCTAGCCTTGTAAATGCTTATCAAAGCTGTTGGTCTTTGAGGACAGTTTTATTAGGTTCTTGAGCAATAAAGATAACTGTGGCCATAACTTTCAAAAATGAAGTGACTGATTACTTCATTTAAGTCCTCAAACTCCTTTCTCTGGGGAAGACATTTTGATTTTGAGTGATTTGTTGGAAGGAAGTGTCTTGAGGATTATAGGCAAAAGTATGCTAAGAATGGTACTTTTTCACATTGTCTGCAGCTGATCTTCACACAGGGTCGGAGAGCAGTCTGTACTGCATCTTGTGATCTGTCACTTCATGCTCTCCTTCCAGATTGTTGTGGATTTTTTAAAGCAAAATCTTGAAATTTGATAACAAGTGCTAGATTTCTGTCTTGAAGAAAAATCTGCATTCTCCCCTAGCCTGGCAACTTACCTAGCCCTTGTCTTTTCTCTGCAGAGCCCTTTTCCTCCTTGTTTTCATTTACTTTAGAGACAATTTTTCATGTCTTTCCATCCATTAGCCTTGCTGCCTTTGTTAATTTCAACAGAAGATAGGGATCCCTTCACACTTTACCATGATGCTGTGGCTTCCTCTCAGGCTATGGCAGCAACATTTGGAAACCTGGAGTGGGGGAAACCACTTGTTTCCTTTCATCAGAGAGTTGTTCAGCTTTCTTGATCTAATAAGGGAAGATACATTGGGCATCCCATGATTTGGCTTCAAATGGGTTGAGCTTTTCTGGGCTTTCCAAACACTTGTAGAAGGCTCAAAAATGCTCACAAGCTTCTTTTCCTATTTCCTGCATCACCCACAGTGAGAACCCAAGAACTTAACTTTGGGCAGCAAGTGGACGTAATAGAGGCAATAACAAATGCTCCCTGATCCATCCAGGGACACAGACAACGAACCACAGGCCCCCCAGTAGAAAAATGGCAGGAGGTGCCTATTTCTATAGGTATTCTTGGGATATAGTCCCAATTCATGACAAGAAAGGACACTGGGCTAGAGTTTTAGTATAGAGTCTAGCGATGGAGGCTTATGGGCTCAAGTTGAGCACAGCTCTGCCTGCCCTGCTAAAAACAGGATGTGAACGTGCCTCAGTACATCATGAATTTCTCACAGAAAGGGATAGCCACTTTTGTGATTTTTTTTTCCTCCTGAGATGTTTGCAATTTTCCTATTGGCTACAGTCAGGTGAGACTAATTCACATGATTGCTTTATCTTGATTTGTTTCCAAAATCTACTGCAGTGATAGTGGAAGCTACCATGGAGAAGTGGCTTCCAGACCCCTACCATAACCAGTATGGGGAAGCACTGAACTTGCCTGTTGTATGGTCCTATCTCAAGGCCCAAGTGTGATCCTATCTAAGGACCCTTGTATCCTTAGAACTGAGAGCCAGCAAAGTGTAGTCATTTGAGCATTGGACTGCAACCCTGGAGATCAGAGGTTGATTTCTGGGTCAGCTGTGAAAACCCACTGGGTGACTTTTGACACACCACATACTCCCAGCCCCTAGAAAACTTCATGACCTTAGGGTCACCGTAGGTCAGAAATGACTTGAAGGCACACAACAACAACCCTTAGAACCAGCCAGGTTTTAAATATGCTGAGCTTGTAGAATAAAACCAAAAGGATTTTCTTTGAAAAATATTTGATAAAATACACAAAGTAGAAGCACATGCAGAAATACTTACAAAGATTTAGCACTGAAATCAGGGGACACAAGAAGAAGTGTTCATATGCTGATAAGTAACACATGTTCTACTGGATGTACTCGATAATAACTATGCCATCAACGTGTCCCAGCAAGGTTCATTGTTGCTTCTGTTTTACAGACATCATCGTTAGTTATTGATGTTGTCATTTGTTCCTTCTCCATATAATCAAAATATTTACTGTCAGATACATGTCACTCTCTTTCAACAGACCAGACGTCTATTTGCCAATATGTAGGTGACAGTTTTGAGAAACCTGTAATTCTCCACCTTTTGCAGCTGATGCTATGTAGCTGGTCATAAAAACAGATGTTATATAAGTGAATGGAAAACTGCTGCTCTTTCTTAAGTTGCCATCTTCTCGATTTAAGAACCCTTCCTTCTCTCATGTTTCCCTATTTGTGTTTACCCTTGCCCTTGCAAATACTTTGAGAACAATTAATTGTGTCTAGAGTTGCAACTTAAAAAGCTTCATAGTGTGATCCTATTAGTGTCTCCTCAGAAATAAGTACAACTGATTTCAGTGGGGTTTAGCCCAGAAAAGCGGTATAGGGTTCTAATCTTAAAATCCTGAACAGAAACCAAAAACAAAAAAGGGAATCTAATGTTGGGAAAGTTGTGAAAAGGGAAAGTTGTGGGAATAGTAGCCATTAGTATGAGACAGGTTACAAGTAAACATTTGGAAACTGAAGGGCCTGTGTTTACATCCTTACTTATATCACATGCATGAGTTATGTCACATACATGAATTACACTTCAAACTTCTGATTGAATTCTAATCAAGTGCATTCACACACATTTTTTTCTGACTATGATTCAGCTCTCTTATAACTTGCATACCCAAGTTTTCACAGTGGCTAGGTCAAGATCTTGTAGGAACTCTATGGTAGTGGAACTGCCACTTGCTTCAGCAGCTGTACAAGGAAGTTTCTGAAACATCTTTACACAGTCAGTCCCCCATGTGGTACAGCAGCAATCCTGATCTGATATTCAGGACCAGCTCCAAGGCTGCAGGTGGCTTCCTGTGTCCTTTCTGCACTATAGTGGAGTTACGCCAGTAGAGCTCTCTGATCGTCTAGTTCTGAGGAAGATGTGTGCCATTGTGAGTTTCTCTTTAGGCTGTTTAGTTCTTAACTGACCCACAAGTGTTGTTGTGTACTTTCAAGATTTTTTGGACTTTTGGAGACCCTAAGACAGTGGTTCTCAACCTTCCTAATGCCGCGACCCTTTAATACAGTTCCTCATGTTGTGGTGACCCCCAACCATAAAATTATTTATTTATTATTTACAATGCCTCCCCCCGGCAAAGGCTGCCTCGCCGGCCAGGAATGGGAGGGGCGGGCAGGGAGGGAAAAAGGAGCCGCGCGTCTCCCCCGGGAAAAACTCTGAGACCCCCCCAGGCTCTGCTTCTGCTTCGCTCTCGTTTCCACTGGGGGGGGCAGTGTGGGAAAAGTTTCCAGAATGTCGACCCTGGCCGGGGGGGAGGAATCCCAGGGCCTTTGTCTTTTGCGCCGGGCGCAGCACACACCCCTGGAAAAGTGCCGCCTTGTGGCCCCCCAGCCCTTCCACAGTGCCCCCCTCCGTGGCGAGTGGGGCAGGGGCCGTGGCAAGGAGGGGGCCTGCCCCCCGTGCTGCTGCCGCCCCCCAAGCTGGCCCATCAGACGGAAGGTTCTCCCGGTAGCACGGAAGGGGGAGCGAGTTCAGTCCCTTCTGAACAGGGGACAGGAGGACGCGAGCACATGGCTCGCACTTGCGCACCACCACTCCTGGGCCTTTTCCTCACGTTACCTTATCACGGAGGTGGGGGGGTGCCGTTCGCGCAAGCAGGTTCTTGCGCGAGGTGCTCTCTTCGCTGCTCCTTCGTCCCACAGCTGGCTTCCTGGTCATGTGACTGCCCCGCCCCTTCCTCCCCCAGCACAGCCTACAGCTCCCAGGCTGCACTGCGGAAGGAAGGGGCGGGGCGGTCGTGTGACCAGGAAGCCACCTCCGCGATAAGGTAACATGTGGAAAAGGCCCAGGAATGGTGATGCGCAAGCACAAGCCATGCGCTCACGTCCTCCTGTCCCCTTTGGTGGGAGCATGTGCAGCTGCACGTGCTCCCGCCAAAGGGGGCAGGAGGACGCGAGCGCGTGGCTCGCACTTGCGCACCACCACCGAGGAGCGAATGGAACCTAAGACCATCGGAAATAACGTATTTTCCAATGGTCTTAGGCGACCCCTGTGAAAGGGTCGTTTGACCCCCAAAGGGGTCATGACCCACAGGTTGAGAACCACTGCCCTAAGATGAATCCATCACAGGGTTTTCCGGGTCTCAGAGTGTGTGGTGTGCACAAGGTCACCCCCAAGCATATACATGATATATTCAGTTAGGTACTGTAATGCGTGAATTTTCTTTAAGGGAAATAATTTTAAAGTGATCCAACAGTCTGCAAATGCCTGATCTTGTTTTTTTTTTCTTGAGGTATCTTGTTTGCTTTGTATTGTGTGTGTGGGAGTGTGATGCTTATGAAAACTGTCTTGCTGTACAGTGTGTGGGGATTTTTTAAGTGAAAAGATTTATCACTTTCATGTCTGTCAGGAGTCATCAGTCTATGCTCATCTGTCAACTAGGTTTCTGAGAAGTGAGTTCACAGTTGAATACAATGTGGCAAGAATTTCTTGTAGCTCATTTCCTAAATGTGAATTGCCTTGCATGAAGTTAATTTCGATAATTTTCTGTTCATAGACTATCTCATAGTAGGTAATTTTAAATTAAACTATTGAGGATAGTAATCTGGAAATCTTGTTTTTCCATAAAATTCTTCGCATAACTAGAGTTACGTATTATACACAGCAAATCATTCTGCATGTATTTTAATGGTTTGGTGCATCATTTTGAACTGAAAGATGAACAGGCGGTTAAAAAGAAATAGAATTGAGGAAATAAAACCATTCTGCAGGTTGGCTGCTGTAGATTACAGACCATAAATGTTTCTGAGCAAACAGTGTATATGTTTTAGATAATCAAGATTAAAAAGACTTTGGGAATAATGCCCTGGTCAAGAAGAAAATTTTCATAGAAGACATCTACCCAAAGAAAAATACAGACATTTAGCTGGATCCAGAGTCAATCATACTTAGAAAAAAACTTGAAAGTAATGAGTCTTAAGTTTTGTTGTTGCATGCCTTCAAGTTGTTTCTGATTTATCGCTACCCTAAGTTGAATCTATCACAGTTTTTTTAAAAAATGTTGGAGGAGCTGCCTTTGTCTTCCAAAAGAATGTGTGACTTGCCCAGTGGGTATGTCTTAGTAGTAACTAATTTTAAATTTCACTAATTTCAGTAGGGCTGTTCTAAATATGGCTAGTTCCAGACCATTACAACAGCCACACAGAGGATATCTGCAATAAGCTTTTTGTAGGGCTGCTGATTTCTGCCTCAACTGTAACATCTAGATTTGTTTACTCAGCACAGCTGTGTGGAGAGTTTCCATACTAGTTGTGGAGGATGCCTGTAGAAGCTCCCCATGCATTTGGGGAGATCTATTGAATGTCTGACCCCTGCTGAACCTCTACATGGAGAATCAGTAGTCTTGTAGAGCCATATGTAGAGATAGTATCCCTTCTATTCTTTCCCCCTTCTCCCCTTTCCGTTCACCATGAAATCTTCATAGGTCGGAGGATAATCCATATGACTGTCTATTTTATGTGAAAATTCAATAAAAAATATTAACTTAAAAGAAATCTTCTTAGCTCTTCCTTATACTTTAAACAGTAGTCACTACTTGCAGTACATTCTGCAGAATGTGCTCTTAGGTTCAGTGGCAGAAGGAAGAGGAAGGAAAACAAATGATTGAAGGCCTAGGGTTAAAGAATTTGAGGAGATGAAGAAAAATTACTACCACCTGAGAAAATAAATCTCCTATGGTGTATTTTTATTCATAGTAGCTAGAGTATATGTGAAATACCTGCTGAAGTAAATAAGTCTAGTCCAGAAATATAAGTTGTAGTTTTAATGAGTTTGCAGATGCAAGCACACGTGTTTGGCACCAAGTTGAGGTTAAATTCTTCCAAGCACAAATGGGGAGGTTAAGGGTGTTAGACCAGAGTGCAAACAATTGGTGAGGGCTGCTGTGGCTGTCATCTTGTATTTGAATTTGCTCGGCTGTTTCCCCAACTAGCCAAACTTTGACAGTATACACAGAGCTAGTGTTGTGTGTCTTTTGCATTAGGAGGCAGGGGAGATGACAGATCTCATTAAACCTTACAGGAAATGATATGTCTTAGCATATGTAGAAGTTTCATTTTTTTCTCTGTAAAGCGGGAGTGAACAAACTGTGCCCCTCCAGATGTGGTTGGACTGCCAGCATTCGGCACCATTTGTTAAACCACAAGCACTCCCAATGGCTGAGACTTGCAACCGAACAACAGCTGGAAGGCTACACAATTCCCATCTAAAGAGAAAGGGAAATCTTTAATTTCCAGCTAATTTTTAGCCTAAGTCCTTTAGGCTAGACCTGCACAACTTAGCAGTAGGTAAGGGACGAAATTAAATAGGCCAAACTTCTTGAGGCTGCAGATAGGTTTTAGCATCTCACTTTCCAAGTAAAGTTATAATAATGGTATAATAATATTTTTTATTTGCAAAATAAGTTATAGTATAAGTAATGATTAAACTATTTTGAAAATAAAATAAACCATATTATAAAAAAGGAAAATTAGGAAAGTTTTTCCTAAAGTTTAGGTGGAACTTCTTTTCCTGCAATTTGAAGCCTCCTCCGTATCCTAGGGCCTTTCCACACTACACTGTTATAGGGTTATTATTCTACTTTCAAAATCCCATGGAATTCTGGGGTTTGTAATTGGATTGGTGGATAAGGTGGATTGGTGGGCGAGGAGGATTTGGTATGTTTTTTAATGTTTTTTAATGTATTTAATGTATTTAATGTTGTTCGCCGCCTCGATCCATGTGGAGAGGCGGGATAGAAATAAATATTATGATGATGATGATGTAGTTTCCTGAGGTCAAAGAGCTCTTTTGCTGAGAATTCTAATGGCCCCTCCCTAAACTGCAAACCCCAGGATTCCATAGCATGTTAAAAGTGGAATAAGAGCACTGTAACAATATAGGGCAGAAATGGCCACTGTCCTACCCTCTTGACCTGTTGTTCGGATGACTGAGATAATGCAGATGTGGCAAGTTGTGATTATAAAAAATAAATAAATAGTAAATAGGACTATTGGAAATACAAGAGAGTTATGTCTTAAGAAATGTAGCAATGTATAATTTGCAAAAGATCAAAGGGGAGGGGAACAATTTGGGGTGGCAGAAAAAGAGTATTATTTATAAGGAAGGAAGAAGAAAATAGATTTGGAGGATAAGCAAGGGGAATTCCAGATGTTAGTGGGGAGTGGAATTTATGAGGGTGCGCACTAGAATAGACCTAAATTGCATTTTAAAATGCATTTTAAAATGCAATTTAATTTTTTCCAATCCAGTTTAGGGGAGATGGGGGTGAATGAGGACACTGACCTGTAATAAGCTGCTTCCCGCAGAGGGTCCCAGTTCGCTGTGTAACAGTCCATGTTGGCTTGCTCAGAGAGGAGGAGAGGGCCACCTCCTTTCTTGCCTCCTCCAGCCCCAGCTGGTCTTCTCCTTTTCATGGGCACTTCCACCCTCACCACCCATCCAAGGGAAACAGAAGAAGAAGAAGCAGCAGCAGCAGTGGCGGCGGCAGAAGAAAAAGCAATTGCTGCCATCTTGCGCAAGGGCAAAAGGTAGCATCAGCTCAGCTCTCTGCTGCCCCCTGGAGGAAAGGAGGAGAGAACGGCCCAGCTGGGTTTGTTCAAAACCATCAGCAACCTAATTGCTGCAACCTTTTTTGGCCTTTGCGTTCACTGATGCGGGCTACACAAAATCCTTTGGCAGGGCACATGTGGCCCCCAGGCTGTATGTTGTGCAGGCCTGGTTTAGGCACTACTTTGGGAGGGACTATCTCCTCTTGTTGGTCAAGAAGTTTTAATGCCTTCTCAGGGGTTCCTAGGATATATTTTGCAACTATCTTTGAGTCTGCATAGTGGGTGTCGGTATTTTGCTGTCCTTGGATTCATTTTGCCTGGTCACAGATTCAGGCAAAATGAAGTGCAAACCATACACCTCCTAAGGCACCTCAAAATGACTGTGCAGACAAGTCCTCTGCCAAAGGGGTTGTGATTCTTCTCTTCCTGAGATTCTTCATTCATTTTGTTTTAAAAGCCCTGACACATTTTGTCTGAACAGCATAAACGTTTGTCGGCAGTTCGTGTGTTGTTTTATTAACTCTGTGAGAGGGAACAGCCGAGATCTCACGTCCCAGAGGTGCAACAGCTGTACGCTATTGCCTAACAACCTTCCTCTAAAAATTGGCAGTTTCCACAAGGAACGCCTTTCCTTCAGGCAGTTATCTTTAGCCTCTCAAATGGGTAAAATATATGTTCAGAAGAAGCTTTGCTGTATTTGACTGATGTGTACTAAGACTGGCTGAAACCTAAAACGATCAGCTCATGTGTAGTGGTATAGCTTTAACTGCCATGCTGGCAAGGAATCCACTCCCCAGCACTTGCCTGTTCATGAATATGCAGCTAAACTAAAATTTCACTTGGTCCTATGTATGTGTGTGGCCTGGTTCAAGCAAGGAGCCTTGTGTCAGCAAAAGCAAAGAGTTCACCCTACCCAAATGACACCTTCAGAGACAGCGCTTTGAACCACCCAAGCTCTTGGCTTCTCTGGCTTTTTCTCATAATATGTGCCATGAACAACCTTTGTTCACTTGGAAATCAAACCTAGGAACTCAAGGCCTTGGATCCAGTGGCAGGAGGTTGATGGAAAATGGTTTTCCCACTCACACCTGCCCTTAGCCTCTCTGAAAAGTCAAGGAGTCCTTTTGAATAAGGTAGATTGTGGTGTGGTGGAAGGAATACTCTTGGAAAAGTAAAATTGCTGAAAACCAGGCAGAGGCATCCTTTTTCCTCTTGTGATTTTTGATTCCTGATCTTCAGGAGAGGCTTTCCACAGGGAGGCTTGGAGGGGGGTTGCTGGAGGTGGAGAAGCTGTAAAAGTCACCTGTCATCAACCTGTTCTTAGGATCCATGGCAGGCTGCTAATCAGCAGGGAGCGGTAATATTGAAGGCACACTTGAAATGAAAGTGACTGTAATCCAGTCAAGGAAGGAAGATTAGAAATCTTGATCATTAGTCTTTTTAAAGAAGATTTAAAAGCAAATGCTTGTCACTTTGAAAATAATCTTAGACTTTCCCCCATCTTAGATTGCCCAGGATTAAGACTAGCTATTATTGCTGAAATACAGTGGCTTGTCTAACATCATCCAGAAAATTGGTATCTTAGCTAAGAGCTGGACTTCAAGCTTTCTAGCTTATGATTTTCATTGTTACGGTATATCAGAGGTGTATGAAATATGTAAAAGATCTTAAGCTTCTTTGGGGGGCATTGGTCAAGTTTTGTTTATTTTAGGAAAAGAGAAGGAGAATATTGTTGTGTAAGTGGATCAGATGTAATTAGCAGAGTGAAAGATGGGAGTAGAATGTTTGTGTGTGTGCTTCCTCAAGTTACCTGTCAATTTACGGAGATATCATGAATTCCACAGTGTTCTCTTAGGCAAGGAATGCTCAGAGGTGGTTTTCCTAGTTCCTTCCTCTGAAATATAGCCTACAGCACCTGCTATTTGTTGGTGTTTCTCATCTCATTACAAACCAGGGCTGACCCTGCTGATTTTCCAAGATCAGAGGGGACCTGGTACCTTTACGGTATGCAGTGCTAT
Source organism: Iguana delicatissima (assembly GCA_948472985.1). Lineage (NCBI taxonomy): Eukaryota > Metazoa > Chordata > Lepidosauria > Squamata > Iguanidae > Iguana > Iguana delicatissima. The sequence continues at coordinate 449,979 of CAOKZL010000228.1, forward strand.
GTTCATATTCCTTGGCAGTGATTGCCCAAAATCTGAATGTGAAAAAGTGATTTTCTCAAAACTCTTGTATTCTTCCCAGTGTAGCATGTCCAAGTGCAGTTTGTTATGCATTGGTGTTCGTTGCTACAACCTCTAAATGACTTTCAGGAGAGGGAAATGGCCCATAAAACATAGAATTGTCTGTCCCCTTCTATTCTTCCTCAGTGTTCTTTTTCAGTTAAGCTTTAACTGAGTTCTAAGGTAAGATGAACCATATCCCTCTCCATTGGCAAAGTGGGCATACCTAATAGAATGTTTGTACAGGAGCCATCGCAACAAATGGCTCTCTTTAGGGAAAGCACAACCTGTGCCCGAAACTTTAGCAGCTCTTGTATTTTTGCTCTTTTTACAGCAACAAAGAGAGATTGTTTTTTACTTTATAGGGATAGATCTCACCCCCATGGCTTGGTAATAGTGATTTTTTTGTTCATTCTGAGTTCTCTTAGATATGTGTTTTATCCCTTCACTTCCCAACAAAAATCTTCCATTTGGAATAAGTAGAGATTCATTCAGCCTCTGAAAATAAATGGACTTAGCATCATGCCCCAAAGGCTGAAAGGTTTAAGTTATATAGAAGAAGATTCTAATGCTGCAGTCCTACGAATGCTTGAAAGGAAATGCCACCAAACACATTGGGACTTTCAATTAAGTTTGCCTAGGTCTATGCTGTGGAAGACCTATATCACCCAGCAAGTATGTATATCAGCAATGTACAAATTGTCACCTTTTACAAGTTGGACTACAACTCCAGTCTTAGTTGGCATAGCCACTGTTGAGGGATGATGGGAGATGCAATCCAACAAGTTCTTGAAGGCCACAGGTTGCCCATCTCAGGTTTTCATCTTGCACATCTTGATTTACTGCTCCAGGGTAGCAAACTCCAGAAGGGTATCTGTATGTGTCTGTAGCAAAAGAAGCAACTAAAAGAGCCTTGTGGCACCTGGAATGACAGATACGTTGCTTGGGGTGTAGGCTTTTGTGGACTAGAGCCCAGTCCATCAGATTTGCCTTTACGAACTACATCCAATAAGATTGGGCTATTATTCAAGCACTGAGATTTCCACTTCCTTTCTTCCCACTTGGAACTCCCAGTTCTCAACAAATGTGTCACTAGCTCTCTGGAGTAGATTATGATGCACAGGAAGGAGGAGGCAGTTTCACTATTTCACCAGTGGTTTCCCTTTTGCTTGCCATGGGCAGTGTTGGATATAACCCAAAGTGGTACAAGACTCTTTGTTTAGGAGTGTCAGGCAAATACACAGTAATTCTGTGTGTTTTCCTGCATATATATTGTTTGTTTATCCTATATATTGTTTGTTTATCCTTTTTTTAAAGACAAAATCTCCACCTCTCACTTGCATATGAATTAATCTCAATTTGGCTAGCGCTAAAATGTGGCTGTCCATTCTTGAATGCAAGAATGTTTGTTATAAACATTATGAAGGGAACTGCAAGACAGCCCAGAAGGACAACCCTTTCCTTTCCAATACTGTGTGTGTGTGTGTGTGTGTGTGTGTGTGTGTGTGTGTGTTCAGTGGCTCCTTTCTAGTCTCATATTCCATGTGTACCAAGTGTCATATGTATTCTTTTGTATTGTTAGTTTGTGAGCAGAGTGACTTGGTCTGAAGAGTAAGGGTTTTGTGTGGGGGGGTCTTTTGAACAAATCTGTTGAATTCATTACTGAATTGCATTTATTAAACTAAATCTAACCTTTATCCTGAACCCCAAAAGACCATAACCATTTTCCAGGAAAACAATCTCTTTCTGAACCACTGAGTGGTATGATAACATGATATGTTGCTAAGATATTGGACATTGCTGTCTTGATCTTTTGTAAGCTTTTTTTGTTGTTTGAATTTTGCATTTGTGATAACCTTTTATGAGGCATGCTAGGACCTTTGACATTAAAAGGCAGCATAGAAATAAGGTCCCTATAGTTACAATGTACTATATGTTGTAATAGTTGTAACATATATATTGTAATATTTATAATAAACAAAAACTCCCTTTTCTGAGTTAGCTATAAACAATTGCTGATTCCCCCCCCACTGCTCCTTCTCTGGATTCGTTATATATCATTTTTGAAATGTATACTTGAGTTCTCAGTATCTGTGTAAAAATAAAATGAATATTTTATGAAGAGCAGCCTGCTGATTATTTAGCTTCACCCGTGCATTCTTATTCATTTTCCTTCTGCTTTGCCAGAACCTTGTTTAAACCATGTATAAATAAGAAGTAAAACAGCAGACCATAATCCAGCATCACACTGGGTCAAAGAGTGCTGGAAACAAAATTGTTCAAGAAGTCTTTTTCCATTATGGAATGTGTGGCAGTTCTCTAGAAAGAGGCCCTGTACATTTGCCTTTGTTGAGTCTACTGCTAATTTGATTGCCCATCTTGCCTACATAAATTGAAACAGTCCTATGATTTACTCCCCTTTTAAAGGTGTTTCTGTTCTTGGTAACTGGCTTGCTATTGGTATAAAGGAAACAGTTGTTCCTGGTATAAAATAACTCTAATGACCGTTCTTAGAAGTGACTAGATAAAAGAGAGTTTGTGCTCTTGTAACTGTCAGGAAGAGACTTGTCATAAGGGACACTCTTGCTTGATTTAGCCTTTCCTATCCAAGGGCACTCAAAATATGTTAGTTTGCTCTCTCACCACATGGCCCCATGAGTAGTCCAATGCCTCTGGGGGCATCTGGGTGTGGAAGGCTCTTTTATGTACAAAAACATGCATATTTCAAATTGTCAAAGCAGCTTAGATCCTCAATGAACATATACAAATATTCTCACTCTTTCTATCTTAAGCCTGAGGCTGGCTCTACCATTAGGCAGAGTGAGGCCACTCTCTCAGGGAATGGATGGTGGGAGGCATCAGTAAAGTACTGGAAGACAGAAAGAGTCATATGCCATGCAGTTTGCCTTGTGGTGAAAGATGGTCTTGCATCAACAGTTGAAAGAAGAATTATTTTCCATACCAGTTGGCTTTTTTTATATAAAATTGGAAGGGAAACCATGTGGTTCTTCACTTGAGGCAGCAAATGGCCTTGGGATGGCTCTGTGGGATCAAGTATACATGTCTGCAGTAGAATGATTGTTAGAAATTAATATTTATTCTGCAGTCCTTTGCATGTTTGCTTAGGAGTACATCCCACTAAGTTCACTACAGTTTACTCACTAATACATTGCTGTTTACTCGCTGATAAATTGCCTATAGCAATTCTGTAAGCAAGTTCTGTTGGTCCATGGACTCCCACTGGCGCATGAAACAGCCATCAGCTGTTGATTTGCAAAGAGTTCCCAGAAAATTATGCAAATATTGACAAAAATGTGGCACAAATATGGTATGGGTCCATGATACACAGAAAAAAAAAGGGCAGTCCACGATGACAACAAGACAGCTTGAGAAGTACTGGTCTATAAGATTACAGCCAGTATTCTGTATCAGCTGTCCTCTGTCCCCCTCTGCTCCGATTGTCCATTCTGACTGTATGGACCTCTTTCTTCCCATCCAGCTGCTGCCTAGTGCAGTAGGTTATCTAGCTCTAACTGTTCTGTATTCAGAATCATTATTTGGTCTCTTGTGGCACTGTTGCCAAAACTGTAACTCCCTCACCCACCCACAACCTACTTTTCTGGACATCAGCTGTAGGGAGAGAAGGAAGTCCATTCTGCCAGAGATCAGAACATGGGTGAAAGGCATTTCTGTCAGGTTTGGGGAGGATCAGGTGGGGAGAAGTTACTTAGTTAAGTGTTTTTAATTAGTTTATGTATAATTCTGGCCTGCAGTGCAGTCTTAATCTCTTGAGGTCTTTAGCTGAGTCTCTGCATCAGTTTCATGAAATGGATCACCAGTCTTCCTTTTATAATAGATGGGAGCTAGAATTGAGAGAGATGGCACAATTACAGAGGTAAAAAAAACTTAAACTTTTTGATCCTTTGCTGGTTCTCTCCAGCAAGCCACTGACAATTCTGACCACCTTGGTAGGTGCTTAGAAGAAAAGTTTGTTGATGTTAGAAATGCCTTAAGCAGGAAGCTAATAAATATTCTACAATAGCAAGAATGTGTGTAGGAATTCCTAGCATTGCAACCCTGTCATCATTTGTCACAGTGTGCAAAGTGTTTCTTGGAGCTCACTGTAGAAGTGGTACCATTTTGGCTGCGTAAAGATTCACACTCACTCTAAAAGCAAGAGGCCTGGTGTGTATTGTACCATAAATGTAAATGAAACTTTAAGGGTAGTTCATTACTTCCAAGGAGTTTTGTCCCTAAGAGATTACAAATTTAAAATGCTAACAGTGATGATAGATTGGTGGCGGATGGGGGGGGGGTAGAATGCATTAGTCTGGGGTGACAAGAGGTGAATGTTCTCAGTTGTCAGTACAAAAGCACATGAGTGCATGGTTCAAATCTCACCCCTGCATTAACTCAGTGGGTGGCTTTAAGCAAGCCTCTCAGGCCTTTGCCTACAGTATTTGAATGATGCTGGCTTGATTTATCATGGATATTACTAACTTAACTTACAGCAGTGTTATAAGGATTATATGTATGTCTGACAAGCACTTGGTACAGAAATGCTAAATATTCTATTTAGCATTTAGTTCCCATTTACTGGCTCATCATGTAGAGTTAGAACAGAGGTGGAGAACCTTTAGTCCTCCAAATATTTTAGATTGTAACTCCTCAAAGTCCCACGTGGCATGATAAGCAGCAAGGGATTATGGCAGTCCAAAACGCTGGGATTTCCAAAATAGCCTGGCTGGGCCTTTTCAAGAAATCCATAATTACAATACACTATGAACCCATGCCTTCTAGCTTTGGGTCTTCATGTTCTTTGGTCATGCTGTGTCTCCTTTGTTTTCGAGTTTTATCCTCCCTGCCCCCACCAACATTATTTTACAATTAATATTTAACAGTTAATCACTGTAATGCAGTCACCATTTAGGTCTATAGGGAATGGGGTGGATTTCCTGCCTCCTACAGACAACAGAATTCTTTCCTTGTTCCTGCCTAGGTAGAAAACATCATATCAGCATATGAAATGTTGTACAAGTGAACACACCCTTCCCATGGCCTGCTGCATCTGATTGATGGAAGAGAATGGAACATGAAGTTACAACATCATTTGAGATGGGGGTGGGAGCTTCACTGAAGGCCCTTGTGACTAATCTAAAATAAAATCTGTAGTTGCTCCCATAAAGATGGAGTGACACAAGCGCTATTTTTGTTCTGGTTTCTGTATTATTTATTAGAACCTTAAAATGTTGTCTTATCACAATTCTGGACTTTTGAAAATGCATTTTTCAATTATATTAGATATCTTTGGATTGAAAGTCAGAATATTAATATTTTGATCAATATAATTTAACATTATAAACCATAATTTAATATACGGTAATAGAAATGTAGTGAAGCACATGGAGGTGATAACTAGCTGCTACAACTGACACTATTGCTTAGTCACTTTAGCTAAACTTTAAAATAAAGTTTAGTTGATAGCTCTCTGAAAGAAAGGGAAAATTCATAAGCTAAATGTAAGGCAACAGCAGTAAAGCATTCGGAATTGGAACCAAGGCCTGTCACGTGCTTTTGTCGTGCAGTATCATAACACAGAGTGGGTATTTGTGAATGGTAATATTGTTGTATACCTTCAAGTCATTTCCAGCCTATGATGACTCTAAGGTGAACTATCACTGAGTTTTCTCAGCAAGATTTATTCAAAACGGGTTTGCCGTTGCCTTCCTCTGAGACTGAAAGAGCATGACTTGCTCATGGTCTTGCCATGAGGTTTTGAACTCTGAGTGGGGATTTGAACCTTGGTCTCCTGGAGTCACTTTCTGTAAGACTAACAGCTTCCTAAGTAGTCTTTCCTTCTTTCACTTTGACTTACTGCAGATGTTTGCAAAAGGCAGAATGGCTCCCCTTCCCATGAAGTAGGGTGAATCCCATACCTTTGAGCATCAGTGTAACAAGGACAGTGAATTGGAGTACCCTTTAATTGCAGGGAAGGCCATCTGCTGCCCCCTCACTGAGGAGGGGTACAGCCCGTGCTCTGGAGTATCCTGCCAGCCTCATTCTTCTGCTGTGGCAAAGGAAGCCTGGGAGCATCTGCCTGCCTTCCAGTTCATTGTGAGGATGGGGAGCAGGCAAGCTGGCTCTCTGGAGAGCTGGGCTAGCCATAAAAAGTCAGCTATGTTGACTAAGATGTCCAAGTGATTAAAGCCCGCTCATTCTGTTTTGCTCTGAGGTGTTCTTCAGAACATGAGCAGCAGTGGCAGCAACTGAAGGGGACTAGTGGTGGCAGGTATTGAGGTGATGGCACATGCCTCCAGTTGGCACTGTTTCTCAAAATACGCATCATGTTATATCTAAGATATAGCTCAGATATGGGAACCAATCAGCTGTTTCCCATGCTTACTGAATATCCTTACTCAAGGTCAAAGCAGACTTAGTTACATTTTTTGTTTTTCCTGTAGGGTAAGTCCAGAGCCCCCAGTCCAAATACTACTGTACCATACCAGAGACAAAGGGTATACTATGATCTTGATCTGGACTGGTGCTCTGGCACCAGCAACTTACATTGGAAACAGTGTGAAAACAAACAGAAGGCTCTAGCTGCTCGTTATGTTTGCTGTGTCCTTCAGAATTAAGTCCACTGAGTGGAACATTTTTCTGAGTTCATTCATAGGATTACAGCCTGAATGTCAAGTGGCTGGTGCTGTTTATAACATATTCAGATGCACATACAAAATATAAAGAAGCAGAAGAGGGAACCCACCTTGAAATAAAATGCATATATTTTCTTTAACAGTTAGAAACATTCAGATGGGTGGATGAGGAAAAGACTATTGATCAAATGTGCATGGTACCATGTGAGTTAACTTCTACTAGTTGACTTCAGTGGACCACAATGTTGTAATGTATGCCAAATATATTAATGAGTATAGTCTAGAAACTGACAGGCAGATTTAATTGTAGTAAGATTAATTGCCTGACTCAGTGACAGCATATTTTTCAACTGCAGGCTGAAGGTTCTGTGTTCTTTATTTTCATATTTTCAGTTCCTTGCACATGGACAAATCTTCCTAAAAGCTTTCTTGTTGAAGTAAATATAAGAGGGAAAGAACTTGGGTGTCAAAATGAATATGATCAATCACAACAAATTGAAACAGCTTCCAAGGCTCCCATCTGTCTATTGGGCAGCTGCTTTTATCTTATTTTGTAGAGGGCAGGCAGATTATTAGAACAGACTAAAAACTACTTATATTCTGCCTCATCTCCATCTGTTTTTCTCCAGTTCACTATTTAATTTTAGAAAGCTGCATGAAAGAGGGAGCCTTGCTGCCCTAAACTGGAGGTCATTTTGTGTACTCTTTAAATATGAACTTAGTATATATTCTTGAGAGTTAGGCAAGGGCCAGTGTTCCCATAGGCATGTTCCTATAGGCATCACCCAATGCTCCAACATTGTGGAAAGCTATATGTATGAGAGAGGCATCAGAGATCAAGTGCCACAGATTTCATATGTGAAAAAAAAAATCCAGAATCTGGGAGGAAAATCTGAAATCCTTATTTAGCCATTTTTATAAATGCTAAAAAAGACCCTCAAGCATTTAAGGTCATTTCCACATTACACTGTTATAATGCTCTTATTCCATTTTCAACCTCCTATGGAATCCTGGGGGTTGCAGTTTAGGGAGGGGCCTTTAGAATTCTCAACCAGAGAGCTCTTTGGCCTCAGTAAACTACAAACCCCAGAATTCCACAGGATGTTAAAAGTGGAATAATAGCACTATAACAGTGTAGTGGAAACGGCCAAGTTCTCCAGAACACTTCATTTCTAAATGGCTAAAAAGTGCATCATACCATTGTATGGTGATGCTTTACATGGCTCCCAGTACAATGCTTTTTATTTCAGTGAGGCCATACATTTGGCTGTGAGCTATCAAGTGATGTACATATCTGTGTGATCTGATACTTTGAGGATATGTGAAGACATAGAATTTGATCACTTAAACAAGCATGTTAATATAACTCTAACAAAGCCCTGTGAATTCCAGATCCCAGTGGTGGTTTTGCTCTGAGCCATGCTGGAGATAATCAGTGTTCAAGAAGAGGATGTTACCAAGGAAGGGCAACTTAAGATGTCCCCATGGGTCTGAGCCCTCTTGCTAGTCCCTTATTAAAGTAGGCTTTGTTCCTCCACACCTCTTTTGTGTTTCTGAAGGAAGCCATTGTAGGCCATGATGAAAATCATCTGATTCAATGTGAAAGACTTTCTTATAGCTGTAGCTCTGGTTTAAATGGTGTATTAACTTGTGGATGAGGGAAGCAAAAGCTCCAGTTGAATTAAAAAGTGGTGTTCTAAGAGAACTTGAAGCTCATAATTAATGCATATTGCTGAGGCAAAGAGAGGTAGAAGCTCAAAAGAAAGATATATGCATTGGCTTGGATACAAAGAGGTATTGCACCACACAAGGCAACCTTCTGCTGCCCATGGCGCCCACTGAATGTTTGTTTATTTGTTTATTTATTTGTTTCCTCCCTCAACCACCAGGAATGGCTTTTAGGAAAATATGGGGGGAGGAGGTGCTAGGAAAGCCCTATTAATTGAGGTTTGACAGTGCTTTTTGAATTCAGCCCCTTCAGATTCAGTTAATTGTATTGCCTGTAGTCATACATACTGTTTTAGTATTGTTCTGTGGGTGACTGGCCCAGCTTAGAATCTCAAATCACACTGGCCTCAATTCAACATCACCTCAGCATAGCATAAATATCATCAAGCAGACCTAAGCTACACTGAGCTATATACTACCACCACGACCTACTGTAAAGCACCAAAGCTGCATCACACAGCCATTCTGTGCTTCAACATGAGCAGACAGGATCAGAGAAGCATCTCACTACCCACCATCCCCCATAGCCAGATCCAGAATGAAGACATCAGCTATGAGTTCTGCAAGCATCTTCTGGGGGTTGCAGCACTTCTGTATTCATTGTGCTTCTGGTGGTGGTAGGGATTGCCAGATGCTTCTTCTATCCTGTCTGCTCACCTTGATGCATGGAGTGCCTGTGTGAGGTCACTTCAGGGCTTTGCAGTAAATTGGGAAGAGGATTTTGGGTGCTGTGTAGAGAAGATAAGAACCCTTGCAGCCCCCACATGTGTAAGAGACAAGTTGCCAACTTAAGGTGCCGATAATACGGGTGCAGACCCCATCAGATAGAATCTTATGTGACTACACACATGCGCCAGGAAGTGGCCTACGCCTGGTTTAGCATTATCTCACAAATAGGCCTTTGTTGGCCCTGAGAACGCCTGGGAAAAGGATGTGCTGCCTTGGAATGAACAGAGCTTGGGAAACCCCGGAATAGCTATGCTGGTTGGGGAATTCTGAGAGCCTGGGGAATTCTGTTGTCCCAAAAGTAACTCTTCCAAATTCTTTCAGAGATCTGAACAGTAGTCATTTTATTATAAATATTCTGTGTTACTGCAAAGGAGGAATAAAGGAAGAAATAGAATATTTTGTCACTGTAATCACTTATAGTGTAGTAAAGAGTTTTTACTCTTGACCTTTTTATTTACTGATGAAATAAGGCACGCCTTGTTCTACATTTTATGTGTCAACTAGGAGAGTTTGAAATTAGCTCAAGTAAGCCAATAGTTTGTTCTCAGCAGTTTTCATTGTGACATTAACAGAGCATCGCTTGGCCATATTGAGGATAACATGGCCCTGAGGTAATTTTCCCTTTCAAGGTAACAGTTCCTTTGTATGTGGATTCTTAACAATATGACTGATCCCTGCCTTTATAGGAACTTTCCTATTGCACAGAATGAGATATTTTTATTTTTAGAGGAACTGCAGTCACAATGCTTCATTGATCTAGGGTCTGTCATGGGATAGATGATTAATTTGGTGGGAGAAGAAAATTAAGTCACAAGTGAAACTCATGAAATTTGCTTGGAGAACAGCCTTGTTTACTGTTTTGCGAATATGAAAGCAAGTCCTTGGAAGATGAAGCTACAAAGAAGAAATTGGTGGCTGTGTCTTGTTATTGCAAACTGATATTCAATTAGTAATGATGTTAGTGAGAGCCAATATGGTGTAGTGGTCTGAGTGCTGGACTCTGGGAGATTAGGTTTTGAATTCCCACTCAGCTAAGCAAATCCACCGGGTGACTTGGGCAGGTCATGCTCTCTCAGCCTTAGAGGAAGACAATGACAAACCTCTGAATGACTCTTGCCAAAAAATCTCTAGGAGGAGTTCACTGCAAATTACAGCTGACTTGAAGGAACATAACAAGAACACAAATGGTGTCAGTCCTAATATGATGATTTCCACAGAGCTTGGAAAAGTTACTTTTAATGAGAAAATTCCTAGCCACTATGGCCAGTGTTGTATTAGGAACTGCAATCCAAAAAAGGTAATTTTCCTGTGCTCTCTGTTTCCAAGTGAAACAATGGGGTTAGTGTGATATGTGAACAGAATAAAGACTGTGTGTAATAGGAATCCTAGTGGAATTTCTCTGAACTTTATACTGTTTGTAAAGTTTTATTTCCTACCACCCACATCCTCCCTTGGTTCCTTGGCCTAGAAGCTAACCCCTAGGCCTTTCTTTAGAAATCTGGGTCATACAGAGCATTTTTCTGGTTGGTTAAAAAGAAGACTTTTCTTCTAGAGACACTTCTAGTCAGTAAGCTCATGATAGACCAGTGAAGCTCCTTTCGTGACAAGTCAACACTCGCCATCAGAGTCGCCATCAGAGTTAGCTGAACTGTACATTTGCACATTTGGAAATAGTATGGATCAAAATCCAGAACGTAAAAAGCAAAGTTGCTTCCTGCCTGCCCTCACTGCAAAAAATTGTCCCAGTGCCAGCCTCTCCTTTCTCAGGTCCTTACTCTTTTGGAGCAGCAGTGTACCCCTACCCTTCTTGTGTAGCTTACAAAATGTGGAAAGGAAATGATTGCGTATGAATCTGTGGTAGTGCTAAAGCTACCTTGCCCGTTCTTCATTCCAAAAATGTTTTGAAGTCTTAAGAACATTCTAAATGAGGAGGAGGTCAGTCAGAAATACAGCAGTTACTCACCTTACCAGAGCTGAGTCACATCATTTGAACAATGGGATCTTAAAATAAGGTATGTGATACAGAGAGGTATAAAAAATAAGGGGGAAACATAGTTTCCATTTTTGTTCCCAAAGGCTTCTTTTATTGAAAGATAGAGGGTATTGAATTATGGAATATTTTCTTTTAGAATGATAAATAAAATGTTTAAGATAAGGTGCTTGTATAATTATTCCCTACACATTATTTCCAAATTAAAAAAAAAATAGATGAGCTTCTAGATCAGTTACTTAGTTAAATGTGCATTTGAAGAATACTAAGTTAAGTATACTTAGCTAAGTAGTGTCTCCTGGCCTGATCCCTTCAATCCTGACAGCAGCTGTTGTGAGTGATGATGTTAGTTCTGTTAATTGGGATGTAGCAGGCTCATGTTTTCACCCTAATTTCCTGGAGTGGAATAATAGCATTATAACAGTGTAATGTGGAAACAGCTTTAGTGCAGCACTCAAAGCACTATACCACACCGGCTCCTACCTCTGGGTTACTCCTTCATAACTGTGATCATGAATTCCAGCTTAGGTAGCAGGTAAACTTTTATGTAAGAACATGTACAGCAGTGATACTCAAAAGTTGTTATCTGTAATCTGGTGCTGGTGTGTGAGCCAATGGCTATCATTCTAAGGTGAATTTCTAAGGAAGAGATAAACAGTTGTTACTGATGGGCTCAAATATGGTACTGGTCCATAGCATGTTAGGGAAAAAAACCAGTTTCCGCACATTAGATAGCCTAAGAAGCACAGTAATTCCTGGCCTTGGTTTCCTTTTCTCAGTTCTTTTATATCTGCTTAACACATTGGAGGTTTAGAGGAGACGAGATAAGACTCTTTGTTTTACTAATGTCAGTTGTTTCCTTTGTTCTTTATGTTGCTTGCTTCTGATAAACTTGGAAAAGCAAAGATGTCCCTTCCAGTTCTTTATTCTATATAGTTTAGAACCTTGTAGTTCCAATTTTTTTAAAATAAATGAATTCAGTTTATGACTATTTTCTGAAAAAACTTTACTTTGAATATGCCAAGCATGATTGCTGGAATCCTACATGACTTGTTTCATAACTTTCCATATACCTAGCTACATAGCAGAGGTGCTAAGGAACCTCTTTATTGAATTGTGAAGATACCTAACAGGACATCAGCAAAAGCACCCGATGCAATATGCATCAGGACTACACAGTGTGCATTGGCACCAATGCACACGGGGCCCGTTGTGTATTAGTCCTATTGTGTACCAGGCATCAGTCAGGCACTTTGCAGTCCTCTGCAGGATAGGGATGTTACCCATTTGTACAATTCTAATTCTTGCTTATCTGAGTCCACTTAATGAAGATGCAAGTCCCCAAGAGGATTCCAGTCATTACTTTTAAACCAAGCCAAGTTATACACATATTCCTAAAGTGACAGAGTGACTTCCTATCTACATAGGATGCTCAGAGTGCATTTTTAAAAATTATTCCAAAAATTTCCATTTTATTTTTTTAGATAGTATCAATTTTTTTGGAAATGTTACATCTCTATTTCCATATAAGAGAAAGACCCATGTGAAGGATTCCCCCCTCCTTATTTCTGTAACTTCTAAGCAGCACATATACAATTATGCCAAAGAATGCATCCTTTGGGCTTTAGAAAAGATAATAGAATGAAATCAACATGTAAAATATTCCAGATTTTTCTTGTGTTTATTTGCTGAGTATTTACTGCATTTTAAAGATACGTGGTTTAAGAAAGCAACCATTCTTCCTCCTCCGTAAAACTTACACCAACCTTTGTTCTCTTACCTAGCATGTGTGGAGCATACCAGCCCCATACTTCCAAGTCTTTTTTTACAATATAAAATATAATATTTATATTTACTTAATGCAGGCTGAACCACCCTTATCCAAAATGCTTGGGACCTGAAGTGTTCCATAGTTCGGATTTTTGGGGGTTTTGGAATATAGTGCTTTTTTGGAATAGCCTTATGTCTTATTAATTTGTTACTTATGTTGTCTATGAGATGTGAGGCTGGAGAGAGACACAGGATCTGTGAAATGGCAGGAATCCACGCACGGTACTCTGCATAAAGCTATGCCTCCCACTATTTCAGAGGTCCTCACTCTCTCCCTTTTTATCACCAGCTGCCTGTTCCTGCATTCAAGGTGGCAGCTGCAACACTCCTCAGATCTGAGAGATAAATGAGCAAGAGAACTGCAGCCACCACCTCAAAGGTGGAAGTAAGTGGCTGGCAGCAAAAAGAGAGAGACTGAGGATCTAAGAAATAAACAAGCAGTAGTGCAGTAGCTGTCACCTTGAAGGTTGCTAGCCTCAAAATGTTTTAGTTTTTCAAGGTTTTCAAATTTTGGATTTCCGCTCAACATGTGTAAAATTAAATATAATCTTCTTTGGCCAGTGCCTTAGGCATTATCCTTAATAGTCCATTTGCTCCCTGGACCTTCAAATGTTGCTGTATAGTAACTTCTATCATATGTAACCATCCTGGCCAATGGTGAGAGAGCAGTGTTCATTAGTATTTGGGAGCCAGATTGTTCCTCACTGCTGGCCTTAGAGGTGAGAACAAATTCTCACTGCACATCAGGCTGTTGAGGTTTCAGCCCCCAAAAGAATTGTGCTGTCAGAGATACTCCATAACCCTGGTCAGTCACATTCCACTCAGAACAGTTCTTTAACACCGCTGCTTTTTAAGCACCTGCTTCAGAATTGTATCTTCACTGCAGGGTATATGTTACTGAGAACACTTTTGTAATGCTCAGGTAGTAGGTACACATTATGCATCTATTGTTTGCTCCAGCAGAGTCTGGGAACTCTTGCCATTAAGAGATTTGCTCCTCATAAATTTGTCTTTCTGGGAGTAGACCTGGAGCAGCTGTTACCAGAATACCACCTTTCAGCAGCTTTGTTCAACATGTGTTTTATTTTTCTTGTTGATTTGTCCCCAAATTATTTCAATCTGTGCTTTCTTTTTTTTAAAAATATTTTTAATAATATATCATGACAGCAACCTCGACACAAAAACTAAAAAAATACAACATGGCATACATGAATTCACATCCTAACATATAGACATTATACAACTAAACACAAAAAAATAATACATTATATTTATAACATACCTTATTACATAATCTAACAAACATAAAATGCTTCCCCCCTTTCGGGAGATGCCGCCTTATCATATTTATATAAAAAAAATCAACTTCCATATGTCAGAAAGGGAAAAAACTACATATTCATTTGAACATACATTATCTTAGTTTAATTACATTATGGTTAACATTTAACTATTGATCATATCTTTTTATCATAAACCTTTAATATACCACATAATATTCTTTATGCTTTGACATCCCTATTCTTCCAAACATAAACCATTTGCTTCAACATCTCTTCTCTTATTTCCACCTCCCTCCACCTTGTTACCCGTGATTACCTCTCGTTATTGGAACTATTAATTATCACTTCCTTACTTATTTCTTCTTTATTACATACTGTATATGACATACTAATAAGATTAATCATCGAGATTGAAAACCTCTTGTAATTTTCTTATTTTCCAAAAATTCTGTAAATAATTCCCAAGCTTTGTAAAATTTACTGTTCATCTTGTTATCCAATCTATAAGTCAATTTGTCCCTTTGTGCTATTTCTGTGACTTTTTCTATCCATTCCTCCACTGTTGGAATGTGAGTTGATTTCCAATATTTTGCATAAACCAATCTGGCTGCCACAATCAGATGCCACATTAGTCTTTTAGTACAAAAATCCATTGATTTATCTGCATCAAAGACACCCAATAAAAAAATTTCAGGAATTAAATCAATTCTTCTTATTAAAATTTTTTGTATATTGGCTCATATTGTGTACCAGAATCTTTTTGCTTTCTCACATCCCCACCACATATGGTAGAAGGATCCCATTTGATCTTTATATTTCCAGCATTTATTATTCATATTTTTGTTCATTTTAATTAGTCTACTGGGTGTCAGATACCAATGGTATACCATCTTCAGCACATTTTCTTGCAATGCATAAGATCTTGAATATAATATATTATTTTTCCATATTATTTCCCATTCTTCTAGGAGGATATTATGATTAAGATCTCTAGCCCAATTTGTCATACAATCTTTGTTTCTTCCTCCAACTTGAAAGATAGCAACTTTTTATACAGTCTCGAAAGTAATTTTTTTTCTTCTCTTGTCATCAAGTCTTCCAATTCATTTTGCCTTAAATCCACTCCTTCTCCCTGTACATCCTTTTTAAATCTTTCTTTTATTTACATATAGGGGAACCACTGTATTTCCAGTCCTTCCTCTTTTAATTGCTGCTGTTCTTTCATTGTAACTACATCTCCACTTTGTTTTAATAAATCTTTATAAGTCAGCCAGTTTGCCATGTCTTCTCAATACGTTCATCAAAAGCGCTTTCAATGGAGAAATCCAAGATGGCTTTTTAGGACAGAAATAACGTTTATACTTCTCCCATACTTTTAATGATGCTTTTCTTATCACATGAATTTTAAAAATCTTTTGGGTTTCCACTTTACCGTACCACATGTACGCATGCCAGCCAAAATATAGATCATGACCTTCCAATGTTAATATCTTTCTGTCATCTAGGAGAATCCAAGGTTTTATCCAGGCTAGGCATGCCGCCTCATAATATAATTCTAAGTCTGGTACTGTGAAACCCCCTTGCTGTCTTGTGTCCGTCAACCATTTATATTTTATCCTTGATTTCTTCCCGTTCCATATAAATTTCGATAACTCTTTTTTACTATCTTGAAACCACTTCTTTGGTATTGCAACTGGTATCATCATAAGTAAAAAAAGCATTTGAGGAAGGACATTCATTTTCATCACTGAGATTCTACCCATCAGTGAAAGGTCCAATTTTTTCCAGATATTCAGTTTTTTTTTAATTTGATTCAAGATCTTTTGGTAATTATTCTTATGCAGATGAGTATTACTATTAGTCACTTCTATTCCCAAATATTTCACTTTTTGTACACATTGGACACCGGCTTTCTTTTCAATCTGTTCTTTTTCCTACAGTTTAATTTTTTTAAGTAGTTTTATTGCAGTTCCAACATATAAAACAAACAATTATCATTGTATTCTTAATTGCCATATTACAACTGTCTTCCTTCTTCTCTGGATTACAATTTTTATCATTCCATTGAACGGTTATCAATGCATCAGAATAAATTGTTAGTATTATCTACTTAATTCGTTAGTTCCTGTTTTTCTACTCAACTTTACTTGTTCCATGATATTCTCTGAATTTTATCTTGTAAGAACCTTTAATACCATGAATTATGTATTATTCCCTGCCAAGATCCATCTCGCTTCCGAAATCATCTGCCGTTCTGTATAGATATCATCATCTGATTTCCCTTTTAATCTCTGTGAAACAATATCTGCATTTCTATTTTCAATAAAAGTTGCCCGCCATTGTTCTGTTGTTGGTATTACATTACTTTTCCAAAGCCTTGCAAATTCAATATGGGCAGTCGAGACCATATACAGTATTATTCTCCAATATTTCTTTACTGCAGTTCCCTCTAACATAATGTGTCATATTTAACAAGTACATTTCAGGAATCTTATCAATTTGAACCTGCAGTACACCACATATTATCTTATAAATTTCATTCCAATACATTTTAGCTTTAGAACATGTCCACCACATAAGAAATAGTGTACCTGCAGTCTTTTGACACTTCCAACACTGACCTGTATCTGTCTTATAAATTATCTTTAATTTTTCAGGAGTCATGTACCATCTATGAAAAAGCTTATAATAGTTTTCTTTAAGGTTCTGAGCTACCGTGAACCTGTTTGTTCGTTGCCAGCTTTGTTCCCACCGTTTCAATTTTTTTTTTTTTTTAAAGTATCTTAGTTTTGGCTTTGTTAATTTTGAAACCTGCCATTTTACCAAATTTTTTTAGAAGTTCATTAACTTTGTCAGTTCTCATTAAAGGATCTTCTAAGAATATCACCACATCATCTGCAAAGGCCTTATATTTGAAGTGATCTTGCCCAATCTTAACTCCTTGAATAAATTCTTCACTCCTTATTTGCCTTAATAAAACCTCCAACACCAGCACGAATAGTTAGGGGGATAACAGGCAGACTTGTCGGGTTCCTTTCGAAATTGGGATGCATTCTGAAAGATCATCATTAATAATTATGCAGGCCTTTTGTTCGCTGTATATAGCCTTTATCCAATATATAAAAGCTTCTCCGAATTCCATTTCTTCAATAAGTTTTATTAAAAATATCCAGTTAACATTATCAAAGGCTTTCTCCGCATCAAGGAAGATAAGGGTGCCTTTTTCTCATTGTTAGATTCATAAAACTCTATAACATCAAGCACCGTTCTAATATTACATCTCATCTGTCTTCCCGGAATAAAGCCAGTCTGATCTTCATATATAAATTCTGGCAGAATCTTTTTCAGTCGATTTGCTAAAATGGATGTAAAGATTTTGTAATCCATATTTAAGAGTGATATTGGTCGGAAGTCTTTGCATGTCAGAGTATCCGAATCTTCTTTAGGAATCAATGCTATATTCGCTTCAATCCAACTTTTTGGGAGTGTGTTTTTACCCGTTACTTTGTTCATCATAACATGCATCAGCCCCCAAAGTTGTTGTTTAAAGAGTTTATAAAAATTTCCAGTTAAGCCACCTGGGCCTGGAGCTTTATTGGATTTTATACTCTCTATCACCTCATTAATTTCATTAATGGAAATCGGTTTATTCAGCATCTCACGAAAATTCTTTGGTATTTTTGATAAGTTTTGTGAGCGGAAGTATTCATCCATATCAATTCTCTCTTCAGTATCTTTTGCTTGGAACAAATTCTTGAAATAATTAGAAAGAACTTTCTTTATTTCTTTAATTCCTGTAATTATATGATCACCTTCTTTAATCTTCGCAATTAATCTTCTTTTTCCTTTCCTTCCGAATCTTATACACTAACCATCGTCTGGGTTTATTTGCATGTTCAAATTGTTTTTGCTTTAAGAAGCGAATTTTTTTTTTCCAATTTCATCCATTGTTAACATCGATAACTGTTTTTGAAGTACTTTTATATTCATTAATGATTCTTTATCTTCAGGATTGTTTTTTAATTTTCTTTCTGAATCTTTAATCACTTCCATTATATCCTCAATCTTCTTCTTCTGTCTTCTTTTATATTCTATATTTGTTTGAATAAAAAACCTCGGATCACAGCTTTGAATGTGTCCCAAACTACTCCGATTTCTACTTCATTGTTCAAATAACTTTTGAAAAATTCTTGTAGTTCTACTTTACATGATGTAACAATATCGTCTTGTGTCAAGAGAGTTTCATTCAGTCTCCAAGTCTTTCTGTTGCATTGACCTTCTGACCTTAGTGTTACTGGATTATGATCACTAAATGTTTTGGGCAGGATCTCTGTTCTTTTAATATAGCCTTGCCAACTTCTCGATAGCCATATATATTCTTTTCTCGACCATGATTGATGTCTGTTCGGAAAAAAAGTAAAATCTTTCACATTAGGTTTTTTCCATTTGGAATTTTTCCATTTGGTAGAAGAATATCAGTTACTTGATGTATGGAGATTCAAAAATCCTAAAGTGAAAACAAAATCAATCTGTGCTTTCAAAGTCCATATGGATTCATCATGGGTGGAATAATACATGTATGCAGTGTTGTGCCATGGGGAAGAAGGAGCTTTTGGGAAAACAGATCCTGTGGAGGTGAGGAGATGCTGAACAAACACTCTTTTCCAGAGAGACTCCATAAATGATAGCCTTACTTGTTGTCAGCTCTTGCTCTCCTATATTCTCACTTAATTAAAACCTCTACAGAATATTCACAAAGGGAATAGAGGACTCTGCTTGAAATACAGTTTTAAACCCCCAGGAGAGAACAAAGTCAGGTGAAAACGCTTTAAACAGTAATTGATTTGTAAGAACAAGCTCTGAGACTTGTTGGCATACAGATCTCTGGGGATTCTTGTCTCAGGTACTTTAGGAAGAGAGTTCGGTCAAATTGTTCCTGCTGTCCACCTGTGTAAATGAGACCGGGTGTTTGTGTCTCAGAGCAGTAAGAAGGCATTGATTCATCAGGCATTTAGGTTATGGTTCTTTTGACATAGGTAGGAGGCAAGAATTGATTTTGACAACATTTTTTATGATAAACCTGAACTTTTTTTTTAGAGTGTGAGCCAGGGGTGCTGCTACAGAGGGTCATTGCCCCCCCATAAGAATTCTACTTCTTCTAAATTACATTTTCCTTCAGCCCCCAAATTTCAAGCATTGGTGGAGTTTAAAAATTCAACTGAGCATTTAAGAAATACAGTCCATTCATCCACAGAAAAGGACAGGCAGAGTTACAAAGGGAATGTAAACACAGCCAATATAAAGTTCTAGATGCGAACAATCTTCAATGTCTCACTTTCTACAATGCTAAAAATCTGAAACTGAAGGAAAATTTCACTGGGAGGCAAATTTCTTGTTTGGAGGGCAGTGTCCTCGTTGCGCTCCTCTCCATAGCTACACCTCTGGAGTTACCCATGAGAAATATACAGATGTGGCAAAGTTCATGGCTATAATACCCCCACTTTTTTGTGTTTGATCAAAAAACTCAAAATGCCTTTTTCCATGTGAGGTTATTAGGATTCTGTTGATATTTGAAGACAGTAAACAATGGCGATACTGTCTGGTGCCTTTTTGTCAGGAACCAAGGTAACACAACCACAAAATTCAGCTATCTTTGTGGTATGATAGTGGCCCAAGTAATTACAGTACTAAATCTGGAAAAAGAAAAAGCCATTGCAATTCTTATATGAATTTGGCATGATGTTTCTTCTAGGATAGTGAAGTATTTTTATTTACACGTAAGGCATTGATAAAGTTTTGTTTTGAACATTGTTTCCATGCTGTTAAATAATCCCTTTTGCAGAAGAATGTATATAAAATTTAACAAGTGCTAGGAGAGCCTCTAGTAAAATTGTTGGAATGTGGATCTTGCATCAAACTTCTTTTTAACGTGGGTAGGAAAATGTGGACATATGCTTTCAGCTATTATTCTCAGTTTCATGGTCTACCATGTGTTACTGACTGGCATTTTGGACCAGCAGTGACTCAGATTCTGTTCAAGAATCTAGGAATCAGTGAGGCAGTATTGTCCAAACATTGTCCTTTTTGGTAATTGTCTATTGTGCTCCTATCTGGAGTGATTTAATTCAGCTGTTTTATTAGTCTGTTTGGAATTGCTCTCAGAACACCCATCAGCACTGTAATCACAGTTGTTTACTTTTCCTGGTGGCACAGAATCTCTGTTTGTAAGCCATGGTATTTTCTCCTCTCTTAGGCCTTTTCCACACCAGATAAATAAAATGAGGTAGCGCGAGCTCTGACAGACATCGGCCACACCTTCGAGTGCACTAGCTCGTACATAATTGGCAAGCTCCACACCTTAATCCGCCCGGTTAAGTTGCCAACAGTCAGTGCGCGGGCTTTTTAAAAAACGGGGAAAAGGTGGGTTTTTTTCCAAGAAACGTGCTGATTCGTGCATGATGTAATTGGAGGGCAGGCTGTGGGCGTGGACAGCTTCAGCAGTTGGTCCGCCCCACAGAGAGCAGGATGGTCTCGAAAGCGGCTTTCTGCAGCCAGAAAAGGGGGAAAGCTTTCTGGTATGTGCTATTGATCCAAAGAATGGGGTTTTTCCTTGATTTTAAGATTACTGTATGTGCGCGTTGGGCTTCTGCCACCACGTCCTGTGCGTCTGCTCCCAGACTCACCATCTTCTCGGGCGTGGGACGCGCCACGAGGAGCTCCAAGCAGCAGTACATAAAAGCTTAAGTCCTCCGCAGCATTACCAATAGAGGCCAATCGCCGGTGCCTCCTCGCACGGTCTGTAGCCCATAGATGTCCCAGTTCAGCCAGCACAAGTCCAAGAAGCCAGAATACAGCTAAAATGGACCGTTCACCTCCAAGAAACACCTCTTCCTCTATCGCTCACAGGGAAAGATAAAAGCAGAAAACAGGTGCGGAAACCCACCAGAGATAGGGAGCAAAAATGCACTCCGCCCAGCTACGGCGCGGAAAACAATTCGCCCGAGATAGGGCACGAAAATTAAAAATCGTCACGATTTATTTCAAGGCTAGCAGGAGGAATGGGAGGAGGGAGTCATTGTGGGAGGAACTGTGGGGCATGACGTGAGCACGCACGTCATGACGCACAGGGCCATTTTTTTAAAAAGCTGCCAGTCACATCTGCTGCGCGAATTCCATGGAACATGTGGAAATGGCAATAGACCGTTGTACAATATGTCCGCGGTAGCACGGACAAAAAAAAACAACCACCCGGAAACATCGCAGCGCGAATTCCACAGAATGTGTGGAAAGGGCCTTAGTCTTCTGCTATTATCAGCGATTGCTGTATCTGTAATTCAAACTTTCTTTTTCTCAACCATAGTTATGCCTGGAATATTATATTCTAATTTTTTATTAGTTTGAATCTTAAAGTCCTGTAAGATTTTTACTTCACCTTTTTCAACATTTTTTTCAGACTTTTGTTCCTACTAGTTATTTCCAGATGGAAAATTATACTTTTTGCATAGATTCCAGTCTACCAATGCAGCCACTTTATTCAGATACTCGGTCTGTGCATTCTGGTGACAATGAACTAATAATATAGTTAACAGTTTCATCTTTTTCTTCTCATGGACATAATTTACTCATTCCATGTCCTCTTCCCCCGCCCCCAATATTCCTCTTCTCAGGTTTTCCTTCTGCACTATTAATACACTGACCATGTATATATCTTGCCAGGCTTCAGTGCAGTTCTCCTTTACCTTTATATTGCCATCTTTTGTTTCTTCAGTGTTCAGTAAAGTCTCTCTGTGTACATCTATAAACATTTTATCTTTGTTTTCTTTGATATATTTGCTGGAAAAAGTCTCTTTCTCACCATTTGTTTCACTGGTATTAATTCCTGGGCATACCTATTGTAGGGTAGAAACTGCTGATCAAAATCACTTTGAAGGTATAAAGCATTCCTCCCCCCAGGTTTTTCAATCTAGTGTATGTAATTGTGCTTAGGTACGGTCAATAGTTCCAACACTATATTGGATAACTGGATAATCCAACTTAATGTTGGATAGCGTCAGTTTGCAGTATTCTCAAATATTTGTGATTTCTGTCCTGACTGACACATCTAATGATCTTGGATATTTATTTTTTTAATACTGTTTCCTGATAATGTAGGACATTTAATTCCACATTTAATTCATACAGGATTCAGTAAAGATTCAGTTGGTGCTGGAGACCTTCAAAATATACATACATATATATATTAAGGAATTTTTATTAATTTTCAAAATACATAAAAGCATATATCATTATTATAATCCTTCTGTTCCCCCCACTCCTTCTATATATCAAAAATTATCCAATTGAATCCTTCTTCTCCCTTATACATAATCTTTGTCAAATACCGAACATGCTTAATCCACAAATATTTACATGTTTAACCAAAGTATTACCCTTTTCCATTCTCTTTCAAAATTCTGAACCTTTTTATTCTTAAGGGAGTATGCTAATTTTCAGTCTCTACCATGTCTAACATTTTTAATTTCCATTCATCTAATTGAATATCTGTTTTATCTTTCCAATGTTGTGCATACGTCAGTCGTGCTGCTGTGATCAAATACAATAATATCTTCTGTTGTTTTCTAATCTCCTGGTTCTGGCCTAATATATTCAATAAATAAAATTCTGGTACCGTTTCAAAATTAACTTTACAAATTTTTTGAATTTCATCATGAATTCCCTTCCAAAATTTCTTAGCCTTAGGGCAGATCCACCATATATGAAAAAATGTCCCCACCTTTTCCCCACGTTTCCAACACTTCACGTCTCCATTTTTGGTTATTTTTTAAAGTCTTTCTGGAGTCATATACCACCTATGTAACATTTTAGACTTTCAATATATTTTTAAATCATCCACATAAAATAAATTATTTTTTCCAACTTCTTTCCAGCTTCTTCTCTGGTTTTTCCCTGAAGATGTAATAGCAGGAGGAGGAGAGAGGGAGAGGGAAAAATACAAGAATGACTGACTCTGAAATTACCATTAAAATGTTTAGGAAGAAATTGGCAGATTGGATGCTAGTAAGGAGCATCACAAGATGCTGAGGTGACGTCCTTTGTTCATGATTCCTGTGTAACATCTGCAGTGGGGATGTGGTGAAATGTGAGCTCCTCATACATCTGGGTATTCCACCACAAAGTAGTATGGTTTTTACCCTTCAAGTGTTAATGACTGAGGATGCATATGTGACTCTTCTGCTAGTTCTTCATAAGAACGGTCCTTCTAGATCATATCAGATGTCAAGCTAAGCTAGTATCTTGTTGCCCACAGCCAATATTTCCCCCCCTCTTCTCCTTTGGGATATTGAATCTGCCATAGCTTGGGACAGGATGCAGGATGTATTGGACCACTTAAAAATTATCTTTGACAGAAACTCAAGGGTTCGTTTACATCTTGCTGGAGGGCTAATACTACCATATTTGGATTTGGGAAGGAATAGTCCTCTAGTTCAAATGGACTGTTGGCTCAGATGGAAGTTGGGAAGGATTCATTTCCCTGTAATGTGTGACTTGTTTGTGATCTGGCAGTATCTGATCTCTAGGTAACTTGGCCAGTTCTCCTTCTTCTCTGATCATGGAACAGTACAGTCTGATTATTAAGTTGGTTAATATTTTGTGGGCTGATGCATGGTAGTCCTGCTTTGATGCAGGGCACTTGACTATTATCAAGCTTGGCGAACTGATGCCTCCCAGATTTATTTATAGCCTACAAACCTCACCAGCCCTAGCCAACATCCCCAGTGGTATGGTTATATGAGAGTTGCAATCCAAAAGTAATTGGGGGTTCCTGGTCATCTGCTGTACTTCTGGCCTCTTCCATTTTTATGATTCACTAAAGCCAGATATTCCTTTACTCTCCCTACGCTTTTTTTTTTTTTGGTGGTGGTAGGGAGAAGTATGTTGTTTATAAGCATGTCCTTCAGTTTCAGCCTTTCCTACAATTTGCTTGAATTATTGCCATTGCTGTCCAGAGACACCAAACAGCTTAAGCCACTTGAGTGTTCAAGAGATGAACATTGTGCAAATGTGATGTTGATAAGTGTGGCTAAGAACCAAAGCAACACAGTACATTTCTCCTGTGGAAGAGAACATGCAAACTATATTTTGTGCATCTCAGACAATCTTTTTTTGGTTTAAATATTGTTTACAGTAAAAGTTTTGTTCTAAAATGGAATTTTGAGAGCTGCAGGGAGGTTAGTGCAATTTGCATTTTTTTTAAAAAAAAGGTTTGCTTGTTCTAGTTTTCTCAGTTACACAGCCAAACAATACCAGCAATGTACCAAGTATAACTATTTTTTAAAGTTATTTCAGTGGTTTTATTTTTTAGAAAAAAAAATACAACCCAAAACCAGAGTTTTCAGACACAGCTTTTTTTCTAATGAAGCAAATATAATAACAAAATCCTATTGGTATTGGCATCCAAGGGCTTTTCTGAATCCAGATGGGTGTGATACAACATCTGGCTCCCACATCCATACAGCCAGGCTCTTCCACTCCTCATGCATCTAGTTTAATTAGCTAATTAAGTTAAAAGAGATATGGATTATATGAATATGTATGACTAAGTTGGGCAAGGGCTATAACATGGCATACACGACTACTTAGAAATTTAGCAAAGTAATCATCTGAAAGAGATAAAAATAGAACCACTGTGATCTTTCTGCATTTTTAAGGAACAGAAACACATCAGTCAAATTCAGATTACTTGTAAATAAATCCATTACGTTAGCCAATTTTTTCCCAACTTCCACCTCCCCACAATTCAAGGATGGACACATTACAGGAAGCAAAACTTCCTCCCTTCCAAATAGCTCACATTGTCTTCCAGTTCCACTCTTCGTTCCCTGCAAATTTTCCTTTCTTCCTTCAGTATTGCTGAGTACGTTTCTATAGCGACACATCCTAAGCATTACAGGTAGAATGCCGATTTCTATTCCAAGTATTAATGGTCACTGGGATGTTTTGCATTATATGTCCATTTCTGTCTTTTGTGGGGGAACCCTGACATTCTTTATTACAAAAGAGTGGCCAAAATACAATGTTTTTCATGCTGTATTTGATGTTAAACCTCACCCAAAATTGATGTCACAAGTTCCCATATGATCAGCCATATTTGAAGTCATTTAGATATGCCATAACATTAACTCCTGCTGCTTTCCCATATGTCTTGGAAAAGGAATAGATTAAAATTTAGTTTAACATTTGCAGATTCATGGCTTGCTACTTCATGAGAACCAGGCATGGTGGTTTAAAATAAACTCTTTGTCAATTGCTAAATGAACCAGCTTCAAATGCAAAATTATTTGTATGATTTGCTCAGCAAAACAGAATTTATTATCCTTGGCTCACATGTGGCAAAAAACAAACAAACAAAATCCAGGAGTGTGCTAATGTAACACTAAATTGTGG
Organism: Iguana delicatissima; assembly: GCA_948472985.1. Classification (NCBI taxonomy): domain Eukaryota; kingdom Metazoa; phylum Chordata; class Lepidosauria; order Squamata; family Iguanidae; genus Iguana; species Iguana delicatissima. The sequence continues at coordinate 475,694 of CAOKZL010000228.1, forward strand.
TTTGTTTCTCATACTGGTCACATGGAAGGAAGGGGAAAGGAGAGAGGGAAGTGTGGCAGCCTTGCAAACCATGAAGCTCATTTCCTTATAATATATCAGGAAATTATAGTTCACAGCTGCATGCAAATGCAGCCATTTCTTGTTAATACTTTAGTTGTTATCATCAATTGAGCAATTTGAGCCTATAGTACATAAGGTACCAAATCTGGTGCTGGTTAACCATGCGATGTTATATTATGGCTGCCGATTTCCTTTCAGTGTGTCACTGAAAATAGTTGAGATTAAGGTATCCACTGGGTCAGAGCAAGTTGAAGGGCTGTGCTGGTTTAGAGTGTGTGGGGATTGTTTTTGACACTCATTTCTCTCCATCTTCCACAGAAGGCACTGATTTTCAGCTTCCCAAGCTTTTAAAGTACCTTGACCCAAATGATGCTTGCTATCAGAGCAGCTGTGTTTTCAGTGCTCTTTCATTTTCTTAATGCTTCTCCTGACACAAGCCAAGTGTTTTATTTTTTAAAGGGTTACTGACAGGTGTTCGTGCTAGTAAAGGATGGCATTATAAATAAATTATGCATTCATTTCCTTCTGGATAATTTGCTATTGTATAATCCCAATGTGCTTTCCTGTTTTGTTTTGTTTTTTTAACTAACCTCTGGCCTAAACTTCCCCTTTATCAGCTTAGAATGAAGGTGGTGTTTTGGCTATACAACTGCTTTTCCACCTCATTTGACATTACTGGCCAATCCTTTTAGCATTCTCTAGTTTTCCACACTGCATATATAAGCAAACAGAAAATTCTACGTAATATATTTTTTTAACAATGGTACTGCTTGGTATTCTCATCTATTCATATACCATCCTTCTTTCCTAGACCTTTGTGGAAGCATGGAATGGTATACAATATTTGTAAAACAGCAGCGAAGATTGTTGTGTCTGTTTACCTTGATATCACTCTTGGCATATTTTGGAACAACCAAAACATTGTACTGGCAGCTAATAAAACAGTTTTGCTGCTGTATAAAAAGCCATAGTTACTGAAATACTATGCATCATGTCCCTTCCTTCAGTGGCCAGTCCTGTCAAGACACTTGGACAGTGTAAAGTTTGGGCAAAAATACTTTTTGGACTAGAGTTCCTAGAATCCTTCAGCCAGCCAGTGGTCATGCTGGCTGGGGCATTATGAGAGCTGTAGTCCAGAAAGGATTTTTTCTGTGCTCTGAACAGCTGTCATCTCTAATTGGTCAGCCAAGAATGAAATGTGAGGGGAGGGGGACTGTTATAACAGAAAACTCAGCTCGAAAAACTTGAGACCAGATCCCAGCAGTTCTTTTCCTTGCAGTAAGAAGGATAAGTCCAACATTAGTTCTACCTAGTGCAGATCCATTGAAATCAATAGAGCTTAGCTTAGTTGTAATTATCAAGTCCCATTCATTTCAGTGGATCTCCCTTAGGCATCACTAACGTCGGAGTTAGGCCAGTAACGTACAAAGCTAGATCAGACTGCATAGAAACTATAATACTGTAGTGAATGTAAGCAGATAGTTTTGCCATTCCCAAAGTAAATGCATTCTGTTCATGCCAATAGCAACAACTGGGAGAAGGTTGCAGTTCGGTTACACAAAAAGTATTTGTTAACGGCTGATATGTTTGTCTATGCTTGTCTTTGTTTCTGAGTCTTTTGGTCTTATCTTGGTCTTACTGAAGTTTACAATAAATCTTCCGCTGTTCAGTAGAGTAAACGTTGCCCTGAATGCCTGAGAAATGTTTGCCTTTAAGCCTATCTCTAACTTGCTATTCATTAAGCAGTGAAGTGCATACCACTGTTGTTGCTCTCAGACCATTCTTTTCCCATATCTCTTTGTCCTAAAGATAAATGTAATGAAAAGAAATATCTTATAAGTTCCATTTCTGTTTGTCATCTAAAGATAAAACTGTGTTTTTATACTATTCCCACTGCTGATTTTTTTTAAAGATCCTGAAAGGGCAGGTGTTTCTCACCTCTCCATGACTGCCTTAGTTAAATGTTAAGAGAGAGATAAATATAGACACACACAGAGTGAAATTCTCAGGGTGATGTGGCCAGAAACACCAGATTTTTGCCTACAGGAAGTTGTTAGTTGCTTTCAGGTCTCAGCTTTTCTACTTGTGCAGTAAAGTGGGAGGGTAGTTTATGGCCCATAGGCTTCTCATGGGAAGCTCAAAAACTCCTTTCCCATCTATTTATTTTGGTTTACTGGTCATTTAACTTCCCTTCTTTGGGAAAGTTTTTCTTAAAAAACATATTTGTCATCTTTGGCAGGATGTTTACATTTCAAGCATATCCTTGTAATGTCCTAAGAGGCACAACTTCTGTTACAGATTTGAGCTATTAAAGATATCACTCAAGAGATACTGCTGTGAGATTTATTTCTTTTTTTACTGGCTGTCTTCCTATGCCTTTAGAAACAGCCTCATCTACAGTCCTTAGCAGATAATGATACTTATCTTTATGCCATGAAATAATTCTTGTGCTGGTTTCTGTAGATCCAGTTGCTGTAAATGACCAGAAGCAGAGCTGTCTGTTTGGAATGGACACTCTTAAGCTTGGGGTGGAGTGACGGAGTTAAAAGATATTTGTCTTGCTAAAATTGACTTGTTGCCCTATGCTCTATGTGCTAACTTGGAAATAGTTTACTGAACACAGTGGGGCTGTAGAAAGATTCTTCGTTTATTCAATGTGAATAGACTGCACGGTTGGCTTGGTTTTACGGAAAGGTTCTGAGAATCTGCAACTGAGAAATCAGTCCTTACCTGGATATATTTATTTGGAATATACAAACAAACGAGTAGTGGAGAGTGTTTGGGACAGGACTGAGAGTATGAGTCTGTACGTACACAGCAGAGGGTCTGACTCAACGGCCCAAGAGGCCTTTTCCAACTTTGTGATTCTATGACTGTACAACTACGCATACACATGCATGCATGTAGTGTGCATGCGTGCACACAGAGAGAAAGAGAGGAATTTTATTCCTACCTGGAATGAATTCTTCTGGGTTGTTACTGTGCATTTACATTACTGTCAGGTAATTTTCCTTAGAATTTCTTTTAAGGTGCCATATCTCTAATACATTGTTAGTTTTCTTCATGCTAATTTAGTGGCATTGAAATTCCTTACTGTTAATGTTAATTTTCAAAAACTATGGAAGCAAAATAAATTCCTCAAAGCATGAAAAATGCCTCAGTCTCTACAGACAACCTCCCCTCCCAAATATCAGCTGATTGAAAAATTCATTGTGTTGTGAATTTTACTGAATCCTGCTGCCAACACTTTTCTCAGTGCCTGTAAATGAACTATAACTTTCATAAATGTTGTTTTCCTTGCTTGTCTTTTTAATATTATTTTTATATGGAGATTGAGAGAATATAGAGAAAAGAGAATCTCTTTTATCCCTAAAACTCAGGACTAATCACACCATCTTCTTTTCCTCACTTTTCCCTGTATGAACTCAGTAAGATAGCTTCCATTCGTTTTCATTTTAGAGATGAGGGATTAAGGATAGCCCCCAAGTCAGCTGTGTGCTTAAGAGCTAGGATGTGGCACAGCCCTTTTCAAACTTCACTGGTTCATATAAGATATTATGAAAAGGACCAAATGCTTGAATGTTTTCCCATTTTTTAAAAAAATTGCACCCAGAAAACTAGTACATAGGCGGGGGGGGGGAATGCAATTTTTCCGCAAGCTACATTTCTTTTTAAAGGAGTGAATATGAAGTCTTACTTGTACAGTGCTGTTGTTCTGAACATGTAATTTCAGGTAGCTCAGAGAGTCTTATGTCTGAAATGAGATTTGACCTCTTAGTCTATTTCACTAAAAGATTTCTTCCAGTGAACCACACAAACAGACTTGGATTTTTCATAAATCTCAGTTTCTTGATCCTTTACTGCTCCTTGCCCCTCCAACTCTGCAAAACTGGAAAGAGGGATCAATAGAACTGTTAAATAAGCAGACAAATATATAAAGATATTTAGGAAGCGTGCTTGTTTTGTCTTTCATATAGCTGCTATATGAACATTTTGGCAAGAATTCTCGCCAATGGTTAGAACATTAAAGCTGTTTTGACATTTGTGACTTGTGGTATGAAATTACAAAAGCTGTAATTGTGCCTTACTGAGGCTTTTATATGTGCCTCTGTGTGTGTGTGTGTGTGTGTGTGTGTGTGTGTGTGTCATTCATTAAAAGGAAGGAAAATCAGAACAGTGCCATTACACTGTTCCTGCCATAAGGAAAAGTCATAGGTTAGACCTACAAAAACAGCTTTAAAGGAGCCAATTATTTTTTCATAGATTGCACGTGCATTGAAGTGCTTCAGATAGATTCATTTATCTTTTTGGGGTTTTCCTTTCCTTTTTTTTCTCTCCTGGCTGTGCAGTTCACTTCTGGCATCATATAAAAACAAAATGTCTGGCATCACATAAGACAAAATATCTGAAATACAAGACAGGAATCAATATGCCCCAAATGAATTTCCTACTCATTTTAGATGAGCCATACTCATCTAAAATGAGTAGGAATCATGTAGCTCTTTGATGTCATTGGACTACAACTCCCAGCAATTCTGCTGGCATAGTCAATGGTGAGGGGTGCTGGGAGTTGGAGTTCAACAACATCTGGAGGGCTATATTATTACCAACCCCATCTAAAATTAGGATTATAAAGCTTGGAAATAACTGAAATTGAAAATCAGTTTTGAAAACTGCATGCTGTAGATTTAAAGTAGGAATGATGTAACAACTACAGCCCAGAACATGGTGCCTTTTAGTTATTATAAGACACTTGCTTAGTTGGAGTGTTTTCAGTAGTTGCCATCATGTGAGTTACTGATTGGTGGACTTAGTCTCCCAGTTGATATGACAGGCTTTTCATCCAGCAGAAGAAAATCAACAGTACAGAGATAAAAATGTGCCCCCTTAGATATGATAAGATGCACTGTTCCCAATCCACAAGCTATCTTTCTACTTGAAAAGTGAATAGTTTGAGGATGGCATGGGAGATTCAAAGAACTTCACAAAAGCAGGTAGCTTCCTCTAGACTGCCCCCGTGTTTGTAGAGCAATGCATGGAGACCAAGGAGAGATAGCAAGTCACAACATCCTCATCAGTTACTTGGCCACAGCCTCCTCTCTCCAGAGCACGGTTACCTTTTTTTCAGAACACACAGGCTGCTGATGTAGGAGGTTGCAGACTGGAGGTGTTATCTGTCTTCTGAATTGGGGTTGGATGGGGTGAAGTATTTGGTGCTTCATAGTGTGGAAGCCTTAGAATCAACTGCTAGTGTTTACCTCAAAGCCAGAAGAGTTGCCAGTCAGGAGCAAATTTGGTACCAAACAAAGGGACAGAAGCAACATTTGGACATTCTACCTGTTTCTCCCTCTTTTTTCTTTTTTTTTAAACTTACGGAGGTTAAAACTGGAATGTTGTTGACAATCTAAGGGCTGTATTTAGAATTTTAAATTCTGGTTGACGACTGGCCCTAAGCAGTCATCTTCTTCAGCTAGAGAAAAGGGCTCTCATACCAAAATTTGAGAGGAAAAACTACTGAGTTTTGCCCAGGTGAAGGAGTGAGCTACTGCCAAGTTTGCCTGTCAAAATGTAGCAGATCAGAGGCTGCATATATCTTGGTAGGTAGCAGGAAGCTGTGCCTCTAGCGTTACTAAGATACAATGTTTTTTTGAGTGATAAATTCCTATAAGACCTTTTCTTTCCTCTTTTTGCAGATACCAGCCAACAACCCCGCTCAGTATCCCACAGGCCTTACTACACATTGCCTAATGGTAGCCATGAGAGGCGCTCTGTCCTCACCATTACCGAACCCCCACGTTTCCACTTCCAGGCCAAAGGAAAAAACATCCGCCTGGATGCCCATTCTCGCAAAGCCACCCGGAGGAACAGTTTCTGCAATGGCATCACTTTCACTAACCGGCCCATTCACCTCTATGAGAAAGTGCGGCTCAAGCTGGTCTCTGTGCACCACGGGTGGAGTGGTGCGTTGCGCTTTGGCTTCACCACTCATGATCCATCACTGATGAGTGCAGATGACATCCCAAAGTATGCCTGCCCAGACCTGGTAACAAGGCCTGGTTTCTGGGCCAAAGCTCTGCCAGAGAGGTTTGCACTAAGAGACAACATCCTGGCATTCTGGGTTGATCGCCATGGGAGAGTTTTCTACAGCATTAATGAGGAAGAGCCAGTCCTCTTTCACTGTGGCGTCAAAGTCTCTGGGCCTCTCTGGGCGCTGATAGATGTCTATGGAATCACCCATGAAGTGCAAATACTAGGTAAGTGTACATAGCTTTGTAACAAATTTTTTCTATCTATATGCTAATCTTTTTCCACAAGCAGATCCATGCTCACAGAGAATGCAATTTTGAATCGGATATTTGGGTTTTATGATAAGACACTTCCAAGTTACTTGTCTTTGGCTTTGTTGTTTGCTTTCTGATTACACTTAACTTTGTAGGCTAAACCCATGACAGAAAGCACCACTGATTGGGATGTCCACTGCATTCCAGTTCAGCCTAATCTTGTTTATTTTCCAGCAGCATCCTTTGTCTCTTCCATCTAAATTTCCTCTTTTATTATTGGTACTCAAATGGAACTGCAGCTTAGACTGGAAAACATAAAATCCCAGTATAAGCTTTGCATTTTCATTTTCATTTAGTCAGGTCTGCTTAGTACTTTCACTACCATTAGGTGTATTCATTTTCCGTTGGCAGATGAGCTCCTTGCAAAGTAAGGCAGGTTGTTAATACCATAAGGAAAAAGGTCACATAAAATACAATTTTCATCTTCCTGCTCTTTACGCCCTTGAGAATGTTTCCTCTTATCTTTCACTTGGGGAGGGATATAATCTAAGTGTTATTTCAGGCTTTGAGCTTTTGTTCATTTCCACAGAAATATGCATATGGCAGCACTGCCCAGCCTACTGCCTTCCATATGTTTTGAGCTTCAGCTTCTACAATTCCTCCCTGTCAATTATGTTAGCAGAATCTGATAAGAGCTGCAGTCCAAAACATCTGGCAGGCATCAGGCTGGGATGGCCAGCAAGGAGTAGATGTTTACTTTAGTCAGTTTCTTATTCCATGGACAGTTATAGAGGATTGCAATGAGGTTCTTCCTGTTTCTTTGTATTTTACAGCACTAGAATTTACAGGAAAAAGGAAAAGTGAAAAAATGTTTGCATAAATAACCCCAAGAACTATGTCTTCTGCTTGGGTTAGGCTTTCTTTATAGACAGAGAAATCTGAGGAGGTGAGATGATCTGGCACACAAGTGACCAATTTGAGAATCTCAACTTTCATTTCAAAACCAAACCCCTTTCTAGCTCTTAACACACTATGAAAATACATGTGTACCCTTGAAAAGTTGACAGCACACTCTCTTGAACAAAACCTCTGCTTGAAAATGAGAAATCTGCAGTCAGGCTTTTGCCCTTTCATGGTTAAATGTACCAACTGACTGAAGTGCAAAATAGTCCTCCCAATATCCCCATTATAAGCACTGTATTCCACAGAAGAGCACATGTCAGGCTTCCAGGATCTACTTTGTTTTCTCAGGGTACACTAACTGGAGCCAGGTGAAGAATGCTGGTGGGGTGGGAGGAGCCTTTTTCTTGGGCTGTTCAGTAATTGGGAGTCAGAAAACCTTGCAGAGTGATGGCAAATGACCCAGAGAGCTTTCAATGAAATTGCAGTCTACTGTCTGCCAGCCACCCCAACATAGCTCACAAGTTTGATCTGCAAAGCAAGTTTTTCCTGAAGCAACCAGATGAGATCTGACTTTGCATTCTTTCTCGTGGTGCAAGTTTGGATTTTAGCATAACTGGGTAACATTGTACATATACATTGGCAACAATTTTAAAAAATAAGGATGTCTGATATTGGTATGTCTGCTTTGCCAGAAGCTGCTCTCCATGTGTCTTAATAACACATGTCTTTTGTGTGGAGTCCCTCAGTAATTAGATCAGCTGTGCAAATGTCCGTAGCATGAGACAGGGCTGAAGTTTTGGAACAATCTGCCCTAGAGATCAAGAAGCCAAAGTCAATGACCCAAGGCTTCTTCCACTTCTGCCTTGGCTCCACAAATTGCCAGCTGCCGTGTGTGCTCTGGTCCTGCGGAGCACTATGACTCATCCTCAAGGTGCGTCCTTTTTCTCCTTATTCAGCTCAGGCTTTGGATCTCTTATCTCCTTGGAGGGCCATTTAGAGCCTCTCACATTACATTCTTGCCCTATCAGGGTTTTTTTAGAAAGCACAGCACCTAGACACAAGAGAAACACTAGCTTCTTTGCTTATCAGAGAACTCAATGAGGGGACAGCAATGTCGTAATGCTCTTTCCAAGAGTTTGAAAACTTTTCCAAACTTTTTCCTCTCCTCAAATCTATCCCATTTAGACAAGAAACGTATTGCTCTTGAATTATCACCTTGTCTCCCAGAGTTCAGGTGATAAACTTGGCTTCAGTCATTCTTACCTACAAGTGCAGCTCAGTGAGACATGATTGTGGATTTATTTTTGTCCTTTAAAGACAAGGCCCTGAACATGTGTTTATGAAGCACTGAGGCTCTTGGGTGCTGCTGCTGTTGCCTGTGATGTATCTGCTGCCTCAGCTCTTCTCAGAACATACTCGTAATACAGGCCTCAGGGGTTATCGGAATAAAGCCAGCATAATCTACCCAGCTTAACCTTCCTGGTGTCAATTTACTGTGTACATTGGCTTTGTCTCCAGTGTTGACTTAAAAGGAAGGATTTAGCATGCCTTGTCATCTTATTGTAGGCATAATTGCAAAAGATAATTCATCTGGAGAGCAATAATGTTAAGTGATGCTCTATAAGTGACATAATGAATGCATTAATGGGGCTTGTTTCAAATTATTTTTAAGTTGTGTATGGATTAAATTAGCACAGATAAAAAGAGCGTTTCCAGTACGACATCCTCACCAACCCAACTTCCACATTTCGCAGCCTCTTTTTCGTACCATCCCCACGGAGGTATACAAGGTAATTTTTTGGCTGAAGAGTGAACAGACACTGAACAGTAGGGATACTGTTGGGAGAATGCAAATCTTATAATGCAAAGATCCAGCTAAAACAGCCTGCCCGCTTTTCATTTTCTGCTCTCAGTAAGAGTGAGTGGGACAGTTAATATAGCTCTATCTGCTTCTAGATTTTACGCTCTTTGGGCTGTCAGTTTTCTTGACTTCTGATGCTATCAGATGGGACATGGTTCCAAGCGGGTGTATTGCTTGCTCACATGGCCTGTGAATAACAAAGAGGCTAGTGTGCTTTGAAACATTTTTAAAAGGTCAGTATGGCTATTTTAGTATGCAGTATATTACACAATTTATTATTAATGGTCTCTAAAGTGATTGAATGCTTTCTCTTTCCAGTCCCTCTTACGTGAATTAAATTGGCAAGGACAAAGAGAGAAGGGAGGAGGGATATGGGACCCAGGAGGGAATATTTTCTCTTCTTTGCAAGAAGATAAAGTGTGCAAATCTGTTCACTCCTTAATTCAGAGAGAGAATGGGGGTATGTGATCAAAAGCAGACTGATTTCTCTGCGTGGACTTCCATTTTTATGAAGGCAAAACAGAGAGTGGTAGCGAACAAGAACTCCTATGCAAAACATTCAGAAGGTGGTTTCTGAGGATTCTGGAGGCATTAATAGAAAATTGACATGGTAGAGCTTTAATGGAAAAATTCCTCAATGTTTTGTAAATTCTGCACAGTATTTCCAGACAAATTTTCTGGTCTTAAAGAACCAGAAAACAGCCTGACTGGGAAAGTGGCCTTCCCCAATGGGGAACTTCCCAGATGTGTTGGGCTATAACTTCAGCCATCCCCTGATAGCACTGAACATGCTGGTGGTGATTGAATTGTAATCAAAGACATCTTGAAGGTGCCATGTTTTGGGGGAAAGAAGGCACTTAAGAATTATTGGATCTGATACTGATACAGTGCAGGAGTAGCCAAGAGACAGTGAACCAGTGAGAGCATGTTACTGTTTTCTGTTACTGTTACTGTTTTCAGTCTACTTCTAATACTGCTTTGCTTTTATCATTTTCTTACAGACAGTGTGTTTGCTGAAACAATGACTTCTACCCGTCTCAGCAATGCACGACTCAGCACTTGCCTTCCACAAAGCAGCCATGATTCGGCCAACTTTAACAACAACGAACTAGAGAATAACCAAGTAGTGGCCAAAATTGCCAATCTGAACTTGAGTCGTATGCCGGGGCTGCCGACAGATAACCACACCATTCCTTGCTGCCCCAGCAGACGGCAGTTTGCCCAAGTGGTGCCTGCCTTTCTAGACAACGACCTGCGTTTCCACCCTACCCGTGGGCCTGACATCAACTTCTCTCAGGACCGGATGTCTGCCTGCACCAACTGGCAAGAGAGCAATAGAACTTTAGTGTTTTCTGACCGGCCACTGCACATTGGCGAAAACCTTTTTGTGGAAGTCGGGCATTTGGGACTGCCCTATTATGGAGCTCTCACATTTGGCATCACCTCATGTGATCCGGGTACTTTACGGACCAATGAGCTCCCAGCAGATCCAGATTTCCTTCTGGATCGCAAGGAGTACTGGGTGGTTTGCCGAGGATTCCCAGTCCTCAGCAATGGTGACATCCTCAACTTTGTGGTTTTGCCAAATGGAGAAGTGCACCATGGAATAAATGGGATGAGTCGTGGGATGCTGATGTGCGTTGATACCTCACAGTCGCTGTGGGTGTTCTTCACAATCCATGGTGTCATCAATCAGCTCAAAATATTAGGTAAGTGCAGCTGAAAAGTAAATACAGTAGGACCTCCCGTATCCGCAGGAGATTGGTTCCGGGGGCCTCTGCGGATACTGAAATCTGTGAATAGTAAGTAATGCCCTGATTAGCTGCTCAAGCAGGACACAGAGTAGATAGCCATGCCTTGTTCTTTGTCCCCAACATCTAATGCTGAAATGCACTGCCTCTGGCCAGGGAGGCTCCATGTAGCTAGCAGGGCTGATCTGTTTTGATGAGACCTTTCCTTTCATTTGGTAGCATTCATGTGACTAGAAAGAGGGAGGCTGCCGTATCTTCCATAGTGTCTTCCATAGTGGGGCCCTCTGCATTTGCAGTGTATTATAAACATTTTAAACACATCCCTCTTTCTAACTTTTTTTGTAGAACAGGGTGAGGGGTTTTTTTTGTTTTTTTGTTTTTTTGAGTTAAGTAATTAGCAGGAACATTCAGTAGATAAAATGCCAGTTTATCCCAACAAAGGGGATCTCAGCTTTCAATCTAGGCAATATCTTGCTAAGATATCTTGCTAGGCAATATCTTGCTAAGATATCTTGCTAGGCAATATCTTGCTAAGATATTGCCAATCAGATTGTGTAGGCAATCTGTATTGGGAGGAGAGAACGCTATAACAATGCAGTTATTTAAGGCAAGGTCGGGACCAGAGGAATCTAATTTGCTTTAAAGAAACCAGCAATTAAGAAAAAGGAATAGGGTGCCCAGAGTAAAAACTCACTGCAGAGATGAAACAGATGTCTCAGTTGCCTCTCAGCTGTACTCAGTTCATATCTGAGATATTCCTGTCCCAGTCCTGAAGCTGAGCTGAACCTGTATTTTGCATTTTCAGGCACAGTGCAGTCCAGCCCGGTGACGGTCTCCCCCTCAGGGTCCCCTGGAGGCTCCCAGTACGACAGTGATTCAGATATGGCTTTCAGTGTCAACAGGTCTTCTTCTGCTTCCGAATCATCCCTAGGTAAGGGAACCTTTGCTTTTCTCCTCTGTGCCCTGGCAGCATACATGTCCAATACCCTAAGAAGCAAACCTTACCACCACTTGAGTCTTGCATCTTCTGAAAGTACATATGTTGCAATAAATCCTTGCTGTGTTTCCTGCAGAAAGAGGGGAGGGCTTCCATTTCATTAGGCTGCCATTTGCTAAGGTGACTTGTTGGGCTTTAAAGTACACAGAAATAACTCAGAGAAACATGGGAGAAGTGAAAGCACAGAGAAACTACCAAGGGAGTAAGCAATAGACTGCCCACTGCCTGTTTCTGTGGCCCTTGATCCTGTCTCTGAACCCTGACCTTCCTGGACCCTCTCACTGCCCCTCCCATTGAGTGATCAGGAATTAAAGTCTCCTGGTTCTTTAAAACAAGGTACAGCTACCCCTACACCGAACTCTACAAGGGGACAGGTTAAAAAACCAGAAGTGGAGTTCTCACCCCTTCCTGCTTTGGTTTTTGGAGTACTGCAGCCTACTGCAAATCCTGGGAAGAAAACCTGGTCCTTGATCTCAGGCACTTGCCACCACCAACTGAAACAACAGGATTAAATTGGTCTTGTTCTCATCTGCTTTAAGGTCAACTCCAACTTATGGCAACCCTGTCATAGGGCTTCTTTGGCAAAGTTTGTTCAGAGGAGGTTTACCATTGCGCTACTCTCAGGCTGAGAGAGTGTGATTTGCCCAAGGCCATCCAGTGGGTTTCTGTAGGCAAGTGGAGATTCAGACTCTGGTCTCCCAAAATCCTAGTCCAACCATCAAACCGCTGCAACACAATGCATCATGTAAAATCTGTGGTTTAATAAATGATCACTAGAAGCTCCATACCTTGCCTAATCCTGGCCAGCAAAGCCAGTGAAAGTATTTTAGAGAAAGTGGAATAGGTGGCAGGGGTTTGTGGTTTCGTGAACAGTGGCTTCACCTTTCCCAAAGAGGTGTGCCATCTCAAACTGCCATCTCCATATCTTTAGAATGCTGCAGTGAATTTGCCAGGTGTTTGTTGGTTTGTTGGTGGATGCTGCCTCATAGCATCAGTGCAGATCAAAGGTCTCATTCCTATAACCAGTCTCAGAAGAAAATGCAAAAGAAAAAGGGAGTTAGGTTTGTGGAAAGCAAAGTCCTGCCTGCTCTGCTAGCTGTCAAGAACTAGTATCTGAGGATAAAAAAGAAGGGGGAGGGACTTACGCTAACACCGGCTGTAGTAAACTTGCTGCCTCTTTCTGGTTTGTCATTCTTTCTGCCATTCTGCAATGTAAAAAAGAGAAGTATCTGGGATATTTTTATTCTTCTTACCTATTTCTTAGGTTTCTTTTCTTTCTTTTTTCTGTTTCTCACTAGCCCAGCATTAGTCAGGATTAGCACAAAATATGCAAAATAAAACCTTTTCCCTTTAAAACAATTCAGTAAGTAAAACCAGACAGTTAAAATCAGTTAAAACACTTCAAAACAATTCAACACCATTATGCATAGGTAGATTTGGAAAAACACTATTAGGCCCCAAAGGCTTTAATAAAAAGCCTTACTTTTACTTGGCCCCCGTGTTGGGACCATTCAGGCCTCTAGGGGAGGGTATGCCACAACTAGAGTAACAGTGGACAGAAGGCCCTTTCTCATGTCCTCCCACAAAGTCTTGCCCCCACTAGTGGTTTGAAAAGGAGGGACTCTTGCAGGCTTCGGTCAAGTGTGTATATAGGGAGAGATGTGGCTTTGGGTATTGAGATCCCAAGGCCATTTATGGCTTTCCTTGTTATCACCATCACTTTGAATTCACACTGGACGTCTATTAGCAGCCAGTGGAGCACCTTTAAGGCTGGTGTTGTTTGGTTTCTATTTGATGCTCGGGTCAAAATTCTAGCTGTTGCATTTTCAGTAGCTGCAGCTTTGGAATTGCTGTCAAGGGAATCCTCAGATAAAGTACATGACAGCGGTCTAATCTGAAAGGTACAGCCAGGATGGTATAGTGGTTTCAGTGATGGATTAGGATTTGCATTCAATTCCTAACCCTGACAAGGAAACCCACTGAGTGACCTTGGGCAAGTCACATCCTCAGTCAGCCTCAGAGGAAGGCAACAGCAAACCATCTCTGAATAAATCCTGTCAAGAAAACCTAGTGATAGGTTCTCCTTAATGTTACTGTGCAAGATAAAAATGACTGGAAGGCACGTGACAACAGCAACAAAACTGAAAGCTACCCACACATGGACTGCTGTGGCACTCATTATAAAAAACAGAAGGAGATTAATGAATATGCCCCCCCACCAAGGAATAACGTGCCCTCGCTGTGGCTGAAACTTGCGGCTTTCACCACCACTCTGGCAGCTGGTAAGGAGAATTTGTACCAAATAAAAATGGAGGAGTGTGTAGGATGTGGGCAGTCCTGATCACTAATTTACAAAGACCCATCCTGAAAAAACAGTAACACAAAATATAAAACATGACAAATCATGATATGAAATCATTTGCATTCAAATTAATTAATGATTTAAGTGATCCAACACGTGTTAAAGAACAGTTCCAAAATTCACACAACAGTTGTCACTCTACATGACATTACTGAAGTCCCCAAGAGATTGCAGTTCCTAATGATGAGTGAAATACAGACTCTGTATGCCCTGAACCATGGCTGGAGGAGAGCCAGGATCACTTAGTCTTTCATCGTGACCTCCTCTGCTCCAGAAATACACACAGCTGGTCAGTGTCCTTAGCTGCTTCAGACCAGATGCTGTAGAATTCTGTTAATGGAACTTTGGATTACAAAGGGGCCCCTGAACTGAGCTGGGCTCCATGGAAGCCTGGCTCCGCTGTATCTGTTTCAACACACTTTCATAATCCTGAAAATGATAGAGAACAAGTAATGCAAACCAGCTATATCAAAACTAAGCTTTTTGTTTAGGTCTTTCTTTCTAGGTAAATACATATATATTACCGCATAAAGCTCATCTGTCTCTTTTGTGATATACTTGACTCTGTACTTCTGAGAAAAGTCCTCTTGCCAAGAATTACCATTCCCTAGGAGTGATTCCACTGGTGTGACTGCTCTCCATGACAGACAGTGCAAAAAACACAGTTGATAGTGTTTTGTTCTACAGCTGTTTTGTTCTACAGCTGTCAAGAACTAGTATCTGAGGATAAAAAAGAAGGGGGAGGGACTTACGCTAACACCGGCTGTAGTAAACTTGCTGCCTCTTTCTGGTTTGTCATTCTTTCTGCCATTCTGCAATGTAAAAAAGAGAAGTATCTGGGATATTTTTATTCTTCTTACCTATTTCTTAGGTTTCTTTTCTTTCTTTTTTCTGTTTCTCACTAGCCCAGCATTAGTCAGGATTAGCACAAAATATGCAAAATAAAACCTTTTCCCTTTAAAACAATTCAGTAAGTAAAACCAGACAGTTAAAATCAGTTAAAACACTTCAAAACAATTCAACACCATTATGCATAGGTAGATTTGGAAAAACACTATTAGGCCCCAAAGGCTTTAATAAAAAGCCTTACTTTTACTTGGCCCCCGTGTTGGGACCATTCAGGCCTCTAAGGGGAGGGTATGCCACAACTAGAGTAACAGTGGACAGAAGGCCCTTTCTCATGTCCTCCCACAAAGTCTTGCCCCCACTAGTGGTTTGAAAAGGAGGGACTCTTGCAGGCTTCGGGCAAGTGTGTATATAGGGAGAGATGTGGCTTTGGGTATTGAGATCCCAAGGCCATTTATGGCTTTCCTTGTTATCACCATCACTTTGAATTCACACTGGACGTCTATTAGCAGCCAGTGGAGCACCTTTAAGGCTGGTGTTGTTTGGTTTCTATTTGATGCTCGGGTCAAAATTCTAGCTGTTGCATTTTCAGTAGCTGCAGCTTTGGAATTGCTGTCAAGGGAATCCTCAGATAAAGTACATGACAGCGGTCTAATCTGAAAGGTACAGCCAGGATGGTATAGTGGTTTCAGTGATGGATTAGGATTTGCATTCAATTCCTAACCCTGACAAGGAAACCCACTGAGTGACCTTGGGCAAGTCACATCCTCAGTCAGCCTCAGAGGAAGGCAACAGCAAACCATCTCTGAATAAATCCTGTCAAGAAAACCTAGTGATAGGTTCTCCTTAATGTTACTGTGCAAGATAAAAATGACTGGAAGGCACGTGACAACAGCAACAAAACTGAAAGCTACCCACACATGGACTGCTGTGGCACTCATTATAAAAAACAGAAGGAGATTAATGAATATGCCCCCCCACCAAGGAATAACGTGCCCTCGCTGTGGCTGAAACTTGCGGCTTTCACCACCACTCTGGCAGCTGGTAAGGAGAATTTGTACCAAATAAAAATGGAGGAGTGTGTAGGATGTGGGCAGTCCTGATCACTAATTTACAAAGACCCATCCTGAAAAAACAGTAACACAAAATATAAAACATGACAAATCATGATATGAAATCATTTGCATTCAAATTAATTA
This sequence comes from Iguana delicatissima, assembly GCA_948472985.1. Classification (NCBI taxonomy): domain Eukaryota; kingdom Metazoa; phylum Chordata; class Lepidosauria; order Squamata; family Iguanidae; genus Iguana; species Iguana delicatissima. The sequence continues at coordinate 491,954 of CAOKZL010000228.1, forward strand.
ATGATTTAAGTGATCCAACACGTGTTAAAGAACAGTTCCAAAATTCACACAACAGTTGTCACTCTACATGACATTACTGAAGTCCCCAAGAGATTGCAGTTCCTAATGATGAGTGAAATACAGACTCTGTATGCCCTGAACCATGGCTGGAGGAGAGCCAGGATCACTTAGTCTTTCATCGTGACCTCCTCTGCTCCAGAAATACACACAGCTGGTCAGTGTCCTTAGCTGCTTCAGACCAGATGCTGTAGAATTCTGTTAATGGAACTTTGGATTACAAAGGGGCCCCTGAACTGAGCTGGGCTCCATGGAAGCCTGGCTCCGCTGTATCTGTTTCAACACACTTTCATAATCCTGAAAATGATAGAGAACAAGTAATGCAAACCAGCTATATCAAAACTAAGCTTTTTGTTTAGGTCTTTCTTTCTAGGTAAATACATATATATTACCGCATAAAGCTCATCTGTCTCTTTTGTGATATACTTGACTCTGTACTTCTGAGAAAAGTCCTCTTGCCAAGAATTACCATTCCCTAGGAGTGATTCCACTGGTGTGACTGCTCTCCATGACAGACAGTGCAAAAAACACAGTTGATAGTGTTTTGTTCTACAGCTGCAGCCGGGACAAATCATTATGCAGAGGGCATAGAGCAGTTCTTCTTCGTGGTCTCTGTGCCTCATACATTAGGAGCTTTCGCGCCTGCGCGGTAGCGTTGGGAAGATTCTAGAGCTCATTAGCTTGGCGGGAACCCCTCCCCCATGCCGGTATCGCGCATGCTCAGCCCGCTGAGCAGCGGTCTTTCCTCAGTTCTCTCTTCTCCGCAGTTGCGAACAGAAGGTTCTTTCGTTGGTTTGTGCTTTTGGTTCAATTCTTGGCTTTCTGACTTCGGATTTCGGCTTTTTCAACTACTCTCTTCGGATTTCGGCTCGGCTTTGGTATTTTCGACTGGTTTTGACTACTTTTCTGGCTTGACTATGGTTTTCGGATCTCGGACTTGTGTTTGACGATTTCGGACTTCCCCTCCTTCTTCCTCATCTATCCGCTGTCAGTTTGTCGGCCCTCTTCAAGCGCTGCACCTCCTGTGGAAGGAAGGTTGCCCTCTCCAACAACCACAGTGAGTTTCTTTTCTGTTTGGGCGAAGGGCACAACATCCAGGCCTGCCCGGTCTGTTGACAGTTTACACATCAGACCCTCTGTAACCGTTCGGCCAGACTTAAGTCGCACTGTTGGGAGGAGTCCCTCCATGCCCAGAAACCTGATACCATGGCCGAGAAACCGGGGACGCCCAGCGGCTTCATCAGCGGCGGCGGCAGCTGCTCACGCTTTTCACCTCATCGGTACCGGGCTCGGTACCGATAATGAAGTTGCCATAGATCCCCAAGACATCGGCTCTGTCAGCACGGGAGGACCCTGCGAGCTCGCAGGCCTCCTCGACCTTCCGAAGCCACTGACTCCGGCCCAGAAAAAGTGTCCTCCCCCTCAGGACACCACGAAGGACAAAGAAAAGAAAAAGAAGAGAAAGGAGAAGAGGCGCTCTCCCCGGAAGGAGACTCGCCCTATAACACCCGCCGAGGAACCTGAGGAGCTCCCGGAGGAGCAAGAGGTCCTCGAGGTGTCAGAAAAGGAGCAGGCCGTGGAGGTCTTGCCCTCCGAGCCTCCAGAGCTCATGGCTGAGGTGACCCTGCCGGATCACCGTTCGTCGGCCGACCGCCGGGAGGAGGCTGCGGTCAGATATCGACCCTTGCCCTCTCATGGGCCAGCCTCTGGACACGGGGTGTCCTGCTCTCCTGATGTGAGAGCCAGGCCTCCATCCCCGCAACACCGGGAGATGTGCCTGGAGAGAGCCTACTCCGGGGAGCCTGCATACTGCATACTCCTACCTAGGAAGGTATGGCCAGGACCACCCTTGGCACGAGCCGGCGGGATCTTACTATTCTTATTCCCCGTCGTACAGGGACCGGTACCATCCCGACGTTCGGTACTGGTCACCATGACACCGGTCTCGGTCGCCACCCAGGAAGGCCCATCGTTCGTACTACGAACGGATGCCAAGCCGATCACCGTGCCGCTCTGACTCGCCGTGTGATCGGAGGTCCCAGGAGCCCTTACCCCACTACAGGGCAGTCTTGCCACCTCCGAGGACGACTGCGACTGTAACTCGTCCAGCACCACAGACCACCATGGCCCAGACGACTTTGGCGGCGTCGATGACGCAGTCCGCCCACTGCCCTCAGTGGTGCCCCTGCAGGTAATGCCAATACCATCCACGGAGGCTACCTCGACACCGGCGCAGTCCACGGTACCGACGGTGACCCTGGCCCCACCTGCGCGTCAGCCATCACAGGAGAGAGCAGAGGAGAGGTCCCCGATTCTGTCTTCTGACTCCTATGAGTCTGACTTGGACGCCGTGGAGTCGACTCCGTCTTCACATGAGTCACCTCTGCTGGCCTTCAGAGAACCCGCTCCAGAGTCCGCCCGGGAAGACGTGAAGCAATTTTTGGTGATCCTCCTCCGTATGGCCACAGCCCTGGGCCTGAAGGTGACAGAGCTGGCTCCAGTGGCGCAGGACCTGGTTTTTCAATATCTTGAGGCCCAACTACCGTCGACCACACCGCTGCCTTTCTTACCAACGCTCATTGAGGCGATGAAGCAGCCATGGGCGAAACTGGCGTCAACGCAGCTGATACCACACCGGCTGGAGCATCTGTACAAGACACAAAGAGAGAACGTAGAGTTCCTCTTAGCCACCCTGTACTGAATTCCATCATGGTGGAGTCGGCCCAGACAAAGGGAGGCAATCGAGCACATACCAATCTGCCAGACCGTGAAGGCCAGAAGCTCGATGCCTATGGAAGGCGCTTCTACTCCGCATCTTCCCTGATGGCCAGGAACCTGAATACGATGGCATGCCTCGCAGCATACCATCGTAATATATGGACCGACTCACCCCGCTCCTAGCCGAGCCGCCGGACGAGTCCCGTGCCACCGCTACGCAGCAAGGCCGTTGCGGTCACGAATCAACAAATCGCCTCCTCGAGGCACGCTGTGGAGGCTACCTCGAGAGTGATGGTTGGTTCCGTGGCCCTCCAACAGCATGCATGGCTTCGGTTATCTGGCCTACAGGAAGACAGCCGTCAACGGATTGAAGATCTCCTGTTCGATGGCCAGGGGCTCTTCCATACTTCAACAGACGAGGCCATGGACCACCTCATTAAGGCCCGACTGACTGCGAAGAAGATGGGCATTAACCAGCCAGCCCAGTCTCGCGTTGGTTTCACCCCTAGGTCTTCGTGGAGAAGATCCTCCTCCTCTTCCGCCTACCAGCCGCGGTCTCCCCGATCGACCGCGTCCGGGCTGTCGACCTCGTCCGCCCCACGAGGGCTTCCGCGACGACGCTCGTCATCGTCCTCAAAGAAGTCTTCGTCCGGGACGAAGTCACAATTTTGATGGGATCAGCAGGACACAACCAATGCCAACCTTCAGTCTTCCAGCAGACTTTCACCACCAACCGAGCCTGGCCAGGCATCTCGCCCAACGGCAGAAGATCACTGCAGACTCCTGGGTGCTTACCATCATCCACCTGGGATACGCCATAGAGTTCCAGGATATTCCACCACGGGGTGTCTACTACTCCACCCCAGCCAGCTCGGTCCTGCTGGAAGAGATCCAGCCCCTCCTGCAAAAGGGAGTGATCGAGGCACTTCCGCCTTCAGCCAAGACCACTGGCTTCTTCTTGAGGTACTTCACGGTACCGAAGGTGGATGGATCCTTGCGGCCCATCCTAGACCTCCGGGGGTGAACGACTACATCTGCCCCAAGAGGTTCAAGATGGTCACACTGCCCTCGATCCTGCCCTTCCTCCGGAAAGGGGACTGGTTAGCGTCCATCGACCTCAAAGACACTTACTTCCACATCTCCATCCGCCCACAGCACAGACGGTACCTGCGATTCGCAGTTGATGGCACTTGTTACCAGTATCAGGTGCTGCTGTTCGACCTCACGACCGCACCACGGGTATTCGCCAAGTGTATGGCCCCCGTCGTGTCTTTCCTGTGGACGAAAGGCATCTCCGTCTACCCCTACCTGGACGATTGGCTTTTGGTAGCGTCCTGCCAACGGAAACTATATCAAGACATTCACCCTCCTCACTCGACTCGGACTCAGGGCAATCCGAAGAAGTCCCATCTCGAGCCCACAAAGGTTCTCGACTTCATCGGGGCGACCCTAGACGCGGTATCAGCGAGGGCCTACCTACCAATGGACAGGGCGCGGACGCTTTGTCAGGCAGCGTCCGCCGCCTTCCACACTCTGACGGTATCAGCCAGGACAATACAGCAGCTCCTCGGCTACATGGCCTCCACGACCGCCGTAACCTACCTCTCCAGGCTGCGCGTGCGGCTGCTTCAGCACTGGTTCGTCAGGGCCTTCAATCCTCTCTGGGACGACCAGTCTCGCCGCTACCAGCTGCCTCAACAGGTACGCCAATCACTACTGTGGTGGCAGTCGTACTGCCACCTCCTGTCTGGCATGCCGTTCCGGGAGCACAACCCCTCGGTCACGGTGACGATGGATGCCTCGCTCTTCGGCTGGGGAGCACACTCCAGCGACCTCAGAGTCCGCGGTCAATGGATCAGACACGAGACTGCCCTTCACATCAACGCTCTTGAGCTGCTGGCCATCTCGATAGCTCTGCGGGCGTTTCGTCACCTCGTCGCGGGCTGCATGGTGTTGATCCTCACCGACAACACGACGGCGGTGTGCTACGTGGACAGACAGGGAGGGACTCACTCCACTACTCTCCTCAACACCGCCCTCAACCTCTGGGACTGGTGCGTCTCGCTACGGATCCATCCGGTGGCAGTTCACCTGGTGGGGCAGGAGAACATCACAGTGGACGCCCTCAGCAGGGACACATCATCCCACCACAAGTGGTCCCTGTCCAGTGAGGCCTTCCAGATGCTCCAAGACCGATGGGGCAAGCCGACCATTGACCTCTTTGCCACCAGTAAGAACGCGAAGTGTCATCGGTACTGCTCGAGGGCCGGCCGCGATCGCTACTCCATCAGCGAAGTGTTCCAGTTTCGGTGGAACGAGGGACTTCTCTACGCCTTCCCTCCATTCCCCCTCCTGGGCCGCGTGATAGCGAAGATCCTCGCGGACCGAGAGGACATGGTTCTCCTGGCACCATACTGACCGAGGCGGCACTGGTTCAGGCCCCTGTTCGAGGCCGCCCGGGGACGGATCCTCCGGTTCCCGACAGTACCGGATCTCCTCTCCCACTCCAACGGTCTCGTGCTGCACCTGGACCTGCCGCTCTTGGCCCTCCATGCCTGGAGGATATTGCTGTAGATGACCCTGTCATCGGGAACATCTTGACCGCAGCCAGGAAGGAGTCGACTCGCCACAACTACCACTACAAGTGGCGGCACTTCGTTGCCTTTGCTGAGGAACGTCGAGAGCCAGTATCGCCTGTCAACCTGCGTACCGTGCTTCACTTCCTCTTGCACCTCTGACAACAGGGCCTGGCCTTCCTGTCACTGAAGGTGTACCTCGCCGCAGTCGTGGCATACCAACCGCCACGATCCCCATCAGCTGCTCTCTTCAGGGATGGTACCGTCAAGCAGTTCCTGAAGGGCCTGCAGCACCTCTACCCACCGGTATCGCCGCCACTACTGCCGTGGTTGCTATCGCTGGTGCTATCGCAGCTGACGAGGCTGCCCTTTGAGCCGATGGCGACAGCAGTTGACAAGCTGCTCGCCATGAAGACTGCTTTCCTAGTGGCTGTCACCTCTGCCAGGCGGGCGGGAGAGCTGACAGCGCTTTGGGCTCACGAGCCATACCTCGTCTTCCACAGAGACAGAGTGGTCCTTCGGCCTGACATCTCTTTCTTGCCGAAGGTGGTGTCCAGCTTCCATCTGAGCCAGGTCATCATCCTGCCCACCTTCTACCCGCACCCGACTACACCTCTGGAGCACTCCCTTCACTATCTGGATGTCCGTTGGGCCCTGGCATTCTATAAGGACAGGGCTGCCTCTTATAGACAAACCCCCGCACCTTATTGTGTGCTATGGCCGCAAGGTGTGCACCCAGCGTTTTTCCAAGTGGGTGGCCCAGACGATACACCTGGCGTATGAGTTTGCCAAGAAACCTCTGCCAGACCTTCTTCGGGCTCATTCCACAAGCGCCATGGCGACATCTGCTGCCCTCCTGCGAGGAGTTGATCTGCAGGAACTCTGCCGTGTGGTGACCTGGTCCCAATCATCGACCTTCATGTGCCACTACAGGCTGGACTGCCGGTCCCAGACGGATGCTCGATTTGGACGTGCTGTGCTGGCTTCTGTTCTGTAGGACCTGGGACCTGACCCACCATCCTTCCAGTAAGCTACACAGTCTCTCCTAATGTATGAGGCACAGAGACCACGAAGAAGAAGAACAGGTTGCTTACCGGTAACTGTGGTTCTTCGAGTGGTCATCTGTGCCCTCATACATGCCCGCCCAACCTTCCCCTCTTTTTCAGGTCCCATTCTACTTGGCGGACCAGAACTGAGGAGAGATTGTTGCTCGACAGGCTGAGCTTGCGGCATGGGGGAGGGATTCCCGCCAAGCTAACGAGCTCTAGAATCTTCCGAACGCTACCACGCAGGCGCAAAAGCTCCTAATGTATGAGGGCACAGATGACTACTCGAAGAACCACAGTTACAGGTAAGCAACATGTTCTTTCCTCTGGTGGAATCATATTGTGTGTTCTAGAGCTTTAAAAATCTCTTGGAAACAGAGAACTGCTTTTAAGATTGCAGTGAGGGGTTTGATAAAGGGCATGGCTTCTTGCAGGAGGCACCCACATTTTTTATATCCTATTGTAGCTTCTGTGACAAAATTTCTGGCGGTCTTTGAAACACTGCAGAAAAATCTCTTTGCTAACAATAAAAAAAATGGGCTGAACGTGCACACCATGAACATTGACACTTTTGTCTCTCTGTAAAAGAAATATTGTCTGTTTCGTGCCTGAAGTAGAGGCCTAAAGGACAGAGAAATAGTTCTTCTGACCAGGGTTTCTTTGTTCTTGCTCCCCTGCAGTGACTGCTCCAAGTTCTCCTTTGAGTCCTCCAGTGTCCCCTGTGTTCCCACCTCCAGAGCCCTCCAGCAGCAAGAATGGGGAGTGCACCGTTTGCTTTGACAATGAGGTAGATGTGGTGATTTATACCTGCGGACACATGTGCCTCTGCAACACCTGTGGTCTTAAGCTGAAGAAGCAACTCAATGCCTGCTGCCCCATCTGCCGACGGGCCATCAAAGACATTATTAAAATCTACCGTCCTTAACCTCACTTCACCCCACTTGGGCGTGAATGATGAGGGACAGGAGGAAGAATGTTGTTAACAGCTACCACACCTTACTGTCCCTGCTTATGGGTTATTGTGCTGGTCAGTGGTTCCTGAGTGGCTCTTTTGTCTCTATTTCCATGTGTTTGACCAGTAGAAACAAATCAGGGATAATTAAGTGAACTGGGCAACACTCTGGTCCTTGTGGAGGCTGAAGTTACAGCTGTGGAGTGGGTAGGGCTTTGTAATGCTGCTGCTTGTAATGGGTGAAAAATGGGGTACACTAGGGCCTGCACTCCAAATACAGTGTCTATTTCAAAAAGAAAGAACTCTCTTGTGCAGTTGTTCTCACCAAGAAATACAGCTGTCCCCTCTCAGGAAGAGTGTTGAAATGAGCAATCACTTGACCAGTTTTTAAAATTCTCAGCACTTTATCCCAGTCTAAGAACATTAGCAAATTAGGAAGCTTCTCAGGCAGTTTCAAGCAGGAAGGAGGAGATTTTATTGACTATATGTTTCTATAAAAGTCAGCAGATGCATCAGGCTGTGAGGCTTCTCTGGTCACCTTCTAAAGAGTGTTACGAGGGCAGGAGACACTGCATGACGTTGGCTCATTTTAAGACACCCCACCCCTTTCACAGACCAAGAGTGAGAATGTAAGGCATAGGAACCAAAATTACACTTCAAAGCAACTGAAGGAAGAGGTGGTCTATGCTAGTGTGACCTACTTATTCATGGTTTAGTGCCCCACATTTTCAGGGTGTATCTTGGTCTGTGAACCCAGACTAAGGACTGAGACACTTGTATGGATGAATAGGTCTGTCAGCAAGAGAAGCAAAAAGCTATAAATGTCCTCTGAGAACCAAAAGTAAACAACTTCTGGGCAGAGCATTTTCCTCCTCTCTTAGTCACCATTTGAAACTTCCAGCTGCTGTACTGAGCAACTGCTAGGCACATCTTGATGTGGAGAGACTAATTTTCTGGAACCAGTAAGCCTCAGCCTGCAGAAAAAGAATACTAGATAACCCTGGAGATTATGAATTGGCCATAATCAAGCAGCTGTGAACTGTGGCATGTGCAAGTTACCTTATAACCAGGCAGCAAAGGAGTAAGAATTTGGCATTTCAAACTTCCACCATTTCCTTACTTGTGATTTGTAAATGCATTGATTGATGTTTTCCTCCATTCTTCCCTAGAGATTGTGTCAACAAAGTATGCAGCAATGTGGGAGCTCTCCTTTCTTCCTCTCCAGGGAGTTGTCTTCCATTCCACAATGGAGGCATCTTACTGAAATTAAAAAGCTTTTCCCTTGACGTTGTTTGTTGGAAAATGAATTGGCACGCTATTATTAGATGCTTGGTCTTAAAATATAAAGGAAACTTTGGTTGTAATGTTAGGAAACTCTAAACTGCTGTAGTCTGAACAGCATGTGAAACCAACTTGGAATTTTAGGAAAAGAGCAATGAAACCATTAGCCCATTGGCTAATATTCTTTTCTTTTCTCAGTGATGCCTTTTGCTAAGACCCAACCCTTTGTGGTATCATCACTGCTTAGGTTGTTTCCTACAGCTTAAGCTTTGTGCTTTTGCTCTCAGGGAGATGGCAAGTTTCCATTCCCCTCCTTTTATGTGACATATTCTGAGACTGCGGGAGAGAGATATGAATGAGATCAAATTTTGACCGTAACAGGTAAGCCATATGGCTCTCTTGGTAGGCAGAGGATCACCATGGAAGCTGTAGGGATGCCATTGGCTTCAGTGAGGCTAGAAGAGTGTTTCCGCTATGCACTCCATGTTCAGTGGTGTGTAGATTGGTTTCTTGTGGGTGGGTGCCTGGTGCCTAACCTGACTTTGGCAGCTGGCTCAGTCTTCAGCTTCTGACAAGATGATACTTCCAAAGTGCTCACACTTATCATGGACTGTGGTAGAAGTTGAATACTGGTGAGGTACAATTCCTGGCTTTACATTGTAGTTGGGATATAGTAGGGAACTGAATACATAAAGATACTTCAAAGGCTTCAAACTGGACAGATGTGCTTTCTTTTTGCCAATTCCTTCAAGTTGCAAATAGCGTCTTGCATCAAGTTACTCTGAGATCTCCTAATATCGGGTAGGGTATAACTATTTTAATAAATTTAATAAACAAAGCAGAAAAGCCCATTTATTGTAAAATGTTTTGAGATAATGTTGTAGTGCATGATGCCTACTGGTAATTTCTTAATACTTTTGAGTGGCCTAATTAGCACGTAGAGACTTGAGGAAATGGTAAGGTTAGTGTTACAGTGCATTTTGGTTGCTATAGTTAACTGTTTGCTCAGATGGAATGCCAGCTGCCTTGTGAGATCAGTATAGCCTAGAATCACAAAATGTTCCCAAACACTAACATTTAATTTTGTTGTTTGCACTGAAACTATAAACCAGCAAACACACACCCATGGTTACCCACACTGGAAGAACTCTTAATTATGCTTAGAAAGTCTGACTTACAGAATGTAGAAGCCCTGTGCAAGCAGTACTTTAAGGCAGGCAAAGCATAGAATCATAGAGTTGGAAGGGACCTCATGGGCCGTCAGGTCTGACCCCTGCCCAGTGCAGGATCTCCAGCTAGATCATTCCCAGCATGTAGCTGTCCAGCCTCTTTTTGAAGATGTCCTGAGAAAGATACCCCATCACCTCTCTAGGCAGCTGGTTCTGTTGCCAAACTACTCTCACTCTCAAGAAGTTTCTTCTAATGTACAATCAAAAGTTCATTAGACCTAGGTCTACCCTCTGAGGCAGCAGAGAACAAGCCTGCCCCCTCCTCTTTGTGGCAGCTCTTCAGATACCTGAAGGGTGTCATCATGTCACCCCTCAATCTTCTCTTCACCAAGCTTGAATGTGCTCAGCTCCTTCCACATCTCCTCACACGTTTTGTTCCCCATACCTCTTATAATCTTCATCGCGCTTCTCTGAATTCACTCAACAGGTCTATATCTTTCTTAAAATTAGGTGCCCAGAACTGAACACAGAACTCCAGATAAGGCCTGATCAGCACAGATTGTAGGGGGGCTTTTATTGCCCTCAGCTTGGAAACTATACTTACATTAATGAAAGCTAAGATAGCATTTGCCTTCTTTGCTGCATGCTAGCACATGGTCCATTTATCATCAACAATAATCCCAAGATCCTTTCACGTGTACTGCTCAGGCAAGTGTCCCCCAACCTAGTCCTGTGTATTTGGTTAATGTGGCCTAAGTTTAGAGTTTTGCATTTGTCTCTGTTGAATTTCATTTTGTTAATTTCTGCCCAGTTTTCTAGTTTATAAAGGTACTTTTGATTTCCGTTCCTATCTTCCAGTGTGTTAGCTACTCCTCCAGTTTTGCATCATCTGCAGGTTTGATAAGGTTTTCCTCCATCCCATTATCTAAATCACTGATAAAACTCTTGAACAGTGCGGGCCCCAGGACAGAACCCAGCAGCACTCTGCTCAAGACCTCCTTCTAGTCTGAAGTGCACAGTTTAGTCTAGTTTGAAACCACAAATGACAGCTTTTTGAGCACAGTTTTCCAACCAATTAGAGATCCATCTGATGGTGTTTCCATCTAGTCCATGTTTAGTAAGTTTGCTAATCAAAAATCATGGGAGATCTTATCAAATGCTTTGCTGGAATCCACGTAAATGACATCCTCGCATTCCCCCATCTACTAAAATATTGACCCAATCAGAAAAAAGATATAATAGTAGTTTGGCAGGATTTGTTCTTGACAAACCCACATTGGCTGCTACTAATCATAGCATCGTCATCAAGACACTTGAGATGGACTTCTGTATAAACTAATATTTTTTCCTAGTATTGAGGTCAGGCTGACTGGTTTATAATTTGATTTTTTATTTTATTTGATTTTTTTGCTTTTTTTGAAGAGAGGGACAATGTTTATTCATCTCTAGTCCTCTGGCACCCCACACATTCTCTAATATTTCTCAAAATTGATGACAAGTAATTCTGCGCGTATGTCGGCAAGTTCCTTCAATACTCTGGAATGTAGTTCATCTGGTCCTGCAGATTTGCACTCATTTAGATTAACTGGTTGATTCCTGGCTCTTTAGCAACCTTGATTTGCAACCCAGATTCCTTACCAAGATCTCTGCTGACATATTGGAAGTACACAGTCCTCTTTCTTTGCGGGGGGGGGGGAACAGAAATAAAATGAGTATACCTAGAAAGTCCTATTTATCTTCATGCACTAGGATTTCTAGCTTGTTTTGTTTTCCAAACTCTCTGCATTGGTGTATAGTCATCTAAAGCATTGCCTGTTATCATTTTTTATTCTACTTTGAATTTTACCGTGGCTTCTGTTCTTTCCCTCATCTTCTCTTCTAGACATCACATCCTTGTGTTTAGAGCTTGCTTTTTAACAGATGTTCAGTCTGTCAACTTCAGCCTCCCTAAAGATTTAGTTTAAAGCCCTCTTGATCAAGTTTGCTGTGCTTTTGCCAAAGGAATTCTTCTTGGTCTTTGTGAAGTGTAGTCCATCTGTAGCCAATAGTCCTTCATTTAGGAAGTGAACCCACTGGCCCCCCAGAAGCCAAACCTCTCACGTCAACACCATCTGCATAGCCAGTCATTTACCTGCAGTATTTTTGTGTGTCCCTTTATGCCCTCTATCTTTTACTGGTAGAATTGGTGGAAATATTGCCAGTGCTCTTCACTTTCCTACCCCAGGCTTCATAGTCCAGGTGAACTGCTCAAAAGTGGTTTTTGCAGCATCATTGGTGCCCACATTAGAGCATCTTCACATGATTTTCCTTTGCATTCCATAAGCTGCATAATATGCCCTTGCTGGCATTGACCACTGATTGGTAGGCACGTGAGCTGATTCACATATATGCTAATAGTGATTAGCTGAACATTAATAAAGTTGAAAAGGAGAGGCACCATTTGGGGAGGGGATTTGACTGTATCATGAACAGATGTTAGACAATCAGTTGCAAATTGTCTATGGAAGCCATGTTTAAAGTCCAGTTAAGGGCCTTTCATATTTTTGAGGTGTATATTTATATATTTTTGCAATATTTATTTATTGCATGATAGCTTTTAATACTCAATAGCACCATCCATGGAGATTATCTTACCTGAGAGCTCTCTAACTGAAAGCTGCTCTGCTGTCATATAATTAAGCTATTTTCGATAGCTGTAGTTATCATGTGGTCAGTCATTGTTTGAATCAAAAATCCATTTATTCAGGTATGGAGCTCTCCTGGTCAAGCCAACACCGCTTAGTTCCTTGAGCTATTGAAATGTGGAAGTTCCTGCTTGCCCAGCTGACACTGAACAGTATGTTCCAAAGAGATTCCTTTGCTTGTAAGAGGATTCTAGTTCGCAGTCACAAGTTCTCTTGTTTAATGCTACAGATATGACAAGACAATTCCTCTAACATCTTAACTCTTTCCTGCTTACCTCGCATGGAACTAAACAACATTGACCACAAACTACAATGAATTTGAATGGAATTTCTTTGTGGCAACTGTAGTTATCATTTTAAGTCTCAAAAGCCACAAGTGGAGAAGTGGTTGGAGAAACTTAGCAGAAAGAAAGAGGCAGGTTTACATTTTCTGTAGATGTGACATAATTCTAAGCAAGCCTAGCCATCAAATACTTGGTCATTACCTCCTTTCTACTGCTAACATTTTTTTGGGGGAGGGATTAGATATTATGGTGTATTTTTTCCCCCATAGCTCCCTACGTGTAATACTGTCAGTTGCTGTGTCTTATCAAAAGCTCCATGAGTATTTGCCTGATCTCTTTGGCCTTAGGTGGTCTGGATCAGTGTGCCCTACAACTGCTTACTAGCTGCCACTGTGATTATATGTTAAGAAGAAATTTAAGTGCACACCTTGGTGCAGAGGTGGAAGGGATGGGTGTTGTCTTAATTCTTTGGTTGAAATTGATTTCCTCAAAGGAGCAGCATCTCACAGGGCTTTGGGCAGGTAAATGAGTCCATAGCTATGGGTTGTGAAGCAGATGGAGAAAGAGCAGCAATGGGCACACAGCTTTACTTGACTCCAGCCTCACAAGGAATTCTCAAACTGACAGATAAATTTTAAGAGATGGAGATTGCTTAGCAATTTGTTCTTGTTATTGCTGTTCTTCTTTTTAAAAAAACAATCTCTTTTCAGAAGATCTGTTTGTGCCTTATAAGGGTGTCTGTGCACTTTTTATCCTTTTTAATGCTACTTTAAATCAAATGGAGAGAGAGAAAAAAAGGAACTTCACCACAGATGGCTGGTAGTTTTCTAGACTTTTACGTGTTCACCAAGAACTCTGCTTTTTTTGATATTGGAGTGAAAATTGTATGTTTTCATTGAATTTTTGCTGCCACTCTCCTCCCCATGTCCTCTTTGTATAAAAAGCTTTTTCAAAAGTTTCCAGATTTCTAATACTTCTTAATATTTTTCTGGTTCATGACTGTGGTCTGTACATCACATTCTAAAATAAGCCAGATTTTATTCTCTCTGTGATAAGACTTTCAAAGCAAATTATTTGGGGAGGGAAGTTTGCACTTCTTTACATGTTAATACTCTCTAGCATTGTGATATGTAGTGTGTGTGTTTTTTTTATTTTGATCTGTTTTACATTAATATAAAATTTTACCTGTTTATGAAACAAATAAAATGTTGGCTTGTAAGTATTTCTTCTGGCCTAAAGTAGACAAAGGTAAAAGCAGAGAACATCAGAGCATAGCTGTCTTCTAAGTCCAGGACCAGACCTTGGAGTATTTTTCCCAGAATTCTTCAGCCAGTATGGTGAATGACCACGCTTGCTGGGTGCTGGTGGTGATAGTTTGGGAGTTGTAGTTCCATACATTTTCTAAACTCTGCTGGGGATTTAGAAGCAGCTTATCATAGAAGTTCTTTGTGACTCCAGGTTTGCCTGGCCATATAGCACTATTAATACTTGTGGGGGGGGGGGGAATCTACTGTGTATAGTGCAAGAAGTTAACTCACTCCTGTCCTGTTGCTATGATAATTGGGTAAGTCAGCAGCGATAATAAGAGGAACAGCAACAGAATGCATGCAACGCTGAATGCATTGATACCTGTCACACTTTGAGGGGAATACAGTTGTAATCTGAGTGTGCAAACCAGTTTGGATTATTGTCACTTAACAAGCCAAGGCCCATTTCACCTGAACTGGGAAACTATGGTTGCTATCTTTAGTACAGACCTCAGGATCTTAAATCATACTTCTAAGTTGGTTTAATGCACAAGCAAAAAAATTATATCTCATATGTCTGAACTACTTCAGTAGGTCTGCCCCAACACTAACATGAAGGTCAGAAAAATTATATTTCTGTGGTCTGAGTTAAAATTCATGCTTTAACTTGTCTGAATCAAGACAAGAACCCTAGATTGCCACCTAGAGCTAATAACAAATGCAAGACAGTCCTGTTTGTTTGGCTATTTGTTGTTGCCTAGCAGGACTCAATGTAATACATGGACTAGTGCAGGCAAGCCCTTTAAACAAAATCCATTCTTCTCTGAATGGTGGATTGTTGCTACAGTAGGTTGTTTAAACACACTTAAAATAAAATAAAGTTCATTACCTTTGTGAACACCAATACTGTGAAATGAATGGTATATAGCTGAGCCAGGTTAGCTTTTCAGAATTCCAGCACAGAAGGAATCCAAAATTATTTCATTTGTTCTCAAAGACATTTATTTTAAGCACTGCTATGCAGTGTGAGATAAAGAGAAGTCAAACAACTAAAGTGAACTTCTACTTTGCCGCCACTTCTTAGAACAGAAACTCCTCCATATTCAGTGCCAAGTATGCTGAAGAAAATGCTCTGCAATGTGTGGGACGGGGGGGAGGCAAAACTCTCCTCCTGCCACCTGTCTTTGCCTTCCTTCTAGTATCTGAGTCTAGGATGGTTTGTGGCAGAAGTTTCACCCCCTCCCCTTAACTATAGCTAAAGCATGGTTAGGAAACAGATGCTGCTAACATGTAGGGCTAATGCTACGTACTGGTAGTGACAGAAAACTTGGGAAGTCTTCCTGGCTTCCTTGGTTGAATATGTTCTGGTATGTCATCCCTCACAGTGCTGCTTCTTCACTTTATGAGGCCCTTCTGCCCACACAGGTTGAACCAGGGCTGTGGAGTTGGTATGCGAAACCTTCAACTCAGACTCTGACTCTTGGTTGGTTGGTTGGTTGGTTGTTTACTGACTCTGCCGTCAGAAATGCACTATGGTGCTTAATTAGTACAACTGGCCCTCCACATGTGCCAGGGTTGGGGGTGCAGGACCCTTGCAGAAGTGGAAAAGTCACCAATATCAAAATGTGTGTGTCTGTAGGAAGATGGCAGGAGGTATGCTGGGGGAAACAGGCACCCGGAGTGCAAACCAGGGAAAGGTGGCGAGTTGGCATGGTGGCCCTCGCCCGTTTCCTTCCTTGGGGGTGCGGGGTGCAGTGGGAGAGGATTTACGGTGCTGACAAATTGGGCTGTGAGCTGTCTTTAGCTAGCCAAGCAGTGGCTGGTGGAGGAGGAGGAGGGTTTTTAAAGGGCTGCACGGCCTGATTGGAGCCACCAAGAAAAAGGAACCCCAGAAAAGAAATGCTCGGGGTTTTAGAAACTTTTCTAAATTCCTATGAAAGTAAACATACAACAAACTAGGCATTTGATGAATTTTTAAAAGATAGATATATAGGTATGAAATGATATATTTGCTGTATAATGTTATAATAAAAGTTTTTATTTTGAAGCCAGAGTCAAAGTCAGTACACTTCTACCAAATCCAACCCTGACCTGACCCAAAATTGTTTCCAGCTCCACAGCCCAAATGTGAATTGTAACCCTATACTTCCCTCACATTCAGAAACAGCACACCAACCATCATGGGGTGCAAGCAGCCGTCTTGCCCATGCCCAAGCAACAATCCCAGCTGAAGAACCTTGCTCTCCATCCTCAAGTTTTATGCCTCTCCTACTCCTAGCCCACGAGTAGGGCTTTGATAGTAGAGATTACTACCCATTTGCCCCTCTGTTGGTCGCTTTCAGAAATTTGTTACTATAATAACAAACTTGTACATTCTTTCTGATAAAAGGGGAGGGAGAGAAAGGGCAGCCACTGAGGTTTGGAAGTTGCTTGGTCGTGAACATCTGTAATGTGCTGCTGTAAAGAAGTGGCAGGCAAAATCTGTGCACAGAAGGAGTGTTTTCCCTCCCAGACTGACCTAGATGTGAGCCACGGGCCACAGATTGCCCATCCTTAGTATAAAGAGTCTGCACAAATGGATGTCACAACCTCCTCAGAGTAAACATATGGCAGTAAAACTTACAACTGAGCCCTGGGATAAGCAACATATTGGTGAGCAGTCAACCTCTTATCTGCAGTCTAATGGCTTAATTGCTAACAAGACCACTTGTCACATGCAATTCCAACTGCAATTGCACTCTCTCCCTGCCCATGCCTGCCTCTCTCCTCTCATACACAAAACTTCTCTGTGATGTTCTGCCACCTTTCCAAACTGCATGATCCTCTTTATTGGAACAAGTTACGCTGATGTGAGAGGTTTCAAGAGGCACAGAACCTATTTTGTACCCTTCAAAAGCTCAGCAAATTCAGGATGGTAGTGGTAGTTTGTTGACTTCAAGCATGCTTATGCTCTTCTGGGAACCATGAGACAGAGAGGCCTGATTATCCCTTTTCCTGCCCTCCCTCCTTTCTGCACAAAATAGCATACCGAAGTGTACCTTACCTCAGCGTCAGTTCCTTATGAGCCTCATTCTCTTCGGCCTGGTTAACAGTACCTCAAAATACAAAACAGCTAAACACAAACACATGGTTTCAGTGTTTTCCATGGTAGGTTTTCTCTTTCTTTTAAAGTCAAAAGTAAGTGTCAGTTCAGCTTCTCTGACTCTGACAGGAGTCAGGGTCCCTTGCCTGCTGGAGTAACCTGCCAATGCCCCCTGGATCACTTTTAAGCTAGGTTGTCATATCCCTTTCCATTTCACCATAGGTAGCTTGACAGACTGCACTGTCTTAAGCTTTCTGCTACCTCGCTGAGACTCCACTCCTTATCCCCATATTACAGGCATTAAAAACAATTCTCAGGTCTCTTTCACTTGACTCTTGGTTGTTTCAATAAATTGGCATTGTCCCTTTAATAGCATCCTATTTGCTCAAATAACTATAGCAGGAATAATTTTAACATTGAGGTTATTGAGCTGCATTTCCTGAAGCTGCCAAAACATTCAGGTTTAATAAAATAGCTTTGACTGAAAACAAATAAACCAGCTGCCACATCACCTTGTTTCATACTAGGTGGGTAGTATTACAAGGGGATGCTTGCTCAAAAACAGTAACAGCAATCCTGTGTAGTTATGCTGCTTAGAGCCCATCCCCATCAATGCAATTTAGGTAATGCAACCACACAGAATTGCAACTGGGATGGCTACCTGATCAAAAAATTTCCAACATGTTCATCACTCTGTGTTCTTGAATTTATGAAGTCTTCCTGGACTACCCTTCTCACAATTAGGCCGCTCATGCAAGGAAAAAAGAGGCTCTCTGCTTAGATGCACGGCACTCATTTCAGCCATTTTTTTTAAGGATCGGAAAGCTGATTAAGAATATTGCATGCACTCTCTTTTAAGTTAGTTATTTACCATTATCAGTTTTCTCACTGAGAAACCCAGATTCCCCGAAACAGAGTTTGAAAAACACTATTATGTCCAGTCCTCTGCTTCAGGAGCCTCTCTTAGCTCTATTATAACCTTATCCAGATGAAGGCAATACACAAAATGAGAGTCTGAAAGAGCCAGCTGGATGCACCGATGTCACTGCTATGACACTGCCTAACATGCAAGCCCAGCTATGCACCAGAGAGCACCAGAGATCAGTCATGGAGAAGCATTCCTCCCTGTTACCATTCCCTCAAACTGGTGTGTGATGCAGCCGCTCTGGTATGACATCTCTAGGCACAGCTGCATCATTTACACACAATCTCTCCCACCAGAGACAGAGAGGGAGACCATTTGAACAGGACAACCATGCCTATGGCCTTCTGTGTCTCTTCAAATACATTTGAAAAGAACCGCTCCTCCATCTTACAAAGCTTGCCACGGCAAACAAACATTAGAACCCACAGCATAAATCAAGGATGAGGAACCTTTGGCCCTCCAGATGTTATTGGACTCTAGTTCCTGTCAGCCCAAGCCATGCTAGCTAATGGTAAAGGATGATGGAAGCAGTAATACTTCAACATCAGGCTCCCCACCCTTGACAAAACAGTATTAAAAAAAAATCACATCAATTGTCCCACTCACAGCTCCTTATTGGTAAAAAAATGATGCCAAGAGCAGACATGGAAGGTGGCCTTTGGCAGCCATGGAGCAGAGGGAGGGGCAGCAACTCTGACAGGGAAAAGAATAGTGGAAACACATATTTAGCATCCTTCCTAAGGCAAGTCCCCCTCCATTGTTTGGATGCAGCTCAAGACCAGTTTTTAGTCCAAACAAGATCAGGCCTATTGAATAAATGGGATTTTATATAAGTGTTGACTTACCATGCAGCATTTGATTTAGTGGAGCTACTGCACTAAAATTGGATTTAGCCCATGAAACCAGGTGGATACACCTCGGGGGGGAAGGGGGGAGTAAAGGCAGGAAGCAGTGAGTGCATTTTTATTTCATTTTAATTATTGCAAAAGTTCAAATGGTTGCCATGCCCCTTATTTCTGGGAGTGGTTCAATCTTCACCTGTCATTCACTGACAATGAAGCCAGTGATGAGGCTTTATGCGTCATGAGTTAATGGGAGCAGTAAGCGTGGCTGCTGACCACACAGCAGGTTGGGCTCAGGTTCGTAGAGAACAGTAACTCCATCTTGTCAACTCCAGCCCAAGGCAACTCCAGTAACAGAAACTAAATGTTCCAAAGAGACATTTCTTTGCCATATAGCTTTGCTTTCATCTTGTCCAAGTGCCATTTAAGAACAAGGCAAAAATGGGGGACATTGGCCACAATGAAAGAAGTCATCCAGGTACCTTGGACTGGAGAACCATGCTGGATTCAGCTGATGGGATATGTTGTAAGTCATCATCATGATTTTCATCTAAGACAGTGGTTCTCAACCTGTGGGTCCCCAGATGTTCGTGGACTTCAGCTCCCAGAAGCCCCAGCCACTATGGTCAATGCTCAGGGCTTCTGGGAGCTGAAGTCCACGAACATCTGGGGACCCACAGGTTGAGAACCACTGATCTAAGACATTATGAGGAGAGTCTTTCACTTCATATAAAGCAGTATGGCCTCAGGTGAGAAAGCACTAAAATATGCCTTAGAATTGTTAGACTAAAAGGATAATATGTCCATAAAGTGATACATGACCTGGCCTGTGCCAATGAGAGACCTACAAAGCTGGATGGATTTCAAAAGCCAATTTTGGGGAGTAATGTAATTGACTTTCATCTCATTTCTGTAGTTTTAGTTTTTCTTTCTTTCTTTTTCTTTCTTTCTGTATCTGGAATAGAAAAGTCAGATTTTCCTTCCATCACACATCATTAAGGCACTATGATCTTTCAGAAACCTCTCTCAATGTACTGAAAGAGAAAGAAAAGATAAAAAAGTTGCAGCCTTACTGTCAAAATAGCCTCTCATGAGGCGCTAATTTTTTTTGTTTTGTTTTTGCAATAATATGCCATTAAAAAAAAACATTACTCCGTAACAGAGCTAATTTGTCCTTCAGCTGTCCTGATATAAGTAGTTGTCCCAACCGCATGGGGACAGAATTATTGAAAGTTGCGCCCTACAGATCTACTCCAAAAACCAACTCCCCCATCTCCAAACAGTGTTCTGTATTTCCATTATTGCTGCTTCAGCTTCAGTATGATTTCTCAAGGACTACTTCAAAGATCAAAGATGCTGCTAAATGTACAGAGCTTGCTTCCATGCTGCCTCCAGCTAACAGGTGTTGCTGAGCGGTTGGTTAGGTAGCAAGAAAAACAACAGCAGCTGCCTCAGCAAAACACTTGGTAACTGCATTAACAGCACCACTTAGTGGCTGCTTGACACTCAAAACAGTATGTATGTTAAGAAAATAGGGGAGAAAACCCAGAGACCAGGGTTCAATTCCCTGCTTGGCCATGCAAACCCCACTGGGTGACCCTGGGTGTGTCATGCACTTCCAGCCCTAGAAAAACTGATAGGTTCACCTTATGGAAACCATAAGCCAGAAACTACCTGAAGACACACAATAGCAACAATCATAAAAGGAACCAGACCTCCTATAACCTCTCCCAGAATTAATCATACTTACTCATCTGTTGCTGTTGGAACTATAGATAGTTTGGTCCCAAGGTATGGGAGTGGATGTATGGGTGGGGAGAAAAAATGAGAGCATTGCTTCCCCAAGGTTAGAAATCTGAAATACTTCTTTAGACCCCAAAGGTTTAGCACTGCAGCAACTTTAAACCTCAATTCAGCATTTAGAAACATAGTTTTGGCATCCAAAGAAAAGGGGCAGACAAAGGACAAAGGCAAAGCAAACACCAGCAAATATGAATTGCAGGTGCAAATGATTATCAGTGTCTCAATCTCTGCTGTGCTAGAAATTTGAGGACTGAAGGAAAATTTCATGGAGGAGCAGAATTCTTACCTAGGGGAACGGTGTCCTCATTTTGCCCCTCTCCATGGTCGTAAAGGTAAAAGGCAAAACAACGTAATTTCTCTTGGTACTGTTATTAGATTTTGATTTGCACAGTCATTTCTGAAGAACTCTTTTAGAGATTTAATCTTCTGCAGAAGCATATAGACATCAGCAACAGCAGGAAATCATTCCTTTAAGTAGCATGCAATGTAGTCCCTGGCCTTGACTATGGACTTTGCTTTCTAAATGCCAGAAGGATGACCTGGAAGGGGTGAGTGAATGTGTCTGACATTTATTCCCTGGACTTTGCCCCAAGAGGAAAAGACGATATTTGAGGCTCCACCTATCCTTGCAAATCTGTCATTGGCACTAGCCAGCTCTATGTCACCTTCCAGAATGTTTCTCCATCAGCCATTCATCTGAATGCTGGAAGCACGCTTCTCTTTAGGACTGGGTGCCTTACAGCTTGGATCAATGGCTTCAGCTTGTTCACACATCCAGAAAAAACACCACCAGAATGTCCCACATCAGTGGCCTGACTGATTTTATTCATAGTGACACCATCGCCACCCTACCAGCAATAGGATCTAATTAAAAAAAAAAGGTGGACAGGACTAGTTAAATAATGCCAGGGCTTGCTTCACAGGAGAATAGGAAAAAAGCCTGTTGCATCATACAAAACTTCCATTCGGTTTAACATCCTACTTCTAACAGAAGGCAGCCACTGTGAGCTGCCCTGGGAATGCCAATTGGCCATTGAAAGCTACAGTATGTAAACATCAGATAAGTGAATAATATTTCTGGGAAGCCTCTCAACACCACATAAAGAAACATCCCTCTCACATGCTGTGTCCCCTGTCAAATTGCACAAGGCACAAGTAGTACCTACAAGAAAATGTTCCTGCTCAGGAAACTGTATTCCAGTCCTCCTCCAGTCCAAGTTCTCTATTTCTGTCCCTTTCTTTGCTTTTGGTGGCCACTAAGCAATGGCTGTCGTCATTGGGCTATCATGGGGAAAACTACCCTGAGAGATTTCTGTTGAAAACTTTTATTGAGATTTCTGCAAACCTTTACCACGAGTGTCACCCTTCCCAAATCTTGTGGATGGATGGCTACAAAAGGGTTTACAGTCAAGAGAAATGAGACCACTATGACAATAATAATCTGGGAGGTTCCATACTAGTATTACGATGAATAGAGCTATCCTCCTTCATTAGCTTCTTCAACTTGCTGCCCTCCAGATGTTTTGGATTGAACTCTCCTGACCATTAGCTTTGCTGACAGTGAGTAAGGGGAACTGAAGTCCAAAACACCTGGATAGCATCAGGTTTGGGAAGGCTGCCCCACATGGATGGCCTAATGCAGTGGTTCTCAACCTGTGGGTCCCCAGATGTTTGTGGACTTCAGCTCCCAGAAGCCCTGAGCATTGACCATAGTGGCTGGGGCTTCTGGGAGCTGAAGTTCACAAACATCTGGGGACCCACAGGTTGAGAACCACTGGCCTAATGCCTTTAACACCATCTAAGGTAGTGGCCATCACATCTGGTAACAATGAATTCCAATACATTTTGCAATAGTGTAAAATACTGGCAGGCAGAATGTATCAGCTGTGTGCTTTAGAAACCACATAGCTACTGCGTTTTTGGTGCCATGACTACACTGTTTTGTACTGTTTTTTGGACCATTTCCATACAACAACGCTCTTCCACATTGTCTCTCTGCAGTCCCGGGTCCAGAAGGGAGTGTGTCAGCAACGCTCCCCTCTGTACCTGCTCAGTCCCTGTGGAAGAGAATGCAATGGCGCCGTGTCTTCCTTCCGCAGCGCAGCCGGGATTTTCCATTGCTGCGCTATGGAAGAAAGCGTCGCTAATACACATCCACAGCTTCCACGTGGCCAGAAGTGATGGGAGCGCCACGCAATCGCAGACGCAAAACTGATTTTTTCCATTTTGCAAAAACTGCGCAGGTGCGACGCTTCATGACAGGATGGCAGCGGGACAGTGATGATGTCAGAAACGAGACACCAACATCATGTGGAAAGGGCCTTAGTTTGACATTTGAGACTGATTTAATCGTATGGGCTTAAAAAAATATTATTTCAGTCTATTCCTAAATCATGTTTTAATCTGTTGTGCATCACCTCCAGAGCCTATGTGGGCAGAAAAGCAACAAACATACATTTTAATGAATACATTAAATTATGCATTGTGTAAAGAATTTATTTAGTTGACTTGTCTGCTTAAAGAGATTTCAATCAAATCTTTGCTTAAGTGTATAAGGCTAGTAACAATATAAAAAATATTAAAATAAAATGGAAACATGAAAACAGTAACTAAGACACAACTGTTAAAATTAAAATCAACTTGCCTGCACAATATTAAGTCTGATGGAAAAAGAGAAAGGTCTTCATAGGATGGTGGAAGGCCACTGAAGAGGGAGCAGGAAGTTCCCATGCCTGGGCGCAGACACAGTCCTGTGTCCAAACCAAACATTTCTCAGATGTTCAGAGAACCAGGAGAGCCATAGATAATGACTGTAGCAGACCAGCAACCTAATCTAAAAGAAAGTGGTCCTTCGCATTTCTCAGGCCCATATCACAAAGGGTTTTAGGAACATAAGCAGTGTTTTGAACCAGGCATAAGAATGTATTGATGAGAGAGACTATTCTCTTCTGCCTGTCCCAAATCTACTGCCAATTTAATTTGGTGAGCCCATGTTCTGAGCCGATGGAATGGGCCGGAGGGAAGAGGAAACATTTCTTCACCCTTTTCTCCACATGCCAAATAGAGTTCTATGATTCTTTCATTCCTCTATCCCTGGCACATTTTTCTCTGAACTAAAATGCCTCAGGACATTTTGTCTTTGCTTCAAGTTGAAGTGCTACAACCCCATTAGAACTCTGATTCCCCTTTCCCAGACCCTTCCAATACCCTTTTGGAGGTGTGGCAACCATAACATACACAGTATCCAAAACAAAGATGCAGAATATGTACTAGACACTTAATCTTTAGCTCCTATCTTCCCCTTTTCACAAAGTCCACATACTAATCAAACGTACCATTTTGTTGCCCAGTCATTCAGTTGGAGAGCTTTCTCAAAATTCTTTTGCAGTCCATTTGAGATTTTAGCATCCTAAATATTCTCATGACATTTACAAACATGGCTATTTCGCAGCTAATCTCTAACTGCATATGATCTATGAATAAATTATAAAGTATGGAATCGAATGCAGGTAGTTTGTAACAACCCCACTGGTTATTACTCTCTGTACTTAGAATTGCTCACTTATTCTGACCTTCCTTTTCTTTAACGAATTTCCAGCTCATAAGAAGGCTTGTCCTCTTGATCTGTGACTGATTAGATCTGGATTGAAGCTTCCAGAGAGACTTTGTCAAAAGATTCTTTGAAATTTAATTATCAAATGTGATCAGATCACCTTTATCAACTTGCTAATTGACACCCTAACAACCCCACAAAGGTTGATAAGACAGGATGAACCTTGGCTGAAGTGAGACTTCCTCTTCAGTGTGTTTAAGAATTCAAGATTTTATAATGGCTTCCCACCAAGTTACCTCAGCAGGTGTTTTAACAGAAGCAAGTACTGGAGCCTCTACATATATTTCCAGTTTTGCTCAGGTAAGAGAGATTATGCTGCATGTGAAAGAGTGCTCTTATTCTTTTGTATCTTCAAAACATCTCTAAATAACCACTTCTTCCAGTATTGTGGATTATGTTAACTTGTATGCAATAAAGGTTGCCACAGCAGCAATTTTTGACTATCACCTGCAGAATGAATGGGTGGCTTTCTTTTAAAACAGCGGCAGAATAAGCATTTTATTCCCTTGCAAATCTAGTCACAGATCCATTAATAATTGGTGAGTTACGATATCATTTATATGGTTTTCAGAAATACAAGAAGCAGCTCAACCACTTGATTGTGGACTTTGTACTTTTAAGACAAAACGAACTGGCAGACAGGACACAGAAAATGGAAGGGAAAAACACACAAGATGTTTAACAATTCTGCTTGAAACCAGTCAAGCTTATTTTTTTATTTCTTTACTTTTAAAAAACAACAGCCACCATCCTTTTAATGCTGGAAGTATACATGATCCCACCCCACCCCCTTCTCCACCCCACCCACCGGTTACGTACAGGTTGATACAAGTTTACATAATAATAAACTAAAGATTGCAGATGAGTGTAAAGCCATTTATGCAGCCTTCCACGTTGCCAGAAAAGTTCCAGGCAGACGGCTAAAAAGCTCGTGTTAGTAAGCAAGAGGCCGAATGTCCTTTAACCCCACACTGAACAACAGCTATTCTCAAAGGTCACACTGAACAACCGTTACTCACAAAGTTGCTGTAACAAAGGTCAATGGGCTGGGTGGAAGGTAAACAGGCAGCAAGTGCTATGTTGACAGGCTGTCCAATGTAGAATGACATTCCTGTTTCAGAACAGGATAACAAATCATTAAGGTCAATGTCAGCTCACATCTTCTCTTACTCCCACAGCAAGGCAGCCCAGAATCACTGCATGTTTCAGGTAATAATAAAAACTAGAGGCACCAGTGTGTACCTGTGCGCTGTTTTCAGGTAAGTGCTGGAACAGTCAGTCCAGAGAACAAAACAGACCAGGGCCCTTAGTCTGCTATCTGTCAAAATTTGCCAAGAACAGAAAGAAGGAACACAAGAAAAAGTAGTATGAAGGAATTCCCTACTTCATCTTTACATCTAGAAAAATGGAACATGAAAGGGTTTTCAGAAAGAGAATCAGTGCACAGCGGGGGGGGGGGTGACAGAAGGAGACATTTATAACAACACCTGGTTTGGTATTAAGCTACTTGGAATGCATGCTGTAGAGTTGCTATCACACAGAGATCAAACAGGATAGGGAAGGAGGTACAGATCAGTTGTATAGTGAGTTGATATTACTGGGCAGCACATTGTTAAAGAATTGCTTTGGTGGTATCAAGAAGAAAGTGAAGATAACAGCTGTGAGAACTATGAGAAATGAAGAATGGATTCCATCTCTCCCACAGGCATGAAGGCCTCCAGAACAGACTCCTAACTATTCACCATATAGAGATCAAGGACGTAATTACTGAATGGGTAGAAAAAGCAACACAACAGCACTTAAAGTAACTGGCAAAGCAGTAGCCAAAACCATATGCCTTGCAGGAAAATGCAGCCAAAAAAAATTCAAGTAATCAATTTCAGAGGCAAATTTAGTAGCTGAAACACATTTAAGAATCTTAAAATTCTTCTTAACAATCAGTCTACATAAAAAGAAAGAGTTCAGGTAGTATGTAAGTTTAACTTGAGCAAGCCAGTGAAATTCGGCCCATGGAAATCCAAGCTAGGCAAAGCCATGGCAAGAAAACATACATGTATAGCTTTTGAAGCCAGAGCCTTCCACAGGGCCTCTCCTTATCAACCCAAAGCATATGGCAAATTTTCTATATGCCAGGGCCTCGGCCACATCCTAGAAGTATGGTGAATCCATTCAGATTTGAACTGCTCAAAATCTCAAGTTAAAATCTCCTTCATTGTGAATTGGTTTGAAAAATCCAGGACTGAAGACAGGAGATGGAATTTCTTGTGTTTTTAAACCCCACAGGTGAACACATTCACCATGCAAATGCATTTCTCTCTAGCTTGCCCCTAAATATACAGGAAGAATAATCATGGTTTTCCCACATAAATTTAAAAAGAAGAAGTGCCAAACACACATTGACACATCTGATGCCTCGTTGTTTCAAAGCATAAATACATATTTAACATCCCCAACAGCAAAAGATGCTCTTGAATTCAGCTCTCCTTCAGATGAAAATCAGTATCATGACATGATAGAAAATTGCCATGCTCCAGGGTTGAGAGACGAGGCTCCACACATGTTTTCTGAGCAAGAGAAGCAGAATTGTTCACACCACTCTGAGAACTACTGTTTTAAGACAATCCAGGTTGGGAAGCCCTGCACTAGAAATTATTAGCACCCACCAGAGGGCTACCATCCTGGCAGCTGGCCACCAAGTATCTTGGGTAACTATGGCAGATCAGCAGAAGAGAGCTACTTGCAGAGGCAGATAGGAAAGACATGCAGACTGGTATGGTAGTAAGGAACCAGCACCATGTTCTACCATTCAATTCCTCCTGGCTGAACAGCATACGTAACCTTAAGCAATGTCTCATATACGTTGGATCTAGATTTATATGTGAGCCATTAGACAGGCAAAAGTGAACCCCTTCCCTCCCACCCCAACGCTATCTGTCTTCCCAAAAATGCTAAGGACAGGAGTGAGCAACCCTTTTGTATAGGATAATGTGTGGGACTGGGGAGGGAATCCCTAAAAATGTGGATTGGGAAAGGGGGCACTTTCCATGAATGAATAGGCCCTTTCTGTCCAGAGCAGATGGATCCTGGATCCTATTTACTGAAACAAGACTATAAGGCTGAAAAATATAAGCCCATATAAAGGCTGGTGCAGCAGAGAGCACAAATAACTTCACTAGTACAAGTGTGCACATGACACCAAAAGTGTTAGATAACACCAGCTGCCACACAGCACTCATCTATACTGGCAGAGGGATGATTCAAACAAGGGACAAACAACATGGAAACAAGACTAGAAAGACTCTCTTATCCACTTCGATATGCCCTTGCACCTAAGTATAATTAATTAATTCTTTCTTTCTTTCGTTTCCTTTTTTCACTATGGACTCTCTCTCCTCCTGATTATCTTTAATGGTGAAATATGGCACATGATACAGGAAAACTCAGCCCAAACAGTGGGCCTTTCCCACTGTTACTTCCTTTATTTGGCTACTGGGACTGATTTTGTTTCCTTTTGCTTCTATTTTCATCAGCAAGTCCTGTGATTGGTCACATTCACCTAAACCACACAGAAGCTGGGGAAGAGATAGGGTTGCCTACCAAAAACTGGCCAGGCAAAGAACAAAAGCTAAGCCCTGCTATATAAAGGCCTTTTCCCTCTTACTAGTCTTTCTAGGAAAAGACACACATTGGAATGTACAGTATCCCAAGTTTTTTTTTTAATTACAGAGCCAGCCTTATGAAAACTATAAATAAGCTAATTAAATATTTTGTTGCTAAAACGGGAATGTTGAGCTGCTACCTAAAATGAAGACAATGAGCAGATTATGGCTTTTTTCTGAGATAATTGGAAGGAATCCAGCCTTCCCAGCACGGCCCACCAGCAAGAACCTTGCAAAACCACCAACCACTGCTGTTTTTCTCACGGACTTCAAACAAGGTCCCTTCTTTAAAGCTGCTGGTTTCTTCATCTCCATCAAAATCAGCCACTGCCACATAGAGGGCTTCTTTGGAAACATCAGCACTGGTGATGGGGAGGGACACTCTCTCCCTTTCCAAGGGCTTAGGTGCTGCCTTTTGGCCTAAGCCACTTTTCACTTTGGCATCCTCTTGGCATGGAGCTGGCAGGAAACCTTTGGCTTTTGGTGGGACCAACATTGGCCTGCCAGGCACAGGAGCAGCTCTGACTTCAGGCACTTCCCTCTGTGGAGCTTTATGTTCTGGAGAAGGAGCAGATGAAGAGGTAGGTGACGGAACAGAAGCTTTCTTAGGAGGAGGTGGCCTCCGGGGGGTACTGTGGGCCGCTGAAGCGGTTCTCTGGAAACAGGAAAGGTGCTCTTTGGCTCACTCTCACCTGCCTTTGAGGAGCCGAAGGGAACTTTGGGTAAAGGAGCTTCCTTAAAGATTTGGCTATCTGGTCTGGATGGAGGCCTTGCCTCTGTATTGGGTCTTTCCTGAGATCTGACAGAAGATTCTATGGGAAGCACACTGCTATTGAAGGCACTCTCGCTAGACAGGGGTTCCTGCTCTGAAGATTTCTCTTGAGTCTTTGCAGGGCGGAGTTTGCTTCTCAGATTGCAAATATCTAGTTTATCATCTGCCTGAGGAGAGTCTGTCCTAGGGGCTGCTGCTGGCTTGGGTCTGATCTGAGGTTTCGACTTCAAGAACAGGTTTTGGGTAGCTGGCTCAGACTTGTTATCTTCTGGGGGCTCAACTTTTGGTTTAGCTGGTTTGACTATGGGCCGAAGGTTTGGCTTCTTCACTTCCTTGGGTGAAACCTTGTGCCCACACTCTAATCCCATTTCATTTTTCAACTGGAACAATTTCCCCTTTTCTGTTTTGAGCTCTGGTTTCTTGTTGTCCCTTGGAGGGATGCTCTGCTTTGGGGGAATCACAGGCAAAACCATGCCAGGAGGCTTGGGAGGTGGCCTCTGCTCCAACCGCTGCCTTTCCATTAACTCTTCTTCAGATTTAATTATAGACTCCTTCCTAGGAGGAAGACTTGGTTTCTCCTCTGTATCCCGATCACAGATCTCTTCATACCCGACACACAGAGAGGCATCACTGCTGTCAGATGTGACACCCTTGGAGGCCTCGTTCCCTTTCCATTTTGCTCCACAGTCTATACCATTGGGTGGTGCTTCAGGTAAAGGCCTGGATGGCCCAAGTTGTTCTCCATTAGGACTGTTCTCTGCTGCACTATCGCCAAGCCGCAGCTGTGCCATTTCACTTGGCAGTGGGGCCAAGAAGTTTGGTCTAGATGCATTACTTGTTTTCTTGTATTTGTCAATAAAAGTAGCTGGTGCCCAGCCTTCCTTCTCCTCAATCTGAATGTACCACCAACCACTCATGTTCTTCTCAATTACCTGGAGAAAGAAACAGAACCACTGGGCCTTAGAATAATTAAAAGAAAAGTTTGATCACATATTAAACCACTAGTAATATATCCATCCTGTTGACTAAATGTAGTCATTCGTGTTTGTAGTAGATTGGCAGGGAGTTTTTAGTATTTGGCTTCTTGTCTGTCCATATACATTTGTTATAATATAATCCTATTTGATAGCCTGCTTTGAAGCCCGCCTTTATTTGCTTCATAACCTTACTGTTCGGCTTACTCAGTAAGGAGGCCTTAAGCCTAAAAGTTAAAAGAGATGCAGCCAGGGTGATTACACTAGTCTTGGCTCTGTTAAAAAGCTCTCTCTTTGTGAGAGAAGGAATCTTCCTCCTCCCCCAGTCTCAGGGGTTGGTGGGGGGAATACACTCTACCTGAGTCCATGACTGTCATCTTGCAGCTTCTAGATTAAACTCTATAACCCCCACAGCAGAAGGCATCCTGGTCTTGGGAAGCGGCCTTGTCCAAGAACTTGAAGGCTCATGCAGAACCAAGAGAACAAAGTAACATCTAGCAATGCAGACCTGGAGCTGCACTGAGGCTGTGGCAGCATTTGGCTGAAGAGATGCAAGAACACTTTCTTGGTCTAATTCTGTCTCTGCATCTTTTTTCTACCTATCTGGCATCAACAAAGTTACGCTTTTCACTCTCAGAGATTTCGTTTTACTTCAGTGTATCCTCTGAACTTGAATCAAACAGCACCTGAATGGATCAGCCTCTCCTCATCAAGACATCAAGATTCAGTTATGAAGGATACAAAACTGGAGAAATTACTCCCATTTAAAGTGGAATTACTTGCTCCAGCTTCACAGCACCATGATGTTAGGGGGTGAAGGGTTCCCAGTGATATGCCATTATACTTTTTAAGTATGAATAATTTATTTTAACTTTTGTAAACCACCTTGAGTCCCACAGCTAGAGAAAAAGTGGGATGTAAATAAAATAAAATAAAATAAAATATATCCCTTTTTAAACTTTGTATTCTCAATTTTGTACAGCTCTTTATTTTTCTAGCACAGACTAGAGCTGAAATGGAGGAACCGCTGGAGGTTGCATCTTTCATACCTTTAAAAACTGCCATAATCTAGTCTCTTTTAAGTCTGCAGTGTTTTGCTACAGAATTTCTTCTCACATTCAAAGTGTCAGAAAACCTTTTCAAGAATGACACCATGTAGGTGCAGAATCAGACATGCTGTATGTTTTTTTGTTGTTGTGTACCTTGAAGTCACTTCTGATTTCTGGCAACCCTAAGACAAGCCTATCATGGAGTTTTCTTGGCAAGATTTGTTCAGAAGAGGGTTTGCCTTTGCCACCTTCTGAGATCACCAAGTAGATTTCCAGAGTCATAATCCAGTGTTCAAACAGGTATACCATGCTAGCTGTCATGCTGCATGTACACATCCCAAAATGTAAAATGCAAAAAGTAATACAAATACCTTACGCAAATACACTGATTAGGAGCCATGGTTAGCTACAAGCCCCTGTTAAGTGAATACTCAGCATCCAATCCAGAATTGCATCTAAGAAATTTATCAAATGGCTCAGACACCAATTTTGTAAACTATAATAAAACATTTCCAGATGATTTGTGCTACTATTAGAAGGTGCTGTATTGTACTGGAGTGTCTATGTATACACAAATGTACAGATGGCCAATCTTCTAAGTCAGCTGAATTCTGCACATAACCTGGACCCAGAAAAAAAAGAGACTGGCTATGAAAACAAGAATAGCATGGCCACTAGATGTCACTATTTAGATGTCTATGGAGAACCTGGCAGGACCCCAGTCTCTTCAAACCATATTTCTATATTTAAATGAATATATAAATCTGGGGGAATCTCACCAAAGAAAAATTCCAAGTGCAGGGTGAGGTGTGGGGGGCAGCAGATCATACCCTAATGATCCAAGTAGCAACTGTACCAAATCAGACCACGGGCCTATCTATTCTGTTCCAACATTGACCAAATAAACCCCTATAGACGACTCTGGTACTACATACATTATGATACAGTTTCTCTCTTTGTACTGTAGTGTAACAACATAAGTAAAGTATAGGGTATGTATGAAAGTGGAATGATACATCTAAAATTTTTGGAAAAAAAATTAATTTGCATGTGGTTGGTGACTGACTGAAAGAGTGAAAGGAAGAAGGTGCTGGTGGAATGATGTTGTGAGAGTGCGGATGAGAAAGAATTTGACAGGAACTAGATTTTGAAGAGAATGATTGCAGAACTCTTCAGAGAGCAATGTTACGTTTATATCCTGTTCTATATCTTAAGATTTATGGATGGCTTACAATTACATCAGTTTAAACAACTGTAAAACAATTTTAAAAAATTAAAACACTTGAAAACATGCAAATAATTTAACAATCTGAAAACTTAAAACAGTTTTAAAATATATGTGTGTGTGTCTCTATGTGCCTTCCAGTCACCTATCAACTTTGGGCAACCCCATGAATTTCACAGGGTTTTCTTAGGCAAGGAATACTCAGAGGTGGTTTTGCCAGTGCCTTCCCCTGAAATATATCTTATCAGCATCTGGTATTCACTGGCAGTCTTCCATGCAAATACTAACCAGGGCTGACCCTGCTTAGCTTGCAAAATCAGAGAGGATCCAGGGCCTTTAGGGCAGTGGTCACGAACCAGTGGTCCATGGACCACTGATGGTCAGCAAGAAAATTTTGGTGGTCCATGGAGAAATTTGGACATTATTTGATTTTTGACTTCCAGTTTGGATATGAAAGCTGGAGATACAGTCCTTAGCATGCTCCGCTGAAGACCTCCGCTGTCATGGGTTGCTGATACTGGGGGGACCCCCACACTGGCTTGCCAAGTAGTCCTGAACTAAAGGGGTCTTGCCAGAGGTGGATTTGCGACCAGGACCCAAGACAGGACCTGTACAGTGAACCAGGAGGAGGTAGCTGAAGGGTCTCCCAAGAGGCTGTCGCCACCAGTTTTTCATCTCACCTGCAGCAGTTTAGAGGAGACGGGAGGGATTACCTCTCTCTCCATACATCCAGCTGCTGAATTTCTTCTGACCAATTTTTGTGTGTGTGTGTGTGTGTGTGTATATATATATATATACACACACACACATATATACAAAAGCTATAAACACTATAGCTTATTTTTTCATTAAATGATGGAGGTAGAAGACCTGTGTTTGCAATAGGGCAATAAAATCTTCTAATTCAGACTTTGAATTAACTTTCTACAGAGGACCTCCATGAGTCCAGGAGGATTTCTTCCCCTTTCCTCACGCTTCTTTGTTGCTCGAAGAGGGAGGAGAAGGAGAAGAAGAAGAAGCCCAGCACAAGGTATTTAACAACTATCATACAACAGACAAACTAAACTCAACCTTGCTGCTTTCCCTACCGGACTGAAGGTTTTTGTTTGTTTCTGTGCCTGATACCTGGAGTTTCCCTCTTCGTTTGCTAAGACACAACTGAAGACAATCCATCGTTTCTTTTTTCCTTCTGCTCTAAACTCAAAATGAACTAACAGCCCAGAAGTACTTAGTTCAAATTTTCAGCGAGATCCATTTTGCAAAACTGATTTTTTCCCCTTTTTTTGAATTTTGGAGACCCCATGTATGTGAAAGACTCTCCCACTCTATGTCAATTTGACTGCTTAAGATGCTGCGTTTTGTTGATTTATCCTCCGCTCCCCTGCTCCTTTCCAACTTGAGTGTAATTCTCCTGTCATCTTTGCTCAGGTTTGTTGGAGGGTCTAGTGTGTGAGCTCTATGACTGCAACTGTTACTGTTCTAACTTAGACCCATACTGTTAGACATTTGACAGCTATACCTGTTTACTTTCCAAAACCAAAACCAAAATCAAAACCAACTGCAACACAAAGAGAAAAGAACAACTCAGTGCAAGTGAGAAGAACTGTGAGAAAACAACGGTAAAGGAGAAAGAGACAATGGGAAAGGGAGAAGAGGGGAGAGTGGAGGGAGGTCTGGAAGGGACAGTGAAAGATAACGAACTTGTTTATTGAACCTGCTTAATTTATTTGATGAATCTCCTGAATCAATTTCTGTATAGACTGGGAAACTAAAAGTCAGCGTATGACTTCTGTAACACCCACACTGCAGAAACACTAAATATATTGTCAGGATAGATATTCTGAATGAATTGACACAGTGGCTAATGAACGGACTGATATTTTGATTTATCTTTATAGTGTCTGCCTGATGAACTATGGTGTCTGTAAATATCAGAATATGTATCAATTGGTATTTTAATTTATCTCTATAATACCGACTTGATGACGTACCGAGGACGTAGACAAGCTCCTTGGAAATATAAGAAGGACAACTTGCCCTCTTGATCCCTGCCCTTCATGGCTGGTCGTCCAGGGAGGAGTTGCAATTAAGACCCATTTAAGATACATTATTAATGCATCCTTTAGGGAGAGCAATTTTCCAGCTTGTTTAAAAGAAGCGATTATATGGCCGCTTCTAAAAAAGCCCTCCCTAGATCCCCCGGATATGAATAATTATAGGCCAGTCTCCCATCTCCCACTCTTAAGCAAGGTGATCGAGAGGGTTGTTGGCCTTCAGCTCTAAGCTGTCTTGGATGAAACAGATTATCTAGATCCATTTCAAACTGGTTTCAGGGCAGGATACGGAGTCGAGACTGCCATGGTTGCCTTAGTGGATGATCTTCGCCTAGGTATCGACAGGGGAAGTGTGACCCTGCTGGTACTCTTGGACCTCTCAGCAGCTTTTGATACCTTAGACCATGGTATCCTTCTGGAACGCCTGAGAGGGCTGGGGATCAGGGGCACTGTGTTTAAGTGGTTCCGGTCCTATCTCTCAGGTAGATACCAGACGGTGATGCTTGGGGACAGTTGCTCCTCAAAAAAGGAGCTTAAATCTGGCGTCCCTCAGGGCGCTGTCCTGTCCCCAATGCTATTTAACATCTACATGAAACCGCTGAGAGAGATCATCAGGAGACATGGAGCAAGGTGCTATCAGTATGCTGATGATACCCAGATATATCTCTCCATGCCTCGGTTAATAGGGTGGCATCTCTCCTCTGAACGAATGTTTTGAAGCAGTAATGGACTGCATGAGGAAAAACAGATTGAAGCTGAATCCAAGTAAGACGGAGGTACTCGCTGTTAGGGGCCCTAGCCCAGACATAGAGGTCTGTCAACCAGTTCTAGATGGGATCACACTTCCCCTGAAAGACTGTGTTTACAGCTTGGGGTGCTCCTGGATCCGCCACTCCAGATAACAGCTCAAATAGATGCGGCGGCCAGGAGTGCCCGTTACCTGCTTCGGCTGATACGTCAGTTGCGCCCCTTTCTGGAGCTGGAACACCTAAAAACAATGGTGCATGCGCTGGTAACTTCACAGCTCGACTTCTGCAATGCACTCTACATAGGGCTACCCTTGTGCTTAGTCCGGAAACCTCAATTAGTTCAGAATATGGCAGCCAGGTTGGTCACTGGCAGACCTAAAACTGACCACATAACACCAATTCTGAAGTCTTTACATTGGCTGCCTATAAGTTTCTGGGCACGGTACAAGGTGTTGGTTATTACCTTTAAAGCCCTTCATGGCTTGGGGCCAGCCTACCAGCAGGATCGCCTTCTCCCATATAATCCACCCCTCACACTAAGGTCCTCTGGGAGGAATTTACTGCAGCCGGTCAGAACTAGGTTGGCTGCGGTTACCCAGAGGACCTTCTCTTCTATCGCTCCCAAGTTATGGGATGGCCTGCCGGAGAAGACCCGGCATATTACCAGTCTTGACTGCTTTAAAAAAGCAGTCAAGACTGATCTCTTCCGACAGGCCTTCCAAGACTAGAATTTCCACTGCCTCCCATCAATTGTCTTGCCATTCTTTTAATAGTCAATTGATTGTTGTTAATTGTTTTGTGTTTAGGGGGTTAGTTTTAGGTGGGTTGGTGGGTGGGGAGGACTGGGTATGTTTTCTAATGTCTTTTAATGTATTAATGTTGTTCGCCACCTCGATCCATGTGGAGAGGTGGGATAGAAATAATAATAATAATATTAATAATAATAATAATAATAATAATAATAATAATAATAATAATAATAATTTAAGTTGCTTGTAAACAATAATTTTGTTATAATTAAACAAGTGCATTTCATAATAATAAAATGGAACTTTTATGATCATTATTTTATAGATGTTTGTACCTTTTTTAAAGAATTCATGTTAGTGGTCTGTGGGATTCAAAACTGTGAGTTTAGTGGTCCGTGAGATCCGAAAGGTTGGCACCTGCTGCTTTAGGGTATTTAGACCTATTTTAGGACCATAATATGTACAAATTTGGGTAAAATAATTAAGTTCCAAAGGATTTAATTAAAAGACAAACGTTTTAACAGCGTTGAAATGAAATCAATATCAGCACCCACTGGACTTCATAGAGGAGAGCATTCCACAACTGGACAGCCACAGTGGAAAACGTCCTATTTCACGTCCTCCAACAGTAAACTGCTCCCACTGAACAGAACAGGGTATGTTGAGCAGACTTCAGTCCTCTGGCAGGCATACCGTATATGCCGGAATAAAAGATGCACCAGCATATAAGACGCACCCCATTTATATGCTGGCAAATCCTATTTGCCAGAGTATAAGATGCACTGGCATACAAGATGCATCCCATTTTCAAACAATATTTTTCAGGAAAAAAGTGAGTCTTATATGCCAGCAAATAGGGTATATATGAAGAGCCACAGCTTCAAATATTGAGCTCCAAGACTTTTAGGGTTTTAGAGCATCATGGATTCAGACCAGAAACATAATTTCTCCATTGTTATATGGTTTCTACAAGTTATTCTGGTCATCAAACTTGCTACTAGCTATAGCCTGGGCATCATCTTCAAGGCCAGTCCCAAACAGAGCATATTGCAACAGTCTAATCAGGAGCTTACGAGTGTACTAACTGTCCTGGAAAGTCTACAGCTGACAGACCAGTAGAAACTGGCCTCAAACATTCTGTGCTACAGAATCTCTTTGGACTTCCAGCAACAGAAATGGATCTAGGACTACTCCCATGCTATATATCTGCTCCTGCAGAGGGAGCACAACTCCATACAGGTGAGCCTGTTTACCTAATTCCTGGATCAACAACACACCAGTTCATAGAGCCTCCCTCTCTTCGGTTTTTTGTTTTTGTTTATTGGCCCTCAGCCAATTGTTGCATCCAGGCACTGATCCAGCACCTTCAGAGCCTCAGCTGACTCCAATGACAAAGAGAAGCTAAGGTGACTCTCACTACAGTGAAGATGGGATTTGGGGAAGACAGAAATATGTCTGGGGAAGATTATGTTCATGGAAGGGACTGAGTTTCTCTGAGCAAAGAATGTGTTCATGTGGTCAGAATGGAAAGCAAAAAGATTAAGAGTCGGTGTGCTGGAGGGTAATCTGGAATGAATTATAAGTAATATTGTGAGTTGTATTTAATATATTAATTATATCAGTGACTTCCATCTCACCACTATTACCAGAGTAATAGTGAAGTAGCATAATAAAATCCCAGAAGACTGGCCCTCATAAAGAAATCATAGATCTAGAAAAGATCCTGTTGTAGCAGTACCCTCAAGCAGTGTGTGTGGAGGTGTCTGACTAAAACAGCAGAATTCAAAGGCATAGATATGTTAGCCTGGACCAGTATACAAAGAGATCTTGTAACACCTCTGAGACTGAATCAGAGCAAGAAGATGGTAGCACAAGTTTTTGTAGATTTAAATTTACTTACATCTGATGAAGCAGACTGACGTCTATGAGAGCTTACGCTTCCAACTTCTTTCTCTTAGTTAAGTCTCAAAGTTGCTACAAGTTCCCTTTGCATAAAATGGCACTAATCAGACTAAAGTCAGTCAGACTAAAATAGTGGAAGATTCCTAGCAATGCACACAAAGAATATTCTTCCCTGCTTACTTAGATCTAGACAGAAGCATAGTCCTCATTCTTGAGCAGGATCAGCTGAGAGAAGCAGCTACATCTTCCCTCCCAACTGGTATGAACATCAGGCTCATTTAACAAATTTGTAAAAAGTTCCCATTCATTAAGCTGTTTTATCAAAGTATTATCACAAAACACAAAGGTTTTCCATATATAATATTAAAACTTTTTTTTTCTTCTGGCAAGGACATACTGCCAATCTTTGCAGAAAAAGAAGACTTATTTTAAACAATAAGCTGTCATGGGCCCCTTAAGAGTGAACCGTTTGGAAAATCCTGAGAGGTACAGGCAAAGGAAGACAGTCTCACCTCTACTTTCAGCCCTGCCTGGAAGCTGATGCCATCAGGGATAGTGGTCTGGAAGTCAGCAATGGTGTAATATTCCTCTTCCACTTGGGGAGGCACAGGAGGCTTAGGCAAATTCAGGCCACGTGGCTGTTGCAGAAAAATACACAGACACAAAAATGCACACATCAATTTCATCTCACCTAAGGAACAAAGCACGCTAGCCCCACTGTTGCTACCCTCAGCACACAGAAGGAAGGCAGTGCTTGTCAAGTGAAGGAACCCCCCTACTCTCAGATCCTTCATCCCACTGGGATTTTGTTTCTCAGCAGCATTTTCCCCAAAGCCTGCTCTTCAACGCACACTCTACACACAAACATGTGATCTAAAACAAAATAAAGAACCTTTGGGACAAAAAACCCAACACACCCTTCTCCACATGAACAGACTTCTAGTTCCCTCTTCCAGTGATCTCTGTGAGCAACCCTTCAAAATGGACCCCTAGGCAAAACATTGTCTCTTTGTCTTGTAGGAGCTAGCCCAGAAGAAATCCAGTAGTGAAGGCAAATAATCCACCTGCTTTCCTGGGGGGATCTTGGGATTAGAGGTATTTGTATAGTTTATTCTAGTTTCTGAGCCATGTATTTCTAAACTAATCCAAGGTGAGAATGGGCAAACTCACCTGTCTCATAGCAAGAGGGGTGCAATGTTTCCTTGGTGAATTTCTGTACATGCTTAGAACCACACTCTCTGTGTAGTATACGTTGTCAAAATTGACAGTCTTATTTCACAAAACCTGCCATGGCAACTGGCATGTCAGAAATGGTATACTGTTGGTGACTGAAGCCTCATCTAAACATAACAGAAGAGATCTCAAAAGCCATTGAACCATGATGTGTATGTGGTCATCTGTAAGTTTAGGTCCCCTTTATTGAATTAAAAGAGAAATGAGATAATGTATCCTAAAGCCTGATTCCTGCTTCAACTGTACATGGTGCAGTCACCATACACAGGGATCCTAAGCAAGAGCATTAAGGGGACACTTCTCACACTTAGGATAAGATCCAAACCAACAATCCAACCAAATTCAAATTTCAAGAAAGGAGATTTCAACTAAACATTTGGAAGAACTTCCTGATGGTAGGAGCTGTTTAACAGCAGAATGGATGGCCTCAGACAATGACAGACTCTATTTTGTTGAAAGATTTTAAAGCAGCGGTTGGATGAACACCTCTTAAGAATGCTTTTAGCTATGAGGTCCTGCACTGGCAGGGTGTTGGACTAAATGGCCCTTGGGATCCCTTCCAGCTCTACTATGAATGTTGATACAAATATCAAATTTACAAAAGGCCTAAGATATTTTGTGTCAGGGCACCATGTACCAAGTGCTATTTCCTGGTTTATGAATATTAAGTACATAGGGGCAGTGGGAACCTCCTTTCCAGAGCAATAAGAGCATGATTTACTTCTGTGTATTTTTAAAAAGGGAACAGCAGCAAGTTAAACATACAGGAGCCTCAACTCTAGGTATGGGATATTCTGAACACTAAATTCAGTTGTAAGAACCCATGGGAACCTGGTAAATCAACGGGTAAGAAAGTTGCACTGTTACAGTGGGTCTACTCTAGTTGGTACCAGCAACCTGATTCAGGCCATGGGAACCTGTGCTAAAGTACAAAATGTAGGAAGGCAAATATCTCTTTCTAATGTTTGACACCTCCAGTAATTTTAAATCCCAAGGCTAGAAATGCACCAACACTCCCCAGTTACATAGTTACTTACTATAGCTACTTACTATCGTGAGGTCTCGACGAGGAGGGGGTCTCTGCCTCATCTTTGGTGATTCTGTCAAGAAAATATTTCATTGCAATTCACAGATATCAAAATGTGCTTCAAAAAGCAAGAGGCACTAAAAAGACCTCACCATATCACTCCAAGGACTACAGTAATTTCCAAGACTGCTTCTCTTCGTGTTGAAACTAGACTGCTATCCTGATGCTTCAGAAACCCCCAAATCAATTCATGGAAAATCACTGCCAATTCTATTTAATAGCTAGAAATATTGGACAATTTCAAAATATCTAGTCAGATGTAGTGGATAAAACAATTCTACTAAGCAACATGGGAGAAGGAGAGAGAAGATCTATTTATGTGAGAGTGCCTGCAGATAGTGGCTTTCTCTACATAAAACTATGTAAATTTGGATAATTTGGAATCCTAGAGCCAACGGTCTGCTATCCAGACATCTACCACTACAATTAACAAATGTCTTGTTCAAGCAGTTGTAGATATTAGCACGAAAGAACATGTTTAGGATGAACCATGCAATGCTACTATTTGCAAGCTAGAGGAACTACTGTTTACTCTTCTACCCAGTCCTCCACTGGACAGAAAAGTGGGCAGGGAAGGGTAAAAATGAAGCATGCAACCCAAATATCTGAGAGTCAAGTCCACTGC
This sequence comes from Iguana delicatissima, assembly GCA_948472985.1. Taxonomy (NCBI): domain Eukaryota; kingdom Metazoa; phylum Chordata; class Lepidosauria; order Squamata; family Iguanidae; genus Iguana; species Iguana delicatissima. The sequence continues at coordinate 532,311 of CAOKZL010000228.1, forward strand.
CAGTGCTGGTGAACTGTCTGAACTCTTAAATATATAGGCCACACTCACCCAATTGCTGACTAGAGAGACCACAATGCTCTGGAACCCTATAGGCTTTCCTGCCTACTGGCCAACTAGTTTTGCCCACAAAGCACCCCAAACCTTGGTTACTGCCCCCAACTTACTTCTCCTAAGGTCCACATTTGGCAATGGACGACCATCAAATCTTCCATCTCTTTGGTTGTTTGGCCCATCCTTGTCCCGACCTGCTGAGTTCTGCTGCCGAGAAACTCCATCCAGATCCAGTGCATATGAGTGGGCAGATGCAGATCCCAGTTTTGGTGTAAACATGTCCCCAATCCCCTTTTTCAGGTATGATGCTGGGGCCCAGCCCTCCTGACCTTGATATCTGAAAGAAATCCATATAATTTATCAGTCAAATCATTTGAAGTCTTGCCTTCTTGTTGTTGTTGTTGTTGTGGTCACAGATTCCTAGGAACAGCCAAGGCTAACCGAGCGCAATGCATGAGAGCTGCGATCAATGAGGTTACAGAATAGACAAAAGAGTCAGACGAGCAAAAGAACCATTTTTTATTTCAGCCTTTTGAGTATCAACAGATGATTTCTCAAGCTACTGGATATTCTTGCTAAAATTTACACTTTCACAGATATGTTTATTATTGATTAGACTAACCGATCTCTTAACTTTCTATACAAAATGGCCACATGCAGAAGTTCCCCATTTTTAGATAAATCTGCAAAGCACCCCATAAATGATGGTATGCAACCATCAGCCACAAGATGAAGAATGGCTGATAACATACAACAATGGAGTATGCCCTATGGCAACCTGAAGTTGGACATATTTCTCTCCATTTTACCCTGCAAACTAGCTCATATTCTGGGTTGTGGTGATTAGGTGTAAAAAAAAGACTGTTCTCTGATTTCTGAGATCATGATTTTCATACCAGTGGTAACTAGTAGTGACAGAAAAGCATCAGGTTTGGCAAAGGCCTTCTCCACCCTCCCAACAATTTCACTTTCACAACTGTTGTTTTTTCACCACTAGCAGTGACATAAAAATGTTGGCAGTGAACATTGGGAGAAGGGAGAGGGCTTCACTCCAAAACCAGCAATGCTTCTCTGATTCCTAGAGCTCAGTGAGCAAGGAGAGGAGTTTTAAACCTTTCTGTTTTTCCTCAACATGTGTGGTGTAGTTGGTAGTCAGACATAAGCATATGTGTGTGGAAAGAGAGAGGGAAATGTGTGTGCTGGAGGTTGAGTGTGGGTCTGTCAACTGCAGTTGCCCAGCTAAAACCAGATAAGGACCACAAAGCTCAGAAAGTTGTACATCCTTGGCATATAGGTAATATAAAACTAACTCAAGATTAGCTCATTCCTGGATGGATTGTAGGTAACAAGGAAGAAGATCCTCAGATAATATTATTATTCATATGTGGTGAAGTGCCACATATTTCCTGATAACTTTGCAGCACCCAAGGCAGAACTTCTAGTTGATGTGTCTTAAAATAGATAAATCAAGACTGTATATTACATATTATGGCATTTATCAGATCCATATTTAAGTAGACCACGAATATTTGCAGACTACAATTGAGGCACAAACTCCTTTTTTTTCACCATGTATATAAAATATATCTACATTGCAAAGATCTAGGGCCAATCACATCTCTTCATGGCATATAACAAAATGGAGTGGGTGATGGTGAGTTCCACAGATATCACAGGAAACAAAATGGAACACTTGGTATAAAGAGATGAATTCACCTTTTTCTAGCATGCAAACTGAACTTTTACAATTATAATTTTACAATTATTGCCTGGATAACAGAGAGAACCCCAACAGCTTTGCTTCAATCGTTTGCTTTCTTTTCTTATACAAAAACTGACAAATCATCCCTATCTTATAAAAGCATTCACACAAAAATCAAGCAAGCCACCCAGCATCTTCTAAGGTTTAGCCTTTGCAGTGACTCAGAAACCACATCCTCCAAGAACATCTGCCACAGATCAAGGACCAATGTCTACTATAGGGCAATGCCATCTACCTCACTGGACAGAGGCAAAAATGTGAGGGTCAAATGATGTCAGCTGCTATGCCTTTAACTGACTTGGTCTCTCTCTCTCTCTTTTTCCTTTTGAAGCAGATTTTTTCCACTTAAAATATCAACACAGTTTCCACCCTCTGTTGCAATGGCTGCCAATGCTATAGGTTCAGTGGAAGGTTAAGGAAATCAGAGTTTGCTTCCTGCCATACTTGATGTCTAAAGACAGACCAGTGCCAGAGTTAAAACTAATGCAGCCAGAAAAGACCTCTAGCTGATTAGCTGTAGCATTCCTTTACAGATATCAGATATTTACAGATATGTAAAGTAAAGAGAGAAAGAGTCATACAGCCACTGTTCTGCAGAGCAAAGCTAAAGAGACATTTTACAATGTCTCCAGATATGGATAGTTCTCATAAATGTTTTTCCTTGATAAACCACAGTCACAGCAGACACATATACCGTGTGTGTGTGTGTGTGTGTAGGCTATCTTTTAGATTCCCCCCTTTTTTGGGGGCTAAAAAAAATCACAGAAACCTAACCTATTTTTTCCTTTGGGGCACAGAAAGGGAAATGTAAAATCTTTAGAATCTATGTAGCTGAATAATACTGAAATCACAAATCTTAAATTCAACAATATTGACTTCATAAAGTCTGTTGTCTCCTGCATATGCCACAAAATTTCCTATTTTTTTAAAAAAATAATCTTGCTTTTACTATGGCACACATAAAAGTTTGACATTCTTGTTTTAAAAAAATGTAACACTGCAATACCTGAAAATGAAGATGAGATTACAGGTAAGTTTACAGGTATTTAGTGGAAGACTTCTTGCTTTTCTTGGTCTCTCCGTCTTTTTACCCTTACTAAGAATTAGGGGTGTACTTCAGATCTGACCAAATCAAGTTGATTTAGAGAGATTTAGCAGCTGTCTGAATCAAAGCAGGGCTCCTTGAAAACAGATTGAATTTAACTCCAGACCCTCTGAAAGCTTCATTTGCAAATCACATTTGGGCAGAAAGAAGAACCTGCAAAAAATAGGTATACTTTCCCTTGTCTTTCTACATAAAAATGTTAGAGTAGCAAAAGTGAGGAAGGAAAGGAGAGAATGAACATTTGTGGCCAACTGCTCTAGGTAGTAACCACAATCTAGATTGCTTTCTTAGGGTTCTTTAATCCTGATGGAAGACTGTATCGGAGTGCAGAGTTGTTTGCTAGTTTTTTTTCCAAGGACCAGGAATGTTAACGTTTTTCTGGAATGTGAGGCCTGGGAAGGTGGAGCACTGTGCCCTTGAATGAAAAATGCTGGATGCTTTAAGTTCTTCTGCCTCTGCCCCTGAATGTTCAACACCCATCATTCATTCTTCCCCCACTGAACTTCTGGTGACTTTGACGGAAGCAGAAAGGAAAGGAAAGGAAAGGAAAGGAAAGGAAAGCAAAGGAAAGCAAAGGAAAGCAAAGGAAAGGGAGAAACAGTTCCTAAAAATGTTTGTTGCTCATTATAATTTTCTAGCTAATGCATCCATACTTCTGAAATTTTGCTGATTTCTTATTTCAGAAGACCTCTATGACTTATGCCATCTCAATATAAATTATTTTTCTAAAAAAATTACATAGGGGAAGAAAGGGAAGGGAATCCAAAACTTCCTCTCCCTCCTAAAAGTGAAGCCTTCCTTCCATAAACTGCTGTGCTTATTCTGCAATTTTACAGGTTTCTTCCCTGGACAGATCTTGATGCTGTATATAATTTTTGTAACAATTACTCACAATAATCAATAGGCAACATGTACATCCTTTTTTGGAAATCCACAAATTGCAAAGGAACATGTTACTCAAAACCTCTGAACATATTCACATAAAAATTGGCAGGCCAAGGGATCAACCATCCCTGAAAATTTCATTTTTAACTCAGAGCAATACAAAGGTGACAGAAATTCCTTTAAAAACAAATCAAAGGCCTAGAATGTCAAAACTCCTGCACCTACTTATTTGAAATATGGCAGCCACCAGACCCTCACTATGCTTAGAAATTTCATCTAACTTGGTAAACAGAAGTATTATAGGTGCTTGTTAATTTTTAGTGATGGTAAATACCTAGTATGAAGACCTCAATTTCCAAACTGAGACTCAGCCAAATTAAGCTGGAAGACCTTTAAATCAGTCCAAGGTGAATTGAGTTACTTCCTGAACCAGGATATAAACCAGATTTTGTGGCTGGTGCTCATCACTACTAAGAACAAGATCAGATGCAAGGGTTAACCGGTCCAGCTTCCTGTTTCCCATAGCGGCCACCCAGATGCCTACAGTAAGTTCACAATCAGACTAAGACCACCCTTCTTATTAGAGAGAACACATAGCCAACATTAGCAGCCAATGATAGCCTTATCTCCCTCAAATTTGTCTACCTACTTCTTACACTCATCCACGTAGGTGACCATCACTACATCTTGTGGCAGTATCAGACGTATGCCTTCCAACTGCCCACTTATTCAGCGCTGAACAATGCAACATCCAAATTTTGCACTTAACACAAGATTAGATTGTATCACATGAACTAACTGCATTTTTATTTTATACATTGCTGTGTCTGGGTGCACTGTCACAGAGCCAATTACACCACTCTGACAAATAAATTATGCTTCATTTTTGCAAGACAATGAGAAGAGTGTAAAGAAGTGTGCTTTATTCAATTCATGTGATATGCTAGAAACCATTGAGAAAGAGGGTTCAAAGCTCTAATATAAAATACTAAAAAAACCAACCATATTAATTAGGTCCATAACGGAACTACAGCACATACGATGCAGAGACAAAATACAAGGAAAAGGCATGACATGGGCAACCTAATGCACCATCTCAACATTTTCCCCTGGAAACTGAGCTCCAGGGATCTAGCCCTTTCTAAATAAAACAATTCTTTTCTTTTTCCACAGTAACGACTGTGAAATAAAACATTTTAGCACTAAACCAAAATAAATTTCCTATGTTATGCAACTAGACTGTGGAGACTACTGTAGAAGGATGCGGTTTAAGTCATAAATTGAGCAGGATGTGATACACTACTCCTCTCTTTGAACTATTCATCAGTTTGTGCCACCAGTGTGTCTGAGGGTGTTAGCCATCTTGAATGGTAATATCTATTTTTCTTTCTTTTAAAGGAATTCATTTTATTTGAGCTTTTGTGTAGAGGAGCAGTTTGCATTGCTGAAAATAAGAAACCTTTCATTTCCTTTTCTCCTCCATTTCCAAATCCACAGATGCAATGCCTCTCCAAAAGGTAGAATGATGTCTAAGGTGTTTGTGCAAAATCATCCCTTTGAATATGTAGATTCTTATGGCACGCCATGCTTTGCACCCTAAATCTGCGGACATTTGTATAGTTACTCCAATCATGTTGTGATTGTAATTATTTGAGTATCTGCCCAGGTTTGAGCCACAGATAACTTTGCTGCTCACATATTGTTGTAAAAGGGGCTTATTTTAACATACATTATGAAATAATAAACACAGTTTCAGGGGAATGTTGTGCCCTGTTCGTTTGGGAACCATTTCTTTAACCTGCTTTGAAAAAACTTGGATGGATCATCACAAATAAAAAAATGTGCCTTTCCCCTCCATATTTTCCAGAATAATCCCACTGCTTTTACAGTAATAATGAAGCTATACTCAGGCAATATATTGTCTGCTCACATTGCTCACATTGTCTTGAACAATTATTTTTAACAAGGCACTTAGAGATACATGGCAAAAGTGAATTATCCCTCTGTGTCTACTTTGCTAAAACATCTTGTCTTATCTATATTTTATCTCTCTGAAACAGAATGAAATACCACAGAATGCATTCTTTTACATCTAGATACTGTCAGAGCTATATGTAAAGTAACTCAGACATCTTTCCTCCTGTTCCTTCCTTTAGAAACCATGCCTACCTCCTAATGGTTATTCACACAAGATAAAAAGTCACTGAAGTTTTGGAACTAAAATCAAGTGAAAAATATGTAGCCAGTTTCTTATATTCTTATATACCTGATTTTCCACCATCCTTCCAAGTTTTTCTGGATGACCTCCACTACAGCCCCTTTCTCCAGATTCATTTCATCTTGGTCACGAGCAGTGTAGGGATAAATTACCATATACTTCTCTTCTGTTCAAAGCAAAATACAACAACAACAAGGGTCTAAGTTTGTTAAAAGACAGACCTAGCTTGAAAACTACTTTATTTAATTGAGCACTGTATATTAGACAGCATGGGACAGAAAAATTTGTGACTCTAGACAAAAGTCAGTCAGTTGAGGATTCTTCTATCTATCCAGGCCAACAAAAGTCTAGCACAATCTCATATAATCAGACAAATAGAACTTCTGATGCTTGCTTCCACAGGCTTAACACAGTTCTTCAGTCCCTGGAGGAGACTTAACAACCTCTTGCTTTTTTCCCCCATCACCAGAGAGTCAGCAAGATAAGGAATTTATAGAATCATAGTGTACTGCAATACACAGCTAGTGGGCTGTGGTTGTTGGGGGGGGGGGTCACATGTTGTGCAACATCTCTTACATCAGTGGTTCTCAGCCTGTGGGTCCCCAGATGTTTGTGGAGTTCAGCTCCCAGAAGCCCCAGCCACTATGGTCAATGCTCAGGGCTTCTGGGAGCTGAAGTCCACAAACATCTGGGGACCCACAGGTTGAGAACCACTGTCCTACATGGTTCAAACTTTCATAATAATCTTATTAACATCAACCACCAAGCAGCTTAAGTATACGTACAAGTTGTTTCAGCATCTTTTCAAGAGTAAATAACAATTTTAATGATCTACTCACTGGAGACCCAGAAGCTGCTTCTTTTTGTGGTTAGGAAAAGCAAGCCTTTCTTTAAATCTCATCTTCCATTTTTATGCCGCTAATGGAAGTTGCCTGCTCACATAAGCAGTTATTTTACTGTGGGGTTGGGGCTCACAAGTCTCTCCAGGTGCTGTTCGAATGCAACAGCATCTGGAGGCCTGCATCATTCACATGCCATCTTACAAGAACGGCAGGTTTGGTTAACAGCAACATTGGTTCTAAGACTGCTTTCCCATTCACCTCCTTTTATTTTTTCTTGCACAGCTCCACATCATCACAGTTATCTTTCCAATAAAAATAGGTTTACTACCCACCTGTCCCGCTCCCAACTTGACTATTTATCATCTTTTATTTCCATCTCAAATCTTATAGCTACTCAGCAGGGAACATAGCATAGAAGTTAGCATTACTTCAACAATGGAGAGATAAAGTGTTTAACAGATTTATATCCTGGCTACACAGGTTGTTCTCTATGGCATCTCCCTCCAATAAGGAGAAAACAGAGTCCCCACCTATATTCATGCAGAAGAACATCAATACTAGTGACAGGAGAAAGTGTAATAGCAAGAAAAACACACACATACACAAAACACAAACACACAGAACTTCCACACTGCCACTATAAAGCAAATGGCTGTTTGTTAGTTTTTTTAAAATGCAGACCCAACAAACTGATGCTAAGTAAGACAACATATTTTGTCAACAACACCTAGTATTCATTTGCATTCTATATACCACTTTTCCATTTTTGGACACACTGAAATGAAAATTCCACTATCAATTTGCTGGTTTTGGTATGGTGCGGACGAAGGAGGGGGCTCTTTTTCTTTGGAAAGCATCACATTTATCCATTCAAGATAAAAATATATCACCAGAGGACAAAGAATTTCTACTGCCTGAAAACAGACTTTTGCACTGAGTTCCATTCCTTTCTGTCTCTAGTGGTAATGATTTGTCTTAAGTTTACTTTTTTTTTAACCTAAGACACCAGTTAAAAGTTATTCTCCAGTTTTGTTTATAAAAATACTGTCATGTTTCTCAGTATTTTGTTCTATGACAACTCAGGAACCTCTGTTTTTTGCCCAAGATAAAAGAAAGGTGCAGTTACTGAGCTTTCAGGGACAGACTGGTTCCTGCTCCGTTGTCTCACTATGCATTGCTAGGTGCAACCTGAGATGCATAAACCTACCACTGACTTTTTCATTCAATCAGCCACACCCATTTTGAGGCCATACTAAACTGCAGAATTCATGCCCAAACCATCTTTTGGGAGTTTTGGAATATTTAGGCTTTTCCGTTTGTTCTCTCAGTGCCTGCTTTTTTTTTTTTTTGGATCACAAGCTTCTGAAAAGTTCTGCAGAACTCAAAATTTGCACATTTCTGTGCCATTCTAATTGGCCTCAATGCAGTTTTTTTAACAATTGCTTTTTCTTTTTTTAATTAAAAATCAGTTTTGTAACAGATTAATGATCTCCCAAGCAGAAAGAATAGAAAAATAGGCCCCTTCAAAATCTTTGCCATCTTTAGCATTGCAACTTGTCAGAGTCATATGGTCAGCAATCCTCAATAATCATTTCAGTCTTCAGTGTAAAAAATATGTTCAAGTTACTGAACTCAAATCAATATCATTTGTGCCATACTTAGCTATAACAACTCTTTTCATTTCAAGTTTACAACAAGCTAGAAGCTTATCAGCTGCAATAAATACCTGAGCACAATAAGCAGATATTATGGCATCAAGATGCAGTGAGAATTAAATGGAATATGAGCAAGGCATGACAGCTCCCAAGTATCCCAGTGCAGCCAGCAATTCTATACTGGCATTTCTCTCCCTTTTAGATCCACTGTGAAATTATTTCTAAACAGAGTACAAAAAGCCAACACCTAAGCTAGTCACACACTGAAGGGTAAAATGTGTGTGACAGTATTTTTTAAAAGAATGAATACTTAGTCAGCTGGGTAGGAGGAGAAGGGAAGCTGGTATGTATTGGGGTTATGGGAAGCACAGAAAGGAAATGCAGCCTTTTCCTTTCTTGTTGCAGCTCGAAGGTTCTTTTGGGACACAGACATAAGATTTCTTTTGGTACAGAAACCTACAGAGTTTCTTCCAGTATTTTCTAGTATTCTAGAAGTAATTCCTTCTGGAGAAGGGATCTTCTTATTCCTACAGCAGAATAGCAGAGGACTGATTTTCTAGCCTATGTCTGCTGGAATCCCAGTAAGCATCACCCCAATGATGCAATTTTCCCGTAACACAAAAGCTTAAAAAAACTGCAAAGATGTATTTTGCAGATTCATATTTAGTATGGCCCTGAGTGATGCAGTGAAGAGCAAAAGTTCTAATCTTGAAATGTTTCGTATGTAAATATTAAGACTAGGACAGATAGGTGAGGAGGGGGGAAATCACTACACAAATGCACATAAACTTGGTGTTTATGACCAGCAACACATACAACAAAAAACAGATGGTAGAACACAGTGAATATATATTATAGATCACATGCAACAAGGCATGCAAACACCACAATCGGTAGCACATGCAGAAACAGAGGCAGGCAGACCAAAGCACAAAATAAGGCCAAGAGAAGAAATCTCCACAGAATCCACCTTGACCCCATCCATTGTTGTACAAGTCCCCAAGGGTCCGGCGGCGGCCCACATGTCTGGGAAGAGACCAGTATCTCCATGAGACTGGGAGAAGCATGTTGGGGAAGTAGGAGAGGGACAAAACAAGGTGTAAGTAGAAAACTCTTTAAATCTTGAACTAGCAGCCTTGTTTAAAAGAGTGGACAATTTCATATAGTACCTCTTACTTCCTTATCAGTCCATGTTTTCAGGACTGAATGGCTCATTTAACAAAGGAATTACACTAAGTGATAACATCTCTAAAGTACACAAGCAGAAAGTTTCCTCATAAACATGTGGGGTACTTCAGAATCTGAGTGTTTCTTGAGAAGGCTTTTGTACAACTTTTCAGGGGAGGGGGATCTAGATGGTGTCCTCTTCAGTTTGTAACCCCCATTTTCCAACTGTTTCTTTTTAAATCTTTTAAAAATCTACACAGAAAAATCTGTTAGGGAAAGCAGAATGGAACAGCTGCACAATACTTTTGACTGGCAGTGCTAAGACCCATCCTTCTAGAAGTACCTGCTGTCTTAAAAGTATAAAGACCTGTTGTCCCTATGTCTGTCTCTGTAACTTTCCTTCCACTACAACACAAGAGTTTACCCAGCAGTCTAACAGTCTAGGGGTACATCACCTAATAATAATGAATTGCTATAGGTATGTGGGTATGAACTGGTTCTGAGGTAGATAAGAAGAAATCATCGTCATCATCAACTCCTCCACAAAAACTATTCTTTCCTTTCTAGTGTTACAATAGATACCACTGAGGTACTATTGCACTGGAAGAAGTACTACGGAGCCTGCATTCCTCATATCAAAGGCTCATGTGGTTTGTGGCTCATGGACAGGAGGACATTTGTGTGCTGATGCTGAGGAATGATAAGGCACCCAGGAACAAGAGGATCAGCACCACCTTGTTTGCCAATGACAATAGGTAAGGCAGTTTGAAGTTTTCACAAGAGCTTGCTAATGAGAAAGAAGTACTATCACCATGATTCAGATTAAAATGTTCTCTGGCCTCCAAATCAGCGAGAGATTTTTCCTTCCTGGATACTACCTCAAATATTTTAGCTGGGCTAAAATAGTTCAAAGGGAGGAAAAACCCGTAGGAACAATTTGAGTTACTGGGGAGTGGTGTGCCCCCAGCTATTTTCTCACCTTCTTCAGGTTGCATTGAAAATTCATCCTGGACTCCATCCTGGACTTCTAGGCATGTCGCTGGGACCCACCCTTGCTCATCCAATGTGCTCACAAACCACCAGCCTAAAATTAAAAGAAAATAATGTTAACTGAAGTTAGTGCTTTGTACAATCAATCATCCATCAGTTTCCAGTGAATCTGATTTTGTTAAAGGTGCTATGTGAAAAAATGTCTCAGAACAAATCACCACTCGTTGCAGCATTTCGGGTACTTGAAGACAGATCTAGTATCTCTCAGTTGCTCCCATTTCACTATTCCAGAAGCGGGCAACTTCTAGAAGTCCAGATGTTATACACCTTTCCAGATGTCAACGGGGTACTTCTGGGCCAATTCCTCATGTGCCCCTGAAAAATGGTTTTAAAAGGCCCCTCATGCCTACTAAAGGGGCATGAGGGCAATTTCAGCCTGTAGTGTACACCCTCAAACTTGTCAATCTTTTTTAGGCTCATAGAGAGCCTTTTTTCAAAACCAGAAGTGACTGGAAGGTCCTCAAAGCCTGAAGTCATAGAGAATTCTTTCAATACACAAACATGGCAAAATTCCCTCTCACACCAACCAGACAGTACAAAGGGTCTTTAAGAAAAACAGCAAAGCAAAGAAACTCAGGTGTTGGGAGTTTATGAGAAACACATTGCCCACCCTAGCACTATATACTTCTAGATATGCGAGGGTCAGAAAATTGTTTCAAGCCCCTGTTGGGAAGCTATGGCAGATCAGAGTGTGGGGCAAGTAGGGAAGGGGCCTTCTGAAGCCACCTAGTGATTAATGAGTTTTCCACAATGTTTTCTTCAAGTATGTTAGTTCTACTCATATGCATGAGAATGAATAGAAGCCAACTGCTCACATGAATGAAAAGTATAAGATAAGCACCCAGAGGCAGTTTAATCTGCTGCTGTCTCTGGATATTTATATGTCTGGAGAAGGAAACAGGTTCGGTCTCCTCTCATACTGTATCCCTTAATATCCCACAGAACTAGACTGGAGCACTCCAGGAATCAAAATAAAGCCCTATTTTTGTAGCTCTGTCTTGGTGGACTATCTTATTTGCGCTAAAGCACAACAAAATGTTGGGAATTAAGTTTTACATAAACAGATAATTGTATTTTTTTAGACCTTACCCTGGCTTTTTTTGAGCTTGAAACCAAGCCTAATTAATAATGCACTGCCATTTATTATGCACTTTTTATGTAACTTCAGAATTCATAAGAAAAATGATCTGAATGGAAGTTAGTCAGTGCACAGCTATGAAGTGATTTGATCTCTGTATGATATACAAGGAAATCAAGATGGGTAATTTATATAAAAGCTATTCAGGGAGAGAACAATAAAAAGTTTTAAATTATCCACAAAAATTCAGCACATTATACTTCAAGACAGTAACAGTGTTTGTGTCACTGCTTTACAAAGGGGAGGCTCTGTGGATGAAAAATGCACTACTATACTGCATAGTCTTATTTAAAGTCACATCTGGAACAGCAACTAATTTGTTCCATTTTGTTACAGAAAATGAATGGCTTACAAGCTCAATCATGCAGCAGAAATTCCCTTACTGTTCAAATGCAATTCCAAAGTTATTTTCAGAACCTAATTCTCTTTATTCAAATAAGGAGGACAATGTACATACATGTTTGTGTACATGTGTGTTTAATGGGATTTTCTTTGTAAAACAAAGTTTAATTCAATTTTAAGCACAGTTCCCTCTAAACAAATTAAAGTAACTGTGGTAAGATAAGTTTTCAAAGAAGTAGCTGTGTTAGTCTCTTGCAGAGGAAGGCGGGGAAGAGGGGAAGAAAGGAATGCAGCACCCCCATTAAGACTAATGGGTTTTTGCACAAGCTTTTGTGGATATATACGTACTTCTTCAGCTGCAGCATTGATAATAAATGCTCAAGTATAAAGCATAGTTACACAGCTGGGATATGGAGATGGAATGTAACACGTTCTAGAAGGATGCAAATTATGACTCTTGCCCTAAATTTTCAAAACGGTAAATTATGCAAGGTGAATAAATTACTTGCCCAAGCAAGAAGATGGGAAGGCCATCTTCCCTTTTTATTAATCTAATAGGAAGCCTATGTAACTCTCTAACAAGGGCAATGCAATGTAAAGCGCATGAGCAAGTAGTGTGTGGAATCAAGTACTAGGATAAACGCTTAGTAACCCTTAAAGAACCTAGGAAGAATAGGAAGTCTTTCCTACAGGCTCTTTTGTCTTGGTTCATGTTTACTAGCCAAGCACTCCTTACCAGATTCATTCTTCTCTATTATGTCCACCACTTGTCCTGCACACAAGCTGATCTCAGAGCTCTCCTGTTTCTGGTAATCTGCTACCACCACATATTGTTCCAGGACCATAGGATCAGCAGATGCCAAATCTCCACCTATGTTATAGAGAACAATACACATATTTTAGTCACCATGCACAATAAATCTCACTGTATGCTTTCCCCAGTTATCTCATATCCACAGCCATAGGACACACCTTAGAGCTGGATGTGAATTATAAGAGGCAAAGTGACAGGAATCAGAAACAGGCAACAACTGAAATTTGTGTAGCTAGGGCCTTCCAGCTTGATAATTGTCCATCCTATAATGTATATAAGCAACTCATTAAATTCGCCTTCCTACTCCTAGCACCATACTAATTCTGTACTCAAATGTGGTATGATATCCTCTCACTTCAACTTCCAGCTACTATTTTATTTTCCCTCCCACTGTTTGGAAGACTAGGGAAATTCACACAGCAATGACATAACGCTGGGCATTTCAATTAGTGAAACCACTAATGAAAGCATTTCTGGTTTATTTAGCAGTTTGTATTAGCAGAAGGTGCCACCCAGGAACAGACTACTTATACAAACACACAGTTCTCCTACTGTAAGATTACTGTTCAATCCAAGTGCAGGCAGTGAGGAATACTGTCAGGTCTTTGAACATGACTTTAATGCCAAACTGTCAGAAAATTCTCTTTAGGCTGAAGTTGATATATTATGTTACAAATTTCAGGAGGATCACCAAAATCAGGAGTCCACATCTCTTTCTGCTGCCTCCCCAGTGATGTATACTGAAGTAGAACGTATGACATGATACCACCAGGTGATATGTTTCCTCTCAGGTAGTAAAATCGGAAATGAAATTTACAGTGTTAAGATACTTCACCCGCATTTTAATTGACCCATATGATGAAATACAGGAAGTGAGGGGGACTCAGTAATACACTAAAATGTAGATTTTGATATCTTAGTCCTATTAATAGCTTTAATATGTTAATAGCACCATGAAGCTCTAATTTCTGATCAATGAATACATGGCAGGTAGCTTGAAATCTAAGAAGCCCTTCTAAGAAGGTGATGGAGGTCTTGCCTCTCTTAACCATGTCCCAGATTAAGCATCCAGTAATGTCACACAGAACTAATGGGAAGTGAGGGAAAACCAACCAAGGCCTTATTTGCCCAGCTCTGTCTTGCAGTATCTTGAATACTGGAAAATGACAGCAATGTTTGTGAGGTGTTGCTCAATTTATCGTAATACCTGCCATTTAAAAATCACCCTGGTGATTGCAGCTCATTAGCCTAGAATAATCCACTTAAACCAAAATCTACAGTTGGTCTAGTCTGGAGAAGCATGCTTATGTTGACCTGTCCTGATCACAAACTGAACTGGGCACAGAGTCATGCTCAAACGATATGGAAACCAACAGCTGAGGGACAGATGCAGCATAAACTTTTCTAGCCATTCTTAAGGGTGGGCTCTTTTACATCATCCTTTCCTTCCAATCTATTTTACTGACTTTTTCATACTCTTTACAGGGCCATGCAAGCAAAAATTGTAAGAGGCAAAATGGAGCAGGCAAAATGAGGTAAAGGAGCAAGAACTGTTAATTTAAATGCAGGGGCCCTGAGCAAGGATTTTTTGCATAATTTCCACTGACTCAAGGCTTTCCAGGATTAGGCTATACTATATGGCTTCTGAAACTGAAATCCTATTAACCTTGTAAGTTTGCAAAACCACATTCCTAGCTAGGATTGTAAAAGAATAATAAAGAAAATGCTTTTTAAAAGGAGGGCAATAATTCAGACACCCTTTTAAACATATGTAGCAATTGGGATGTTTCCAAGATCATTATCCTATCAAGAGAACTTAATCAGTGAGGAATTCTGTATTAATGCCATTGGAGCCTAATTTTCTCCTTACATTAGGACACTGCACGGCTCTCTGTCAAAGATGACAATCTGGAGCCATTTCCTGTGGTCACTCCATCTGGCTCAGCAAGAACTCTATAGATTTGTACTTCCGGAGGATGTGGTTTTGGGATTCAGTGACCACAGCCCTCAAGAATTCAGCTAGCCTTCACAGTTCTAACACAATTCTTCCTTTTGCATTGTAAATAACTGCTCTGGTTGCTGTTTTTGCAGCAAACACAGAGAGGAAAAGGAAAATCTGTAAGCTCTAGAAAATGCTTTTAGTGCATCTGTACAGACAGAGAAGCTATCGGTATCATGTCTTAAGAGATCTAACACACGCTTTACAAAAGCTAAACTAAACTAAAAATCAGTGCCACTATAAAGCAGTATAGATTTCCCTGAATCCCAGTACTATGAAGAAAGAAGGAACCACAAAAAGAAATGGAAAAGTAATGTAGTATATCATGATACTGGGGCATTACACCGATGGAACTCTAGACTGCACCAGCGGTTGTACTTTTTACACAACTGTGCAAAGAGGCATCCAGTATCCCCTGATATAAGTAGATCCCTAGCAACCTACAGTGTAGTGGTCCAACTTACAGGCCAATCAGGTGCATAGCTACATTTCTGCTCTCAAGACTTCAAACAATCACCAGTATTTCTCCTTAAATGGTCTCCAGAACATTGCCCAGACTGTTAGAAAGTTTCCCTGCACTGAACAGGATCTCAGCTTTAACAATGAAAAATAATCTAAGGAACATTCCTATGTGGTCTTCAGTGCTTGCTTTTCTTAAATAAGTAAATTACATACACAAAGAATTTTCATCTCCTGGGGGATCTAGGTTATTACCTGGCCTCACCAGTAGCTCACTCTTTTGCATGTTTCTTCAGAAATAAGTCCCCATCTCTGACTAAAAACAAAATCCTTTAACCAGAATTAAGTTGTTTTAGCAGATACATTAAAAGAAACAGAGCAATATCAAATTAGATGAGCTTGGTGTAAAAATAAGTAAAGACAAAATAACTGGCTCAAGTGACGGAAACCAAGTTGGTTCTGAATGTAAGATCTGGCAAGACAAACTAATTCAACTGGAGTAAAAGCACCTCCAACTATTTAAGAAATCACATTATAGAACTACAAAGAACAGTCTGGTGGTGTGGCACAGCCAAAGGATGAAAATTGCTTGACAGGAATTTAATAGCTTTCAAGTTTATTAAATTCTAATCTTGCCAAGCAGCTCAGTTTTTGAAAAGGTCGGTTTTGCTGAATACAAAGAACAAAAAACAGTCTCACTGGAAGAAACAAAAGACAGTTTTCCATGATCAACAATTCTCCACAATGTTCCAAGCGACCAGTGCGCAAGCCTGGTTACTTCTAATTACAGTATCCATCCAGTCAAGATGACTAGAAAGAGCTGAAAGAAAGAGACAAATGTAACTCTTGGAAAATGATGTCTGCACTTTAAAATTAGCCCCTATTGCCTGTCTGATGCCAACTGCCACTTTGACTAGGCCAGAATGGTCATCCAACCAATAAAAAGCAACAGCAACAGGAAAGGAGAAGAGAACCTTTTTCCTGCCCCCAGCTCTCCACATAATTACTCATAGTTCTCTGGGGCTATTTGCAGCTTCAGTACACAGCTCTGGCATTTCCAAAGTACCTATTAAACCAGAAACACAAAGCAGTAAACAGCATCAAGAAAAAAGGCAGGGAATTATTTTCAGCAGCTCTTTCTTTCAAGACAATAATTTCCAGCCTCTAAGCTGGGAAGTAGAATTGACAAGAAAAAGTGGCCTTCTCTGAGATAAGCATGGGACTTTTTAAAGTAGTACCAACTTTTCACTTTTCAAGAGAAGGTAACAGGAATTAGGATTGTGAAAGGAGTTTACATATGCACATTTATCACAGCAGTTTATGTGCTAACTTGCCATCACAGATTAATCATAACATATGGGACTCCAGGCCACTCATGATTGACTCACCCATAATTTCCATCTTTGGCTTCCACAATTCAGACATATGGTTGAGAATCACCAAATGATTAAATACCAATTGATGAACACACATGGCCGTAGTTGTCATAAGGTGACCACCATAGATAAGTTGATTCTATGAAGGGATGCAGCACCCCAATGAAAGCCACCAGCGCACTTGGAACCCCAAATCAATCACATTTTTTCTGAACGATTTTAATTAATCCAACACCTTTCAAACAGTATCATTATGCTTATTAAAGTTAGCGAAATAGCTAACCGGAAGGAGTAATTAAGAAGAATATTCCCCATAAGGACAACTGGACCAGACAGATTGTTCTACATTGTTAAAGGTTCAAGCAATGCATCTATCACACTACCCTATCACACACTTTATCACTCTAAGAGAGAAAAGAGAATGAGAAGGGAGAGAAAAATCTAACCTTTGCATCTACCAACAAAATAAGATAACTGAGGACAAAGTTATTTTTCATTTCTGTTTCTGAATTTCATAAATTCTTTCAAAGTCTGCCATGCAGTAGGTCAGATTTAGTTTGAGTGAAGACTGATGCCCTCTCCCACTTTAAAAACAAAGTTTGATTCTCTCTATCCTTTCCTCCCCAACACAAGTTCATAGCCATGGAAATGCCAGCTTAAGAATTCCCACAGAAAAACTAAGGGAGGGAGTACCCCTTCCCCAAAATATCTTTATGCGCCCATCTTTATGTGTCAAATGATAATATGGTTGGAGAAGGTACCGTAATAAAGATACCTTCTCCAAGCACATTATCATTTGACATATCTATCTAGTTCACAACCCAGTGAAGATGCTTTTGCAGAGAACTGTAGTAATCTTTCACATGAACTCATTAAAGAAGTCCCTTACCCCGCAGCACATTAATATCTGTGGAAATATTTGTAATTAGCTGTTTTACATGCAAGTTTAAAATATTTTTCAATTTGTAAACAAATTACATCAATGGCCAAATCAGAACTCAAAAATAATGCATGCATTTGTGTGTGCATGTACATTATGTACATATATGTACATAAACTAAGACCAAAACAAACTCTCACCTCCTACCCCAGCTTGCAATTTAGAGATTCACATACAGACTTTCAGTAACTGAGGACTTCAACTATTCCCTTCAAAGAAGCCTATTCATATAGACATTGCATGTGACTTCTCAGTCCATTGAAAAGAAGGTAGGTGGCAGAGCTGCCATATCATTATGTTTCAACATTTGTAAAGTTGTATTTTTTTAAATCATTTATGTTCTTCACTGATTACTACCAATCATAATTAGAATTCAAAAAAGAAATAGTAATAGTAGTAGTAGTAGTAGTAGTAGTAGTAGTAATAATAATAATAATAATAATAATAATGCTGCCAGTCACCTTGGGAAACTTTTTGGCTGAAGGGTAAGGTATCAATACTCTAAATAAATAAATAATAGTATGTTTAGCTTTAAACTGGCCCATTTTTGTACTCTTATATATATGGAAATGGGCAAATGCTCAGAGGTAGGTTTCCCACTATTTAAATGTTTAATAAAATGTTACATACTCCTATAGTGTTCAGCCACAGTGCTAGTCAATTGATCATTATCTTTTTGCCTATATTTAAGCGAATGATTGAAATGAGCCATGGCTACTCACTCAACTCAGCGGTAGCAATATTACCAGTCATCTCAAGTTATCTTATGCAATATCTTTCCAAGCCACCACCACCAAAGCAGTAGAGCTGCCACCTAGGTAAATGTAAACCAGCACAGCTGGATTTTCTTAGCTCATCTACAGGGCTATTAAACGGAAGAGCTTTTCAAAACAAAGCCTCCCCCTCCCTTTCCCAAAATTTCCTACCCAGAAGGGACCAGCAATTCCACAAAGCAGCAGCAAGACAGTGGCACCTAGACTGCCCAAGAAGAATAGTGCAAGTGGCCCGACAGAAAGGGAATGTGAAAGCAAGGCCCAAGCAATGAGTTGCTGTTACTACCTCTCTGAAGGAAAGAAGCCGTTCTCTGGATAAATCCTATTGAAGGAACAAAAAGGGTGGAGAAAGGGAATGAGGGAGATGCTTAAACATGGAGAAATGTGAAGATGATGGGAAGATTAACCAAAGAAAATGGTGTCATTTTGATTCTTCAAGGTAAAAAGAGATTATATATGCTCATACAATCTGAATATGGATCCATACAAAGACAAAACAACAATATCCATGCATAAAACAGAACTACTAACAAGTGTGCTGATATACAACTTCCCCACCAAAGGAATCTGTTTATGGGGGGGAAATCCTAAACTCTTTCAGGAGAAACCCATTAGTAAAGTGTTTGCAGGCCTGGACAGCCCTGAAACAAATGGTTATTAATTCTACCTTTTCCATTGCAGTAATTTTGTTACATCACAAAATGAAGAATCTTCTGTTTACAATGACCCAAAGAAGCTGTCCCCTTCCTCTCCTAGTTTGCTGTGACCACATGACTTACATGTATTTGCTGACTTTTGTTCTAGGAAGGAAGCAAGAGACAGTCTTGCAGAAACTGTCTCAAAATCTTAATTACAAGAAGAGGTGGAAGTTCCAGTGGAGGATTTTCTATTTCTGCTACTTGCTGTTGTGGCTGCATACCTTCAACTTGTTTCCAGCTTATGGCGACCTTAAGGTGGACCTACCACAGGCTTTTCTTGGCAAGATTTGTCCAGAGGAAGTTTGCCTTTGCCTTCCTCTGAGACTGTGAGAATGCGATTTGGTCACCCAGTGGGTTTCCAAGGTTGAACAGGGATGCAAATCTTTGTCTCCAGACTCACAGTCCAATGCTCGAATCACTACACTATGGTGGTTCTTTCTACCCATGGTACATATAAATATTAGAATGATAGCCAATAATATTGTTTACAACATCTCTATCCACCATGACATCATCATCCTTATTATTATTATTATTATTTAACAAGCTTTAGCAAGAGTGACCCATCCACGTTTTGCTGGGAAAAAAAACCTAAATGGTCTAGCTGCATTGGAAATACACGCAGTTGCTCTGAAGCTTATAGGTTCATACTACATGAATCCAAAAGGTATAAGAAACTGAAGCATGTAGGCTGGTGTAGTGGAATAATCAGGAACATAATTGCCCTTACAGGACTGGATTCCTGATGCATTGGTGTTTTGGAGTGTAAACAAGTTAAACAGAGAGCTCCAGACCAAAAATGGAAGGATTCGCACATTGAGATACAAGTTGTTAAATAAAGCAGGTGTATGTGTGCTAGTTAACTGCATTCCTCTGAACAAATTTTAAGCAGCAAATTTCAGGAGAAATTATCAGAAATTCTGCCCTAAGAAGTATTCTGTTTGCAGAAATCAGCCCCAGGTAAGCAAGCAAAGAATTTGGTCTGTCTGTTTTTTTAAAAATGCAATCAAATACAAGGGAAACAACATAGCTCTGAAAAGAGACTTCTGATAATTGCAATGATAAATGATCAATTTTCCGCTTGCTAAACAAAAGGGAAGACCATCTAAGATCTCGTTGCTCCTACATTCTGCTTCGTTTGCTCTCTACTGAATACATCCTACAGCCTTTCTTCATTTCCACTGCCTCTCTCACCTATCATTCAGCAGGCAGATGCCAGTGGTGGAGCAGATGGGCCATCCCATTGACACTGGAGTCACCAGCTGCCACTGGCAGAAGCAAACTGGTGGGTGGCAAGTGAAGACACAGCCTCATCCTCGATACTGCAACTAAATTAAATGTTGAAATGGAAGAAATATGCATTGAGGAGCATGTAGGATTCATCCCCAACTGTGCATCAATAGCACTGAGGACCAACTGCAGCAGTGTGACAGACAAGGCCACTCCTACAGTAAGTAGAAATATTAGCATCCAATTCTGCATTACATGTGTCTGCCACTGATTTGTCAAGTAAGCCTCACACAACAACCCACCCAAAAATTCTCAAAGTGTGAAGTTTGGCCAAGCTTCATTTTCCAAAGTCAGCTTCAAGCATGGGAAATGAAATTTTAACTTAATAGCAATCTTTGCTGCAAACTGATTGGAAGTTATATTGCCAATGCCACCTACCAGCATAGCAATACAAAGTCTTTACGATTTCCATATAGTCTTAAGAACATTGAGTCCAGAACAAAGGAAAATATATTCAAAGAACACACAAGAGGTAGTAACAGATAATTGTGCCAGACACACAATAGAAATCCTGTGTATGATACATGAACCTCAGCTGTGTGTTAGCCTGCTCTACAAAGCAGAAAGAAAATAAGAGCAAATGAAAAGGCAAAATAACCAACAGAAGTATCATTTCAGGACAGACTCCTCTGAACTGTGATTCTGCAGATAGTCTGTAGCATCATGTGCTTCAGTCAAGCTTTGTACTGGTTAACTCTGCAATAAAGTTCTAAACCAAAAATAAGCAAGAATGCCTTACCAGATCTCTTCTTTCCAATTGGCTCCCTGAGGAGGAAAAAGAAAACTGATCAGGAACCCAGTATTATTACAGTCTGGTGTCTCTGACTAAAACTAGGGTGTTAGACCTGAGAAACAAGTACCCAGATGTTGAATAATTTATGTTCCAGCTATCAACTTTTTGCATTACCTTGGGAAACTACCTTGCCAACACAAGGCTGGAAGGTAATTCAGCTTTCCAAAGATACTCTTTTTCTTTCTTTCTGCAATTATATGACTGTAATGAAATGACACATGAAAACCAGTTGGTGCCCTTCTCCTTATCACCCTTTTGCTGTTTCCTCACTGTCTTCTGTTGTTCATTTGCAAGGACTCTAACAGACATATGAGAGACTTCTTTCTTTGAATTTCTTTGGGGATTGTAAATCCAGAGAATAATTTCAAGTTAATTGAAGCAGAATAGTTTTCTAACACACTCCCCAAGCCCAAAATAGTTTTTTATTTCTTTTGAGTTCAACATAATTTCATTATACAATTTCTCAAAACACAATATTTGTCCCTCATTCATCCTATTCTTCCATGAAAACTGTGACAGAGAAGACCAGACTTTCATACAACCAAGTTATACATGTGACACAACTGAGCATTCACCTGAGGTGTGCACCTGCTTGATGTATCAATTTGCCACCCTAACAGTAATCCTTTCTTTCAGTATGAAAAGGGAGATTTAGTTGTAAGGGTCTCACTTCCCAACAACAGTAATCTGAAACAGAGTTATGCAATGTGTATGTGTGTTTGTGTGATTAATGTCACTAACAGTACTGTATTCTTACTGTACCCCATTTCATCTTTTATGCTCGTAAGAACATTCACATGTTTATGATACATATGTGTGAACCTCCTTCCTTCATGCTTGAGATATTAAAATAACTATTGATTGTACACTTATTTTACATCAGTTTACCTATTATCAGTTTACCTAAACAACCCAATGCATTTTATACAGTGATCTAACAAAGAACACAAACTGGGATAAAAGATCACAAAGTAAGACCATAAAGTACTTCTACTGGGGAGAGATTATTGTTGCTTATTATGAAGGTGTTATTTTAAGAAGACTGATAAAAGTACACAAAAGGATATAATGCTGTCATATTTTTGTGGCAAATTACAAAATCTACCCATACTTCTTTAATGTAGTTTTGCACACAATTACATAAGTCAAGGGTACA
This sequence comes from Iguana delicatissima, assembly GCA_948472985.1. NCBI lineage: Eukaryota > Metazoa > Chordata > Lepidosauria > Squamata > Iguanidae > Iguana > Iguana delicatissima. The sequence continues at coordinate 554,824 of CAOKZL010000228.1, forward strand.
AATGAACAGTTCATAGAATGTGGTGCAGAGTAAGACCCATTCTTCATGAATGCAAGCAACAATAAAAAACAGCTGCTGAGGACACAGCCAGAGACATCTTATGTTCCTGTAGAGCATAAGGATGAAGCAACAAACCAAGGGGAATTACAGAGAGTCTGGTAAGCCTTCTGGATTTTCAAGTTTCTTGAACATTATGTTATATAAATCAATAGTGTGACCACATCTGAAATGCTGTGTACAGTTCTGATCATGACAACTAAAAGAAGATATTCTAGTGCTAGAGAAGACACAGAAAAAGGCAGCCAAAATGATCAAGAGCCTGGTACAGTTGTCATATGAAGAAAGTTTACAATATTCAGGAACACTTAGCTTACACAAAAAGGCGAAAACACTGTATATATATCCAACCTCTCCCTGTATCTCATGTATCAGATTCCTAACAGGAAAACGAAAGAAAAGAAAGAAAGAAAGAAAGAAAAGAAAAGAAAAGAAAAGAAAAGAAAAGAAAAGAAAAGAAATGAAATTTGCCTTAAGCATTTTCTCTTTGTTGGAGAGTAAGGGTGGTGGAAGGGGACAGCTTCCAACGAGATCTAAAACAGTTCTTCCAGACTAACACAAGTGCACACCTCTGAAGTTCAGTACCCTTCTTTATCCTTTATCCTCGCTGGTAAACATATTAAGTGTATCACATCACTCTTCATGTCTTTTCCACTAACCCTCCCATCTGGATAGAAAGGGGAGGAAGTGAAACTGTGCTCTTACTCTGTTACTGGGACCTTCCTAGGTTGAACAGATAGACCTTGAATCACAAGAGCTCAGACAAGACAGGAAACGGCAAATAAGCTTACGGCAGCCTGCAACTTCCTCCCCTCTGACTATCACCCTGCTCAGCAACTGGAGAAAGCAATGTGGAATGCACCCATAAAGACCTCTGGAAAAGGCTAGCAAGTGAAAGAACATGAGGACACTGTATGTGTCTGGCTGCTTTGGGACTTCAGAATGTAGAATCTTTAGGATGCACTTCAGTTTTCAGAGAGTGGGAGGGGAGACAAGAACTGAATCCCAAGAAAAAACTCTGCTAATATTTGGCCATAAAAAAGAATGACAAAACCCAGCCATTTACTCAAAATGGGAAAACCTTGAAGAAAACTAACAGGTTCCTGTGTATCTCATTAAAGTAAGAAACAAGGCTATACAGTGAAAGGAGTGCAGCCATAACACAGAAAGGGCCTGAAACAGAAGGAGAGTTCCCTCCTTGCTTCATCATTCTAGCCAAGCTTGGTTGATACTAAAAAGGAATAATCAGCACAGACATTCTGCTACCCTTCCTGGGTTTCCAGAAATTCCAGGGCATTTAGAGACTCATGGGGAAAAAGGCCATTATGCATACAAAGGAAAGAAGAAACTTACATTTTAATTTTACAGTCTACAAGAACTACATCTGACATCATTTTTTTTCTTAAGCAGATTTTTAAATACACTAAATAAATACAACTTTGGAAAAAACCTTTGTCCCCTGTTGCTAATACAAAAGAAAAGAAAAGAGAAAAAAACTTTCTACTGTAGGCTATCTAGTGTCATGTTCAAAACCACCACAAGAATCAAGAACTAGATGTTTCATATTTCAGACCAGAAAGCATGTGCTCTACATTGCTGGTAGAATCTTTAAAGGATTCTTATCCTGTGACAAAGTGGCAGTCAAGATGCTATGCAAGGAAATTGCAATTGTACAGGCCAGCATGGTGGGTTCCCAAGCTTGAAATATAATCTCAGTTCTAGGAACAGCACCAAAATATGTAATAAGAATATAAGAACCACCATGCCGGATCATCCAACCACGCTGCATGTCAGCCTATTTAGTCCAAAAAAAATCTGTTTCCACAGTGGTTCTGTAGTTGCTTATGGGAAGCCTGTCAGCAGAACACGACTAAAACAGCACTCTGTCTCACATTTCCCAGCAACTAATATACAGGGACATCATGCCCCTGACAACAGAAATGATGTATAGCCATCCTGACTAACAGGCATTGATGGCTTGACTTCCGTGAGTTTATCTAACACATTTTTAAAGTTGTTCAAGTTGGCAGCCATCACTACACCTTGTGTCAATAAATTCCATATTAACTCTGTGTAGCATGAAGAAGTATTTTCTTTTATCTGCCCTCCATTCAGTTTCAGTGGATGCGCCTGGGCTTAAACATTATGAGAGAAGAAGAAAACCATCTCTTTATTTTCTAAGCCATGCACAATTTTATGTGTTTTAAAATATACAGATCATTTTATGGAAAAATTAAATGCTTTTTTGGCAACTTCCACATGGATACCTTAATGTTCAAAATTACCCCCAAGGAACCGCTTTAATTATACAGATTATTAAAAAAATAAATCTATGGCTTGAATATAAAGCTCACATCAGCTAAATTCATTTTCTGGCCCAGCTTCCCCCAGCTGTCTCACTCTGATTTACTGGAAGTGCTCTGAGCCCGCAGGATAGAAGTAGAGAAGCAACGAGTTACTCCAACCATTAACTCCATGGTTCATAGAATCACAGAGCTGGAAGAGACCACAGGGGCCATCCAGTCCAACTCCCCACCATGCAGGAACACGCATCAAAGCACTCCCAACAGATAGCCATCCAGCCTCTGCTTAAAAACTTCCAAAGGAGGAGACTCCACCACACTCGGAGGCAGCATATTTCACTGGTGGACAGCTCTGACCGTCAGGAAATTCTTTCTGAGACTTAAGTGGAATCTCTTTTCCTGCAGTTTGAATCCATTGCTCCTTGTCCTAGTCTATGGAGCAGTAGAAAACAAGCCCACTACCTCCTCGACAAGACATCCCTTCAAATATTTGAACATGGCTATCATGTCCCCTCTTAACCTTCTCTTTTGCAGACTAAACATGCCCAACTCCCTCAGCTGCTCCTCATAGGGCATGGCTTCCAGACCCTTCATCATTTTGGTTGCCCTCCTCTGGACATGCTCCAGCTTGTCAATAATTGACAATGAGATGTGCATAACTGGACAAAGTTTCTTGAAATGAGATGTGCACAACTGGACACAGTATTCAAAATGAAGTCTAACCAAAGTAGAATACAGTGGTACCATTACCTCTCTTGATCTGGACACCATACTCCTATTGATGCAACCAAGAATCGCATTGGCTTTTGTGGCTGTGGCATCACACTGCTAACTCATGTTCAGCTTGTGGTCCACCAAGACTCTTAGATCTCTTTCACGTGTACTGTGTCCAGCCACATGTCCCCCATCCTATATTTGTGCATTCCATTTTTTCTGCCTTAGTGTAGGACCTTACATTTCTCTGTTGAAATTCATTTTGTTAGCTTTGGCCCAGCTCTCTAACCTGTCAAGATCCTTTTGAATTTTGATCCTATCCTCTAGAGTATTAGCAACCCCTCTCAATTTGGTATCATCTGCAAATTTGATCAGCATGCTCTCTATTCCTTCATTCATGTCATTAATTAACATACTGAATAGCAGTGGGCCCAGGACAGAACCCTGTGGCACCCCACTAGTCACTTCTCTCTAACTAAGCTTCTTTGAGTATCTTTTATACTAGTAGAATACTCATTCTTCTAAATGGTTATCCTTGTGGGTACTACTGGAAGATTATCAAAAGGCTTGAGAGAATCCTAAGGTTTGCTTATACACAAGGTATATGCAGAAGTATCTTTACAGAACTTTAGAGAGTGGAGAATCCAAAACAGTCCATTAAGGACTGAGCCCATTAAGGACTGAGCATACAGAATGCTGACAAGACTGCAGGAAAAGACAACCTGGGAAAAATGGGTGAGGAAGAGGAATGTTTAAAAACAAAGAATGCAACATTTTAAACACAGAAATATTTTGCAACAGGTTTTACCTATCTATATTGATATAATAAAGCAGAGGCCATTGAAATTGCTGTAAGTTTAATGTTCTTGATGGAGTATGTCTTTTCCTTATTATGCAGGTCATGACATAGTTTATTATCATGCTATGTCATCTGCACTTTGTCTGTAAAATGTAGCGTTTTCTTTCTTCCAGTAAGGTAATATAAAAAACACTCTTTATGTTTTTTAATAGCTGAGAATGTCTTTCCATGGGCATAATTGTTTAGAACTTCTACAGACGGTAAGCTCTTGCTGCACAGCGCTTTAGCTGGAGCATGATGTAGGGAGAAGAATGTATTGGTGCTCTATAAAACAGCCACAAAATGACTGAAGAGAGAAGAATGGATCACACTACCTTGTTTGGATATATAAACAACTTGTGTATACATAGTGTACACAGAGGCATGCAGGTTTACAACATGTACATGTATTGTTTCAAAAATCAAGTATTTCAACAGGAAAACAGGTAGCCAAACAGTGCCTACATTTTGAAAGAAAAGGTTAAGAATCACTGTCCCACAGACAGTGGACTACAGCTCTCTTCATTCCTTAGCACTGGCTATGCTAAGGATGATGGGAGTTGCAACCCAACAACATGGGGGAGAATACATTCTCTGTCACAGACAGCGAATGTTTGAAATTCCTAACATCCATTCCAGAAGCAGAGTCTGGTGCTGTGCAGTCTAAATTTAGGTTTCATGTACATTCCCAGAGCCCTCCTACTTCATGTACACCTAGATCTATAGATAAGGCAATCAAGACAAGATAAAGCACTGAAAATGCTTGTCAGGCAAATTCCATCACAGCTGTGCCTTCTCCTTAAAAGGCATACAGTTGTAGTTTTTTTAAAAACAAAAAAACACCCTCCCGCTCTCTAAGTCTTAAAGTTTAATAGAAATGAAACGTTACTGGGGCATAGATGACTATGATATATGGATGTCTGCAAGGCATTCTACTGGAATGAACAAGAAGCCAGCAGGGAGACTAATCTGCTCTGTCTGTTGCTTCTCTTTGGTTGAAGAGAGCAGATTGTTTTAATAACCGCTTAGAACTTGAGCAATGATGGCTCAAGGTTCTTGGCAGAAGACTATTAACAACTGAATCCCTTGACTCAGCAATGGCTTTTTTGTCCTGTTCACTGCAGGAGTTCTTTCTTGCCAGTCAAGGAAAAATAAGCTTCTTTCAAATTCAGGGAAGAAGCAGTAAGCATAAATGTTCTTTCAGTGCCCTGTTACTTCTACTGAATCCAAATGGCTTTTGTACTTTCCTAAATCAGTGAATTTTCATGGTGTCTCCTGGGCAACTAGAAATATGGTTTTTTTGCCCTTCTCGCTTTGTATGTATGTATTAAGACAGATGTGGTGATGGTCAATCCACTTGTTTAAATCTGGTTGTACAACAAACATACAGAGCAAAAGGAGAGCTTCTAAAATAATGAGCGAGCTCTCTCAGAAACATTTTCACTGATCACTCTGTGGCTACTCTCACTTCCTCAGAGATATCTCACAAAAAAAGATTAGTCTGCTCCCTGACATTTATAAATGTGTTTACTTTAGGTGCCAAAAGAGTCATTTTGTTTATTCAGCAACAGGCTACAACAGCTAAACCATCTAGTAGTGATGTGACTTGGAAAAATTACTCAAAACGTTTAATGAAATCAGGATTGACTCTTAAAAGTAATGATCCAGAATGAATTAATGAAGAAGGGATAATAATCCATATTGTCTCAACAGTGGATACAGAAATCTAATATCACTGACAGTGTTATCAGAATGATTGCTGTATTCTGCTTTCAACATGATAAACTGTATTTCCTTCTCCATGTAGTTACTACTTAACAAAAAAGCACTTTCCTATTATTGGAAGGTTTGGCTTTCTTTCAAGGTCCCTAAGAAAGTGTTTGTTTATCTCACCCATGAGTTATGACATCCGGTCAAGCCTCAGATGCAGCAATGCAGGCTATACTATCATGAGTTTCATACTGTGACTGACTGGCCGGTTGGCAGCGTATCAAGCAGCACAAACACTGAACAAACTGTTCGTACCAGTCCCACCAGAGGACCATCAAGGACTTTTATTAATTAACATTTTGAATTGCAGCTAATAAATACCACTTGTGCACTTCAGCTGGGCCATGAAACACTACGGAGATGTCCTTGAGACACTGCAGCAGCAAAGAGAACTCTATTAAGCCACTCTTGGCTAAGTCACCTCTCTCACATTTCTCCTTCTTGCCAAAGGCAAGGCCCAGGGAGAAGAGCTCCTTCTATTAATACCATCTTCTTGCCATGATGAACAACATCATTATCATCCATGAGTAAAACATATATAATACCACAATTAAAGTTGTTCATGTGCATAATAACTGAAGAGTATTGCATACAAGCACATAATATCAGTCTCGTTTGATCAGAAATGTAAGAATTTAATCTATTCCTCAGAAAAGCAAGAACCTCATCTTAATTTTGACAGATCAAGAAATCTTGATATCTCAAGAAATATCCTTAAAAATCATGATTCCAATACATGCCAAAGAAACATATCTCCAAAGCAGACACTGTTTGTGCTGTCCTTACTAGAACAAACATAGCACAATACATAAAAATATTCTCTCATTTCATTCTTGTAAACAAGATTTTCCTGTTTTATCTTTACTATAACCTGAAGAATTGGGCTGGGAGAAGATGGTCCACTGAACAAGAGCAGAAGGATAAACTAAACAGAAAATGGGCAACAAAAAGACCTGTTAAGCAGGAAACACACACACACACACATACACACACACACACACACACGGGGGGGTAATGATGGGAGAAAGACAGACAATGCAAGCCATGGAATGGAGAGAGAGCAAAGGAGGCAAAGTTAACCAAGAGAAATGCTCTAAGAGGCTCGTCATGGCACAGAGCAGAAGGAGCACACAGACACTATGGGTCAGAGAAAGAAAAAGGGACAGTTAACAAGGCAGCACCAAGTTAAAATTACTGTGGGAGGGAGAGCTTTCTTTCACTTCATCACAATGGTACAACTCTTTTTTTCTGTGAAAGTTAGGGAAGTTGGGTCTTTGAGTGATTTGAATTGTGCAACTTTGCCTCAAAGATACAGAAAGAATCTTAAGTCAAGAAGAGCATTAAGGTAAGAAAAACATATAGTAACAACACAAACGTCCAGAGATTCAATTGGAATGTCTATGAATACATCTTTACAGCGAAAATCCTATATACCTTGCAGTCACAACTAGAATTGCAAACACCTCAGTTTAATACCAGATGTCTTAAGTAAGAACTGCATTTGACTGAGGCTTTTCTGTTATCAAAGCAAACCTCATTTCAGTTCCAATTAAATCAACAGAGTGAAATCCAGCTGCAATTTTAAATCATTCCACTCACTTCAACACGTTTTCGAATTCTAAACAATATTTTCTTCAACTGAACAGTAAACTACAGTAATTAAAATAGGAGATCTTTAGGGAGAAACAACTAACATTTTTTCTCTATATAGTATGGAAAGATACCAACACACCTCACTTTCTTTAAGCACACCATAGTTCCTAAAACACACCTGAACTACAGTTCTTTCCTATAGCTGCTGCAGACTTGTTTATTTATTTTAAAAACACATACTGCTGAAGTCTTATAAGTCAAGGCACCTGAAAATTGTGCCTCAGAATTCATTAGGAACTAAAAGAAAATTTTAAAAATTGCAAACTGAGTCTTCCATTTCAACTTTATCCTAGATTAACTTTTGATTAAGACAGGATTCCATATGGTACACAGATCACATTAGAGTCAGAGAACTGACTCTGGAAGAGCCTTTGCAATATATATAGATGATATATCTAAGGGCAGTACAGAACCATATCATAAAATTTGCCTAGTATGCTTGGGAGGGGGGCTCTTATGAGGGTATGGATGAAGCTACTGTGAGATCAGTAAAAAGAGACTTGAGTATGAAGTGATGCTAAGCTAAATCCAAGCCATGTGGAATCAAAGAGAACAGACCAGAAAGTTAACTGAGGAAATGTCAAAGACCGAACACCCCAAAGGAATGTGAGAGGATACAGGACGCACAGAACAGAAGCCACAAAGCTGGAAGAAAGGAGCACCTGGGTTGAAGCATGGAAGCATCTGTATACCCATGAGATTTTCAAGATCTCATACACTGAGGAACGTGACACAAGCCACTTTTATGGTAACAGGTAGGAAGAAAGGAAACACATAACTGAGCCTCACTTCTGCTGTAACCACACTGACTCTCTCACACTGAAGGCAAAGTCTGAGCACAATTTGAAACAATGCATCTGCAATACCCCATTTCTCCCACCTGAGATAAAGAGATTTGTATTACTCTAAAAACTATTTCAAAAGATTATTCCACCATGAGACCCTTCAGATATTGTTGGACTGCGAGGCCCAGATGCCCTAGGCACCATAGCCAATAGTAAGGAAAGCTGGGAACGGTAGTCCAACACTATTTGGAGGACCATGAGGACCATGCGATTCCCATACCTACCATGAACTCACATCCATAATGTTCAAGAACCCATGCATGCAGATCTGTCTCTTCCTTATGTCTCTTACTGTCCTAGCTGAAGAACTGCCAAAGGCATTGTAGGTGAATGGACAAAGAAAGTTATAGGGAGGACGTCTGGGAACAAAACTTAATAATATCATGTTATTAATTAATGGGTTGCACCAAGGTGATCCAATGACATAAAACAGCACTTCTCAAACTTTGGTCCTCCAGTTGTTTGAAACTTTAATCCCTAGAATTTTTGACCACTGACCATGCTGGCCAGGACTTTTGGGAGTTGATGTCCAGAACATCTGGAGAACTAAAGTCAGAGAAACACTGACCCAAAAGAAGCTATGGCAAACCAAGAAAATGAGAGTGTGCATGGGAGAGAGGCAGCACTTAACATCTAAAGACATCTGCAGAGATAAAAACCTGCACTAAAGAAAAACAAAGACTTAACAGAAAAAATGGATGTCGAAGGGCTCTGTGTTCTAGCACAGAGAACAAAATAATCCCTTCCCCCTAAAAATATAAACTGTTTCTCAATTTCCACTTGCACAATCAGTCTGTTTGCATAATCGTAGCGACACGATGGCTGGTGTTTTTATTTGCACTCAAAGTGTTTAACAAGAAGACAAGAAGCAGCTCATAGTCACAAGGTGAATATTGTGTCATGCAAGGAGGGAAAGAAATGGACTGCAGACTGTCCTAGATTTCAGTGGAAAACACAAGCACGTGGTTGCTGTTTGTCAGGATAAATTACTCAAGAAATTGGCAATAGAAAAGCGACGTTTGTTCTCAATTGTTTCTTGATAAAACCTGCACAGACTGTTAAGGCTCATGAAGTTCTATTTTGCTAGTTAATCCTTACAGAGGCTACACAAAAACTGAAGGGTAGATGTTGATGACAAGAACCAGTACTGCTACTAGTAGCAACGCAGCACCTTGAGCTGAAAGTTCCAGTGAGACACCATGTGCATGAGGGATAAAAGATGAAGTATGAAATTGCCACTTCATTTCTAGACATAGCTGCTGAGACACAAGGAACAAGATACAGTTGCAGAGGCCATATTCTCTGATGGGAAAGAAGAATGACCTCATTCAGTTAGGTGGTTTAGTTCATCCTAACAGTGCACTCACAAGGACAATGAGGAGCTAAATCAGCTGTAGAGCTTCTTTGTGAAAGAGACAAGCTTAAAAGCAGAAAGCAAATATACAGAATTTCTTCCCAGCTTAACTGACAGGTAACAGATAAATCAAATGATGGCTTGAGTTGTCAGTTTGCTCCACAGCTCGGTCTTACCCTCTCCCTTCTGCCTGAACTTGCTTTCTGTTCTGGCTGAAGAAAGGTGAGATTAGCAGTTTCTAATAGCTGACAGCTTGGTTTTTGTGAAAGTGTGTGTCGACAGCATGACCACCTTATACATTCATTTAAGACACAGCAATATTAGATTTGTCTGTTTCTGTAATGTTATAGTATTTACTCTTCTGCACCAGAAGATCTAGGTCTACATATTCAGCTGTTCTTTCTTTTTTCTTTTCTTTTCTTTTCTTTTCTTTTCTTTTCTTTTCTTTTCTTTTCTTTTCTTTTCTTTCAGCAGTAGTGTTCTGAGGTAAATGGGGAACGCCTCTCTCACTTGCCGGGAGTGAACGAAGTAGGTATGCTTATGAAGAAACTGACCTCACTGATACAAGAGGCCAAATTCCAAATTTGGAGTGAGACTCTCATATTTTGTCCCCCTTTTTTATGTAAAATATCCCCCAAAATACTGCAAAATACTTTCTAAATATTTAAATTCATCTCTATGTGTTCAAATCACACATAATACTAATACTTGGCAACTTGTTGCCTTTATGAACTTGTTGTACCTGTTTGATGAACAAGCTCTGACTCTGAAACTTAATAGCTTGTTTTTGTAACTTGGATACACAATATAGATTGTATGTTTGATGTTCTAGTTACGTGATTTTATTTGTTAACAATTTATCCTTTGTTTGGTTTATTTATTCTTTTTAATTGTTGTGTTTTATTTAATGTCTGTTGCCTTAGTAAAATAAACATTAGGAGACCAGGTGCTTGGAATGAGTTGTTTTTGTAAGTTTGGAAATTTTAGATAGAGAGAATGCTGTCTGGCTGGCTTAAGAATAAGAGATTTCATTGTCACCATATGTTGTTCTATTTCCCAAGTGCAGCTATGCAAGCTCCTTATGACCAACTTACTCTTTGGGAGGATTCAAATCTTCTGGTCTTGTCTCAAAGAACTGAAGAACTTCATCACACTGAGATATGTATGGCGGCAGCTGGATCAGAGCCTGAAAAACAAAACATATGGGCTTGGAAAACGAAAAGCTGGTTATGTCAATTACTCTGTGTGTGAGTGAGAGACAGTCTGCATCTAGTTCAGCCCCTGGATGGTCCACTGTCCACCTACAATGTTACTCATCATCCAAGATTTGCAACTGCAGTTCTGGAATCTTTATTCCTACAGAATGAATATTTGACCCTCCACTGAAAAGTCAAACGCTACAACATACTGCCTGGAGCTCTTAAAGAGAGGTAAGAAGTTAAACAGCACTGTCCTCGTAAGAGCACTTGGACAAATTATATAAAACAAAACATAATACAGTTCAAAGGCATTTAAAACACAACCTCCAAATTTCCTGTGGTAGGCTGTGAAATTCCAACCACAACAGTGATCACAACCACAAGAAATACTGTACTTCGGGTGCTTGGAAAACATAATATCTCCAGATAAACAGAAGTGCTGTATTGAAGAAAGATGTTTGGACAGTAAATAACATATGAGAAACGAAGGTGAATTTTTTTTTAAAAAAAACTGGTCCTACAGAAGAGCATTAATTTGACTGAGCATTTCATACTAAAAATGTAAAGAAATTTTTCAAAAGTTTATTATGCATCATTACAAGAGACAATCTGGAAAGCAAGTGCTAGGTGATATCCATCTCATATCTTCCCATACTGCTGAAGAAGATTCCCACAGCATGACAGGGTCCGGAAGTGCATTTTATACAAGACAAGCTTGCAAACAAGTTGTCTCAGTTGTCTCTGCAGAAAGTAAAGGAGAAGCATGTAAAATATCTAACTTTTCCTTTGGCCATAGTTCAAACCATTTTCCAGTGATGTACTGAAGTCTTTTACTTCAAGTCTCAAGTCTCTACCTTCAAATCTCAAGTCAAGTCTCAAGTCCTTGAAGAGACTTTCAAGTCAAGTCTCATGTCTGGGAATCAACTTTATACCCCAACCTGTATTCCAGAATTTCTCGATAGAGTTGAATACAGTCAGTTTTAACAATTTAAGCAGAGTCAGCCCTCCACATTTGCAATTTTGCCATCTGCAGCTTCGGAAGTGAGGAGTAAGATCCTTCTTACTCCCCCTTCCCAAAGCTGGAGGCTTTTGTGCCAATGAGCATAAAAGAGCCTGCAGCTTCGGAAGTGAGGAATAGGATCCTTCTTACTCCCCATTACTGAAGCTTCAAAAGCTTGAGAAGGAAGGATCCTTCCTCCTCAAGCCTGTTGCCTAATGCATTTGCTGTTTCCCCTCTGAGAAATGGACCCTGCACTCTGGGAGAGAGTATTTTCTTCAGCTCTTAGGAAAAGTTTTGGAAGGCTCCTCCAATATGCAGCAGGGACAGGCTGCTGAGCAGACCTCAACCCTGCCTCAAGCCCATTGCCTAACTCATTTGCTGTTCTCCTCCGAGAAATGCGCCCACACCTTGAGCTTGAGTCAGATTGTCATTGACCAGTAGGCAAAAAGAGATGAACGCATTGTTCAAAGTTGTAAGGTCTCTGGACAAATGTGTTATATTACTGAACCAAGGGCAGCAAGTCAGTCACTAAAAATATACAATTCTCAAGTCGAGTCAAGTCAGTGCATCATTCATTGCCAAGTCGAGTCCAAGACAAGTCACTGAAGCAACTTAAGTCCAACTTGAGTCCAAGTCAGTTGACTCAAGTCTATATCACTGTCATTTGCTTTGCTTTGCTCACTTGTCTACAGGTGCTGGCTAAATCAAGGAACACACACAAGGAAGAATCTACAAAATATTTGAGGAAGCTATTCATATGAGCGTTTGTTGATTGAAAAGCCAAAATAGAAGATGTTGATAAAAACAAAATAATCTCTGAAAAACAGTTCCCTGTCAAAACAAGGTAAATTTCCAAGCATAAATTACATTTTCTCAGGACTCCACAATTTCTTTACCAAGAAAAGCCAAAAGGAAAAAACAAAAGAAGAACCCAAAGGTCACTTGCTTATTTCCAGGCCTCGACTGTCATTTCTGAGGACCTGATACAAATGTGTAACATACTTCTCTTTCCAAACCAATATCAACCCCCCATTCCATACATAAAATCTCATCAGCTATTTAAAAAGATGTAATTCTGAAAATTACTCATCCACATTCTATACTTCTTAAAAATTTCCACCATTGTTACTTTTGTTTAACAGAAAAACCCAATTATTATTGTTTAATTATATCACCCTAACAATCCTAAAAGTTGACTAACCATTTTGTAACTGTGCGCCATCAATAAAGGGGTCATCATGTCAATGTCCAGGGTTTATTTGTTTGGTTTTAATTCCAGTGGATCAAACTGACTGACATCTTAGGTCAATTACCTTTAAATCTTTATTTTTGGGACCTTTTGCATTGCTAAATCATGAACTGAACAATTTATCTTGCAGTTTCATACTCAGCGGGCAAGGTGGCTAAGTGGCATGATCAGTCTTGCCCAAGTATACAATACCTGCCATTTATCATAGAATCAGACTCAAAGTTGGAAGAGATCACAAGGGCCATTGAGTCCAAACCCCACAGTGCAGGAATACATCATCAGGGCATTCCCAATAGATGGCCATCCAACCTCTACCAAAAAATCTCCAAAGAAAGAGATTCCATCACACTGTAAGGCAGTACATTCCATTGTTGAACTGCTCTTACCCTCAGGAAACTCTTCTTAATGTTAAGATGGAATCTCTTTTCTTAAAGTTTGAAGCCGTTGCTCTGGAGCAACAGCAAACAGACTTGCTCCATCTTCCACATGACATCCCTTCAATTATAGCTATCATGTTGCCTCTTAACCTTCTCTTCTCTAGGCTAAACATACCCAGCTCCTTAAGCTTCTTATATGGCACGGTTTCCAGACCGTCTACCATTTTGTTCACCCTCTTCTGGATACATTCCAGATTATTAGTATCTTTCCTGAACTGTGGTACCCAGAACTGGATACAGTATTCCAACTGGGGTCTGACCAAAGCAGAACAGAGTGGTACTATTACTTCCCTTGACCCAGACACTGTACTCTTCTTGTTGACGCAGCCAAGAATTACACTGGCTTTTTTAGCTGCCACATCACACTGCTGACTCATGTTCAGCTTGTGCTCTACTAAGACTCCTAGAGCCTTTTCACATGTACTGTGGTCAAGCCATGTGTAACCCATCTTATATCTGTGCATTTCATTTTTTATGCCCAGATGTAGTATCTGACACCTCTCCCTGTTGAAATTCATATTGTTAGTTTTGCCCTAACTCTCTAATCGGTTAAGATCATTTTGAATTCTGATTCTGTCCTCTGGGGTGTATGCTACATCTCCTAACTTAGTGTCATCTGCATATTTGAAGAAGAGCCATTGGCTGGCAGTGTGATAAATGATGATGCTGTGATTGAGGAGCGACTGATTGTGGCAGGGGGCCAAGCCAGTGAGTGAGCAAGTCAACCTGCAAACATCCCCTGCACTGGAAAGTCAAACAGAGACTGAGTTGCCCCAGCCAGCTCATGACGGAAAGGGAACCAGACGTGATGCAGAAGAGTGGCAGCCAGCTCTGCCCATCAGCCCTCAATCACGCAGAAAGCTGAAAGGGGTTGCAGAGAGGGAGGCTGCTTGGACTAGGCTCAGGAAACAATAACGCACAGCACCTGCTCAGAGGGGCTATTTAAGTCTGCCGGCATGGTTGCTCCTTGCTTGCAGCAAATTATTAGCAAGCCCTCACAGCCGTTGTGTCTCCTGCTCCCTGAAACCCTCCGGACGGATCTCTGCCTCCTGAACCTTTGGACTGGACCTTCACCTGGCTCAGCTTGTGTTTTCCTGGTGTTTGGTATATTCGGACTCCCCAAGTGTTCCTGACCTCTCTCCTCCCTCGCTGGCTGCAGCCCGGCAGAGAGAAATTCCTGACAGGCACCTTTTGGCTTCAGATGGTCAACCAGTTACAAATCCATCTAACAGTAGCATTGTCTAGCCCACATTTTACTACCTTGTTCACAAGAATATCATGGGAAACCTTGTCAAAAGCCTTACAGAAGTCAAGATATGCTATATTCGCAGCATTCCCTTCTTCTACCAAGGTAGTAACTCTATCAAAAGAGAAGAGGGGGGAATTAACATGACATTACTTGTTTTTCAGAAACCCATGGACTTTCAGTGATCACAGCATTACTTTCAAAGTGCTTATAGACTATCTTTCCCTGTATGATGTCAAGCTGACTAGGCAATAATTGTTTGAATCCCCCTTCTTCCCCCTTTTGAAGATGGGGACAGTATTTGCTCTCCTCCAGTCTGCTGGGACTTCTCCTGTTCTCTAGGAATTCTCATACCAAGGGTTCAGAAATTATTTCTGCCAGTTATTTTAATATCCTTGAATGTAGTTCATCTGGTTCTGGAGACTTGAATTCATTCAGAGTATTTAGGTATTCTTGTATTACCTCTTTACTTATGCTGTGCTGCATTTCCTCTACAACATCATCCATTCCATCTTCCCCAGGTAGAGCACTGTTTTCATTTTGAGAGAAGACTGACGCAAAGAAGACGTTGAGTAGTTCTGCCTTTTCTCTGTCCTGTTACCACTTCTCCATCTTGCGGCAGCCCTTCCATCTCCTTTTTTTTTCCTTTTGCTACAGACATAACCTAAAAAGCCCTTTTAATTGTTTTTAACCTCTCTAGCAAGCCCGAGCTCGTTCTGTGCTTCAGCTTTTCTGAACTTTTTCCTACATCTGCTGGCTATTTGTTTGAATTCCTCTTTCGTGATTTCCCTTTTTTCCATTTCTAGTACATGGTCTTTTCAAATCTTAATTCATCTGAAAGTTCTTTAGATATCTATCCTGCTTTCTTTAGACACCTCTTATTCTTCCTCCTCAATGGAATTGTTTGAAACTGTGCCTTCAATATCTCACTTTTAAGAAACTCCCATCCATCATAAACTCCTTTCTCTTTTAGTATGCCTGATCATGGGATGACAACTAATATTTCCTTAAGTTTACTGAAATCAGCTTTCTTAAAGTCTAGAATGCAAATCTGACTACATCTGGCTTCCCCTTTCCACTGTATAACAAACTCCAGGAGAATATGGTCACTCCCACCTAAGAATCCTGCCACTTCCACCTCATTAACCAGGTCATCACTGTTGGTTAAGATCAGATGGTCAGAGCTGTTCAGTAGTGGAACACGCTGCCTCAGAGTGTGGTGGAGTCTCCTTCTTGGAGGTTTTTAAGCAGAGGCTGGATGGCCACCTGTTGAGAGTGCTTTGATGTGGGTTCCTGCATGGCAAGGAGTTGGACTGGATGGCCCCTGTGGTCTCTTCCAACTCTATGATTCTATGTCCAAAATAGCTGATCCCCTTGTTGCTTTTTTCTACCTTCTGGACAATGAAATTGTCTGCAAGGCTAACGAGGAATTTCTTGGACCTGATATTCTTGACAGAGTTTGAAATAGTTGAAATCTCCCATTATGACTAAATCTCTCCTTCCTGAATGTTTTGTCATCTGTTCCAGGAAGACATCATCCAAGTCCTCAATCTGGCTTGGAGGTCTGTAGTAGATCCCCACAATGGCATCACTGTTGTTTCCCTCCTCCTTAATTTTTAACCAGATGCTGTCAACCTGGCTCCTAGGATTTAAGTCATGGATCTCTTCACAGATGTAAATGTCTCTGATATATAGTGCTACTCCTCCTCCTTTCCTGCTTGGTTTATTTCTCTGAAATAAGTTATACCTCTCTGTTGCTACATTCCAATCATGAGACTCATCCCACTAGGGAGATGCCTAGTGATGCCTATTATATCATATTTACTTTGCTGTGCTACACTTTCAAGTTCATCCTGTTTATCTCCCATGCTCTTTGTATTAGTGTAGAGGCACCTGTGACCACGGGTTTAGCTGCTTACTTAAGTTACTTTCCCTCCCACTGTTGGGTTCCTGCACTGTTTGCCTTGTTCTCCCTATAAGATTAGGACTATTATCTCCAGCACTTGGTGAACTCCTGCTTTCAAGACTACTGTCTCCTTCCCCTCCACAACTCAGTTTATAACCCTCCTAATTAAGTTTCTATGATTCTTAGCAAAAACATTCCTGCCAGCTGCTATGGGGTGCAACCCATCACTTGCCAGAAGTCCATCTTTATGAAAATGTGGATCGTGGGTCCATGAAGCCAAACTGTTCCTGGCAGCACCATCTGCGGAGCCACTTGTTCACCTTGAAATTACAACCTGTGCATTAAGATCCTTCAGCTTCCTGTGTAGAAATGGTGACAGCTAGTGACTGCTAGTTTGCAGAAACATTTTTCAGCTTCTGCCGCAGTCACTAGCAGTGTATGTAAATCTACACGGTTATGCATACTTTACTGAATATTTGTTGAAGTTCAACTTGCACTGAAAATTAGTTACCATTGTTTCTTCTAAATCTCGTTTAATATAACTTGGAGGGTATTTCATACTCTTCAAAAGGTACACTTGAAGACTTCTTTCAGGTGCAATATCTCACAAGGAGAATTCAGAAAGATTTGCTGGATACTTACAAAGAGTGACCACTTACAAACTTCTCCAAGTCTCCCATGCTGTATTTTAGTATTGAACAGAATGTGCAAGACATGTTATTGGTTGCTCTGAATTCTTGTTCTAATGCAGCACTACTCAGAATGGTGATCTGTGGACAAGTACCAGTCTGCAAACTAGTGGCTGTTAGTCTATGGTAAGTTTCCAGGAAAGAAAGAAACAGTTGTCAGTGGGCACAAATACAATGCCCATCCCTGACTCATTTGCAAAAACAAAAACGAACAAACAAAAAACTTGTCAGTCCTCCACATCAAACAGCTTAAGAAAAACTACTCTAATGAACAAATGACATTGTCTGAACTTCCATCAAAACTATAACAGTGAGTGAATTAACCACTTGCTCAGTCCTTGCTTCCACTGTCTTGGGATTTGCTCTGCCTTTCCCCTAGGCTACTCCCCCTCCTGCCTACACCTTGGGATTTGTACTTCTTGAGATTACTGACTTTGTCAAACAACGGAAAATAAATCTCTTTGCCTCACAGTCTCACACTGACTTCGTTTAATGGCACAGGCGCACACTCTATACTGTGATTCCTTTTCATTTTTTTCTGTATATTTTATTTCTTTTTTATATAAAAATAAAAATAGTAAAGGACCTTAGGCTGTCACCCAGCAATTCAGAATGTCGAATGAAATTACTCTGCTTTTGTGTGGCTTCAACAGATCTTAGTAGATCTGGGCAAGAGAAGCTTAGGTCCCAGAAAACAACTTTCTTTAACCACATCTCCAAGCAGGCTCTGCAGCAGTGGTGGGCATGGTCTGGGCTCCAGAGGTTGCACCACCTCATTTTTGAATGCTTCAGAGGGCTGCAGAAAGGCTACTATGGCCACCAGTAGGACATCCAGAACTTACACTGTGTCATTGCTGGGCACTTTCTGTGGCCATTTAAACTCATTTAATTCACTTAGACTTATTTAAACTGATCCATTTGTTGTGCCTTGATATAAATTATACAAATATATAAATTATAAACATATTGTTTAATTTATAGTTACATTAAATGTATTTACAAGTTATATACATTGTAAGTACATACATCATATAGATATAGATAAACTGTACATAATATACAGAGGTATGGCACATCTTGTTTTTCGAAGGCTCAGTTTTCAAGATACAAAAACACTGAATATTTCCAAGTAAGGTTCTTAACTAGTTAACAGTGATTCAATATCATTCCCAGGAATCTATATCTTGTTTTCTCAAACTATGTTCTTCAAGCTGAGCAAAGAAGAAGAACAGGTTGCTTACCTGTAACTGTGGTTCTTCAAGTGGTCATCTGTGCCCTCATACATTAGGACAGAAGCCCTGAGCATTGACCATAGTGGCTGGGGCTTCTGGGAGCTGAAGTCCACAAACATCTGGGGACCCACAGGTTGAGAACCACTGCATTAGGAGCTTTCGCGCCTGCGCGGTAGCGTTTGGAAGATTCTAGAGCTCGTTAGCTTTGGCGGGAACCCCTCCCCCATGCCGGTGCTGCGCGTGCTCCTCCTGCCGACTAACAGTCTCTCCTCAGTTCTGGTCCATCGAAGCAGATGAGACCTGAAAAAGAGGGGAAGGCAGGGCGGGGATGTATGAGGGCACAGATGACAACTCGAAGAACCACAGTTACAGGTAAGCAACCTGTTCTTCTTCTTCGTGGTCTCTGTGCCTCATACATTAGAAGACTGTGTAGCTTACCAGTAGGATGGTGGGTCAGGTCCCAGATCCTAGAGCACAGAAGACAGCACAGCACGTCCAAACCGGGCATCTCTCCCGGAATGGCAGTCGAGCCTATAGTGGCGCACGAAGGTCGACGGCTGGGACCAGGTCGTCACACGGCAGAGTTCCGACAGGTCGACGCCTCGCAGGAGGGCAGCAGATGTCGCCACGGCCCTGGTAGAGTGGGCCCGAAGCAGGTCTGGCGGAGGCTTCCTGGCAAGCTCGTACGCCAGTTGAATAGTCTGTACCACCCACTTAGAGAAGCGCTGGGTGGATACCTTGTGACCTCTCCGGCGCCTGCCATAACAGACAAACAGGTGGGGTGTCTGTCTGTAGGCTGCAGTTCTGTCCTTATAGAAGGCCAGCGCCCGACGCACATCAAGGGAGTGGAGGGAACACTCCAGAGGTGTCGTCGGGTCCGGGTAGAAGGCCGGCAGGATGATGTCCTGGCTGAGGTGGAAGTTGGACACCACCTTCGGCAGGAAGGAAATGTCAGGCCGGAAGACCACCTTGTCACCGTGAAAGACTAAGTATGGTTCATTGCACCGTAGCGCCGTCAATTCTCCTGCCCGCCTGGCAGAGGTGACGGCCACTAGGAACGCGGTCTTCATCGCGAGCAGCCTGTCGTCCGTCATGGCCATGGGCTCGAAGGGCGGCCTCGTCAGCTGGGACAGCACCAATGACAGCGACCACGGCGGTAGCGGCGGCGATACTGGCGGGTAAAGGTGCTGCAGGCCCTTCAGGAACTGCTTGACGGTACCGTCCCTGAAGAGCGCGGCCGACGGGGATCGTGGCGGCTGGTATGCCACGATCGCGGTGAGGTAGACCTTGAGCAACGGGAAGGCCAGGCCCTGTTGCCGGAGATGGAGGAGGAAGTGGAGCACGGTATGCAGGGTGACAGGCGATACCGGCTCTCGACGTTCCTCGGCGAAGGCCACGAAGCGCTGCCGCTTGTAGTGGTAGTTCCTTCGCGTGGACTCCTTCCTGGCCGCGGTCAAGATGTTCCCGATGGCTGGATCGTCTATGGCGATATCCTCCAGGCATGGAGGGCCAAAACCGGCAGGTCCGGGTGCAACACCAGTCCATCGGAGTGGGACAGCAGGTCCGATACCGTTGGAAACCTGAGAGTCCTGCCCCGGGCGGCCTCGATCAGGGGTCCGAACCAGTGCTGCCTCGGCCAGTACGGCGCCACCAGGATTGCGTCCACCTGGTCTGTGATGATCTTCGCGATCACGCAGCCCAGGAGCGGGAACGGAGGGAAGGCGTAGATCAGCCCTTCGTCCCAAGGGAACTGGAAGGCGTCGCCGATGGAGCGGCGATCGTGACCGGCCCTCGAACAGAACAGGCGGCACTTCGCGTTCTGGCTGGTCGCGAAGAGGTCGATGGTCGGCTCGCCCCATCGGTCCCGAAGCATCCGGAAGGCCTCGTCGGACAGGGACCACTCGTGATGGGAGGTGGTGTCCCTGCTGAGGGCGTCCGCCGTGATGTTCTCCTGCCCCACCAGGTGAACCGCCACAGGGTGTATCCGGAGCAGGACGCACCAGTTCCAAAGTTCGAGTGCGATGCCCAGCAGCGTGGTGGAGTGCGTCCCCCCTTGCCTGTTCACGTAGCAGACCGCCGTCGTGTTGTTGGTGAGGATCAACACCGTGCGGCCGTGACCAGGTGTCGGAACGCTCTCAGGGCCTTGTGGATCGCCAACAGTTCGAGAGAGTTGATGTGGAGGAACAGCTCGTCGTCCATCCACCGGCCTCGGACCCGGAGATCCCCGGTGTGCGCTCCCCAGTCGAAGAGCGAGGCATCCGTCGTTATCGTGACCGACGGCCTGGGTTCGCGGAACGGCATGCCTGACAGGAGGTTCCTGTACGACTGCCACCACAGGAGCGATCGGCGTACCTGTTGTGGCAGGCGGTATCGGCGGCACTGGTTGTCCCTGAGTGGATCAAAGGCCCTGACGAACCAGTGCTGGACCGGCCGAGCGCGTAACCTGGAGAGGTAGGTTACGGCGGTGGTTGAGGCCATGTAGCCGAGGAGCTGTTGGATCCTCCTCGCTGACAGCGTCGAGGTCTCGAAGGCAGCGGACACCGCCAGACGAAGCGTCCGTGCCCTCTCGTCTGGGAGGAAGGCCCTCGCCGATACCGAGTCGAGGGTCGCCCCGATGAAGTCGAGAACCCGGGTGGGCTCGAGATGGGACTTCTTGGGGTTGACCCTGAGTCCGAGCCGAGTGAGAAGGGACAAAGTCCGATGAATGTCCCTGTACAGTTTCTGTCTGCAGGACGCCACCAATAGCCAATCGTCCAGGTAAGGGTAGACGGAGACGCCTTTCGTCCGCAGGAAGGACACGACCGGAGCCATGCACTTGGTGAACACCCTCGGTGCGGTGGAAAGCCCGAACGGCAGCATCCGGTACTGGTAGCTGTTGCCGTCGATCGCGAACCGAAGGTATCTCCTGTGCTGCGGGCGGATTGAGATGTGGAAATAGGCGTCTTTGAGGTCTATGGACGCAAACCAGTCCCCTCGGCGGAGGAAGGGGAGGATCGACGGCAGCGTGACCATCTTGAACCTCTTGGGGCGGATGTATTCGTTCACCCCTCGGAGGTCTAAGATGGGCCGCAGGGATCCGTCCGCCTTCGGCACCGTGAAGTACCTCGAGTAGAAGCCGATGGTCTTGGCTGAAGGCGGGAGCCTCTCGATCGCTCCCTTCTCGAGGAGGGACTGGACCTCTTCCAGTAGAGCCGAGCTGGTCGGGGCGGAATAGTAGACACCCCGAGGCGGAATAGCCTGGAACTCGATGGCGTACCCCAGGCAGACGATGGTAAGTACCCAGGAGTCCGCAGTGATCTCCCGCCAGCAGTCGAGGTGCCTGGCCAGGCTCGGGTGATGGAACAGTTCTACTGGAAGGGTGAAGGATGGCACGGGTGGAGTCCTGCGAAGGCCGTCAAAACCTGGACTTCGCTCCCGAGGACGACTTCTTGGACGACGAAGATGGGCGTCGTCTGGGAAGCCTCCTGGAAGCCGAAGAGGTCGACGGCCTCGACGCGGTCGACCGCGGGGACCGCGGCTGGTACGCCGATGAAGAGGAGGACCTTCTCCACGTAGGTCTCGGCTGGAAAGAGCGGCGAGTCTGGGCAGGCTGGTTTATGCCCATCTTCTTCGCAGTCAGCCGGGTGATCCATAGCCTCGTCAGTGGAGGAATGGAAGAGCCCTTCTCCGTCGAACGGCAGGTCTTCAATGCGCCGACGGCTGTCCTCCTGGAGCCCACAGGACCGGAGCCACGCGTGGCGTCGGAGGGCTACAGCTTTCGACCATCACCCTCGAGGTAGCCTCCGCGGCGTGCCTCAAGGTGGCGAGCTGCTGCGTAGCCACCGCAACGGCCTCGCCGAAGATTTGCATGGCTGAGGCGCGTGACTCCTCCGGCAAGTCAGCGAGGAGCGGGCCGAGTCGGTAAAACAGGTTCCGATGGTATGCCGCAAGGCAGCCATCGTGTTCACCGTCCTACCACCAGGGACGATGCCGAGTAAAACCCTTTTCGGCCGAAGGTATCGAGCTTCCCCCTTCACGGTCCGGAGGGGTGGTATGTCTCGATTGCCTCCCTTCGTCTGAGCCGACTCGACCACTATGGAGTTAGGTACAGGGTGTTAAAAAAGGAACTCCGCGTTCTCTTTCTGTGTCCTGTACAATGCTCCAGCCTATGAGGGATAGGCTGTGCTGACGCCGGCTTCGCCCACGGCTGCTTCATCGCATCCACCAGGATAGGCAGGAACGGCAGCGGGGGGTGCCCGGGGGGCGGGCTTCCAAGTACTGGAAGACAGGGTCCTGGGCTTGGGGAGCGGGTTCGGTCCCCTAGGCCGGGTTGTGGCCATCCGGAGGAGGATTCCCAAAAAACCGGCGGACGTCCTCCGGCGCAGATTTCCGGAGCTGGCTCTTCGAACCCCAGGGGGGGGCCCTATGAGAAGAAGGGGTGGAATAGCAGAATCGGAGTCCGAGTCGTAGGAGCCGCCAGATGGTGATGACGACCTCTCTGCCTCCTTCTCCTCGGCCGGCCCGGGGGCCCGGGAAATTGGCCAGGTTAACAGCCGGAGCTGCAGGCTGCGTGGGCCGGTTTAGGCCGATGTCGTGACCGGTATCGGAGTCCCCTGGGGGGGCAGACCGTGGGCCTAGGACGGTGTGCCGCCTGCGTGGTGGAAGTCGCTGCTACCGCCGGCGGGCCCACGGTGGGCTGTGGCGCCGGTCGGGTAGCTGTAGCCGTCGTCCCGCGGCGGTGGAGAAACAGCCCGGGAGCGAGGTGAGGGCTCGGGGACCGACGGCGACTCGGCGAGGGGGGAGGGGTGACCTCTCAACCCGGGGGTAGTGGGGCCTCCCGCGGTGGCGAACAAGACCGGCGACGGGGCAAAAGGGTACCGAGGGTTGGGGGGCCGGTCCCTGTAGGACGGCGAGTACGAATAAAAAAGAGCCGGCCGGCTCGTGCCACACCTGCTCCTGGGCGTACCTTCCAAGGTAGGCAGGAAAATCCCGCTCTCTCTCCCGAGTGATGCCTCTCCAGGCGCATCTCCCGATATCACGGGGATGGAGGCCTGGCCCGCTGCTCCGGCGAGGGGGGCTCGTCGCGTCGAGAGGCTGGGTGCTGTCTACCACAGCCTCCTCTCAGCGTTCTGCCAAGGGGGGACGGCGACCGGCGGAGTGACCCCCCAGATCAGCTCGGGCAGTTGAGGAGGCGAGGCCTGCACGATCTGCTCCCCCGCCGAACCCCCTAGGATTAGGGCCTTTTCCGGAGGCTCCTCCTCCACGGGGAGCTCCATAAACAGAGGTTCCTGGGCGGGCTGGGTGGGTGGGGAGTGGGGGGTCGCACCACCTTTGGTGGAGAGCGTCGTTTCTCCTTGCGCTTCTTTTTTTACCCTTCTCCCCCAGGCCCTCAGTGGCTGGGTGCTTCTTCTGGCCGCGGTCAGCGGCTTGGAGGAGGAGGTTGAGGCCTGCGAGCCCGCAGGGTTTTCCAGGGTCCCCGAGTTGCCGAGATCTTCGGTGTCCTCGGCAACTTCATTATGGTACCGAGCCCGATACCGATACCGACAAGGTCGAGGGGACGGTGCCGCTGCTGCTGCTGAAGAAGAAGAAAGGGCGGGCGTTTTCGGCCATCGTCTCGGGTCTTTTAGCACGCAGAGACTCCTCCCAACAGTGGGATTTAAGCCTTGCCGACCTGTTTCGGAGAGTCTGGTGTTGAACTTTCTGCAAATGGAGCAGGCCTGAACGTTGTGCCCCTTTACCCAAACAAATCAGGCACTTAAGGTGTCGGTCAGAGAGAGCGACCTTCCTTCCACAGGAGGCGTAACCCTTTTAAGAAAGCCAACATAAACCGGGGGGAAGGCAAGAAAAGCAAAGTCCGAGAACGCCAAACACAGTCCGAGATCCGAAAACGTAGTCAAAGCCAGAAAAAAAGGGCAAAACTGATCAAAAAATTTCCAAAGCCAAGTCCGAAATCCGTGAGGGGTAGTCAAAAGCCAAATCCGAAGTGGGAAAAAACCCAAAAAACAGAATCAAAAACCAAACCAAAAAGCAAACCTTCTGTACGTGAAAGGGGGACAAGAAAGAACTGAGGAGAGACCGTTAGTCGGCGGGAGGAGCATGCGGAGTACCGACGTGGGGGAGGGGTTTTCGCCAAAGCTAACGAGCTCTAGAGTCTTCCGAACGCTACCGCGCAGGCGCGAAAGCTCCTAATGTATGAGGCACAGAGACCACGAAGAAGAAGTGGTAGTTGTTATTGTGTGTCTTCAAGTTGTTTTTCCCAAAATATGGCAACCCTAAGGTGAACCTATTGCAGAGTTTTTTTGGGGAAGATTTGAGGGATTCTGAAGCTGAGAGTGTGTGACTTGCCTAAGGTCACCCAGTGGGTTTCCACAGCTGGGGGGATTCCAAACCTGGTTTCCAAATCATAGTCCAACACTTGAAGCACTACACCACACTGGCTCTTACAGAATTTTACCTTAGAAGAAAGATTGAATTTTCCCCAAATTTTCAGAGATCATCTTCCTGCCTTATAATATAAAAGTGTCAAAATTTGGGGCCCCCTTCCAAATCATTCTATATAATGAGGTCAGTACCACAGCAGTTTCTATTTTAAGCACAGAATTGTATGTAACCCAATAGCTGACATTCAAGTGAAGGGAATTTGTGCCCTTTTTTCTGGAGAGAACAGATTTCAGGGGCCATAGTATCATGTTTCTATTCCCATATTCCTAATTAGGTCACAGAATACATGCCAAGTGAGGGGAGGGACACAGCATGCTGGGAAAGACAAAGAAAAGATCAAAATTGGGGTTTAAAAGCTTATCCCTTTCCTACATGTTATATGAAATTTTTTCCTTTTCATTAACATCTGTAAAAGTTCATGAAATTGTTTTGGGGAAAACTCAAATTTTCTAAATGCCCAAAGCAGCTGATTATAAAACTGGTAGTTCTGCAGATGCCACAATTTTCCGAAGTTATTTAAGCAACCAAATATTTTATTTCTTATGAGTTCATTATCTCAGCACGCATTTTTGGACTATGATGTTGCCTGATTAGCAGAAATCTTTCCCTGGCCTTCATGCAATCATGATAACAAAGGTTCTGTGTCTATCTTTTTGGGAATAAAAAGGATTTATTTCTTTTCCCCGGAAAGCAAAAAAAAGAAGCAATTGTTGCTTACGTAGCTTTCAAAGGAGGACGTGTTTAGAATATATTTGTAAACTCAGCACTTTCTATATATCCACAAACCACAGCAATCCTCTTCTTTGTTTTGTTTTGCTTTGCTTTGGGTTATTTGGCATACAATTTTCCCCTGCTTTTCAGAAAAAAAATCATTTCAAGAAGAAAAAGGGCCACAAGGAAAGTTGGCATGTTAAAATGGGATTGTACATATAAAGATTTCACCAGAGCCTGGAAAAGTTACTGTACTATGCTATGATTCCAGAATCCTTTAGCCAACATGGCGTTTATAAAAACGCAGTTCACAGAATCACGAAATTGAAAGGAATCACAAAGGTCATCTAGTACAACCCACTGTCATGCAGGAATAGATAAGTTAGCATTCCTAAAATATGCCCATCCAACCTCTGGTGAAAAACCTCAAAAGGAGAGAAGGCTTCTACCACCTTCTGTGGTAGTCTATTCCACTGCAGAACAATTCTTACAGTCAGGAAGTTCTTCTTAATGTTTAGGTGGAATATCTGTTCTTGTAATCTGAATCCATCACTTTGTGTTCTAGCCTCATGAGGAGCAGAAAACATGCTTTACATGACATTCCTTCAGATATTAAATTTGGCCATGTTGTCATCATCTCAGTCTTTTCTTCTCAAAGCTAAACATATCCAATTCCCTAAGTTTTTCCTCATTCCTTCCTGGCTTCCAGACCTTTCATTATCTTGGGTGCCCTTTTCTGGACACATTACACTTGTCAATATCCTGTTCAAAAGGGCTCTTAAGAGAATGTTGTATTGTTTTTAAATGTACTGTTTTTTAAATAGGTTTTAGTATTTAGATAGTTGTTGATAGTATAAACTCATTTCATTTTTTATATTTTGTATGCTATTAACTAGACTGTATTATCCTGCAATAACCCTGAAGTTTAGTAACAATATTAAGAAGGCCAGTGGAATGTGAGCTTTATTTCCTAGAAATCATTAACTAGACTAGAGGAATATTAAAGGTGCCATACCATATAACATCTACAGTTCTAGGGGCAATGCTCTCTCAAATGGGTTTTTTGTATTTTTTGTATTTAATGCCTTTAATGGCATTATTCTGTAACAAACAGCCGCAG
This sequence comes from Iguana delicatissima, assembly GCA_948472985.1. Taxonomy (NCBI): domain Eukaryota; kingdom Metazoa; phylum Chordata; class Lepidosauria; order Squamata; family Iguanidae; genus Iguana; species Iguana delicatissima. The sequence goes on from CAOKZL010000228.1 coordinate 581,567, forward strand.
CCTCTTACTACTTAAGGATTTTCTCTCGTTTTAAAATTATGTAACTTTTATATGGGTATATTCACCAATGCCTACTTGATACAGTATTACCTATTCTGTGTATTTTCCTGAAAGAAATAAACAACCCAGAAACCAATTCTATAAGCAATTATACAGAGATTATTAACAGAAATTCAAAGAAAATCAAATTGAAAATAAGAGGGGAAAAAAGAAAGAGAAGATATTCTGGTTTTAGGTAAAAACATAGGGAAAATCATTAAATATTACATCTTAACACATTATTTCATCTTTAACATGAATGGTTTAAAAGAGAATAAAAATCAATATGAGAGACTACTATTAAGGAATTGACATTAGTGATATTCACACACATTGTAGCACATCTGAACTGTCTCTCTGGAATTTCATTGTACCATATCTCCCACACTTTACTTTATGAACATTGCCCACAATTCCTTTACCCAGTTCAAGTGCCACTACAAGCATCACCACCAACATCTCCATCTAATGCTGAAGAAGACACTCACTGCTTGGCCATTCCAAATGCTGGCCCCACAGTGCCTTGCTCACAGGAACACTTAGGCCTTTCTGGGGAGGGCAATATGGAAACAGAGGCAGGGAAGTGTGTGTGTAAACACTTCCTTGCCTCTAGTTGCAGATATATCATCCTCCATGACCAAAACCTTGATATGAATACATTTAGAACTGCATTTCTGACCTCTATACATGTACACTAAAGAACAGAAAAGTGGTTGTTAGTGGGGCCACCCACTCTCTGTGTATGAATCCACTGTAATTGACTCCCAGCATGAATCAGTCCAATTCCCACGTCCTTGCCACACTCCTCTGTTAAGCTCTACAGAGATAACTTGCTTTGATCTCATTAAGCATTGTAGATTTCAGTTCATGTAGCCAGAGCTACACAACCTCCTGGTTAAGTCTCACATCCTTACCAACAATTCCAGTTGGATTGCCACGGGAGCAGAAGATTACTGTCAGCTGAACTGAACACCATGGGAAGAGAAGACAGCTCAGGATCTGACCCTGGATATAGGCTCTGCAACACGCTTTTAATGCCAGTATGCAGTTCCTCATATCTGGCATCCAAATGGGGCAAACAGTTTCAGGGTCATGGTCCTATTGGTGTTACAGATCCCTGGGGCCCAGCTTCTGATCTCAGTAAATTGTCCCTGGATCAGGCCCCTCATGCTTCTCAGTGAGTGTAAAACCTGAGGATCAAATTGGATAAGATGTAGCAGAATTGTCCCTTTCTTGGTTACAGAAATACAGGCTTGTGGGCTTCTCCCAGCTCTGTCCTGGCTGCTGTCATTACACCCCTCTCAGTCCCCTCCTTGGGGAGACTTCCTGCCTGGGGTTGGGGCTGTAGTAGAAGAAACTACCTGGCCTGGTCCAGAGACTTCTGCAGCTCCCTCTGAGCTTCCTTCCTTATTGTTCTGTTCCTGAGGCTTTTCTCTCTTCCTGGCCTCCTCCACTGAGCAGTTGCAGCTGAGGCTCTGAGATGTTGCCAGACAGCCCTCTACACAAGTCTGTGCAGCTGAAGCACCTGTGATGATCTACACTGCCCTCCTATGGTGGGTCAAATGAAATAAATGTGAAATAATACTGGATTGTGCTAAGACATCAATGTGGGTGTTTGCTCAAGTGGTCATACTGGGAGAAAATGAGAGGATATCTGGAAACCTGAGTATCACTGGGGCCAGAGTGTATTGCTCTAAAACAGAACAGAAGGAAGATTTTCCCTCAATGGTCTTCCCAAAGGCTCCAACCCTGCCCAACCTATATTACTAGTGACACCAAAGGCAGTCACAGGAAGCTACAAGTGTGCCATCAATAGAGCCACGCAGCTCACCTGCTGCTGCCGTTCCCCCAGACCAGTGGTTCTCAACCTGTGGGTCCCCAGCTGTTTGTGGACGTCAGCTCCCAGAAGCCCTGAGCATTGACCATAGTGGCTGGAGCTTCTGGGAGCTGAAGTCCACGAACATCTGGGGACCCACAGGTTGAGAACCACTGCCCTAGACTTAGGTGCAACGCAAGCTCACCAGCCGAAGTAGCATCCACGCTTACCTTTGCACTGGCACCAAATCCTTTCCACTCTCATTACAAAATATGTCGAACTGTTTTAACACGCTAATCCTGAACATCATAGTGTAATGGTACCAGATAAAACCAATCAGGCACAACTTGAACATCTCTTTGTTCTGGTCATACATTCCAGTCCAGTTCTTTCCCTCTCTATACTAAGTATCCATTTATAGCTAAAGTCAATAACTGAAGAATTCAACCTTGCAAACCAGCTATCAGATCCCTATGCAGGGTTATTGCCACATCCTAGCCACAAAAAAACCCTATAACCATGTAATGATTCTGTCTATAGAAGAAAGGGGAGGCCACAAAATAGTGGGAAACACATGACTAGCAGCTGCCCCAACTCCTACCTCAACGTCTCCCCTCCCTGCAAAAAGCCCAAAGTATGAAACAGTCTGCATCAAGAACAAGAAAGGCAATCTGTTCTTTCAGTGCACCAAAATGCAAACCAAAGCCATGAATGGAGAGGAGACCAAGCAAGACTGTTCAAAGACTTTAAGTTTGGACTGATATAAGACCAAAGACTACTGATGGACACTGATGAGGGTTTTGGTGTTCCTTCCCTAGTATGCAGGCCCAAGGAGAAAATTGCTATCATATGTTCTCTTATGTTATTCATAAACAATTCAACAAGATGTTCTGGCACAATTATTGGACTTTAATCAACTTCTATCAACTAGAATGCAAGGTTATTTGCTGCAGTTCCAGAAAAATACACTCTCTTAGTGATTTTAAAAGGACAGTCAATCTTTCTGCTGTTTGGGCAATTCCCACAGTGTTTCAAATGTAGACTGCATCTTAACTTATTATGGATTTTTATGCACCAAATTGTAATAGTTTTTTGTTTCAAGAATGTCATCTTTGGTAAGAATATGAAGTACTACAGTAACAATTCCATCACTGTATATATATTGCAGGAGTCTAAACTGCTTCACTGTTTTGGTCTATGTCAATCTTCCCAGTGTCGCATAGTGGTTTGGGTGATAGACTAGGATGCCAGAGATCAGGGTTCAAATCCCCACTTGGCCATGGAAACCCACTGGGTGACCTTGGGCAGACTGCACTCTCTCAGCCTACGGGGAAGGCAAAGGTTAACTTGTTTTAAACATAACTTGCCAAGAAAACTTCATGATAGGTTTGTCTTAAGGTCACCACAAGTCCAAAATGATTCAAAAGCAGCCAACACACACAAAACCTTTCCCAACCTGGCACTTTACAGCTGGACTACAACTTTCAACCTCCCAATTATTCAGCCAATAGCCATTCTGACTAAGGATGAATGCAATTGTAATCCAATATCTCTGGGGGACAATAGACTGGGGTAGGCTGGTACAGGTAGGGGAAAGGGTAAACTATATTCAAGATCATAGGTGCTGAGACTCCAGGTCAAAGGAAGATACACCTGCACAAGCAACAATTAAGAATATATATAATAACAGGTATCAACACAAAGGGCCACAATACAGATACACAAAAACCAACAGTCTGTATCTTAATGATCAACAAAAAGTTAAAAAGAAAGTATTGCTCACCTTACAGTACTCATCAATGGGTATAAGACGCTTGATAGCAACATCTCGGATGTGACTTCGTCGGAAAAGGATCTTTCCTAAAGTAGAAGAGACAGGAATGAACATTGGTTGCCACTGAATGATCTGGATAAAATTTTGGTTTATCAGAATTTCACTGGGTGACAATAATCTTCCATCAGCTGGTCATGCAGACTGTTGGAACTGGTCCTCTAAGTGCATTCACACATAGCAATACAAAGCATACATCTGAAGAGGTGAACTATGAGAACAATACCACAAGAATCATTTCACTCACATCTACTATTATTTAAATCACTGACTGTTCATTTCATCGGTGATGTTGGGTGTTTTGGGAAGTTTAAGTTAGTCTTATCCCCATTCTTCTTCACTTATTGTATTACTCAACATATACATATTTTCTGAGCTCTTTTTAAAATTAGTTACATGCTTTCTTCTTAGGGTATCATTTATATTTTAAAAAGAATCTGTACTTATATTCCTAGTTTACTCAGGAAATCAACCATCTATTTGGGTTAATTATGTAGTATGTAGCTCTTCTCCTTTCTTTTCTTTATTTTAATGCAAGCAAATGCACACCCAGTATGGACTGGAACCACTGCATGTAGCTGCTGAGGTCTAAAATACTGCTGCTCCATCCTACACCTAACTATTACGGGGGGGGAGTCTTCCCCTCATTATTTAATTGCCACATAGAGAGAAATAAAGTTGGAAGGCAAAAGCTTCTAGGGAGAGAAGAATTAATTTCCTTCTATGCTGTGGCTCCAGTCTAGATCAGGCTCTGTACACTCTGAAGCATGGGTGGAGAACATGTGAACATATAGATGTTTCAGGACTATAACTCGTATAATTTCTCACCACTGGCTAGGGCTGAGAGGAGTTGCAGTTTAGCAACATCTACTTTAGAGTACACAAAACCAAAAAGGAGGCAGTTGAATGGTAATAATTAAATGTATTTATCATTTGATCATCAAAAAGGAGTTAAGAGGGTCTATGTTATGGACTTACGAATCTTAACTAGCTCTGTCAACATCAGCCAAGGAAATTTCCCCGCAGAACCTAGCACTGAGTATATATTTTATGTGTCCTATCTCAAAGTGGCACCCTTCAATACTGTACTAGATGTGGCCATGCTAACTGGAGATGAAGGGAGTTTTAGTACAACTGAAGAGAGGGGGACCAGGTCAAGGAAGACTGCTTTACACAGTAAAACTGGGTGCCAATTTCTGGAGGTCCTGCAGGCAACATCACCTGTTCCTCTCAGACACTAGTCTAGGAACAGAAGAGAAGTATGAACTCTGAACTCTTCATAGCAACAGCAGCTAGCTGTTTGGGAAGTGGGAATCAAAGACACAGAATCTCTATCCAAATTCCTTTGCAAAAGAGGCTTCATTCTAGGAAAGCTACTCACTAGCCACAATTCTTTCTGAAATAAAGAGCCCAAATGGAACTCATATCACACAAACCATAAACTTGATAACAAGATGCATTCACCATGCCCTGAAAAAATATGGGTGGAAACAAATTAATGGAAAGCAGAGTTTTGTTTTTGACACTCTACTTGTACCTCAGTATTCAACTGACTAGGCTTACTGTATTTAGGTGTAACCGAAATAGGAAGAATTATTTAAGAGAACCTTGAAGTGATTAGAGATCAAGTCTAGGGATTCTCAAGGCCTGGGGAAGAATTCAGCAAACTAGGGGTCCCAAATCTAGTCCTGTGGGATGCACCATAGGGCCAAGCCCTTTTCTTAATGATACCGTCACTGGATGGTTTCCTGTCTTTTCTGTAGGTCCCCCTCCTATTTTAAAAGGCTGTATTTCAGAGGAAGGAACTGGCAAAACCACCTCTGAGTATTCCTTGTCTAAGAAACCCTATGAAATTCATGGGGCCACCGATGAAGTGACTTGAGGGTGCGCATATGCGTGTGCACACACACAGTGCCTCTCCTAAGATTTGGTTACTTGTGGTATGCTGGTATTTCTGCCCTGTTCTTTTGCCTTTGGCTGCATCCATCACTAGAATAAAATCCCTTGGAGAAGATGTGAAATTTAATTTGACTCTTGAGAAACAAGATATTTGTCACTCTTGGTGTAGACCAAGCCAATGAATGCTACTAGAATAATTATAAGGCACATATACATCAAAATTTTTTTTTTTTTACAAAATTAGAAGAAATTAGTATCCAAGTGCAAAACAATTTTGGATTTTTGCAATCCAAACAGAATGGTTATCTAAAAGGCTTACTACATTAGTACCTACTTTGTAAAAATTCATCCTGTCTCCAACCTGCTAGGAACACCTATTATACTCAAGGATTTAAGCAAGAAAAAATAACTGAAGGGACAGCTATTTCTAGCTACAAAAGAAAAAGGATACAATTATAAAGCCTGCATAATTGCTCCTTTTTCTTCCCTGAGGCAAGGACACACCTCATTTAACAGACAGCGATATTGCAGAATTGCTTTAGTTTTTACTTTACCGTTACCATGACAGGCTCATCTAGCAGAAGCTGCTCCTTTATTTGCAAGAATTAGAAATGTGGAAACTGCAGCTCATTCAGTTAATGATCTCAATGCTACCATGCTCTCCTATTGTTTAAATCCACCATGGTAAGTAATGTCTTGGAGGTTAACTATAAAATGTAAGAGATCTCTTCAGCTTTTATTATTTGTATTTATGAGTAGCCTGTCAAATAAATTCCCTATCCATCCTACCCTCATAACACCAGCTAAGAATACAATAAAATCTCTAAATAAATATTTAAAACAAATCCAGACAACATAGGTACAGTACTCCTCCACATTTGTGAGGGTTAGGGACACAGAACTCCCCCAAAAGTGGAAAAATCGCAAATAATTCCCACCTCCGCATTTCTCCTTCAGAGCTTCCTCCACTCTACTCCTTTGCCCCTGGCTGCAGTGTTGGGGGGACGAGGGAGGGAAAAAAAGACAGTAAAGGGTTTACCAGTACTTTCCCCTTTAAGGGAGAAGACCACAGTTCTCCCCTTCTAGTTATTTCCGGCAGCCATCTTGAAAAGGGAGGGGTAGGAAGAAAGAGAGCACCTGCCCAATCAGACGCCACTACCCAGCAGGAAGTGCAGCCCCACAGGAGAGAGGATACACCTCCAGCAGTGGGAGGGGGGCTCTGCTCACTCAAAAAGAAAGGCACCAGGAGAACACAGGGGGAGGGCTTCCCTCCCCTTCGCTCTCTTGCCCACTGCCAGGAGAACACGCGGGGGGGCAAGCGGGCACTACAAATAATCAAACCTGTGAGAGTTGAACCCGCGAATGTGGGGGAGAAATGTACTTCTGATTGGACTATTATATGGGACTGCCTTTGGAAATTATTCAGAAGCTCCAGCTAGTCCAAAATGTAGTGGCTCACCTGCTGTCAGGAATATCATATACACATCACGTAATGCCAGTCCTAAAAGAATCGCACTGGCTGTCCATTCAGTTTTCAGCACCAAATTCAGGGGGCTTGCTGATGACATTTACATCTCTAAAGAGCTTGGAGCCCAGTACCAGAGGATATGGCTCTCCCTATATGGGCCTTCCTATAAAATGAGGTCTGCTGAAGAGAGGGGCTCTTTTATGTTCTACCAGTGAGGTCAATACATGTGAGAACATGGTGGGGGGCTTCTCAATTGTGGTAACCCCATTGTTGAATGTCCTTCCCTTGGAAGTGCCAATGATGGTTTCATTTACATGCTAAGTAAAACCTTGGCTACTTACTAAAGCCTTTGGGCCTCACTGATTTATGTCAAATACTGTGCACAAGGTTTTTTAATCTTTTAAATTTGTTTTAATTTTTTAATATGTTTAGTATGTTTTTAATCTACTTAAAATATTTGTTTTACATTGTTTAACTTGCAGGTATTGCTTTTACTTGAACACTGCCTTGAGACCTTTTGATATTGGGCGGGACAGAAATATTTTAATACATAAAAATCATATAAAGTATCATCACTTAGCAGATCCTATTTGGTATCTTCTAAATGTAATTCTGCATAATTCTCATCATAAAAATAAATCATTTGCAGTTACCTCCTTTTGATATGATTAAAATATTTGATAGATAGAATTGGACTTAAATTGGACTTACTTAAAACATGCCATAAATGGATTTTGGAGATGGGTTTTTAAAGGTATTGCACTTCTTTTACAATTCTCAACAGGCCAAAATACCCACAGTTGATGTCAACTCCAGACCAACAGATCTACATTACATTCCCCATTACTTTTTTATTTTGTTATTGAGCCATTGGCTATCTTATTTAGAAAAGATCCCAAATTAACTGGAATCTAAATTAATAGCCAAAAAATATTACTCATACTAGTGGAGGGGCCACTGTACTGTTCTCAATGGTAAGGGAGACCTGTGTGCTTTTCTTTGGAGCTTCTACCTTCTCCATCCGAGAAGTACTTGCCACTTCCCAAGAAAAAGGAGACCAAACAACCCCGCTGCAACAGGCATATTTTGTAGCCAGGCAAGCAAGTGTACAGGGAGCCAGTCACGGCCTCAAAGAGCAGCAGCTAAAGCTGCACCCAGGCCAGGATGAAAGTATAAAAAGGAGAACGCTCAGTTGTTTCATGCCAGTGACCTTTCACCATACACCACACCTGCATCGCCCACTCCCAAACCCTGGCCTAGCCTGTTCACACATACTAACAATGGTAATCCTTCATAAAGGAAGGCAAGACTTACTTAGGGTAAGTCTGAGAAAGTGGTAAGGTGGAGCTTGGGCCATTCCTCAGGAGGATTTGATATTACTAACCATTAGTGAGTAATGAAGGCCACCTCTCAATATCCTTGGCACTCATTCATTGGCTGCTGCTACATCTGTTCCCCTCCCCAATCTGCAACTTTATTGGGCACTTTCAACTGAACAACTGTGGCTATGTTCCTACAAGACGGAGGTTGATGGCAGTAACACAACTTAGAGCCAGGGTCCCTTGGTCACCTTGTCCTGGTGAGTAAGTGCCTCGGATTCCTTTAGAGACATCCTTGATCTTTCCCATCAGTTCTCATATCTGGTCCCATGTCGGGGAGGTGTTGCTGCCACTGCTGTTGGCGTCAACCAGCAGGGCTTTGCAGATCCCAGGTTAAGAACCACTGGCTTATATAATCTCCTTTTTTTTTTCTTTTGAATCTAAATGCATTGAGGTATTACTGTTGCTACTGGTTTTGTATGACTATCCAAACAAAAGGATAATTTAAAGAAATTGTTGAGGATGCTCATATTTTTTATTTCCAAGTCCACCAAACATTCTGGCGTTCCTCTTCTGCCCAAACCTTCAGTCCTTAAGGGACAAGCAACTAAAAAAAGCCCATCAAAACAAATACAACTGTATGGGAGGAGAGATTAAGATAATTTCTCCTCCTTTCCCAAACAGGACAAATTCAATTTTCTGAATAGGAAGACAAGATCTGACTTTATTCTCAGTAAATGATTTTCAACATGTTTACATGAGCTTTTACCAGTCTGGTACCCTGTACATGCTTTGGCCAACACATTCCAAAATCCCACAGCCATCTACGTGGGAAATTACAGCACATTACATTTGGAAGTCACCAGGATGGAGAAGGCTGCCCCACATCAACTAAAATCTCAAGGAATTTTCAATTCACTTTTCCAGTTGGTAGAACTGGATATTCCAGTAACTAAGGACAGCATTGCTTCTTTCTATATTTAGAACGCAGATAGCAATTGGTTGGCTTATTTCCAAGATTCACTCAACTTTAAGACTTAAAACAAAATTTATAATTCACATTTTCTTATTGATGTGCACATAAAACATCCAGGCAATCAAAGTAAATGGCCAGTTAATCTCTCTTGCCATTTGCACAGGCAATCACAGTAATGCATGCCTACTTCTTCACCACATTTATGGGCATTAGGCCTTTTCTTTTTGATCCAAAGATATTGCTTTCTTTAAACTTTATGTGATTTTTAAAAGCAGCAGACAATAGAATATAAATGCACAAGTGCTCTTCAGTGGCACACAGAAAGAAGGGCACAGCTCCTTTCATACTTTCCCCCCTTGTGATAGATATGCTGATGCTCCTTCCTGTATCTCAATTTATCTGGTCTGAAAACAGTTTAAACAAAATCAGTGCAACATATATCACTGTGGTATGCCCCATAAGAGCAAAATTAGTTTGCTTCGTTTAGTAAAAGATACTTTGTTCATTTGTAGGTGAAAATCATTAAGAATGCATAACACACACACATTAATGCTTAGAATTTCCAATAAATAAATTAGTGGAATTTTATAGTCTTATGAACGTCCTAATCGATTAATGTGCACACAGAGTAGTGCTAAACTATGTCATACTTTAACTTGATAGATTAAGGCATATTACAGAGATGGCAGGATGCCAAATAGCTGGCTGGGGTGTAAAAGAAGAGGTCCCCTCTCTGTGGCTGTCAGTGTGTGAGCAACGACTATAGGAGCTCTGATAGCATCACAAAATGCAGACATGCTCCCCAGGCCTTATAGAAAGAGAGGTCTGGAAACCAAGCTTTACAAATTAGGAAGCTGGGCACGTACAGTTTGGGGAAGAGAAGATTGAGAGGAGACATGACAGCTACTGTTAAATATCTGAAGCAATGTCAGTAGAAGATGGAACCAACTGGTTTTCTGTTTCTCCAGAGACTGGAATACAAATCAATACATTCAAATTACGAGAAACAAAATTGCATCTAGATATTAGGAAGAGCTTCTTTACTGTGAGAACTGTTTTGACAGTGGAAATTATTGCCTTGGAGGCCAGTAGACTCCCAATCTTTGGATGGCCCTTGTTTAGAGGGGTTTATATGCATATTCCTGCATGGCAAGGGTTGGATTAGATGGCTGTTGTGGTCCCTTCTCTTCTATGATTGGAGACTTTTGGAGCCTGGAGTTGGTATGCTCCAGAAGGGATTTTTAATTAGGTGGGCTGTACACTTTGCTTCTTTGCTATGAGCTTCTACTGGATGGTTTTAATTATAACTTTATTACTTACAGTATCCCCTCCACATTCACAAAGGTTACGGGTACAGAATCCTTGCAAAAGTGGAAAAATCACAAATAACTCCCACTTCTGCCATTCTCCTCCAGAGCTCCCTCCTCCTATTCCTTTCTCTCGGGCCGCAGCACTGGCGGGGGGGGGCACAGTGCAGGGCTTGCCAATACCTTCCCCTCAAAGGGAGAAGAACACAGTTTACATTAAAAAAGGAAGGAAGGAAGGAAGGAAGGAAGGAAGGAAGGAAGGAAGGAAGGAAGGAAGTTAGTTGTTTGGTTGGTCCTACATTGATCTCAAACAGCAGATGTCTTTTTCAAGTTGAAGACAAGATTGAAGTAATGATGAAAAAGCTGGAGTTGGCGGCATCATCACCTTTTGAACTGAAACTATGAGGCATTTCCAAACCTTACACATGTTCTTGGTTCTACCAATGAAGGATTATCTGAGGGGGACACATCACTTACCACATGACCTTTGAAAAGTTTGCAGTCTTGTTTCCATGAATATTTTCCTGCTCCTGATGCAAGGACAAACTGGATTAGAGACCCATTTTCAGTTAATGTGTATAAACTAGAGGGGCTCACAGCATCAGACGAAGACAAGCTAACAGAAATATCCATGGATGGTGCTCTGAAATTGCAGTTCAAACACAGCCCTTCCAAATCTCTGGGCTCACTTACAGATTTTCCAGAACTATCAAAGAGGGCTAAGAAAGCATTAACACCTTTCATAACAACAAACCTGTGTAAAAAATCATTCTCTGCTCTCATTTATCTTCATTTAAATATAGAAACCATTTGAAAAACACAATCAGAACTCGGAATACAAGTTTGAGCTATTAAGTCTGATATAACAAGCCTTATAAGTGAAATGCAATATACACCTTCTCACAGATTCATTAATTAAAATTAACAAGTAATATTAAACTATGGTTTGGTGTTCAGGTATCATTATTGTTATCATCATCATTATTATTATTCGTATGGAATCGTTATAATAAAAATATAATAGCAGAGTATGCATCCACTCATTTTTCCCTTTCCTCCAAGAATGAAGACCTTTGATGAGCAACTTTAAATAAATATTTGATGCATCATACAGTTTTAGATCTTGAGTTAAGTCTTGGTGATCTGCAGCAACAAAAGATATTTAAACAGCGTCCATGGTAAAGAAACAGTTAAGAACCACCAGTCTAGAGAGATATCAATGTGGGCAGAGGCCACTCCCCTTCTTGGCCATGTGAGGACCAGGAAGAAAGGGCAGTAAAAGATAGGTAATAAAATTTCAATTGCATTAGCAATAGAAAAGTAACTTCCCTTGAGATCTGGGCTGCCCTGTCCTGTAAGAAGCTAACTGCCCCCTTTTTAAACAGAGAACATGAAATTTCTCCAGAAGTCCCAAATCATCACAGTACTCCCTCTCCTGGTTTACACTCCTCTTTTCCACAAGTGAAGTACTGACTTGTCCTAATTCTTTAATCACAAATACTCAGAATAACCTTACACAGGCATAAACAATACCAGGTAAACTTGAAAGAGTTGGGAGTCTCCAACTATTTATGTATATCTAGACAAACCTGCCCACCATGATACTATCTGTCCATGATGGTGCGATTGTGTGCACTTGTGAGGCAAGAAGCTCTGGTGCTTAGCACTGCTAATGGTAGAGTCTCCCAATTCATAAAGGTTTTCAAAGTGGAGCCAGACTAAATGTGCCAAGCAGGTACTGTCAGCAGCAGCAGCAGAATGTGTGTGTGTGTGGGGGGGTAACATTGGAGGAGAATCTCTCAGAGACAGTGGTAGTGGTACTTTAGCTAACTCCTGTTAGCACTGCACAGAACGAGGCACCAGTAAAACAATTCTGAATGTCCATTTCCACGAAAACCCAATAATCAGACAATCTAAAATAAAGCAAGAGATAGTGACAGAAAATAAGACTTCCAGGTTGGAAGGCACTCAGCAAGCTACTGGCAGACAAGTATGAGTAGCAGCATGTTCAGTAACACAACTGAACCATGGGGAAATTCATTAGAAACAAAAAGGAGACATGAGATAGTTGTATGGGTGAGACCAACAGTTTGTTTACTGCAAACATATTCTTCTGGCAACCAAAGAGGGAAAAGCTCTATTCTCTGCAAAAACAAGTCTAGGAGCAGATTGTGGCACAGACCATTAACTACTAATATCAAAATGAGAGTAAAGCTAAATAAGTACACTAAATCAATTACTGTGCCAAAAAAAACCTAAGGAACATCTCAGTAAATTCAAAGGCCATGTAAAGAATAGATTTGCACTATTAAGCTTAGCTGACAGAGAGCCAAAAGAGATCTGGACTGAAACCAGGGACATTCTCAAGAAAGAATGCAAAAAGACACAATCTGCAGCCAAAAAATTGAGAAAAGTGTCACTGATGACAGATGAAACTCTTCAAACAGTTAAGGCAAATTAGCAAAAGGAAAAAGTCACAGAAATAGGATCAGAATCCTCAACGCAACTATTTAGCAACTTCTGTGTAGGGACAAAGAGAACTATTGCAATAATCCATGCAAAGAAATAGGAGAGGACAAGCAGTTAGAGCAAGAAACCTCTTCCAGAGGGTCCAAGAAATTAAATTCAAACTAAGAGTGAGGATGTCATACGATCCACAGGGGAGCACACTATATGATCAAGAAAAATAAAAAAGACTAAAAAGCAATACTGAAGAACCATGTAAAACAGATGAAAAGCTGACTGATTCATTCAAAGAGTAACATTGGCCAATGAATACACAATTTCAGAAGATGCCCTCAAATCACTTGGCCAAAATAAATCACAAGGAGCAGGTCGAATACCAGCTGAGCTCTTCAAGTTACAGAGATAGAACCCATTGAAATGAAAGTGCAAAAGCAGAATTACAAATGAATATTAAGAAAAAAAATATGTCTATAGATGACTTACTTAACTTTCGAAGTGGGTAATGAAGACACTGAAATAATAAAGATTTCCTGCACCACGGCTCAGTCATAAATCAAAATGGAAATGATAGTCAAGAAATCAGACATCGATTAGGACTTGAAAGGGCAGCTATATATGAACTTGATAAGATCCTCAAGCAAAATGTGTGTGTGTGTGTGTGTGTGTGTGTGTGTGTGTGTATCACTGAATACCAAAATCAGGATACTCCAGGATAATTCATGTCCCTAGAAGCCAAGATGACTGAGACTGTTGTACCTTGGATGTATCATGAGAAGATACGACTTGTTAGAAAAGATAATAATGTTTGCTAAGGTGGAAGGCAGTAGGAATCAAGGTGGATAGACTCATTCAAGGAAGTCACGGCCCTGAGTCCACAAGCCCGCAAAACCTGAGCAAGGCTGTTGGAAACAGAGTGACTTTGAGGTCTCTCATTCACAGGGGTGCTATAAGCTGAAGCCAACTTGATAAAAAGTAACAACAAAAAGCTGCTACTGCTGTGTAGAAATTTGGCTATTACATCTGTTCTGTTCTGAAAGCAGATTAAAAGTATTTGCATTCCACAATAGGTGATTTTTATGACCATGAACCTGTTTAGTTAAAAGGGCTAAGTTAAATGTCCAAGCTTTGAAAATACGGTTGAAGGACAGCATGCCAAAGTTTATAAATCTATCACAAAATGCACCAGATAGTATGCAGGAGTAACTTTTAAATGGCCACAAATGACTTATTTTCCTACGGAGAAATGAGCCAGAATGCAAATATAGCCCCTTGTCTCTCAATTATTTATACTCTCTTGTCCATTTCATGGACAGTTTCATATCTGGTCCTTCTGCTAGTGAGAGCAAGTGGGAAACATGCAGGCAGACAGTATGAACCATAATACTGCTAACAATAAAGAAGCACAGTTCCCAGAATTCCCTACCCTACTGTCTTACTGGCACCAGTGTATTTCAATTGCTGAGACTAACCTGTGGAAGACAGCATCCACAACCTGAATTTTACCTCTGCCACGTACTGACTGGGTGTGTGGAGAAAGTCCACATTTAGTCTCTCAGTTTCAGCACTATCTGCCAAAATAATATCAGCTTTACCTTACAGGCTACAAGAGGTATAACATGTACAAAGCATTCTGGACATCCCAAAGCTTCACAAAAATTCCAGTTCTTACTGCTGCTATTATATTAACAAGAAGCAGCAAAATCACTAACTTTCTTAGACATATTATGTGAGATCCAGCAGCAATGGTGGCTCTGCCCTACAAAATACTGCACAAGAGACTCAGTACAAGTGTACAGTTCTCCCCCTACATTTGTGGGTTTCACTTTCATGGATTTGATTATTCACAAAGTGCCTGCTTGCCTCCCCCCATTCTCACATTCCTTGGCCCTTTGGCCAGGGGCAGGGAGGGGAAGATCATCTCCTCCCTGCACTCCCTCGTCTCTGTCCTCATGGCCGCTCCAGCAGCAGCAGCAGCAGGATCATGCAGGGCTGGCAATTTTCCCTTCCCTGCATGCCGTGGGACCTCTGCCTGCGTAGGCTCTCTGGAGGAGGCTCGCAGTATCATGCAAGGTAGGCGACTGCCCGTTCCCTGCACACCCTGGGGCCTCCACTCATGCGGGCACTCCAGCGGCTGCAGGATCATGCAAGGAGGGCAACTGCACCTTCCCTGCACACCCTGGGGCCTCGGCCCACAGGACCATGCAGGGCTGGTGACTGCCCCTTTCCTGCAAGCCTTAGGGCCTCTGCTCACATGGGTGCTCTGGCAGTGGCAGCAGGATTGTGCAGGGTGGGCGATTGCCCTTTCTCTGCACACCCCAGGGGGAGGGCCAGGCAGGCTGGCAGCCAGCAGGATCCTCGGGGAAGGCGGTGGCCACAGAAATTACTCGCTGTTTTTTGACATTTGTGAGCATTCTCTGTTCCTATCCCTCACGAATGTGAATGGCCTACTGTATACAAAATATCTAAACAAATACAATAGAAACTAAAAAGGAAACAAAACTAAACAACAAATACAATATGTATTACAATACAAATAACCTAATTACAATAACAGAAAAAAGAGAACTTCCTCCCTTAATGAAGTGACAGCCTTATTTAATTATCAAAAATGAAAATATACAAAACAAATTTTTACCTCCTCAATATTAAAAAGAGAGAGAGAGGGTAACAATTAACAATAACCCTAATAAAATTTACCACATTATGTTACCATTCTTAACATTTAAAAAAATTAAACATGCTAATTTAACCTTATCATTATTACTATTTATTATTACTTATTATCAAAATTTGAGCTATTTTATACAGTAATAGTAATAATATTATCTTTTCTCCACTCACCAAAATACCACTGGGCATAAAATTAATTTTAGAAAAAAGATAACTTCCTTTTCTCTCATTCATCCTGCCTTTAAGTACCCAGGGAATTCCAACACCACACTTAGTATCAATATCACTATGTTTGGCGTTGACTGTTAACTTACTAACATTTCTTTGTGTACATTTTGAATGGGGGGGGGTTCTTTTTTCCTCCAAACCAAACAAGGATGAGTACAAGTGTGCATCTTGAAATGCCCAGAGTCACACCTTATTCTAACACAAGTATACAACAAATTCTTAGTTAGGATTTTGATGCAAAGATGTTATACTAAGTAGGAAAAACTTCTTCCCATTGTGTAAGGATATCTCTAGGTCCAACATAGCTAGTATAATGAACAAAGAAAAACAATATTTATACAAGAGAAGACAGAATGCCTCATTGTGACACAGCTCAGATTCAACCTTTCTCACTCATCTCAGAGACATTTAATTTCTACCTTTGGTGTTACCCAGGCAAAACAGGAATGCAAGTAAATGCCCACCCATAAGCTTCTCAAGTTTTATGGGAGGATTTAGATCAGAAACACTAACAGGTTCTCAGCTTGCACAGCTTGGAACAGAGGCAGAAAGTGAACAAATATCTAAATTGCACTTTTTAAATATACTTTAAATCTCCTTTTTCCTTGGGAAACTGCCATGATCCTCAGTTTAATTTTCCACAAAAGCATTTTTGCGGTCAAAACGTAAAACTTCAGCTTTGGGCAAGGTTTTCTTTCCATACCATTTTATCTAGCCTTTCCAGGGAAAAACTGATGGCAATGGGCTCTAGAGCAACATGGATATATAGAGTTTGGAAGACTCAGTTCTGCTTATAAAAACAGTTTCCTGAATGATTTGGCAGATCATGTGCACAGCTAATCTAGAGGAATCCCATCTGTTTTTTTCAGCCCTTTCCTTCTTGGGGTTTCCATCATCATATTTCCCTTCCAGCATACCCCTCCATCCTCAAAGGATTTTTGCACAGTTGCTTGCACGGTTAGAAAATTGCACAGCCTTTCCATTTTACCTCATCTTGTGGGATCCAGGATGCATTTCACTCATAGTCATATTTCATGTTTGTTCACAATGCACAAAAGCAAGCATAACAATAACAACATTAGTGATCAGATGCATGGGCAAGTGATGCTGCCACAGAACCAATGAAGAGAGAAGCATATTTCCAGTCCATGCTAGGCATTCGAGTGTTCTAGGGTTCAAAGAATGAACATGGTAGCTCTGTTCACCAACCATGTCCATTGACACCAGTACGACTGTCCTCCACATGCCAAGGGTAAATGGCTGCCACAGGGATTTATTTTATTTTATTCTGTATCTGTGTAAGTTCCCTATTCAGCTTAAAACATGGTTTCCTCAAATTCAATGTCACAGGTAGAGCAATACAGATAAAAAAGCTTCCCAGCTGTAGGCATTCATCTTCAACATATAGAGGACAATGAGGATGGCAAATGGGGACTTAGAGGTAATGTCTTCCTCTGCTCCTCTATGTTTTTCATTAAAACCTAAAACAGACCATATGAGTAATGCTCATTTTTAGCCAAACACCATTTGGGATGTGAAAGAAGTTTCAGGAGCATGTATAGTTTCTCATCCTTGCTTCACCATAACTATTAATTATTTATTATCTCTTAATTTCACAGTCTACCAGGTACAGCCTGGAATTCTGGACCATCAGTGGTCCAAGTTCTCTGCATGAATTTAGGAATCAGTGAACTATTGTCGGAAAATCTGGCACATGCCCAGTACTGTCAATTTTTAAAAAATCGTGCTATTGTGATCATATCAAAGCAGTTTCACTGAGACATTTTGTCACTTTGTTTCAAACTGCTTCAAGTATATCTATCACAACTAGAACCATAGCAGTTTACTTCTCCCAGGTCCAATGAATCTCCATTTATAGGTCTCTATATTTCATAATCTTTTCTCTCTCTTTTTCTTTCATTTTGGTACTAATGCTACTGTTGTTGTTATTATTTTCATATCATACCCTTTTCCTATCCGTGGAATTTGAGGAGGCATTAAAGTAGGGATGGGAACTGTGTGTGCTGTTGCTAGACTGCAACTCTCAGCATTCCACACCAGTAGCTGTGTTGGTTGAGACTGCTGTGATTTGCAGTCCAATACATCTAGAAAGCCACAAAACTGCTACCCTGCCACAGGCGTTTTGTTCACTGCAAAGGCCAAATTCAGGTGCTGAATTCCCAGCCTATTAACTCATACTTTAGCAGCCAGGACTAGGTTTCCGTTTGCGGGGCGGGGGGACAAATCCTCTCCCAGGCTGCTACCTGGCTATTAACATTGTCCCATTTTACTACTCAATACTTCAAACAGTACAGCCATTAAATCTTTTTTTTCAAAAATAAAAAAAGATTACACAAATTAGAACGTAGCACAAATAACATCTATTTGTAGGATCTTACAAGTATTCAGAAGACC